>CM054057.1:735196324-736396324 GCA_028641055.1 Alopecurus myosuroides | reverse complement strand
ACTAGCAAATTGGCATTCGAAGAAATAAGTGTTTAATCGTCCCGTCCATGTGACAGAAAACACATTTTTTACTTCCTTGCCAATTGACTTTCACAAGGTTATCCTTAGTGAGAATTACATCTCGACGAAGAAACCCGCTAATTTTCTTTTTTGTTTTTGTTTTTTAGTGAAATCTTGGTCATCCATATTTTATTATTATTGCCAAGTGGCACATGTTGTAGGATTAGAGCTTTGCACGTACGATCCACTGAAAAATTACCAGAATTATGTAAATTCGAACGGAACTCATATGTCCCTTGTGTCAGATTGAACCAGAATTATGTAAATTTACCAGAATTATGTAAATTCGAACAGAACTCGTAGTTGGTGGGTTATCTTTCGGCAACTGCATACTGCATCCTCCGTTGCACGATTCACTGAATTTCATTCAGTCCAACAGACTCCACCTGATTATTGGGCCGATTCCGGCGGCTTCTGAAAGGTCCAAGTCCATTTAGAGCATGGTTAATAATAGAGCCGGCTACTGGCTATAAGGCATTGCCATGTCATTTTATAGCCAGTTTATAGCCAACATGTACAATAGTATACTATATGCATGTATTATTTTGTCAACACATGGCCCACCTTACACTCTCACAAAGTGCCTCTGAGCACGTGCAAGAGCTGGCTACTATCTTGTAGCCCGCTTCTCTTCTCTCTCCTCTTCTCTCTCATCCAACTAAGCACAAATATATTATTTAATTTCTTATAGCCCGTTTACATGGGATTATTGTACTTGCTCTTACCAGCGTGCCAGGTTGCTCTTTTTCTTGGATGCAGACACCGCCACTCGATTGCAGCTGCTTTATCATTTTATTTTACTATTTTGTATAGTCAAGTTGCTTCTGCTCCTGCCTGCCTAATGTCTGACGTTGTTACTCATTTGATCTAGACCATTAATAAACTGGAAGTCTTTTGTATAGTCAAGACACGCTCGTTGTCTTTATAGGATTTTTTTCCAAATTATCTGACGAAACTGGAAGTGCCAGTGGCCCAGCGCGTGCTGACTGACTGCTGAGCGCCGAGGCTTCAAGATAGCAACCGACGATTTTGAAGTACGAGTGTATGGCGTGATGATTATCCAATGGACAAAATTCCGCGTGTGTCACCGACCAAATCTCGTGACCCGACACGTTTGACTGCTTCCATCATGCTTTCACACGTTCTGCGCGAGACCCATCATCGATCAGGGTTTGGTATGTTCAAAAAAAAAAAAATGTAACCTGACGATAAGGAGCATCATCGATCAGGGTTTGGTATGGAAAGACCTTTGCACGTTTTATAGCCCGACCATGCATGGGCTTTTAGACCAGCCATAGTGGTGGTATCATAGCCGGTATCATGCAACCTGGACACACAAAAAAACTGATGTGGCAGGTAATTAAAAATGAGAGAGATGGTTAGAGTAACATAGGTAGATACCGTATCATGACACGTAAAACTAGAAAACTTACTTGCATGCAAATCTTGTACACATATTTGCATTAAGATTCTATAAAGTAATAAATAGAATGATATATGATAGGACTACTATAAGATACTATGCATTATAGAGCTAGTATCATATACTAGTATCATGCGCATGATATTTGTATATGATACTCCCCATTATGACTAGTCTTAATCACTCGCCTCTCCGCTTGTGTTTGGTCCCAAATTAAGTCCGGAATTAAGTGTCACAAAGTTTGACAAAAGTGGATGTATCTATCACTAAATTATGTCTAGATACATCCACTTTTGTCAAATTTTGTGACATTTAATTCCGGACGGAGGGAGTAGATTAGTTGGAGACCTGGGTTGCCGAGACTACAGCTCCTGAGTCCAAGTGCGTGCGGTCAAATAATTGGCCGAGGAAGGAAGAAGCTGCGATCCAGGTGCAAAAGCAAGGAGGAAAAGTAGTTAATCAGTGGGCTTGATTAGTGCTCGATCTCTGGTTTGAAGCCTGCGTGCGAGAAGTGTCTGTAAAACCTGCGACCAAATTGACCACCGCTTTTCGTCCTGCGATTCTGCGATATATATGCTCACGCTCACGCCGGCCAGTCAATATCAGTCACCGTCTATGCTGTTACTTTCCGCCAGTTTCTTCAGACTTGAGCAAGGCAAGGCGAGATGTTCCGATTGGGTGCAAAAGTGAGGACTAGTAGCAGCTGGTGTGACCGTGTACTGACGTGAACATGATGTCTCGTGCGCGCGGTAGGTCCTTTACGACCACCCGTTGTCTGTCTGTCTGTCCCGTTGCGCGCGTTCAATTCGCCGTGCTGCACTCCGTCGATCTCCGGCGACCGTCCGTCCGGTCGCTGGTTCCCGAGTCGAAGCTGATGCTACGGTCGAAGCCTCGCTCTCGTGCAGCGCGATAGTTCGTTTGCGACCACCCGCTGTCCCGTTGCCCGCGTTGAATTCGCCGTGCTGCACTGCGAAAACTGCACGCTCCTCCATCCATCTCCGTTCTCCGGCGACCGACCGTCCGGTCATCGCACGGTTGCTGGCTCGCGACCTGCTACATATGATGGTTTGCAAAGTAATGACCTGATTAATAAGCACGACTGCAATGCATGCACGCGCTTCTTTGGTCTTAGGAGATCGATCATCGTCTTGCGTACAATCTACTGTACTACGTACAACACTAGCTGCGTCCTGCACGTGTACTTGTTTGGTCTCAGGTGATTGTCTTGCTTACCATCTACTCCAAAACCACACTGTCTTACATTTCTCTCCTACATTTTTCTAAGGACGTACGCATGCAGCCACGTTTACAAAGGATCCAAACAAGATCGTTCAACGGAGTACTATAGCACATTACCAAACAAAAGAGGTAGAATAAAACTTGTGGAAGGCTCATTGCTACAGCTGAAAGGAACCGGCGTTGCGGATATTCCATGTCCTTTGTGCAGAAAGGACTCTCCAATGGTCTCGGCCTTATGTACGGCTCATCGTCGTCGCCGTCCAGCTGCAGCTCCGAGCTGGGAACAGCTCAAGAGCGACAGACTAGTTAAGCGATTTAACTCCCCGGTTGGAGAAGCATCCACTGCTGGCCTGTCACTGCCCCCAGCATATTTATGCTCTGCATGTAGTGTTTAATACTTCTTGATCCGAAATTTTTTCTGGGCATTTTTTAATCAATCCTTGTGGATCTGCAGAAATTCTAGAAGCCCAATGCGTACCTGCAGTGCAGTGATCAAGGTAGTAGGTGCCAGATCCAGAGCAGTTGCTGCTCTACAAGCAGTGCAGTGTGCAGCACATGCATGCTCTGCCTGTGCTAAAGATCCAGAGTGTGAGTTGGCAGTTTCTCTTGATCTCTAACCTGAATATTACTATTACATGTGAAATCGTTGGAGATGGTGTGAACCATAGACCATGTCCATCCTTTTCTCCACAGTTTGTGCACGTGTTGAACAGACCGGGAAACATCCAAACCCCGGAATAGAAAGATGCCGAATTGCCAACATTAACCTTTTTTCCTTGTTCAGGTAGCTTCTTTCAAGGGAAATTGTCTCACTTTGTTAGCACAAACAACAATACAAATTCAGGTGAAAACAAGAACGACATGTGCGTGCATTTGCGCCGAAAAAATCTAAAGTAGATGGTGTGCCCAGTACACACTTGGCTAGAATAAGACAGGTTGCAGTTAGGATAGAGTCCTAATCAGGCTAAACCCCACAAAAAGCCTAAGTGACCTGGGGAACTTTATCCGTACATATTATACTAAGGTGGGTGTATCAAGCTGTGCAAAGTTCTCCTTGGCCAATTTCACGTGCCTGTGGAAGACTAAACACACCCTACATAGTATTCTTTTTCCTCTCTCTCCCAGGAATTCCAAATAGGGGCCAAAATAGTAATCATGCATATGCATAAAGTAGAAACAAATACGTGTACGGTACTCGGTCACTTGCTTGCTGACGAAGCGTGCAGTTCATCTGTACAAGTCAAAGGGATATTACGGATGATTATTGTTACTTATTCTTCCATCTTCTAGTCTAGCCTGGGCACATGCATATTTTGGCACTAGATTCTTCCGCTCCGGCCGGCTTAATCCATGCAGCCATTCGCTCCGCGCATCGCGGTGAATTCCGCAGATTTGCAGCTGTTTCCCATTTGTTGCCTAGTGTACTGTGTATGTCACATGCGGCACGTCCCCTTCCATCGTGTCGCCGTCAAGGCCGATGTTTCCACGGACAGCCATAGGAAACAGAGCTTAGGCATGTGCCACGTGTGCTGCGGCTCTGATCGGCAGGGACGACGTACGTTTTGTAGGAGGAATAAAACACACAACACACCTATACCAAAATGATATGACACCCCCTAACTTGTGTTGGGATCCAGACGATCCGGAACCCCCTCTCCGGTGAAACCCTAGACCTGCTAGAGAAATAACGGAGTTACACGGATACACGCGGTAATAGTGTCGAAATGGGGTAGCAATGTAGAACTAGGTGATTGATTGTGTTAGGGTAGCCCAAAGGAACACAAAACACAAATGTAGAACCCACCTCTTGGGAAGATTCACGATGTTTCGTCCGATACGGGAGTTTCAGCATATAAGCGCATGTAAACTCACGAGAGAGAAATGGATGCCGGTGAAGCGGGTCACACCCCAGAGTGAAATCTTTGACACCCAAAACACACAACACACCTATACCAACATGGTATGGCACCCCCTATCTTGTGTTGGGATCCAAACGATCCGGAGCCCCCTCTCGGGTGAAATCCTAGACCCGCAAGAGAAATAACGGACTGACACGGATACACGCGGTAACGACGTCGAAATAGGGTAGCAATGTGGAACTAGGTGGTTGGTTGTGTTAGGGTAGCCCAAGGGAACACAAACCACAATGGTAGAACCCACCTCTTCGGAAGATTCACGATGTTTCGTCCGATACGGGAGTTTCATCCTATAAACGCATGTAAACTCACGAGAGAGAAGTGGATGCCGGTGAAGCGGGTCACACCCCGGAGTGAAATCTTTGCCATACAAAACACACAACACACATATACCAACATGGTATGGCACCCCTAGCTTGTGTTGGGATCCAGACGCTCCGGAGCCCCCCCCCCCCTCCCTTGGTGAAACCCTAGACCCGTTGGAGAAATACCGGACATATACGGATACACGCGGTAACGGCATCGAAAGGGGGTAGCAGTGGGGAACTAGTTGCTTGGTCGTGTTAGGGCAGCCCAAGGGAACACAAAACAAAAAGGTAGAACCCACCTCTTCGGAATATTCACGATGTTTCGTCCGATACGGGAGTTTCAACCTATAAGCGCATGTAAACTCACGAGAGAGAAGTGGATGCGGGTGAAGCGGGTCACACCCCGGAGTGAAATATTTGACACCCAAAACACACAACACACCTATACCAACATGGTATGGAACCCCCTAGATTGTGTTGGGATCCAGACGATCCGGAGCCCCCTCTCCGGTGAAACCCTAGACCCGCTAGAGAAATAGCGGACTTATACGGATACACGAGGTAACGGCGTCGAAATGGGGTAGCAATGTGGAACTAGGTGATTGGTTGTGTTAGGGTATCCCAAGGGAACACAAAACACAAAGGTAGAACCCACCTCTTCGGAAGATTCACGATATTTCGTCCGATACGGGAGTTTCAACCTATAAGCGCATGTAAACTCACGAGAGAGAAGTGGATGCGGGTGAAGCTGGTCACACCCCGGAGTGAAATATTTGACACCCAAAACACACAACACACCTATACCAACATGGTATGGAACCCCCTAACTTGTGTTGGGATCCAGATGATCCGGAGCCCCCTCTCCGGTGAAACCCTAGACCCGCTAGAGAAATAGCGGACTTATACGGATACACGAGGTAACGGCGTCGAAATGGGGTAGCAATGTGGAACTAGGTGATTGGTTGTGTTAGGGTATCCCAAGGGAACACAAAACACAAAGGTAGAACCCACCTCTTCGGAAGATTCACGATGTTTCGTCCGATACGGGAGTTTTATACGCATGTAAACTCACGAGAGAGAAGTGGATGCGGGTGAAGCGGGTCACACCCCGGAGTGAAATATTTGACACCCAAAACACACAACACACCTATACCAACATGGTATGAAACCCCCTAACTTGTGTTGGGATCCAGACGATCCGGAGCCCCCTCTCCGGTGAAACCCTAGACCCGCTAGAGAAATAGCGGACTTATACGGATACACGAGATAACGGCGTCGAAATGGGGTAGCAATGTGGAACTAGGTGATTGGTTGTGTTAGGGTATCCCAAGGGAACACAAAGGTAGAACCCACCTCTTCGGAAGATTCACGATGTTTCGTCCGATACGGGAGTTTCAACCTATAAGCGCATGTAAACTCACGAGAGAGAAGTGGATGCGGGTGAAGCGGGTCACACCCCGGAGTGAAATCTTTGACACCCAAAACACACAACACACCTATACCAACATGGTATGGAACCCCCTAGATTGTGTTGGGATCCAGACGATCTGGAGCACCCTCTCCGGTTAAACCCTAGACCCGCTAGAGAAATAACGGACTTACACGGATACACGCGGTAACGACGTCGAAATGGGGTAGCAATGTGGAACTAGGTGCTTGGTTGTGTTAGGGTATCCCAAGGGAACACAAACCACAAAGGTAGAACCCACCTCTTCGAAAGATTCACGATGTTTCGTCCGATACGGGAGTTTCAGCCTATAAACGCATGTAAACTCACGAGAGAGAAGTGGATGCCGGTGAAGCGGGTCACACTCGGAGTGAAATCTTTGCCATACAAAACACACAACACAACTATACCAACATGGTATGGAAGGCTCTATCTTGTGTTGGGATCCAGACGATCCGGAGCCCCCTCTCCGGTGAAACCCTAGACCCGCTGGAGAAATACCGGAGTTATACGGATACACGCGGTAACGGGGTCGAAAGAGGGGTACCAATGTGGAACTAGGTGTTTGGTTGTTTTAGGGAAGCCCATAGGAACACAAAACTTGTCGAGACATCATAGTAGTTTTCATAGACGGGGGTGTGTAACACCTGGGGTGTTACCCTATTAGAGAGTGTTTGTTTTCTTTTTGCTTGCATCATCTGCATCCCATGAGCATTGCATTCTGTTTTTCAAAACAAATCAAAATTCAAAACAATTTAAACTTTCACCCTTTGCTCAAAAATTTCCAGTTTCAAACTTGCAAACTAAATCACTCAATTGTTTTTCCATAATTTGAAGTTGTTTTAATCCAATTGCTTGTTAATAAAATTTTCCCTGTTATCAAAACCCTAATGGCAAATTAAATTTCAAATCATTTTCAATCATAAGGGGCATGATCCAATTATGGTTCAAACCACTAAAATTTTGCAAACAATTAAAATTCCATAATTGTTTTAATAAGTGTTGAGTTCATTGAATAAAAATTGATTGAAAATCAACTCCTTATGATTACTAATGGAAATTCAAATCCCAATTTAAAAAGTCCCATTAATAATTCAAAGTTGAACCACAATGCTAACATTTGCTTTTAATTATAGTTTGCAACTTAATAAAATCAGCTATCAAATAAATACCCCAAACCCTATTTGGAAATTTTCAACTAAACAACTTTAATTCAATTAAAATTTCCACCTTGTGAAAATAATGCTAACATTGCTTTCATTTCCTGTTTTGGAAAAGTAATAAAATTATCTAATGAAATAAACCACCCCAAAACCCCCCCAAATCCTTTCTCTCTCTCCCTTTTATTTCTTTTTACAAAAAAAATAAAAAGGAAAAATCCCAAAGGAGAGGGGCAGACCAGCCCAAACCCTTTCTTTTCTTCCCCCCAAGCCCATTCCTTTCCTCTCTTTCTGGCCCACCAATTCTTTCTGTCGTCTTCTTCCTTCGGTACGGCTGCACGCAGAACCACCCGATTTCCTTCCCCCCCACGCCGATGTGCAGCCGTACTAGGTCGAGCTCCCCTTAAAACCCCACCAACCCTCTGCCTAGCTCGCCCTAGCCTGCCTCCCTCCATCGCCGCCATCCTCCCCTCCCCTCTCTGCTAGTCCCCCTTCCTCTGAATTTCTGCAACTGCACAGAGCCGAAACACCACTGCCTTCCGCCACCGTCCCGCCACCACGAGCCCCCTCAAGACCATATCTCCACGGGAATGGAACCGCGGAGCGGTCCTGCACCTCACCGTGCCCTCGCCGCTTGCCGGGAGACACCGCAGCGGCCGCGCCGTCGCCGGCAGTGGCTCGTCGTTGCAGTACCTCGACAGCAACCATGGCAGGTGCGCCCTGTTCTTCCCCTCCCTCGCCTTTTTCTGTACCGATCGCATCTCCCTTTCTCCCCTCCGCACCGGGCAACCGCCACGAGCACTCACCACCCCACGGCCGCTCGCCCCCACCCTTAGACCGCCGCCAGTCGCTGCCGATCGAGCCTCCGTCGCGTCTCAGAACACCTACACGCGACAGGTTCAGTTAGCAGATGCAGTATCTGTTCGGTTTCAGTTAATTCAGAAACAGGCCGCAGCCACAGCTGATACCCCCCGACCCCTCTACTGTCACAAAGAGAACACCAGCCCAGTTGGTTCAGATCCCGCGCGCGCGTGAGCTAGGCCCGGGTTCGAATCCCCGGTGCTGCAACCTTTTTTCGGGATTTATCCCGTGTGCACGACCCCACCAGGTGCCACCTCACCTCCTAGCCGCGCCACGCTGGCCAGTGGCCCACGCGCAGTGACCGCGGGTAGGGTACCACGCGGTAACAAAACGCTTTCTGCACATTTCTTTTAAATCTAAGTCCCTGAAAATAACAGATTGGCCCCTGGATTTGAAACTTTAATATCTTTTATTTTATAACTCTAAAAACTGCAAATAAATATCCACACTGTCCTAAATTTAATTCTCTATCTTTTAGCATCATTTGTTTTCTGTTTTGAATTTTCAAAATGCAATTTAAAATTGAATCCAAATAATTCAAATGCAAATTTCTAAATTCAATAACTAATTCTTTATTAATCCAATAAATGCAAATAAAATATGTTTTCCATGCCATTTCAAATAACCTTTTCAAATATAACTTTTGTTTCCTGTTTTGAAATTTCAAAATGCATTTAGAATTCAAATTTGAATAATTCAAATGTAATTTGCAATAATTCATAAATAAATCATACTAATTCCAATTAAGACAAATAAAATATGTTTTTCATACCATTTTGAATATCCTATCCAAATATAAAATTTGTTTCATTGTTTGAATAATTTAAATTGCCTAAATAATTTAATACTTGTTTAATTCATTTAAAATTGATAAAATCATAACTTGCTCAAAATAAAATATTTTTGAACATGCAAAATATGTTCTCAAACCATCAAAGTGTGAACTTTTCAAATGTGAATTTGAATTTATGATTTGAACAAATAAAATTCAAATAATATTCAAACTTGTTTTAAATTCAATTAAAACTTGTTTAATTCATAATAAATACATCCTAATTCCAAATTCAACATTTGAAACATGTACTCCAACCAAAATTTGATGTTCTTTCCAAAAATAAACTTTGTTATTTGTTTTGAACACTTTAACCTGATGAAAACAACAATTACTTGTGTGACATCAATAAGGAACCAAAAATTATTAACATGACAAATAAAATCCCACACTTGGTAATTTCCTTTTCCTTTGCATCTATTGTTGTTCATTATTGCTTTCATCATGCATGCATCATGATAAACCACTTACACATTTAACTAATTGTAGATCATTGCTTCAACCTTAACATGTGCATCCATATGCAACTCACATTGCATATGGGTCCAATTAAATGTTGTTATCTTGATTAAGTAGTTTACCTTGATGCATCTTTAAACTTGTCATGCATCCATATCTTGATCATGCTGGATCTTTTGCCGTAGTAGTAATTGTTGCATCCGGTGTTTGTTCGAGGTTCATTGCTTCTTCCCGGATAGGACGTTGAGATGATGTGAGCAACGACAAGTTCTGCTACCTTGCGGGATCTCAGGCAAGTATACTCACTTGCTGCCAAATGGCTGCCTTTCATCACTTGTTACCGATACTTTCTGTTGTTCTTTTCTGCTAGCCCTAGTAGTAGTTGTTTCTGTTACGAACCCATTCACATGAATCCCTTAACCTTGATATTGCCTCACCTCCAATCCTATCACCCCTTTGGTTGAGCCAGTGTCTTACTAGCATGCTTAGGTTGCTTTTGCTCGAGTCTGTTACCCGTTACTTTCTGTTATTACTTCTTTATGTTCTGGGGGCTCGATGTTTAATCAATCAATCAATCATGCTACTGTTATTGTTTAATAATAAATTTGATGATAAGGCACCGGCAGGAGTCCCTTTGTGGTTTTGAGGCCTGCTAGTGTCGACCCTAATAGGAAAAGGGTCTTGTCTACTGATCCATGATGAGCGCACTACCCGCATGTGGGAAGCGAGTATGGGCGCCCCCCTCAATTTGACTCGATTCGCATCTCGTCCAAATCGCCTCATTTAGTTCGGGTTTTCCATTTGCTGCATGCATGATCTTGCGAGCCCTTGGTACCCGGGTGGAACTTTCGTAGTCGTCATATAGGGGGACACGGTCTTAGAGTGCTATGAGGGTCCCTTTTCTTCGGGGCTCGATTAGCCGTGCGCCCAAGGTTCTTTGGGCTTGATGCGAAGAAGAGTTGAGTTGTGTAGAGTACCTCGCTTGGTGGGTTAGCTCCCCATCTGGCGGGTTATTCTTGCGTGTACGGCTAAATTGGTGCAACCCTGCAGGGATAATCTTCTCGAGAAGCCGTGTTTTCCGCGGTTATGGATTACTTGGTGAAAGTACTGGCTAACAAGTACTCAGGACAACTTAAACATAATGATCAAACATGTTACACCCAATGATTAACAACTTGACTAGTAATAGGCTTATTGACACAATAATCTGAGCCATCATTAATACGACTACGTGAGTTATCCTCGGATTGCTTCTTTGGATAAGGGGGCGAGGTCCAGGATGGGTTTGTTTGAAGCTATCTTTCAGTTGGTTACAATACTCGATCTTATCCCCTTTCTGTTAGCCGGAAGTTGTAGTATCTCTCTGTAGTTGGTTAGCGCAGCCTGCTGTCGCTTATTTGCAATAACCCCTTCCTTTCCGTTGATCCTAAAGTATTTGTATCTTGTGATGACTGGCTACGCCGGTATCTTGTGAGTATGGGTTTTATCCCCCTTGCCAGTACTTAACCGTACTGACCCACGAATCTCTTTCGTGGCTGCATATTCAACATTGCAGTCAACAGGTTTGAAGTCTGACGACGTTAGCTTGGGAATCCCTCCGGCTTGGCCTGGGCAGGGATTGGACGCTCTCGGTTATCTTCAGGACTCTTAGTCCAATTTGGATCTTGTCCGTAGACGGACGATATGTTGTTTCTTCCGCTGTTATTTGGATCTTTGTAATGTATCAGTTGTATCCTTGACCCGTTTGAGTCATCTTGTATCTATCTGTTTCTGTTGTAATTGTGGAATATTCGTGAACTATTGTAATGTTACCACGAGCACTCACCACCCCACGGCCGCTCGCCCCCACCCTTAGACCGCCGCCAGTCGCTGCCGATCGAGCCTCCGTCGCGTCTCAGAACACCTGCACGCGACAGGTTCAGTTAGCAGATGCAGTATCTGTTCGGTTTCAGTTAATTCAGAAACAGGCCGCAGCCACAGCTGATACCCCCCCCCCCGACCCCTCTACTGTCACAAAGAGAACACCAGCCCAGTTGGTTCAGATCCCGCGCGCGCGTGAGCTAGGCCCGGGTTCGAATCCCCGGTGCTGCAACCTTTTTTCGGGATTTATCCCGTGTGCACGACCCCACCAGTCATAGACCCCCTGTGCCACCTCACCTCCTAGCCGCGCCACGCTGGCCAGTGGCCCACGCGCAGTGACCGCGGGTAGGGTACCACGCGGTAACAAAACGCTTTCTGCACATTTCTTTTAAATCTAAGTCCCTGAAAATAACAGATTGGCCCCTGGATTTGAAACTTTAATATCTTTTATTTTATAACTCTAAAAACTGCAAATAAAATATCCACACTGTCCTAAATTTAATTCTCTATCTTTTAGCATCATTTGTTTTCTGTTTTGAATTTTCAAAATGCAATTTAAAATTGAATCCAAATAATTCAAATGCAAATTTCTAAATTCAATAACTAATTCTTTATTAATCCAATAAATGCAAATAAATATGTTTTCCATGCCATTTCAAATAACCTTCATGTTTTGTTCAAATGCATGAGAATTTCAAATTTGAATAATTCAAATGTAATTTGCAATAATTCATAAATTAAATCATACTAATTCCAATTTAAGACAAATTAAATATGTTTTCATACCATTTTGAATATCCTATCCAAATATAAAATTTGTTTCATTGTTTGAATAATTTAAATGCCTAAATAGTTTAATACTTGTTTAATTCATTTAAAATTGATAAAATCATAACTTGCTCAAAATAAAATATTTTTGAACATGCAAAATATGTTCTCAAACCATCAAAGTGTGAACTTTTCAAATGTGAATTTGAATTTATGATTTGAACAAATAAAATTCAAATAATATTCAAACTTGTTTTAATTCAATTAAAACTTGTTTAATATTGTTTAATTCATAATAAATACATCCTAATTCCAAATTCAACATTTGAAACATGTACTCCAACCAAAATTTGATGTTCTTTCCAAAAATAAACTTTGTTATTTGTTTTGAACACTTTAACCTGATGAAAACAACAATTACTTGTGTGACATCAATAAGGAACCAAAAATTATTAACATGACAAATAAAATCCCACACTTGGTAATTTCCTTTTCCTTTGCATCTATTGTTGTTCATTATTGCTTTCATCATGCATGCATCATGATAAACCACTTACACATGTTAACTAATTGTAGATCATTGCTTCAACCTTAACATGTGCATCCATATGCAACTCACATTGCATATGGGTCCAATTAAATGTTGTTATCTTGATTAAGTAGTTTACCTTGATGCATCTTTAAACTTGTCATGCATCCATATCTTGATCATGCTGGATCTTTTGCCGTAGTAGTAATTGTTGCATCCGGTGTTTGTTCGAGTTCATTGCTTCTTCCCGGATAGGACGTTGAGATGATGTGAGCAACGACAAGTTCTGCTACCTTGCGGGATCTCAGGCAAGTATACTCACTGCTGCCAAATGGCTGCCTTTCATCACTTGTTACCGATACTTTCTGTTGTTCTTTTCTGCTAGCCCTAGTAGTAGTTGTTTCTGTTACGAACCCATTCACATGAATCCCTTAACCTTGATATTGCCTCACCTCCAATCCTATCACCCCTTTGGTTGAGCCAGTGTCTTACTAGCATGCTTAGGTTGCTTTTGCTCGAGTCTGTTACCCGTTACTTTCTGTTATTACTTCTTTATGTTCTGGGGGCTCGATGTTTAATCAATCAATCAATCATGTACTGTTATTGTTTAATAATAAATTTGATGATAAGGCACGGCAGGAGGCCCTTTGTGGTTTGAGGCCTGCTAGTGTCGACCCTAATAGGAAAAGGGTCTTGTCTACTGATCCATGATGAGCGCACTACCCGCATGTGGGAAGCGAGTATGGGCGCCCCCTCAATTTGACTCGATTCGCATCTCGTCCAAATCGCCTCATTTAGTTCGGGTTTTCCATTTGCTGCATGCATGATCTTGCGAGCCCTTGGTACCGGAACTTTCGTAGTCGGCATATAGGGGGACACGGTCTTAGAGTGCTATGAGGGTCCCTTTTCTTCGGGGCTCGATTAGCCGTGCGCCCAAGGTTCTTTGGGCTTGATGCGAAGAAGAGTTGAGTTGTGTAGAGTACCTCGCTTGGTGGGTTAGCTCCCCATCAGGCGGGTTATTCTTGCGTGTACGGCTAAATTGGTGCAACCCTGCAGGGATAATCTTCTCGAGAAGCCGTGTTTTCCGCGGTTATGGATTACTTGGTGAAAGTACTGGCTAACAAGTACTCAGGACAACTTAAACATAATGATCAAACATGTTACACCCAATGATTAACAACTTGACTAGTAATAGGCTTATTGACACAATAATCTGAGCCATCATTAATACGACTGCGTGAGTTATCCTCGGATTGCTTCTTTGGATTAGGGGGCGAGGTCCAGGATGGGTTTGTTTGAAGCTATCTTTCAGTTGGTTACAATACTCGATCTTATCCCCTTTCTGTTAGCCGGAAGTTGTAGTATCTCTCTGTAGTTGGTTAGCGCAGCCTGCTGTCGCTTATTTGCAATAACCCCTTCCTTTCCGTTGATCCTAAAGTATTTGTATCTTGTGATGACTGGCTACGCCGGTATCTTGTGAGTATGGGTTTTATCCCCCTTGCCAGTACTTAACCGTACTGACCCACGAACCTCTTTCGTGGCTGCATATTCAACATTGCAGTCAACAGGTTTGAAGTCTGACGACGTTAGCTTGGGAATCCCTCCGGCTTGGCCTGGGCAGGGATTGGACGCTCTCGGTTATCTTCAGGACTCTTAGTCCAATTTGGATCTTGTCCGTAGACGGACGATATGTTGTTTCTTCCGCTGTTATTTGGATCTTTGTAATGTATCAGTTGTATCCTTGACCCGTTTGAGTCATCTTGTATCTATCTGTTTCTGTTGTAATTGTGGAATATTCGTGAACTATTGTAATGTTATCATATGGCAACCTGGAATCGGTATTATGCGGATTTGGCGGAAATGCTGAAATCTGCATAGTGCCGATCTCGGGGCGTCACAAATGGTATCAGAGCCTTGGTTCCGATTCCCGAGATTGTTTCGATACGAATGGTTATCGAAGCAACGGGTCCGCAAAGCCTGTAGGTTAACCTCGCTAACGGTCGTTGTTTCTAGGGTGTCAAAAACTATTTCTGCTAAACTATTTTGGAAAACATCTCAATAGGATTCTTGTTTTCTCCTTATCTATATTCTATTTCCCCTCCCATCTTATTGTTTTGGAGTCTTCCCCCCTTGTATATCTTTCAAAGTGTTAGGATCCTACGCGGGTGGACGTTTTCCGAGCATTTAACCTAATAGGTTCGATCATCGGAAGATTCCTGGTGGAAGAACATCGTCGTCACTCGAGCAAATCCTTGTTAGTGGTGTCGAGAATCCCTTGTTAGTGGTGTCGAGGAGATCAACTGGAAGCACGAAGAATCGATAGTCGAACTTCTTTCCCCTCCCGGGTTAGCAGGTGGATTGCGAGGGCGCAATTCCTTGTTAGTGGTGTCGTCTGTAACACCTGGGGTGTTACCCTATTAGAGAGTGTTTGTTTTCTTTTTGCTTGCATCATCTGCATCCCATGAGCATTGCATTCTGTTTTTCAAAACAAATCAAAATTCAAAACAATTTAAACTTTCACCCTTTGCTCAAAAATTTCCAGTTTCAAACTTGCAAACTAAATCACTCAATTGTTTTTCCATAATTTGAAGTTGTTTTAATCCAATTGCTTGTTAATAAAATTTTCCGTGTTATCAAAACCCTAATGGCAAATTAAATTTCAAATCATTTTCAATCATAAGGGGCATGATCCAATTATGGTTCAAACCACTAAAATTTTGCAAACAATTAAATTCCATAATTGTTTTAATAAGTGAGTTCATTGAATAAAAATTGAAAAATCAACTCCTTATGATTACTAATGGAAATTCAAATCCCAATTTAAAAAGTCCCATTAATATTCAAAGTTGAACCACAATGCTAACATTTGCTTTTAATTATAGTTTGCAACTTAATAAAATCAGCTATCAAATAAATACCCCAAACCCTATTTGGAAATTTTCAACTAAACAACTTTAATTCAATTAAAATTTCCACCTTGTGAAAATAATGCTAACATTGCTTTCATTTCCTGTTTTGGAAAAGTAATAAAATTATCTAATGAAATAAACCACCCCAAAACCCCCCCAAATCCTTTCTCTCTCTCCCTTTTATTTCTTTTTACAAAAAAAATAAAAAGGAAAAAATCCCAAAGGAGAGGGGCAGACCAGCCCAAACCCTTTCTTTTCTTCCCCCAAGCCCATTCCTTTCCTCTCTTTCTGGCCCACCAATTCTTTCTGTCGTCTTCTTCCTTCGGTACGGCTGCACGCAGAACCACCCGATTTCCTTCCCCCCCCACGCCGATGTGCAGCCGTACTAGGTCGAGCTCCCCTTAAAACCCCACCAACCCTCTGCCTAGCTCGCCCTAGCCTGCCTCCCTCCATCGCCGCCATCCTCCCCTCCCCTCTCTGCTAGTCCCCCTTCCTCTGAATTTCTCCAACTGCACAGAGCCGAAACACCACTGCCTTCCGCCACCGTCCCGCCACCACGAGCCCCCTCAAGACCATATCTCCACGGGAATGGAACCGCGGAGCGGTCCTGCACCTCACCGTGCCCTCGCCGCTTGCCGGGAGACACCGCAGCGGCCGCGCCGTCGCCGGCAGTGGCTCGTCGTTGCAGTACCTCGATAGCAACCATGGCAGGTGCGCCCTGTTCTTCCCCTCCCTCGCCTTTTTCTGTACCGATCTCCCTTTCTCCCTCCGCACCGGGCAACCGCCACGAGCACTCACCACCCCACGGCCGCTCGCCCCCACCCTTAGACCGCCGCGAGTCGCTGCCGATCGAGCCTCCGTCGCGTCTCAGGACACCTGCACGCGACAGGTTCAGTTAGCAGATGCAGTATCTGTTCGGTTTCAGTTAATTCAGAAACAGGCCGCAGCCACAGCTGATACCCCCCCGACCCCTCTACTGTCACAAAGAGAACACCAGCCCAGTTGGTTCAGATCCCGCGCGCGCGTGAGCTAGGCCCGGGTTCGAATCCCCGGTGCTGCAACCTTTTTTCGGGATTTATCCCGTGTGCACGACCCCACCAGTCATAGACCCCCTGTGCCACCTCACCTCCTAGCCGCGCCACGCTGGCCACTGGCCCACGCGCAGTGACCGCGGGTAGGGTACCACGCGGTAACAAAACGCTTTCTGCACATTTCTTTTAAATCTAAGTCCCTGAAAATAACAGATTGGCCCCTGGATTTGAAACTTTAATATCTTTTATTTTATAACTCTAAAAACTGCAAATAAAATATCCACACTGTCCTAAATTTAATTCTCTATCTTTTAGCATCATTTGTTTCTGTTTGAATTTTCAAATGCAATTTAAAATTGAATCCAAATAATTCAAATGCAAATTTCTAAATTCAATAACTAATTCTTTATTAATCCAATAAATGCAAAAAATATGTTTTCCATGCCATTTCCCTTTTCAAATATAACTTTTGTTTCCTGTTTTGAAATTTCAAAATGCATTTAGAATTCAAATTTGAATAATTCAAATGTAATTTGCAATAATTCATAAATAAATCATACTAATTCCAATTAAGACAAATAAAATATGTTTTCATACCATTTTGAATATCCTATCCAAATATAAAATTTGTTTCATTGTTTGAATAATTTAAATTGCCTAAATAATTTAATACTTGTTTAATTCATTTAAAATTGATAAAATCATAACTTGCTCAAATAAATATTTTTGAACATGCAAAATATGTTCTCAAACCATCAAAGTGTGAACTTTTCAATGTGAATGTGAATTTATGATTTGAACAAATAAAATTCAAATAATATTCAAACTTGTTTTAAATTCAATTAAAACTTGTTTAATATTGTTTAATTCATAATAAATACATCCTAATTCCAAATTCAACATTTGAAACATACTCCAACCGAAATTTGATGTTCTTTCCAAAAATAAACTTTGTTATTTGTTTTGAACACTTTAACCTGATGAAAACAACAATTACTTGTGTGACATCAATAAGGAACCAAAAATTATTAACATGACAAATAAAATCCCACACTTGGTAATTTCCTTTTCCTTTGCATCTATTGTTGTTCATTATTGCTTTCATCATGCATGCATCATGATAACCACTTACACATGTTAACTAATTGTAGATCATTGCTTCAACCTTAACATGTGCATCCATATGCAACTCACATTGCATATGGGTCCAATTAAATGTTGTTATCTTGATTAAGTAGTTTACCTTGATGCATCTTTAAACTTGTCATGCATCCATATCTTGATCATGCTGGTTCTTTTGCCGTAGTAGTAATTGTTGCATCCGGTGTTTGTTCGAGGTTCATTGCTTCTTCCCGGATAGGACGTTGAGATGTGTGAGCAACGACAAGTTCTGCTACCTTGCGGGATCTCAGGCAAGTATACTAACTTGCTGCCAAATGGCTGCCTTTCATCACTTGTTACCGATACTTTCTGTTGTTCTTTCTGCTAGCCCTAGTAGTAGTTGTTTCTGTTACGAACCCATTCACATGAATCCCTTAACCTTGATATTGCCTCACCTCCAATCCTCACCCCTTTGGTTGAGCCAGTGTCTTACTGGCATGCTTAGGTTGCTTTTGCTCGAGTCTGTTACCCGTTACTTTCTGTTATTACTTCTTTTATGTTCTGGGGGCTCGATGTTTAATCAATCAATCAATCATGCTACTGTTATTGTTTTAATAATAATTTGATGATAAGGCACCGGCAGGAGTCCCTTTGTGTTTTGAGGCCTGCTAGTGTCGACCCTAATAGGAAAAGGGTCTTGTCTATCCATGATGAGCGCACTACCCGCATGTGGGAAGCGAGTATGGCGCCCCCCTCAATTTGACTCGATTCGCATCTCGTCCAAATCGCCTCATTTAGTTCGGGTTTTCCATTTGCTGCATGCATGATCTTGCGAGCCCTTGGTACCCGGGTGGAACTTTCGTAGTCGGCATATAGGGGGACACGGTCTTAGAGTGCTATGAGGGTCCCTTTTCTTCGGGCTCGATTAGCCGTGCGCCCAAGGTTCTTTGGGCTTGATGCGAAGAAGAGTTGAGTTGTGTAGAGTACCTCGCTTGGTGGGTTAGCTCCCCATCTGGCGGGTTATTCTTGCGTGTACGGCTAAATTGGTGCAACCCTGCAGGGATAATCTCGAGAAGCCGTGTTTTCCGCGGTTATGGATTACTTGGTGAAAGTACTGGCTAACAAGTACTCAGGACAACTTAAACATAATGATCAAACATGTTTAACCCAATGATTAACAACTTGACTAGTAATAGGCTTATTGACACAATAATCTGAGCCATCATTAATACGACTGCGTGAGTTATCCTCGGATTGCTTCTTTGGATAAGGGGGCGAGGTCCAGGATGGGGTTTGTTTGAAGCTATCTTTCAGTTGGTTACAATACTCGATCTTATCCCCTTTCTGTTAGCCGGAAGTTGTAGTATCTCTCTGTAGTTGGTTAGCGCAGCCTGCTGTCGCTTATTTGCAATAACCCCTTCCTTTCCGTTGATCCTAAAGTATTTGTATCTTGTGATGACTGGCTACGCCGGTATCTTGTGAGTATGGGTTTTATCCCCCTTGCCAGTACTTAACCGTACTGACCCACGAATCTCTTTCGTGGCTGCATATTCAACATTGCAGTCAACAGGTTTGAAGTCTGACGACGTTAGCTTGGGAATCCCTCCGGCTTGGCCTGGGCAGGGATTGGACGCTCTCGGTTATCTTCAGGACTCTTAGTCCAATTTGGATCTTGTCCGTAGACGGACGATATGTTGTTTCTTCCGCTGTTATTTGGATCTTTGTAATGTATCAGTTGTATCCTTGACCCGTTTGAGTCATCTATCTATCTGTTTCTGTTGTAATTGTGGAATTCGTGAACTATTGTAATGTTACCACGAGCACTCACCACCCACGGCGCTCGCCCCCACCCTTAGACCGCCGCCAGTCGCTGCCGATCGAGCCTCCGTCGCGTCTCAGAACACCTGCACGCGACAGGTTCAGTTAGCAGATGCAGTTTGTTCGGTTTCAGTTAATTCAGAACAGGCCGCGCCACAGCTGATACCCCCCCCCCGACCCTCTACTGTCACAAAGAGAACACCAGCCCAGTTGGTTCAGATCCCGCGCGCGCGTGAGCTAGGCCGGGTTCGAATCCCCGGTGCTGCAACCTTTTTCGGGATTTATCCCGTGTGCACGACCCCACCAGTCATAGACCCCCTGTGCCACCTCACCTCCTAGCCGCGCCACGCTGGCCAGTGGCCCACGCGCAGTGACCGCGGGTAGGGTACCACGCGGTAACAAAACGCTTTCTGCACATTTCTTTTAAATCTAAGTCCCTGAAAAAAACAGATTGGCCCCTGGATTTGAAACTTTAATATCTTTTATTTTATAACTCTAAAAACTGCAAATAAAATATCCACACTGTCCTAAATTTAATTCTCTATCTTTTAGCATCATTTGTTTTCTGTTTTGAATTTTCAAAATGCAATTTAAAATTGAATCCAAATAATTCAAATGCAAATTTCTAAATTCAATAACTAATTCTTTATTAATCCAATAAATGCAAATAAAATATGTTTTCCATGCCATTTCAAATAACCTTTTCAAATATAACTTTTGTTTCCTGTTTTGAAATTTCAAAATGCATTTAGAATTCAAATTTGAATAATTCAAATGTAATTTGCAATAATTCATAAATAAATCATACTAATTCCAATTAAGACAATAAATATGTTTTCATACCATTTTGAATATCCTATCCAAATATAAAATTGTTTCATTGTTTGAATAATTTAAATTGCCTAAATTAATTTAATACTTGTTTAATTCATTTAAAATTGATAAAATCATAACTTGCTCAAAATAAAATATTTTTGAACATGCAAAATATGTTCTCAAACCATCAAAGTGTGAACTTTTCAAATGTGAATTTCAATTTATGATTTGAACAAATAAAATTCAAATAATATTCAAACTTGTTTTAAATTCAATTAAAACTTGTTTAATATTGTTTAATTCATAATAAATACATCCTAATTCCAAATTCAACATTTGAAACATGTACTCCAACCAAAATTTGATGTTCTTTCCAAAAATAAACTTTGTTATTTGTTTTGAACACTTTAACCTGATGAAAACAACAATTTACTTGTGTGACATCAATAAGGAACCAAAAATTATTAACATGACAAATAAAATCCCACACTTGGTAATTTCCTTTTCCTTTGCATCTATTGTTGTTCATTATTGCTTTCATCATGCATGCATCATGATAAACCACTTACACATGTTAACTAATTGTAGATCATTGCTTCAACCTTAACATGTGCATCCATATGCAACTCACATTGCATATGGGTCCAATTAAATGTTGTTATCTTGATTAAGTAGTTTACCTTGATGCATCTTTAAACTTTTCATGCATCCATATCTTGATCATGCTGGATCTTTTGCCGTAGTAGTAATTGTTGCATCCGGTGTTTGTTCGAGGTTCATTGCTTCTTCCCGGATAGGACGTTGAGATGATGTGAGCAACGACAAGTTCTGCTACCTTGCGGGATCTCAGGCAAGTATACTCACTTGCTGCCAAATGGCTGCCTTTCATCACTTGTTACCGATACTTTCTGTTGTTATTTTATGCTAGCCCTAGTAGTAGTTGTTTCTGTTACGAACCCATTCACATGAATCCCTTAAACTTGATATTGCCTCACCTCCAATCCTATCACCCCTTTGGTTGAGCCAGTGTCTTACTAGCATGCTTAGGTTGCTTTTGCTCGAGTCTGTTACCCGTTACTTTCTGTTATTACTTCTTTATGTTCTGGGGGCTCGATGTTTAATCAATCAATCAATCATGCTACTGTTATTGTTTAATAATAAATTTGATGATAAGGCACCGGCAGGAGGCCCTTTGTGGTTTTGAGGCCTGCTTGTGTCGACCCTAATAGGAAAAGGGTCTTGTCTACTGATCCATGATGAGCGCACTACCCGCATGTGGGAAGCGAGTATGGGCGCCCCCCTCAATTTGACTCGATTCGCATCTCGTCCAAATCGCCTCATTTAGTTCGGGTTTTCCATTTGCTGCATGCATGATCTTGCGAGCCCTTGCTACCCGAGTGGAACTTTCGTAGTCGGCATATAGGGGGACACGGTCTTAGTGTGCTATGAGGGTCCCTTTTCTTCGGGGCTCGATTAGCCGTGCGCCCAAGGTTCTTTGGGCTTGATGCGAAGAAGAGTTGAGTTGTGTAGAGTACCTCGCTTGGTGGGTTAGCTCCCCATCTGGCGGGTTATTCTTGCGTGTACGGCTAAATTGGTGCAACCCTGCAGGGATAATCTTCTCGAGAAGCCGTGTTTTCCGCGGTTATGGATTACTTGGTGAAAGTACTGGCTAACAAGTACTCAGGAGAACTTAAACATAATGATCAAACATGTTACACCCAATGATTAACAACTTGACTAGTAATAGGCTTATTGACACAATAATCTGAGCCATCATTAATACAACTGCGTGAATTATCCTCGGATTGCTTCTTTGGATAAGGGGGCGAGGTCCAGGATGGGTTTGTTTGAAGCTATCTTTCAGTTGGTTACAATACTCGATCTTATCCCCTTTCTGTTAGCCGGAAGTTGTAGTATCTCTCTGTAGTTGGTTAGCGCAGCCTGCTGTCGCTTATTTGCAATAACCCCTTCCTTTCCGTTGATCCTAAAGTATTTGTATCTTGTGATGACTGGCTACGCCGGTATCTTGTGAGTATGGGTTTTATCCCCCTTGCCAGTACTTAACCGTACTGACCCACGAATCTCTTTCGTGGCTGCATATTCAACATTGCAGTCAACAGGTTTGAAGTCTGACGACGTTAGCTTGGGAATCCCTCCGGCTTGGCCTGGGCAGGGATTGGACGCTCTCGGTTATCTTCAGGACTCTTAGTCCAATTTGGATCTTGTCCGTAGACGGACGATATGTTGTTTCTTCCGCTGTTATTTGGATCTTTGTAATGTATCAGTTGTATCCTTGACCCGTTTGAGTCATCTTGTATCTATCTATTTCTGTTGTAATTGTGGAATATTCGTGAACTATTGTAATGTTATCATAAGTGGCAACCTGGAATCGGTTATTATGCGGATTTGGCGGAAATGCTGAAATCTGCATAGTGCCCGATCTCGGGGCGTCACAGGGTGCCATGAGACTACGGTAGAGACGTGGGGTAACGGGATCGCGTGGTAGACAGTAAACACAGGATTTACCCAGGTTCGGTACGTCGCGACAGTACGACGTGCCTACTCCTGCACTTCTCACTAATCAGGACTAAAGCCTGGAAACAGGATTACAATGTGAGGTTTTGGATCTAGCTACTCGCAGAGGATCAACTTCTCGGCGAGTTGGCCTATATCTTCCCTGTTATTCGTTGGTTGTTTTGTTTATCTCCCGTCCGGCTTTATATAATAGCCGGATTAGGGCTTACAGAATAGGAAACCTAGAAGACTACGGTAACTATAACTTGGAAAGTAAGGAATCCGTCTTCTCCTCCAAGCCAGATCACACGGGCCGTGATCCGGGTTCTTCTAGAATCCGGCTTCTGTGCATCAAGTTACTGGGCCGCCCAATGGACCATAGCCCACTACCACTTGGGCCACCCTGGTAACCAGGCACTTTCACTACCATCTTATATACCCCTGTACGGTATATATCCGACAGTAGCCCCCAAGAAGGGTTAAAACTCTGATTTGCCGTCTTCCGCAAAATGTGCTTTGTCCGAGAAATTTCAATCAGCAGTCTTGATTCTTCTTATTCTTCTTCTTTTGAAAGAGATGGTAACGTGAAACTCGGAATCCTGAAAATCCGGATTTTCTCTCACGATCCTTCGTGGAGAAGGAACTTCTTACGTCAGTGCACTCGATCATGCTGACGTAAGGGACGTTTGGGTTTTACGCGGAAAACCCAGTAACATATCTCTGACAGATTCTCACGGGAAACGAGGAGATAACCATCATTACCCTGTCGTTTCATTTCCCGGATTTTTCGGCGAGTGACACGCGTTGATCATCCAACGGTCAAAATAGCCGTTGGCACGTATCTTGACGGATTTCTGGCTATAAATAGCCGTCTTCGTCCTCGTCAAAAACCTTCCGCACTCTCACTGTCACGCCATTGCCGCGCACAAGCTCTCGAGCGAAGAACCATCCCGAGCACCTGAACGCACCCAGAGCACCAGCGCAACGCGCCGCCACCAAATGGCAACCTCACCGTCGTCCCCCACTCGCTCCGGCGCGCTCACCGTCGACGACATCATCAACGATCTGGATCTGCAGCTCGGATCCCCAAAGCACGCCGGCGACGAGCCGGAAAAGACCGCGGCCTCTGCGGCGGGCGGAGAGGATCTTTCCGCCGCCGCGAACGCTGCGGGCTCAAGCTCCGCACCTTCCCCGCCGTTTGCTCCCGAAACGGCGGAGGAGAAGATCTTATCCCGTGACGATGAGCACTCCGCTACCGGAGCCAACGAAGAAACAGAGTTTGTTGGCAACTGGAGTCCGAGTAATACCCCTCTCGTCCTTCTTCGGCGGATGTCAAGGGAAGGATTAATAGTTAAAGGCAAATGGCGGAACTCGGAAGATGAACCCGAGCCCAAGCCAAAAGACGGAGAACGCGTCCTCCTTACCTCTCATATCGCGAGAGGTATGGGTTTCCCTCCTTCCGCCTTTTTCCTAGACGTCCTTAACTTTTATGGCGTTCAATCACATAACCTCTCTCCGAATTCCATCCTCTATTTAGCCAGTTTCCAAGCCCTTTTCGAAGGATATCTCGGGATAACCCCTAATCTAGATTTCTGGCAATATTGCTTCGAGGTAAAACATAACATCACAGATGGTATTTCGCCTATCTGTGGAACTATATCTTTCACCCTTCGGAAGTTTAGAGAGGATTGGTACCCAAAGATAAAAATGCCGGAACCCGCCCAATCTTGGCTGGGTTCTTTCTTTTACCATCAGGACATTCCATTCCCAGGCAAAGAAACCGGGGTTCCTCCATTTGTTAATTCCGCCGCCACTCCTCGTGAGAGTTGGACAGTTGCAGCAGTAGAAATATTGCCGGAAAACCTGATGAAGATAAAGCGGCGCATCGCCAAGCTTACTTCCTCTCAGCCTTCTTTGACTGGGAAGGATACCGTTTTATGCTGGTTCGGACGTCGTATCCAACCTCTCTCCTTTCGTTCTCGGCTCCTTTGCGAATACAAAGGACCAGAAGATAGCATGAGAGGAACAGATAAGGCTTATACCAAAAATGATTTTATAAAACGACTTCACCAACTAGTCGCCACCAGCGGTCAGATTGAAGAAAATCTGGCAATTTATCACGTGGAGAATCTGGCCCCTAAGGTATTTATACATTCCTTGCTTCCAGTTTTCTTCAGATTAGCTTCTTTTTCTGACCTTCGACATAACGTGAATTCTTTCCTAGTTCAATGAACTTGAAGGAGCTGATCTTGCTTCCGACATCGAGCTTAGCGAATTACATGCTAGCTTTTATAATGATCGGAAACGTAAAAAACAGGCGACTTTCGGCAAGACGGTGACTGTTGATGGAATTCCCATCGCCACATCCAGGTATTCTACTGGAGCCTCCCTAATCGTCATTCTCCTTCGGTTCTTCGAGATTTTTAACTCTCGGATATTTTTCTTTCAGTCTTGCCCCAACTCCTCTGAAGACAAAGAAGTTGAAGAAACATAAGACTACTATCAAAGAAGAGTCTTCTTCTGCGGCCATGGGCCTGAGGGGTAGAACGGAAACACAGACGGGTGGAAATCTCCGGCCATCTGTTGGAAACGAACCCATCTCCAATTTGGATAGTAACATCCGGGTAAAGGAAGAACCGTTCGACGACCTTGGATATATTCGTCCGGAGGCTAAAAAATTCTTCGCTCTTGCCCCTCTAATTCGCCCTTGGCCACAACGCGGATTAGTTGTTCGCAATGATATAATATTTCCCCTCGCCAGGTCATACAAGATGGCCTTCATCACGTTGGGATTCTTTTCTCGGAATATGCCAAAGAATTCAACGAGACCTTGGCCGACTTGCGAGAAATGAGCCAGGTGATACTTCTAGCCCCCAAGCATTAAGTTGAAAACCTGAATTCTTCTTAATGTTTCTTTGTATGCTTGTTCATACTTAAGCATCTGGCTTTCATTTCCGTGTTTCAGCATTCCGCAGATGCCATAAACTTGGAAGTTTTTAAGAAGCTTAATCTCAAGAATAGAGAAGTTAAAACCCTTCAATCTATTATTGAGTTAAAAAGCAACGAGCTGGCGTCATCTCAGCTACAATTATCGGAAACAACAGGTATTTATTCTCTGCAGTTCTTATCCAGATAAAAATTTTCCCGAATTTTTATAAACTCGAAATGTTTTTCGTGCCCTCTAGCTGCTTTAGCTAAAGCCAAAGAATTAGCGAAGGACGCCATCAATGCATCTCGGCTCCGTGCAGAAAACTCGAGCCTTCGCAAGGAGCTTATGGAAGTTCAAGAAGACCTGGAAGCCAGTAATCTGGCCCTTGGGATTGCTCAATCCAAGGCTTCTTTGCAAGCGGCGGAAGATAAATCTATTATCCATGATTTGGAAAGTATGCTATTCCCGCGCATGAAAGAAGGCACCGAAATTGACAAGGTTCTTGGTAAGTTAGTTCCTTTTACCAATTTCTCCATGTCTTATTTTCCGTGTTTTGCCGCCTAACCTTTTTTGGTTGCTTTTGTCATCAAAACAGGGAATATTCCAGGAATTTCTCGGATTGAGAAAATCCGAGCTTTTGGGGAGGTATGGAATGCAATCAGAAATGCAGGAATGCAATTGATTAACAAATTCCTTCCCACAAGTACTATAGAATTCTCGGAAGTTTACAAACTTCCGGGTGCTATCATGGAGGTTGCGGGATCGAAGGAATCCATCCTATGCTCCGCCGCACGAGGTGGTGCGCGCATGGCCCTAGGCCTTATGCGTCTGCATTATCCTGATGCGAAATCTTGGCGCGTGGCATCTGGTGTCCCTCAAGGGTATACGGAAAATCAGCGAACCGCCATCTTTGATGAAGTCAAAGGTCACGCCACCAAGATTGCTTCCATGGTTAACATTTTTATCACTTATCCAGAAGAAGAGGTTCCCGCAGCCCCCGAGGATGAAAGCAGCGAGGAAGACTCGGATGTTTAAAGGACTGCACTTGACCTGGATGGTGGATTTGTATAATAGGAGCACTATATTTACAATGTAATTCATATTGTAACGCTTCTATTTCGTTTGTCAAAACAAGAACTCCGATTTTGCAGTTTTGAATTATGAAATTCCTTGCAAGATTGTCGGGTTTAATTATTCCTTTATCTTCTAAGTTCTCTTGCATATGTGTTTTAACTGTCTTTAGCGTTTTGAAAAAATGGCTCAGTAGTATTATGAAGCATCATGCTGAGTAACTGGATATAACCAATCAGTTCAAACTCAGAAACATG
The DNA here is from genome assembly GCA_028641055.1 of Alopecurus myosuroides. Lineage (NCBI taxonomy): Eukaryota > Viridiplantae > Streptophyta > Magnoliopsida > Poales > Poaceae > Alopecurus > Alopecurus myosuroides. Next base: position 736,369,016 of record CM054057.1, on the reverse strand, counting down.
GATCATACTAAAGACAATTTTTTACACACTAGCTTCAGTGACCCAACACACATTCGATCAGATAATGCTTAGAGAATTTTAAGGAACTTTTTTGAAACTTGGGCACGCAGGCACAATCCGAGTTTCCTTTAGCCATTAGCAGGCTGAAATCATTCAGTTTTTTAACGCCGAGCACGCAGGCACAATTCGGGTTAACATTGAGTATTTTGTAAGATCATTGGGAAATAGATAAGGTGGAATCATGCTTTGTACTATAGTGAACTTGTAAAAACATGGATATCAGAATTCTGACGACTTTATTTCATGATCTCAAAAGATGTTTACATAGATATTGAACTAAGTATAGAAGGGACGTAACTGCTGGATGCTCCAAGGCCTCTTTGTCTCTCCTAGCTCATCATCTATCTTTCTCTTTCTTTTGCGATTCGGCTTCTCGGGATCATCTTCCGTATCTCGAATGTCGACAAGATAGTACGATCCATTCTTCATGGCTTTACTTATGACAAATGGTCCTTCCCATACTGGGGCTAATTTATGCTTCCTTGCTGCACCAGCCTCAGCACTAGGTCACCTTCTTTAAAAGAACGATGCCTGATTTTCCGACTATGGTAACGTCGCAAACCTTGCTGGTAAATGGCGGATCTTTGAAGCACAAGCTCTCGTTCCTCTTCTAGGAGATCAACGGCATCCTGTCGTGCTTCTTCGGCATCTGATTCATCGAAATCTTGCACTCTTGGACTATCATGGATCATGTCTGTTGGGAGAATAGCTTCCGCGCCATAAACTAGGAAGAACGGGGTTTGCCCAGTCGACCTATTTGGCGTCGTTCGAATACTCCAAATCACGGAAGGTAGCTCTTCTACCCATGCTCAGGCCGCTCTGCGAAGAGGAGTTTCGAGTCTTGGGCGTATTCCTTGCAGGATTGAGCTATTCATTCGCTCAACCTGTCCATTGGATTGCGGGTGTGCCACAGATGCTAGATCTAGGCGAATTCCCGTTTGTCGGCAATATCTTGCCAACTCTCCGATGGAGAAATTTGTCCCGTTGTCGGTTATTATGCTGTGTGGAACACCGTATCTCATCACCAAGTCGATGATGAAATTTCTAGCAGTTGCACCATCCAGCTTTTTGATGGGTTTGGCCTCCACCCATTTTATGTACTTATCCACTGCTACTAGCAAATGAGTAAGTCCGCCTCTTGCAGTTTTGAACGGTCCCATCATATCTAGCCCCCAGACCGCAAACGGCCACGTAATGGGGATAGTTTTAAGAGCTTGGGCCGGCAAATTAGTCTTTTTGGCGTAGTATTGACACCCTGCACATGTATTAACTATGTGCTCAGCGTCTGTCTTGGCTGTCAGCCAGAAAAAACCCCGCTCGGAATGCTTTCTTAACTATGCTTTTTGATTGAGCATGATGTCCGCAATCTCCGGCATGGATTTCTTCCAGTATTTCTCTTCCTTCTTCTGGTGAGATACACCGCACAAAGATTCCGGAAGTACTGCGTTTATGCAGGCAGTTATCAATTACTGTGTATCCTTTGCATCGACGTTGTATTTGTCTTTTCAAGACTTCATCTGCTTCTTCCGGGTACTTCTGATTAACTAAGAAGTTTAAATATGGAATCGTCCAATCTGGTTTAACGAGCATAACTTCAAGGATTCGGAAGCCAGAGGATAATCAACATCTCCACCTTTTATGGATGGCTCATGCAAGTGCTGAACAAATACCCCTGGTGGTAGAGTTTCTACCCTTTCTGATCCCATGCGGGCTAATGCATCCGCGTTCCAGTTTTCCTCCCTTTTGATGTGGAGTACCTCGAACCCAAAGAAACAAATGACGAATTCGTCCACCGTTCTCCTGTATTCGGCCATTATAGGGCTTTTTGCGTCCCAAGTTTGGTTAAGCTGATGCTGTACCAAATCCGAGTCTCCATAGCACAAGATGCGCTTTACTCCTATTTCCTTTGCAATATGCAAGCCATGAAGCAGAGCTTCGTATTCTGCCACGTTATTACTGGCGTTGAAGTGTATTTGCAGTACGTATTCCATTGTATCGCCTTTTGGGGATTTTAAGACTACACCAGCTCCAGCGCCCTCCTTCATCTTGGATCCACCAAAGTGCATGATCCAATACTCGGACTCCGGCATTGGTGTTTTCTCCATTGCTTCCGTCCAGTCGGCGACAAAGTCTGCCAAAACCTGGGATTTTATTGCCGTCCTTGGCTGGTACTTAATGTCGAAGGCTGCTAGCTCGATACCCCATTTGGCTACCCGGCCAGTTGCCTCCGCATTGTTTATTATATCCCCTAGTGGTGTTTTACATACCACTGTTATGGAATGCCCTTGGAAGTAATGACGCAGTTTTCTAGATGCGAAAAACACACCATATGCCAGTTTTTGATAATGCGGGTACCTTTGTTTGGATTCGTAGAAAACTTCGCTTATGTAATATACCGGATGCTGATCTGGTATGCTTTGTTCATCCTTCTTCCGTTCCACAACAATTACGGCACTAATAACCCGGTTTGTAGCCGTAAGGTACAGTAACATGGGTTCTTCGTCTTTTGGGGATGCCAAAATCGGAGCATTCATCAAAGTTTCCTTTAGTTGGGTTAACGCTGCATCGGCCTATTCTGTCCATTCAAATTTGTCGGACTTCTTCACCAACTTGTAGAGTGGTAGGGCTTTATCCCCCAACCTACTAATAAATCTGCTGACGGCAGCGGCGGAACCCGTCAATCTTTGGACATCTTTTACGCACGTAGGCTTCGAGATGTTCAAGATGGCTTTTATCTTTTCCGGGTTAACCTCTATTCCTCCGTGAGAAACGATAAAACCCAGAAGTTTTCCTGAGGGAACCCCGAATACACACTTAGATGGATTTAACTTCATCTTGTAAGTGCGCAAGTTTTCGAAAGTTTCTCGCAGATCCTCAAGGAGTGTATCTTTTTCCTTGGTTACGACAGCAATATCATCCACGTAAACATGGACGTTTTTGCCAATCTGACTATGCAAACAACGTTGCATGCAACGCTGGTAGGTTGCACCTGCATTCTTCAGGCCAAATGGCATGGTTACGTAGTAATACGTCCCGTACGGGGTTATAAAAGAAGTCTTAATTTGATCTTCCTTTTTCATGCGTATTTGGTGGTACCCGGAGTATGCATCCAAAAATCACAAAAGCTCAGAGCCTGCAGTGAAATCTATTATTTGATCGATTCGCGGTAACGCAAACCTATCCTTTGGACACAATTTGTTCAGGCCTGTGTAATCTATACACATTCTAAGAGCAGTAGTGTCTTTCTTCGGTACTAATACCGGATTTGCGGACCATTCAGTGTGGATTACTTCCTGGATGAAATCCGCTGCTAAAAGCCGGATAATTTCCTTGCCAATAGTCTTCCGTCTTCTTCCGTCAAATCGACGGAGACCTTGTTTGACGGGTTTTGATCCTGGAATTACCTTGAGTTGGTGCTCAGCAAGTTCCCTGGGTACGCCTGGCATGTCAGCTGGACACCAGGCAAAAATATCCCAGTTCTCACGGAGGAACTTGATGAGCTCGCCTTCCTATTTGTCGGTCATCCCAGTCCTTACAACGACGAATTTTGTCGGATCTTTGGGATCTAGGATTACCTGTCTTGTATTCTCGGACGCCTTGAAGCTGTCTGTTGGCTTCCGGGTTTCTTTTCCTACCGGCATTTCTGTCGGCGATACTTCCTTGGCCAATTCCTTCAGTTCTTCCTTTGCTATGACTCTCTGAGCGCAAAGGGCGTTTTCTTTCTCCAACTCATTTGCTAGCTTAAAATCACCAGCTATGGTGATTACTCCTCCTTTGTGTCCTGGCATCTTCAGCTTGTTATAAATATAACAGGATCTTGCCATGAATTTGGCGAAAGCTGGACGTCCGAGTATTGCGTGATACACGCTTTCGAACGGCACTACTTCGAAGGATACTTTTTCCTGCCGAAAGTGATCCTTATCTCAGAAGGTGACATCTAGGGAAATTTCTCCTAGGGATCGTGCTTGTCTGCCAGGAACAATGCCGTGGAAGCGTATGTTGCTGTAATTGAGCTGGGACTCGGAAAATCTTCAGATGCTTCAGTGTATCCAAGTACATTATGTTAATGCTGGATCCTCCATCCATCAGCACTCTTCTTAGCCTAGTGTTCTAGACAATAGGGCTTACGACAAGAGCTTGTGTGCCGGGTTCAGGGATATTCCCGGGATGATCAGACTGATCCTAGGTAATTGGTGTGTTGGAGTACTTCAAGAATTTTGGGGTTGCCGGAACAACCGCGTTTATTTCTCGAAGTGTTCTTTTGGCCACCTTTGCTGACGGAGTTGCCAGGAACGTTAGCATTGCTTCTCCATCAACTCTCGTAAATTTGGGTTCGCCCTTTCGCTGTTGTTCCTGTATTTTTTCATCAGTGTCCGATTCACTGTCTTCTTTGTCAGCTTCTGGCTTTTGTTTGGCGGGTTTCCTTTTGGAACCCTTCCCCTTATTTCCGGATCCTGCACCGCCTTTCATGTGCTTATTCAGCCGGCATTGTACGTTTGTATGGGTGGGTTTCCCAAATTGTGAATGGTGGACACAAGGTTCCGACTTAATCCTCTCCCACTCCTCTGGAGTGTAATTGATTGGATCTGGGCTGCGTCCTTTCCACTTATTCCCTTTTTCACTTCCAAAGGCTATGTTGACCTCTTTGGGTTTTGTCGTTGTTTCTGGAGTTCCTTTTTTGTCAGAACGAGGGGTTTTCTTAGCAAGTATCAGTGATTCGATATTACCTCCTCTTGCTCTGATGTCGTCTTCGGCTGCAGCATGTTCGTTGGCGGTTGTAAGCATAGATCCGAGATCTTTGTGCTGTTTGGAACCAACCATGAATGGTACAAGTCCGGGTTTTAGGCCATTGACGAAAGCATGTATTGCTTGTACGTCAGTTACTCTAGAACAACTATTCTTCATTGCCGTCCATCTGGAGATGAAATCCACGTATGGTTCATCCTCGAATTGGGTGCAACGGTTAAGCTGGTTGATGTTGTTCGGGCGCTTGTATGTTCCCCGGAAATGCTGAGTAAATACTCTAGCCATATCATCCCAGCTGTCGACAGTTCTTGATGGTAATCCATTGATCCAATCTCTGGCTCCATCCAGTAACATTAGGGGAAGAAACTTGACAGCTTCCAGGTCTGTCCCATTGTTGATCTGGACGGCTGTGTAGTAGTCTGAGAGCCAGGTGTCCGGGTTTGTGCTGCCGGTGTATTTTTGGTAGGTTGGACCAACTTTGGCAAAGCCAGAATGCAGGGTTATTCTTCGGATCCTGTCAGTGAAACACTTAGGACCAAAGTATAGATCATCCTTTTCCGCTCTATCAATGTGTGCGGAATATCTTCCGGCTCAATGGACAGAAGGGGATCTACTCCTTTTTTTCCATTGTTGCGCGGACGCGCTTTTCCGGGATTGTACCTATCTCTTCCATGATCACGGCCTTTTGGATTAGGCGGAGTCCTGCTCCTGTGCCTTTCTTTATCCTTAGGGGGTGTCCGGGATCTCTCACGTCTGTGAGGTGTATCGTATCTTCCGGCTTTCTCAGCTGGGTTTCTCGGAGGTGGCATTATTTTGCCGTCATTCCGGTATTTTTCTTCCCGATCGTGGGGTTTAAGTCCACCTTTCGGGGGATGGGATCCGGTTCGGGACGCTTCATCCCTATTGTCGGGGTTTTTCTTGTCTTTTCTCGGATCCTCTTTTTTATCCTTTGAATTGTCTGAATCTCCAGGTTCCTCTGGTCCAGGTGCTCCAGCGGCGCAAGTAGCTGTTTTGCATAGGGCGGAGTTATCCTGCAGTCTTCATGATCGCTCTTGGGCCCGCTGTTGTTGTTGCAATGCTTTTCCTAGGAAAGCATACACCCCTTGAAGTTTTTCACCGTTGGAGTACAGGTCATTGTTCAGGATGGCGAACGCTGCTTCCGCGTTTTCTGCTGCGGTTTTATAAATTGGTTCGCCTCTAGCATCTTTGTCGTTTACCTGCTTTTGCCAAGATGGGTTGTGAAACCTTTCTTTTGGCGGCAGTACTTCCGGTCTTACGATTCCGGGTAACCTTGTAGGTTTAATGCCAGATCTATTCTTTCTCTCGTACTCCTCTATTTCTTCCTTCATGAGCTTAATGTCATCCTGGGTTTTTTGGAGGTGTTGCCGAGATCTGAGTAGATGTTGCTGTTGCCTTTGGAAAGCTTGCCTCCTGGCTTCCAGCATCTCAGGGGGTTCATTTGCTCCCACTGGCGTTTGCAATAGCTCTTGCTCTTCCTGTTCCGTCATTGGCGGAACAAGGATTTCTTTGATTTTCTTCTCCGCAGTTTTTGTTCCGCTAGCATCTCCTACTTCCAGGTTTTCATCAGCTTGATGAGCTGATTTTTTCTTCTGGATTTTGTATTGGAGTTTCTTAGCAGCACGATGCTTTTTCTTGGAAGAGGGAGGCTTTTTGACAGGCTCATCCTCTGTCAATTCCTTGACATTGGGAAATACCGGAGAAGTTTCTCCGTCTTCTCTCTCTTCCTCTGGCGGAGGGGTTTTAGGGCTTTCCTGGCTGCCGGCGTCCGTGGTATCAGCTGGTTTCGCCATTAGCACTTCATGGAATCCCTCTTGAAAAGATTTAACTTTCCTTTCGAAGGCGTCCGCGTCTTTGTCTTCAGAATCAAAATCCTCTGATCCGGTTTCCGACTCTAATCTTGCCTCAATGGCGGCTAGTACGGATTCTGCTTCCGAGTTCATCGTCTCGTTGACAGATGTCGGATCTTCCGACAGTATGACGGGTGTCGGGTCTTCCGTTGCTGTGACGGGTGTGTTTTTGTCTGCCTCTTGCACGGGATTTACGTCATCCGTGTTTTCGGCGACTTCGGACTGCACCATGCCGATAAAGTGTGTGTCACTTTTTTGTCGGCGATCTGAGCAGAATCCGGTATCATAGTCATCCTCGACTGGGTATAGGGCGGGTGGGATAAATTTGCTTCCACCGCAAAACCCCATTGCTTCTGCAGTTAGTCCGATAAAGATGTTAGCAGATCCTATCAGTAACACGCAGGCACTTACCAGGTGGTTTTGCGCCGGTATGTAGGATCCGTTGTCGAGGAAGCGTCCGACATCATCGTTGAATTCCAAGCTTCCGACAGTGATTGATCTTTCGATTCCGCCAAGTATCCCAGATCGGAACTTCACGCCTGACGTCGTTTGCCCCACGGTGGGCGCCAACTGTCGAGACATCGTAGTAGTTTTCATAGACGGGGGTGCCATGAGACTACGGTAGAGGCGTGGGGTAACGGGATCGCGTGGTAGACAGTAAACACAGGATTTACCCAGGTTCGGTACGTCGCGACAGTACGACGTGCCTACTCCTGCACTTCTCACTAATCAGGACTAAAGCCTGGAAACAGGATTACAATGTGAGGTTTTGGATCTGGCTACTCGCAGAGGATCAACTTCTCGGCGAGTTGGCCTATATCTTCCCTGTTATTCGTTGGTTGTTTTGTTTATCTCCCGTCCGGCTTTATATAATAGCCGGATTAGGGCTTACAGAATAGGAAACCTAGAAGACTACGGTAACTATAACTTGGAAAGTAAGGAATCCTTCTTCTCCTCCAAGCCAGATCACACGGGCCGTGATCCGGGTTCTTCTAGAATCCGGCTTCTGTGCGTCAAGTTACTGGGCCGCCCAATGGACCATAGCCCACTACCACTTGGGCCACCCTGGTAACCAGGCACTTTCACTACCATCTTATATACCCCTGTACGGTATATATCCGACAAAACTTAAATAAAATAGACTTAGTATGTGAAACCCACTCGATATTGGTGTCGGTGTAGTATGAATAAACAAAATGGACTTAGATCTCGGTGTAATTTTTTTTGTGTCATTTTATATGAGTTTATATATTTTTAACATAAAATATAACCATATTATTTTAACCAACTAAGAGTAATTGATAAATAGATACAAAAATACTAAAAGAAGAAGAACAAAAAAAAATGTCCACATGTGCCGTCGGCATATATTGTGAGAAAACATAGCCCCACGAGCTAGGAGGCTATGCCGACGGCTGTCACGGTGCCGAGGGAAGCCGTCGGCTCTATTACGCCTATGCCGACGGCCAGCCGTGTGCCGAGTGCAGCCGTTGCTATGCTGACGGTCACGTTGTCAGCCTGGCCCTGGAGTTAAGTACGTCGACGGCCCCGACAACTTGCCGTCGGCGTACTATTTGGCCGTCGGCATATTGAGCGATTCCTGTAGTGCATGTGCACGTTGCCATGTACACACAACATGTAGTTCAGCCCTATCTAAGCCTTCCAGTAATCACCCATCAGTTCAACAGAGCACCTTTGACGTCCGCCTTGACAGAGAACGTAGGCGGAAAGCGATGCCTCTGCCAGGCTCGCGTTACATGTTAATAAAGGGGTGCCAAGCCACCCTCGATCGGTTACAATGTACGAGTAGGAGAGGGACAGGTTACGTGTAGGAGAACGACTCGGAGGGGAGAAGGGATCGGTACCTAGTACCGTATCCAACTATACATGATATTAACGGAAAGGAAACTGACTAAAGTCCTTCTAACATTCCCCCTTAATCAAAACCTTTTGAAAGGTTTAGATTACGCTTTAATTCTTGTAATTGCTTGACTGGAAGAATCTTGGTGAAACCATCGGCAACTTGGTCTTTGCTTGAAATAAACTTGATGTCTAACCTTTTGTTTGCAACTTGTTCTCTCACAAAATGAAAATCAATCTCAATGTGCTTTATGCGGGCATGAAACACTGGATTTGCAGATAAATAAGTAGCTCCCAAATTATCGCACCATAAGCAAGGTTTCTCCTTTAGAATTATTCCAAGTTCACCAAGAAGAGCTTCAACCCATATTAACTCAGCTGTGGCATTTGCAAGTGCTTTGTATTTAGCTTATGTACTGGACCGAGACACAGTAGCTTGTTTCCTTGCACTCCATGACACCAAATTAGGTCCAATAAATATAGCAAACCCACCAGTGGATCTTCTATCATCAATACATCCTGCCCAATCTGCATCTGAGAAGGCACTTAAGAGAGTAGAGGATGATTTTTGAAAGGTAAGACCAACATTGATATATAGTATTTCTGACATATCTCAGTATTCTTTTTGCAGCTGTCCAATGTGCTATAGTTGGAGCATGAAGATACTGACAAACCTTATTTACAGAAAATGCAAGATCTGGCCTTGTTAAGGTTAAGTACTGAAGAGCTCCAACAATGCTTCTATACTGACTAGTATCATCGATGCAAAGAGGAGTACCTTCTGTGAGAGACAATGATTCTGTAGAGGACAATGGTGTAGGAGCAGGTTTGCAATCTTTCATCCCAACTCTAGTAAGCAAATCAGTTGCATATTTTTCCTGAGTCAATAACAGACCATTCTGTGTTTTCTTTACCTCAATGCCAAGGAAGAAGTGCAGATTTCCAAGATCTTTTATAGCAAAGTGTTCATTAAGATCCTTGAGCAAGGCAGAAATAGCAATGTCTGAGGAGCTTGTTACTATGATGTCATCAACATAGATTAAAACAAACATTGTAATACTTGCCTTTGAGTAGAGAAATAGAAAAGTATCAGCCTTGGATGGTACAAAACCAAGATCATGCAATTTAGAGCTCAATCGAGAATACCACGCTCGAGGTGCCTGTTTTAACCCATATAGAGATTTATCCAGTTTGCATATATGACGAGGAGCACTAGGATCTTCAAAACCTGGAGGTTGCTTCATATATACTTCCTCTTCCAGAACACCATGAAGAAACGCGTTCTTGACATCTAGTTGTCGTAAACTCCATCCTCGAGAGACTGAAATTGCCAAAACAATTCCTATAGTAGCTGCTTTAACCACTGGACTAAAAGTATCCTCATAGTCAATCCCGTATCTTTGCTTGAAACCTTTCGCAACCAATCGTGCTTTATACCTATCAATTGTACCATCAACTCGTTTCTTTATACGATATACCCACTTGCAATCAATGACATTTTTGCTTGAATTTGAAGGTACAAGATGACATGTTTTGTTTTGAAGTAATGCCGCATACTCTTCTTCCATTGCACTTCGCCAATTCTTATCATCAAGTGCTTCCATGAGTGAAGAAGGTTCCCCTGATGACGTAAGCATACCATACCGAACACAGCCATCCTTATAAATTTTTGGGTCACGAATACCTTTTTGAAGCCGTGTTTGAATTATAGACACAGGTTGAGCTGTAGAATCAGTTTGCACAGAGGATCCAGCAGCCACACCCAAATCTGCAACACCAGCAGAACCCGTCTGCGTGGCAGTAGTGGATTGGCTCGCTCCCCCGTCTGGTTGGCGACGCGAAGCCGAACTGGCGCGTTCGGCACGCGCTAGAGACAGAGGTGGGGTCCCCTCGGGACCCGAGGCAGAGCAATGATTGGGCGATGCGGACCCGGTCGCGCGTCTGGGAGACACGGGCGGGGACAGCTCGGCACGCGACGGATACCCAGGCGAGGACGGCGCGGGACTCGAGGAATCTTCACCTGACGCGCGTCCAGGGGACAGATCAGGCAAATCTGGCTCGGGATCAGAAAACGCAGGAGAATTTGCATCTGAGTCCGAGCTTTTGTCTTCTTCTACAGAATCTGTATTTTGAGTATTTGACTCTGTTTGATCACCGTTTTGCACAGAATTTTCCACACTGTCCGTATTTCCATTACTATGACCATCTCCATCATTATCATCTGTAATAGGCCGAGCAGAATTGTTAGTAACAATTGGCACAATAGGTAAAGGCATATGGTCATTATTTTGTGCATCCCCAAAAACGGAAGTGGAAGGTAAAAGAAGGATGTCATTTTGAAGACGTTTTCCAGCATTGGGATTTAAGGATGCAAAAGGGAAAACAGTTTCATCAAACACCACATCTCTAGAGATATAAACACGACCCGTGGATGTGTCTAGGCAACGAACTTTTTTGTGACGAGGACTATATCCAATGAATACACATCGAATAGATCGAAAAGCAAGCTTCCTTTTATTGTATGGACGAAGGTTTGGCCAGCAAGCACAACCAAAAATTCTGAGTGAATCATAATTAGGTTTAGCATGCAAAAGACGTTCAGAAGGAGTGTCGAAATTTATGACTTTGCTAGGAAGAAGATTTATGAGAAAGGTGGCTGTGAGGAAAGCATCATCCCAAAATTTTAGAGGCATAGAGGAGTTGGCAAGCAAGGAAAGACCAAATTCCACAATGTGACGATGTTTGCGCTCAGCAGACCCATTTTGTTGATGAGCATGAGGACATGAAACATGATGTGTAATACCAATTTTCTGAAAGAAACCATGGAGTTTCTCATACTCTCCACCCCAATCAGTTTGCATAGTGATTATTTTCCTGTCAAATTTACGCTCAACTAGTGCTTGGAAATTCAAGAATACTTGATAAACATCTGAACAATTCTTGAGCAAATATATCCATGTAAACTTACTAAAATCATCAATAAAGCTTACATATTATGAGTACTTGCCAACAGAAAGAGGTGCTGGACCCCAAACATCAGAAAACACTTGTTCCAAAGGAAAAGTGGAGACACTAGTGGAGATAGGATATGGCAATTGATGACTCTTAACTAATTGACAAGGATCACAAATGTAAGGACTACTCTCAGGAGAATAAGAAATATTGTTCTTTCTAAGAATTTTATTAACCACAAACGAAGAGTGATGTCCTAAACGGCGATGCCACGTGGAAGAAGAGGGCTTTATTGTGATGAAGGCTTGTTTGGAAGATCCTGAAGAAATAGGAACTAGTGGATAGAGACCATCATGACAGGGACCTTTAAACAGAATTCTCCTTGTGGCCTGATCCTTAATAAGAAAGAAGTGAGGGTGAAATTCAAGAAACACATCATTATCAGGGGTAACTTTATGAACGGATAAGAGATTCTTTGAAGCACTAGGAACATGAAGAATGTTGTTAAGATGAAAAGAATCATGTGGGGTGCGCAAAATTGAATGACCAATATGACTTATGTGCATACCGTTACCGTTAGCCGTGCGAACACAATCATGTCCCTTGTATTTATCATGGGTGGAGAGCTTGCTCAATTCCCCCGTGATGTGATTTGTAGCTCCAGTATCAGAATACCAATTTGTATCAACTCCATATGACGCAATGTGGGCGCTCTTTGTATCACGATCACTATCATCATCAGAATCATCATGCTTGTGATGCCACCAACAATCCCCTGCCGGATGGCCATGAATTTTGCAAATTTGGCAAGTGATATCAACATAAGGAGTAGGAGCCCGACGACGCCAACCACGACGACGTCCTTGCCCACCACCATCACGGCCTTTGGCATCATCTTGACGCATATTACGGCGTCCATTATCATCTCTGCGCCTATCTTGGTTGTTGTCACGTCGATTATCATCGTATCGTCCACGATTATCATCATAGCGTCCGCGATTATCATCATAACGACCATTTCCTCGGCGATTATCGTAATGTCGATTATCCTCATAGCGGCCACCATCACGGCGACCCTGATCTTGGTACCGATCTCCACGACTATCATCTTGATTACGGTCGCGTCCACCACCACGATCGAAACCACGCCCTCCACGATCACGATGAGCGATGTTTGCAGAAGAGGTAAAAGCATCGGGAGGGGCCTGACCAGTGGAGATTAGCATCTGTTGACGCATATCATGAGCAGAAATCTGACCAAACAGATCGGCAAGACTTGTGGTGACAGCATTGGCAGTGGTGACTATGGAATTATACGATCCATCTAGCCCATTGAGTATGTACCCAACTAGTTCATCCTCATCTATTGGTTTACCCGCGGCGGCAAGCTCCGAACTGTATCCTTTCATCTTTGTAAAGAACTCCGCGGCGGTGAGATTTCCTTTTCTTGTGCTATTGAGTGCAGACCGGAGATGTTGAATCCTAGAGCGAGACTGAGAGGAGAACATCCCGGTGATTGTAGTCCATACTTCAGCGGTTGTAGTCAGCCCGAGGACATGTGACAACACATCCGGCGACATTTAGTTTAACAGATAGCGCATCACCAGCTGATCTCGCGCAAGCCAGTCAAAGAAAGCTGGGTTGTCGACGAGTATTTTCTTCTTTTGTGCATCAGTTGTATCCTCAACCTCCAATTTTTCCGCCGGAGCAGCATCCGTTCCATCAAGAAGACCCATGGCACGGGCACCGCGTAGGGCAGGGTAGACGAGGGCTTGCCAGAACAAGAAATTGTCCCTCGTCAGTTGTTGAGAGGGCGGGGCCCCGAGGGCCGCAGCCAGAGCAGTCGCCGACATCGAGGATGAAGAGGACGCCATTGATCGAAGGGAGGGAGGGTCGGGATTTTGGTTTTTGTCGATCGGGATTTTGGTTTTTGTCGAGGCTGTAGTTTTGGTTTTTGGCTAGATCGGTAGCTCTGGTACGATGAAAGAGAACGTAGGCGGAAAGCAATGCCTCTGCCAGGCTCGCGTTACGTGTTAATAAAGGGGTGCGAAGCCACCCTCGATCGGTTACAATGTACGAGTAGGAGAGGGACAGATTACGTGTAGGACAAGGACTCGGAGGGGAGAAGGGATCGGTACCTAGTACCGTATCCAACTATACATGATATTAACGGAAAGGAAACTGACTAAAGTCCTTCTAACACGCCTGATTGGGCCAATTCCGGCGGCTTTCGAAAGCGCCAAGCCCCTTTACCGGCGTGCGAGGTTGCTCTTTTTTCTCGGAGGCAGACACCACCACTCGGTTGCAGCTGCTTTAATTATCATATAGTTTTCGTATCATCACGTTGCCTCTATCTGTCTAATATTCTGATCTTGCTACTCATTTGATGCTGACCACTACTGATAAACTATGATCCTGTCACGAAGATAGGATGAATTAAACGATAGCTTCGTGCCAATTGCTCCTCTTGTCTTTATAGGATTGTCCAAGTTATATTATCTGACGAAACTGAAGGGGGCGTCCAGTACGTGCTGACTGACTGCTGAGTGTCCAGGCTTCAAGATAACAAGTGCCAATTTTGAAGTACGAGTGAAAAAAGTTCGCGCGTGTGCGCTAGCTAACCGTGTTGAGGAAATCCTGTGGCTCGACACTTGTACACGTTTAACTGCTTCGATCATGCGTCCACCGCTCTGAGCGATGGGTGCCTTCACACGCATGGGTCAAACTGGTCAACATCAATGGTTGCAAATTACAGAGCTGGTGTTGGTCAAAGAATTAAGAAGCAACGTGGGCTCTCCGTAAGGAAGGAAGCAAAAGGTGCTTAATTGGTGGCTTGATTAGTGCTCTCTTGTTTGAAGCGTGCGAGAAACTGTAAAACCTACGACCAAGTTGGCCGGCGAGTCGATATCAGTCACCGTCTGATACTTTCCGGTTTTGGCGATATCCGTGCCGATTGGGTGCAAAGTGAGGACCAGTCCGTTTTCACCTGTGCAGGGACACTAGATCGTTTCTTTCTGTCCAACTACTAGTAGCTGGTGTGACCGTGTACTGACGTGAACATGATGTTACCACACCTCTCGTGCGCTGGTTCGTTTACGACCACCCGCTGTCCCGTTGCGCGCGGTTAATTCGTCGATCTCCGGCGACCGTCCGTCCGGTCTTCGCGAGTCGAAGCCTCGCTCTCGTGCAGCGCGGTAGCTCGTTTACGACCACCCGCTGTCCCGTTGCCCGCGTTGAATTCGCCGTGCTGCACTGCGAAAACCGCACGCTCCTCCATCCATCTCCGGCGACCGACCGCCCGGTCATCGCACGGTTGCTGGCCCGCGACCTCTTATGATTTGCAAAATAATGACCTGATTAATAAGCACGACTGCAATGCATGCGCGCGGTGCTCTGGTCTTAGGAGATCATCGTACGTCTTGCTTACCAGTTACCATCCACTACCACACTAGCTGCGTGTCCCCTGAGATATGCAATGTTTCAAAACCAAACTATAATCCAGCTACTGGCATTTTTTCTAGAAAAAAGGGGCTATAATTCAGGCTCCCGGCCACTCAATCCTGCACACAACCTTCTTTAATAAGTTCATAATTTAAGCTATTGCAGTTTAAAGATCGCATAAAGTCGATGCATGAATAAACCGACAATATAGATCAAACAAATAGTATATCGACATCGTACGTTGTCAGCTAACCCGGCCGAGAATATCCCGATCAGCTCGTCATCATCCGACGTTTACATCCAAAAGTTTGACAAGTTCTCGTCGATCACACGACGCAGTATGGACCATAGCTGAACCCAACGATGATATGCAATTATAGCCAATAATTATGTGTGGAAAGCATGGACTCCCTCAAATGCAATTCTTTTTTTTTTTTTTTTTTTTGCTTGG
The DNA here is from genome assembly GCA_028641055.1 of Alopecurus myosuroides. Classification (NCBI taxonomy): domain Eukaryota; kingdom Viridiplantae; phylum Streptophyta; class Magnoliopsida; order Poales; family Poaceae; genus Alopecurus; species Alopecurus myosuroides. The sequence goes on along the minus strand of CM054057.1, from coordinate 736,353,638 downwards.
CTTAGGGCATCTTTGAAGTGCAAACTCTAAAATGGACATGCCAATTTGGGAGGTGGAGAAGTACCACTTCTCCGAAAGGGGCACCTCTCATTTGTCCATCCATGGATATATGACGGGCTAGCCAGGGCGGACGAGTGGACAAAGGGGAGAGAGATGGTGGGCCGGTGGCTTTGTCACACCGACAGGTCAGCGTCAGCCAAGCTGACAAGCAGACACATAGGAGGCCTCTCATTGAGAGGTGTCCAGACAAATGGACGGCTGACGTCGATTTGGAAGGTCCGCTCGGACATGTTATTTTTGCGCGTGGATGGAAACGGATAAAAAAACCAGATTGATAGCGTATATTTCGTATGTCTGTTGGAGATGCCTTATTATGCAAAATTGAGTTTCGACATCCAACCAGCCATTGGCGGTGTGCCATTACCACGAAGCCTACGTATATGCTCGGGATGTACCGGCAAAGACTCCATAATTTTAGTTAGAACTACTTAAGCATTTCGTCGGCTCATATGCTTGTTTATGCCGCAACTATGAAATGGCTGACCGGCTTGCTCGTCATGGACGGCCCAACTTTTGATTGTGCAGGCTTTGCTTCCAAACCGCCGACCTCCTCTTGCGTTATGGATTGTCGCTTGAATTTTGGTGAGTACTGGCTAACTGGATCACAAACATCAACCGTCGACCAGATTCAGGGCCGACTTAACATTTGAATGGAACGGTGGTTATCTCTGGCGCTTTCCTAGTGCACTTCTAGGAAGGCTATGCCATCTTTAGGAATGTTTGTCGCTTGGGAAATATGAAACCGACGAAATGACAGAGCCTTTCAAAACCACCACTACTCGGCACTTTCAGTCTTCGCCATAATTAAGATCGGGGCCTCATTTTGAATTTTGGCCGGGGCAACTTTTTTGTTTTACATAATATCGTGGGAGTAGGCTTTACATTTGGCTTCGGCGATGTTTTACTTTATCATACTCTAAACTTTTCTAATTAATGAAAAGATAGTGCTTTTGCCCGTTTCAAAGAAAAATTATCATCAGTAAATTAAGCTCAATCCAACCATACAAGTACCAAACCTCTCCTACATTTTTCTAAGGACGCATGCAGCCACGTTTACAAGGATACAAACAAGATCGTTCAACGGAGTACTATTGCACATTACCAAACAAAAGAGGTAGAACAAATTTTGTGGAAGGCTGATTGCTAGAGCTGAAAGGAACTGGCGTTGCAGATCTTCCATGTCCTTTGTGCAGAAAGGACTCTGAAATGGTCCCGGCCTCATGTACGGCCCATCATCGTCGTCGTCCCGGTTGGTGAAGAGCTGGGAACAGCTCAAGAGCGACAGACTTGTTAAGCGATTTAACTTCCCGGTTGGTGAAGAATCCACTGCCGAGCCTGCAGCCTGTCATTGCCCCCAGCTTATTTATGTTTTGAACTGTTTAATACGGCTCAATCCCTAATTGTTTCTGGGCATATTTTTATCAATCCCTGTGGAGTTGCCCCCTGTGGATCTGCAGAAATTCTAGAAGCCCAGTGCATACCTGCACTGCAGTGATGAAGGTAGCAGCTGTCATATCCAGAGAAGTTGCTTCTCTACAAGGAGTGCAGTGTGCAGCACATGCATGCTCTGTCCGTGCTCAAGATCCAGCGTGTGAGTTTCAGCTAAGTCTGTTGATCTCGGCAATATGGACACAATTGACCGTGAATCAAAAGTATTTCACAAACTGAACCGCCAGCAAAATAATTTCACGAACTAACCATTTTGTGTAGCTCCCAACAGTTAGGCGCTACACTCTACATTGTAGCGCCTAACCACTAGGCGCTACACATACACAATAAACTTTATTAGACCAAGTGCTCTATTATGGACAGATGTCTTACTTGTCTCAGTTGGTCTCACCTAGGTCATGGGTTCGAATCCCATGTCCTTCAATTTTTTGTTTCCTTTTATTTCTATTTAAAAATAAATTCTTGTGCGAGGAGATTCGAATTGTAGACTTTTGTTTGCTGAAAGAAATCAAAAACCACCATACTAGGCTACTAGCTCTATATTAGTATGTATAAATGAACGTTCATATATTTGCCCAAATACATTGATTTTGATTTATGTGCTATGGTTAGTGGTAGGATGGTAACCTGAACGCGTATTTGTGTCTATTTTATTTCCATAAAATTATTCATATAAAAAAATACTTAGAATTAAAATATAATCCAAAAAATTCGCATAAGATATGAGAAAAAAAATCAACTGTATTGGTCAAATGCAGAATCGTGCATTTATACACACTAACATATAGTTGGTCTGGTGGTTTTTATTTCTTTTAGCAAACAGCAAGTCTGAGGTTCAAATCCCCTCGCGCACGAATTTGTTTTTAAATAGAAACAATAAAAACGAAACAGCAAGTCTGAGGTTCAAATCCCCTCGTGCACGAATTTGTTTTTAAAAAGAAACAATAAAAACGAAAAAATGTAGGATATGAGATTTGAACTCATGACCTAAGCTTCAACAAATATTGGTGTGACCAGCTGGGATGCACAAGACTTGTGTCGATAGTAGAGCACCGCATCTAATAAGTTGTATTGTGTAGCGCCTAACCCATAGAGCGCTACAACGTAGAGTGTAGCGCCTAGCTGTTGGGAGCTAGACAAAATGGTTAGTTTGTGAAATAAATTTATCCAGGGTTCAGTTTGTGAAATACTTTTGATTTATGGTTAATTGTGTCCATTTTGCCGTTGATCTCTAACCTGAATATTACTATTACATGTGAAATCGTTGGAGATGGTGTGAACCATAGACCAAGTCCATCCTTTTGTCGACAGTTTGTGCACGTGTTGAACATACTGGGAAACATCCAAAACCCGGAATAGAAAGATGCCTAATTGCCAACATTGCTTGGAGTTGGAGCGCAGCAACAGTTTGCAGTTTTTAGGTAGCTGACACTCTCTTGGGTTCCTGAAAACTGAGCGGTACCAGTGTCACTCTTGACCTTTTTCCTTGTTCAGATAGCTTCTTTCAAGGGAAATCGTCTCGCTTTGCCAGCACAAACAACAATACAAATTTAGGTGAGAACAAGAACGACATGTGCGTGCATTTGTGCCGAAAAGATCCAAAGTAGATGGCTAGAATAAGACAGGCTGCGGTTAGGATGGAGTCCTAATCAGGCTAAGCCCCACAAAAAGCCTAGTGAACTGGGGAACTTTCCTTTAGTGTCACTTATCCGTACCTATTATACTAAGGTGGGTGGATCAAGCTGTGCAAAATTCGCTCCATAGATTCCGTTCTCCTTGGTCAATTTCACGTGTGCCTGTGGAATACTAAACACACCCTACATAGTATTTTGTTTCTCTCTCTCTCCCCCTGGAATTCCAAATAGGGGCCAAAATAGGAGCCCGATCGATGTACATTTGTAGGATGGTAATTTTAAAAAAATGGTATTTAAAAGTTTTAGCAAATCTGTTATGTCTTACACATAGAAGGTAAATTAAGGTGATTTAATGAACATGTAAAATTTGGTTGAAAAATACGTTGCATTATTATAGGCCTACACAAAATTCACAACGAATATGACTTTCAGTAGGCATTAAAAAACATCCGATATTGATCTTTAGTTTCTTTACATTATCGTGGTGCAGGTTGCAGACGAAGACACAATTCAGTCAAAATTTATACGTACACATCATAATTAACAGACATCCATATGTACACTTTTTCTAGATATTTTTGTTATGTGAGAAAAAAATAAAGTTATTGACTTCTTATAGAGATAAAGTTTTTTGTTTCTATTCAGTACTTACGTCCAATGAAACATTGTAGTGTAAAGAAATTCCTTTAGCCGCTTACTGAATGCTGCCGTCCTCAACACTGAATGAGGAAATGAGGTCCCTTTTAGCCACAAATGCGTATGGGGCTGGCACACGTGGTCCACCCTAGCTATGTCTCTGAACAATTAGCATACATATTTCTGCCAGAATATATACAAGTTTTTCTCAAAGGAACCGTGCCATCTTTCTGCCAGCCAGAATATATAGTAAATCATGCATATGCATAAAGTAGAAAAAAAAAACGTGTAGGGTACTCGGTCACTTGCTTGCTGACGAAGCGCGCAGTTCATCTGCACAAGTCAAAGGGATTACGGATGATTATTCAGTTACTTATTCTTCCATCTTCTAGTCTAGCCTGGGCACATGCATATTTTGGCACTAGATTCTTCCGCTCCGGCCGGCTTAATCCATGCAGCCATTCGCTCCGCGCATCGCGGTGAATTCGCAGCTGGTTTTCGGCTTTGTTGCCTAGTGTACTGTGCATGTCTCATGCGGCACGTCCCCTTCCATCGTGTCGCCGTCAAGGCCGATGTTTCCAGGGACAGCCAGAGGAAAAAGAAGTTAGGCATATGCCACGTGTGCTGCGGCTGTGAGGCGACGTACGTTTCTTAGGAGGAATAGAATTCGACGGTTACGGTCTTTTCAATTGGTCTTGCTAAGGGCATGACCAGCAGGGTTAAAAAACACAGGAATGTGAAAAACATAGGAATCTCACAGGTTTGCTTGTGCAAAACAGAGAAATGTCAAAATAAGAACAACTATAGTAATAGTCGTTTGGATGAAACGCAGGAAAAACACAGGAAACGTGTCTCGATCCTACGCATTTGAGTCTAAAAAAGAGGTTGGAGTAGATATTTAAATTCCTATGGAATTGGGGGCATAGGAATTAAATCCATAGAAATTTTGGTAGGCCATTCCTTTGAACCAAACGCAATCCATAGGAAAAATTCCTAAGGATTGGAATCCTACAAAAATCCTATGGAATTCCTACAATCCAAAGATGTCCTAAATGCCTAACTGCTACCCCAGCTGTCCATATAGGTTCGGGTGGTACAAAACAAGTAAAGTTGTAGCTTGGGGAGTAAAACGGGATCCTGCACCCGCCTCCGCCTTGACCAAAGTTTCTTGGAACGACCACGCCGGCCCATGCAAAACTCTCTGTATGGCATCAACTTTTGGAAAAGAAAAGGAGCAAAGCCATGGAAAAGTGAGGAGATGAGAGAGGGAAACGGAACCACGTAGTAGACTTGGAAGGCTTCTACCCACACGGTGGTTTCAACACTAGATATCTAGGTGGCACGCATGGGGTAACGGCGTACCCCTGCCTCCTCTGCTCATGCCCTAATGTCGGCACGCTCATCGATGATCTCGAGCTCGACGGAAGTAAGCCTAAAAGCACCTCCACTGCGCCCCAACAACGACCCAATAGGTCTATTCGGTGCGCTGGCACGAAATCCCCACATGGGAGACCCAATAGCGGTAAGGTTGTCGGGTCGGCCCAACCCCGCGTCCGGCAACCCCTCTTCGATCCATGTTTGTTGGGTCGCTGCCTGACTGACGTGCCGGCAACACGTGCAATGTCAGCGACACGGACGTGTGTAAGGCGGCGGCGGAGGGCCGGTCTTTGCCGTTTAATGTCGAACTGGTTCCCCTTGCACCATCCAGTCGCGTCCAGTCGCGTCTCATCTTCCCACGCGTCGCGGGGGTTATTGCAGCCTCGGAAACCGGCACCAGAGCAAATGGACGCACCCCATCGCCGCCATCCGGCCGCTATAAAGACCGCTGCTTTCGCCGTCCCGTCGCACAGACCTTTTCCCTCTCCTCTTCTACTTCGCCTCGACACTCTCTCACTTGATCACCCCCTCACCGGCGCAATGACACACAACAACGAGGCCGGAGGACAAAGCCGGAGGCAACATTCTTTGCATGTAACCACAACTCCGTCATGACCAGGAGCCGGAGGCGGCACTGAACAATGCCATCGCGGGACATCGTCATCCGCGAGACTTCGTCCTTGCAGCGTCGAGCGCCATCTCGCGGAGGGGAAGGACGTGCCGCCACCACCGTGAAGGAGGAGCAAGACGCGTCGCCCCCACCACGCGCACACACCCAGGCGGAACTCGACCTGGCGACGACCATGTTCCTCTCCTTCAACACCGTCCTCGCCGTGCCTGAAGCCGAGGAGAACGACATCGTCTACGTCCCTGACGAGGACGAGATGGCAAGAAAAAGGCCGCCACCGTAAAGGTTGAGGTCAAGTACAAGCCGATGTAAGAACATAGGCGCACCGACAACGGGGACGTGCGGGACGTTTGACGCAAGGCGCACAAGGAGCTGGTGGTGCAGTCCCGAATGCGTTCATTAATTTTGTTAGGGTTTTTATTTAAATTTGGACCGCCTTTTGTAAAAGTGTCGTAGTATAAATATGAATGAAATTTGTCATTTTTAATAAAATTTGTCTTCAGTTTTTTTCCTAATAGGATGCGCCAATGGGACGCGACGCTTCCAATAGAATGGCAACGCGTACCGACGCTCCATATAGCTTACGCCGGAAAGAAGTGCATGACGCTGTATTGGGGCCGTCGGTGGAGATGCTCTAACGCACTCATTTCATTTGTGGATACGTTTCGTTTTTTCAGGGACCGACAAGCTCGTGTCCGATTGGAGATGCTCTAAATTGTGTGTTTCAGATGGGCGTTCAGACCAGCGGAACAAGCACCACATGCTGACATGCATAGTTTTGACTTGAGCAATCCCCGTCCGTTGCCCGTCCAGGCGGTGTCGCTCCGCAGGCTAATTTCAACTCTGCCGAGCCATCGTACAAAACCCCAGCCGACTTGGACGCCCAATATGTACGATGCTTCAGCGGCGCGGTGCGAACGCGGCCACGTTACGGTCAGCAGATTGCAGTCCTTCACACCGTCTCAAAAGTCGTTAACTGGCACGTAGAGTCTATGATTAAAATTAATGTTCGCTGAACCACGAATGTGCGTAGTGTCCATCAACTTGACCATATAAAAGTCGTGCTCGTGGCTGGTGCATACGGCCTTCCGTAATGCACTGTATCTTAGCGTGATATCCTAGGTGGTGAAAAATTATAAGAGACAACATCCCTAGTGTATTACTCCCTCCGATCCATATTAATGGTCGCTAAATCGGATGTATCTAGCACTAAAATATGTCTAGATACATCCGATTTAGCGACCATTAATATGGATCAGAGGGAGTATTTCTTAAGAGGTGTATCTAAGCATGCTTGTATTAAATGATTTTTGCCTTATCCTTGTATGTGATTGGCCTAACAACATTTTTTGCCTATGATATCGTGCTAGAGCCGTAGCTTATATGGCTAGTCACAATGGGGAGTAACATTGAGCAGTAACATACACGCTATCCTATGCTATGTTACCACTACCACAGTGGGTAGTAACATCATGCAAACCTCCATTTATTAGCTTATAGACTCATACTGTATTGAAATATGTGATGTTCCGGTAACTAGCTATGTTACCACTACCCTCTCTTTCCTCATTAAATGCTTGCCACATCAGATTTTTGTCCTACGTGGCATCGATGTTACTACTAAGTTCCACCCCACTGTGACCAGCCTATAAGATACAACCTCAATCTCTTTCTTCATTAAATATGGTGCCACATAAGCATATTTCCTATGATACCGCGCTAAGATACCCCCATTACGGAAGGCCTACGTACACACCATGGAGCCGACTTGTGGATCGACAACGTACGCGAGTGGGGCCTGCTCAAAACGGAAAGTCACAACGGCGCCGTGCAAAGCTTTTACACTACTGCGTCTTTCAGATTTCCTGGTGAATGCCTCGGGAGCCGCGTGCATTGACGCATCGACGAGACGGAACGCTGCGGCCGAGTAATGACGTTGCCCCCGCCTCGTCTTGCCCGCCCCGGCTACAAAACTCGGCCCTGTCGCCATCCTCGACGCTATTCTCGTCGCCTCGCCTCGCCGTTCTTCCTTCCTCCTCTTCTTCCCTAATCTCTCGCCGCTCTTCCCGTCTCTCCCTCGCCATGGTGCATTGCGACTACCTCGCATGCGCGGCCGCCGAACCCTGCGCGTCTGGGAGGCCCGTCTGCTGTACGAGGCGAACTACCACTCGCCGCCGGGGATTAGCGCGCCAAGGCACTGGCGACTCAATGCAGGCGGCGTGCATGTGCCTCCGCCGCCCACTGGGCCCGAGCGCATCGACGAGATCGAGGAGATCCGGAAGGGGATGCCGCCAGCGATGCGCAACCAGCCTGAGTGGCATCCCGCCAACGAGGCGGCCTGGACGGCGTTCTTCTAGGACAGATTCGAGCGGGAGCTCGCCGACGTCCCCACCCACGGCGCCTTATCGAGCCGCAACAACGCCGCCGGCCGCCACATGTGGTGGAGAAAGCCCGGGCGCACGCTCAGCCGTAGCCTCTCCCACATCGAGCGGCAGATGAGGCGGGGGGTGAATCGCCGCACCACGGTCGCGCCAGCTCCCCCGCCCACTCCTCTCGCCGTCGTCAAGGAGGAACCGCAGGATGCGCCTCCACGCCGGCGGACTCGCAGCCAGTCCCTCGTCATCAGGGAAGCGCTCGCTCCTCCGCAGGCGCCAGGCGACGTCATCCTCCTCTCGGACAACGACAACAACGACGACGCCTGCCCTCCCCCGCCAATGTACCTTGGCGACCCAGGGCAGGGCAGCAGCAGCGCCGCCCCGAAGGCCGAGCCGCGGAGCGACGATGACGGCGACGACAATGGCGACTACACCGAGATGTACAAGGCCCTAGGCATGTAGGCGGCTGCGCCGTATTTAGTTTAATTTTTGTCTAAATTATGTAAAAACTCGCCTATATTCGGCCTCCTATCTATGAAATCTGGTTTGTTTGTCAAAATTGCGCACTTTTTCCAAGTTTTCGCCTACTTGGGCGACAGCGTCGTGAGGCAGAGGAAGGTGGCAGCGTGGACCAGCTTTTGGCCGTCTTGGGTCGCTGGCAGGACGGGCCCGCGGCGCCGACCGACTCGTCCGGCGCCCCCACGGGAGTTCCTGTGAGGCGGGGTTGGGCTGGGTTTGCCGGACGGGAAGACCCAATAAGGGCGCGAGTGGGCGCGCTCGGAGCCCGTCCGAACGGAAACAGACCGTGGGGGCGCGTTTGGGGGGCGCGACTGGAGATGCTCTAAATCAGTCCAGATCCCGCACACTGTGTAGTAGTAGTACTACTATCTGCAGGTTCAAACAAATATCGAAATTTATATTAATAATATTTTTGAAAAAAATCCGACAACAAAATGCAATATGTAGTTAACGATGTATGTTACACAAGCTTGTGAAATCCCAACACTAATTTCTTTCAAGCCAAGCAAGTATATTTTAAAACGGATCTAATTTAGTGACCAAAATATAAAATTGTTGTTACGTTTCCCCATAAAGTTGGTCAAACTTCAAAATATTTGACTTCCGCAAAAGAAAAAAGTACACTTAGTTATATTTTAAGTTTTTTTTGTCTAATTTTTGAGAGAATTCCTTCTATGACACCGGTTTAAAAGTTGGATTCCTTATTTGTCCCTGAAAAGTTGTTTCTTTCTTATATGCACTTCGTGCAAATTTTTTAAACACTAATGTAAATATCTACCGGGACTATCAATTGGCCGGTGCCGGTTTTGCCAAATGTAATATGGCTAATAATCGTGTAGCCGAGGATTAAAGACAAAAAATTGTTCGTATCTGATTGTTAGAGATAGATGTTTTTTTTTTGTTTGACAGCATCTCCTGCAAAATACCAAACCTCTCCTACATTTTTCTAATCAACGATGCAGCCACGTTTACAAGGATCCAAGCAAGACCGTGCAACGGAGCACTATAGAGAGAGAAACACCTAATATTTCACAACAATGCAAAATAAAATTTCTTACTATTTAACCAGCAATAATTCAACTAGGATAAATGATACTCTCATTTACGCAATTAATGAAATGTTTTTAGAAACTTAACGAAGTCATTACTTTGCTCCATCAAAAATCATCAAAATATCTTGTAGCCATATTGCTCATGCCAAGCAGAATATTATGTGGGCCACAACAAATAAACTTTGGTAACTTCACATCTTATATAGAAATTGACAAGCTGAATTTTAACTCGATATGATTTAATATTAGAGGATAACTCACTTCCAGATTTTTAGTACAAGTACAAATCTCACATCTGGCAATTGGTAGTTCTTTATTAAATGACATAATTAACCATTTACGATATTTTGTGTAGCATAGAAAGGTTAAAATGAATATAGAACCATGTTGTCTCCTTTGGCATTATGTGACTATGTACGGAATGATAGATTTATTTTTCGGTCACATTTAACATATCGAAGACGATGCCCTCACATTTGCGAGGGCCACCATGCTAGTTATAGCAAACAAAAGAAGCAGAAGATATTTTGTATGTGGAAGCGGTACATGTGGTAACTTCACAACTACAAGGCTACAAGTGAGCAGTACATGTCTGCATTTATATATACCAAAGTAGCACCACATTCGTATCTACAAATTTGCCTGATTCTTTCATATACATACGAACATTGCATTTCATTGCATCCAATCTGTATCTATCCAAATAGACTGAAATCTGTAGAAATTAACTCATCTTTCCTGCACTCTCGTCATTAGCCACGGATCCTGCATCTTCCATCGCTGCAATTGGAGAACGCCCTTGTTCCTGGGATGGAGGACGACGCGGCCTTGATGCAGTCAAGGAAGTACCATGTGAGGCCGACCTCTGCTGCTTCCCCACGGTCTGAGACTCCATGCTCGCCGATGACGGTCGCTAACGCCGGTCCGCTCTGCTCGATCCTGGACTCGGGGATAAGAGTGCAGCAGCCAGCAGAGTAGGGGACGCCGGACGGGAGAGGTGGTCTGCCGGAGTTGAACAGTGCACGGCCGGAAACGCGCACAGGCTCAGCAACCCTAGCCGCCAGCCCTCCGCCCTCTGGTTCTGACTTCCAATTCCAAGTATTTGATACCTAACGAGGCTATGATTCTTCGGGATTTGGTTGATACATGGAAACGGTGGAAGAGGAATCATGGTTCCTGATTTTCTGGAGCGGTGACCGCGGAGAGATTGATCGAGAGAATGGATTCGGGATGAGGGGAAATGGGGAATGGATTAGGGAGTAGGGACGACCGGACGAGACTTGACTAGTTGACTTGATATTCATGGGTTGGGCTGGGCTGGGATTCTGTTAATTTTAACGAGCTTAACGAGTACTCGCGAGGCTCGCATACTCGTTCATTAAACTCGTTATTATTAACGAGCTGAAACATCTGTTCGGCTCGGTTCGTTATTATACGAGCACGACCTGATACGAGTCGAGTAGCCGAGCGCTCATTAAGCTCACGAGTTACGAGCTTTTCGTCCAGCGCTATATGGAGATGAAATATCTACCGGGACTATCAATTGGCCGGTGCCGGTTTTGCCAAATGTAATATGGCTAATAATCGTGTAGCCGAGGATTAAAGACAAAAAATATTGTTCGTACCTGATTGTTAGAGATTGATTTTTTTTTTTTTGACAGCGTCTCCTGCAAAATACCAAACCTCTCCTACATTTTTCTAATCAACGATGCAGCCACGTTTACAAGGATCCAAGCAAGACCGTGCAACGGAGCACTATAGCACATTATAGCAAACAAAAGAAGCAGAAGATATTTTGTATGTGGAAGCGGCGACTGATACGACAGGAACTGGCGTTCCAGATCTTCCATGTCCTTTCTGCAGGAAGGACGTACTCTCCAACGGTCCCGGCCGGCCTCACGCCTCTTCGTTGTCTAGCTGCAGCAGCTCCGTCGGAGCTACAGTAGCTGGAACGATTCAAGGGCCACAGCCTTAACGCCACGCGATTTAGCTTCACGGTCGGTGGGTGACGCATCCATCGCTGGCTGAGCCTGCCTGTCTCTGCCCCCAGCTTATTCATGTCCTGAACTGTGTAATACGTACTGCTCGATCCCTAATTATTTTCGGCATTTTTATTTTTGATTGGTCCTTGTGGATCTGGAAGCCCCAGTGTCCGTGTGTGCCTGCATCGCCGTGATCGACATATAAAGTATCTAGACACATTTTAGTATCTAGATACATCCATATATAGATATGTGAAAATCATCTATTGTTGAACGGAGGGAGTAGGTGCTAGTCTGCCAGATCTAGAGCAGTACACTGCATGCTGTGCTCAAGATATAGCTTCTTTCAAGCCGAAAATATGTCTCACTTTGCCAGCACAAGCAAGCTTACAAATTTGGTAGGCGAGAACAAGGACGACATGTGCTTGTATTTGCGCCGAATAGACCCAAAGGAGATGTAGTACACACTTGGCTAGAATAAGACAGCTTTTGTGTGCGGTTAGGACAGAGTCCTAATCAAGCAAGCCCCGCATTGTACTTTTAACTTATCCGTACCCATTATACAAAGGTGGGTCGATCAAGTAATGCCAATTTCGCTCCATAGATTCCGTCATAGCGAACGAGGTTCTTTAGCCAGAAATGTGTGTGGGGTTGGCACGTGTCGTTTACAGAGACTAGTATATACACGTTTTCTTAAGAGGTAATTGCACGGGAGGCCCAAGTACTTGTCCATCAGGTGCAGATTCATCCTGGAACTTGCAGCGCGTGGACAACCCGTCCAAGTACTTGTCCATCGGGTGCTAATCGCTCCATTAGTCCGAATTAGGCCACGTTGGAGCTGTAGGTTTGTTAAATTTACGAAAACCCCCCCACACCCCAATGTATTCGATGTAGTGACGTGCACAACGTAAGGCAGAAATAGAGGCGCATCCATCGTGAGACAGAAACAGAGTCGCGTCCAGGGCAACTGCTGCGTCGACTCCATCGCCGCCGCCGCCGGAGAAAGCGGCATAGCTATGCCGCCGGAGCCTCGCTTCCGAAGATACGATGAAGATCCGCCGGTGTACGGTACGCAACCCTGCCCCCTGCGTCTCCTCTCTCTGCTCTGTTCCTTCTCCTCCACGCGGGGGTTCTTGGGTCGGATGATCGCCATCGTTCTGAGTCTTATATACGGCCGAATCTTGGGTTTCCGTCCTAATTTTGAAGGCTATCGCTTGCACAATCTAGGAATCTTGCATATTTGTTGCGGATTGATGAAACTTGATGAATGTTGCGGATTAACACAATCTGAAACTTGATGAATATGTGCTGTTCCGCCAGAGATTGATGAATGTTGCGGATTGTGAGATATTCTCTAATAAATTAGACACTTTTGATATAAATTACGCCCAATTTATTATGTGGTGCTAATCTATAGCTGTTTTAGTCGACACATAGTTAGTAAAAATCGAGGAAGAGGTTCAGTTATGTACTGTTTTGGTGAATTTCATTAAAAAGCATGATTTTTTTGGCTTGCTCTATGCTGACGTGCTTGAACTAATGTGTAATGCAGGAGATGATTCTGATCTTTTCTCTGTCGAAATTGAGCATAGCGGTTTCTTTTGTGGAAGTGGTGTCGATCTGACCTACATAAGCTACTCAACTGCTATGTTTGATGATTGTGATGCAGACACTTGGAGTATTTTATGGATTAATGATTTGTTGAAGCAACTTGATATTGAGAGGGATGGTAAATTGCAAGTGTATTGGAATTTGCCAGGGAAGAGGATTAGTGATGGTTTAGTACTAGTGCAGTCTGATGTAGAAATTGTTCAGATGATCAAGGCCAGCAAGCAGCACAAGACACTTGTGTTAATGTTGGATCACTCCAATTTTCTCCAGGACTTGAGAAATGATGTTTTCACTAAAGGTGGGCCTTATGTGTCTTCTGTGATAAGCCCTAAGGAAATACCTATGACCACGACAAGTGAAGCATGTACTTCAGCAGTGGTGGTAACTGCAGACAAGGATGTCCAGGAAATGAATTATGGGGAGTTTGAGTCAAATGAAATGGAGCCACAACAGAGTGATAGCAGTGACACAGATTCGGATTTTGTCGATAGCGATTACAATGCAGAGTCAGGAGATGATGACTTGTTTCTAGATAATGTTGACACAGAGGTGAATGATCACAATGAGAAAGAAGTGGTAGAGGAGCAGGATTTTGGAGCTGCACTTGAGGATCCTTGTCTGGATCTTGGTGAAGAAGAAGCAAAAAGGTTGAAGTATAAATTCAAATCATTTGATCCTATAGTGGACATGGAAAATCCAGAATTCAGAGTGGGCATGCTCTTCAATGATGTTAAGGATCTGAGAAAGGCATTGCTTTCATATATTGTAAGACAAAGAGTAAAAGTGACAAAAAAGAAAAATGACACTACACGATTGGAAGCCAAGTGTTTTGAGGACTGTCCCTGGATGTTGAAAGCAGGCTTGGACAGCAGAACAGGAGGCTTTGTTATCAGATCATATGTAGGAAAGCACACTTGTGAGAGGGTGTGGCAATCAAAAGCATTGACAGCTAACTTCCTGACAGATAAATTCATCAATGAATTCAGAGATAATCAGAAGATGGACCTAGGGACTTTTGCTGCAAAGGTTAGAAGGGAATTTAATATGTGCCCTGACAGGTATAAGTTGGGAAGGGCTAGGAAATCTGCTTTGCTACAGATACATGGTGATGAGGAGGCACAGTTTGGACTTCTTTGGGATTATGGGGGTGAGCTTAGGAAATCTAATCCCGGCTCCACATTTTATATGTCAACTAATCAAGTCAAAGTTCCTGGAAGTGCAATACCGAAGGAGCACCTTGCTACCTTGTATTGGTCATACGATGCCTGCAAAAGAGGCTTTTTGCAAGGTTGCAGACCAATAATCTGTTTGGATGGTTGCCACATTAAAACAAGGTACAAAGGTGTTTTGTTGACGGCAGTAGGCATAGACCCCAATGATTGTATTTTTCCTATTTCAATGGGCCTTGTGGAAGTTGAGTGCACTAGCTCATGGGAGTGGTTTCTTACAACTCTTAAAGATGATCTCAAGATCACCAATACTTCTCCGTGGACTATTATGAGTGACAAGCAAAAGGTATGCCTTTTTATACTTCTCCATGATAGGTACCATCTTTGCGTCATCAACGACTCGTCGTCGATTAGTCGAAGATGGTTTAAAATAAATGGTAGGTAGTAAATGGTTTAAACTAAATGATTGAAATGCGTATTGCAGGGTCTTATAAATGCTGTTCAAAAAATATTCCCAGATGCAGAGCACAGGTTTTGTGTGCGGCATTTGCTACAAAACTATCAGAGAGCTGGTCATAGGGGTGAAACACTCAAGAATGACCTCTGGGCTATTGCCAGGTCAACAAACCTTCCAAATTGGAGGAAAAATATGGACAAGCTATCAGTTGACAGTGAAGAAGCATACAAGTGGGTTGATGAGCTTGTGCCTAATACTTGGATAAAAGCATTCTTCAACGAGTTCCCCAAATGTGACATGTTGTTAAACAACCATTCAGAAGTTTTTAACAGGTAGATACAAATTTATTGGGTTTATTACTTACTGAGATGCATAGTAGCATAAGTAACTTGACTGAATTTCCCTTATTTCATCTACCAGCTACATATTGGAACCCAGGGAGCTTCCCATCTTATCAATGCTTGAAACAATATTTTACAAGATTGTGCAAAGAATGGAAGGAAAACCTAGAGAAGCTGAAAAGTGGAAAGGTAGAATATGTCCTAAAATTAAGAAGAAACTAGACAAATTTGTTGAGTGGAGTGCAAAGTGCAATGTTCTATCTGCTGGAAATGCAGTTTTCTCAGTCAGTTCATTTGAGTTGGATAGAACATACAATGTTGACTTCAACACAAGGAGCTGTGACTGCAGAAGGTGGCAATTAAGTGGAATACCATGTCATCATGCCATTGCTTGCTGCCGACATGAGAGGATCAACCCAGAAAATCTTGTGCATAGCTGTTACACTATTGACACTTTCCTGCGAGCATATGAATTTAAATTAGCACCACTAAGAGGTAGAGTGCATTGGGAGAAACAAAATGGAGTACTAGTGCATCCACCTCTGTACACAAAGGTTATGGGAAGGCCAAAGAAAAACAGGAAAAAGGCACCAGAGGAGAAAATAAAAAATGGTGTTCCAAGATTGAGCAGGCATGGAGTCGCTATGCATTGTTCTGAATGTGGCAGAGATGGTCACAACAAGAAAGGACACAAAAAATTCCTTGACAGTCAAGTGCAGCAGCCACCAGAGACTACAGTTGATGGTGAACAAGAAATAGATGTTCCATCAATATTGGAGGTAAAAACAGGAGCATTTCTTCAATATTTGGTTAATTGAGATGCATTTGTTAACTACCTCTATTTATTATAATTGCAGCATTTGTTTCCAGTAAATCCAAATCCTACCTTGGATCCTACTAATCAAGTGAACAGCATGGTTTACAGAATGTGCCAAGAGGTTTGTGTTGTGCTTTCATTTCCACATGTTTTCGCCTATTGTAGTTGTTAGTTTCACATATTTCACATATTTTACATATTTCATTGCAGGATAGAGAAAAAATCCCTATAAATAGGGTACATGGCCCTTTGCCAGAAAATGCTTTTGTTGTCAATGCAAGGGACAACATTCCAAATGCATCTGCTAGGGTAACCAGTGCCACATCTAGCAGGCAGACTGGGACAAGAGGCAGAGCAAGAAATCCACATACCACTACAGCTCTAGGAAGAGGCAGAGGGAAAAAGAGACAAGCTCAACCATCTACAAGTTCAACTGTAGAAGATCAAGCTGTTGCTGCAAGGGGCAGAGGGAGATCCACAAGAAGAGGAGGATACAACACAGGGCCTGGGAGTGCCCATTATCTGCTATTTGGAGATGACATGCAGCAACCTCAGCTACCAGATCTCAATGCACCCACTGCAGATGTTCTCCCAGATCTGAACATGCATGAAGTACCTCTAAGTCAAAATGCACCTCCTGTAGATGATATGTAGTTCACATTCTTGTGTGAATCAGTGTGGAACATGTGTGAAAATTCTGTGAAAATTCCAGTGAAATTATAGCTCACTGCATAGTCAATCGAATGCCTTATTTACTGTCAACTTTTCATTGTACACATTCATCTATGTAAAATCCATATACTTGATCAACTTTTTATTGTACACATTCATCTCTGTTATATATTGCCTAGTGGTATATCTACTGTCAGGCAAAAGCTTACTTTAACTTTTTAACACATTGTATAGGGCAGTGTATTTGATAGCAGATTCTGCGCACAAAGCCTCATCACTAGCAGTGGATTAGGGAAATGGTAACAACACGGTACAAAAATTTCACTGCAACATTCAATTCTTTATTGCCAATTCACATACAGTACATAACACAGATTTGCATAGCAGAACACACACCACTCCAATTTTGCACAGCGCACACACATTTGCATCACACTAATCCCCTATCAAAGATGCCATCCGGAAATACACATGTAGGAATACACCGAGCAAATGCTATATATTTCCTATATGTACTTCTCATCTCCACCATGTCGCTTGCCATCCACAGCCCACGGCCATCCATGCTTATGAAATCCACATCAGTTGGTGATCGGGAGCAGCGGCGTCAACTTGGACACCACCCAACCTGAAATGCTGCAATGCAAACACACAAGCACATCGACCAGCTCAGCAAATTAGGCAGGGAATCGGTCCATTTTTAATGTAGTTGAAGGCAAAGTAAGCTTGGCTAGATGTCTTAATTACCAGACAGAGAGCAAGGCCGAGCATGAACTCGGGCAGACCGACGATGTACAGGAACAGTGCAACAACGATGATCCACTAGCTGAGGCTGAGCATGAGCGAGGCGTCGAGGAGACCCAGCCCAAACTTGTAGAAGACGAGGTAGCTGAGAGGGATGCTATATCAGTCGAGGAACAATCGAAAAAAGGTACATCCCATGCTCCTGTCAGCAAACTGGTAAAATGCCTACAATTGAATAGTTTCTTCCAAATGCCAAACCTGGTAAATGAAAACCTACTAATCTGGAAACAATTGAAACAGTATCTACCTACTCACACTGGAAGATCATTCTATCTGGAAGAAGCGAACACATCTCTGCACGCATCAAACTGTCGGGCGCTTATAAAAAATGGAGGCACTCCTTAATCCAAGCTAGACTGAACTGTAAGTTGCCAGAAATGTAAGATTGCTAGTCAATCAGTGCAGGTGGTTCTGAACATCAAAATCGACTTCACACAAACACATGCGTACACAAAGGAGGAGAAAACATGTACATATACCTGCTGAAATGGGAGTACGTCAGAGCTAACTTGTGAAGCCACATCCAGGATCCAGTACACAACGCAGTCACCTTCGCCCACCCGTCCTCGCGGTGTTGCTTCCTCCGACGGCAGCCACGCTGCTTCCGCCGACCGCGCAGGGGGTATCTATCGCCGCCGGTCGCCTCAATGCCTCGAATCCATCCCATCGTCTATAGCTGCCGTTCGCCTCAGCGCCTCACTCAATAAAAACGGAGCAAGGATCGCTCTCCGCCGCCGCCATGTGGTTTCTAGGTTACGGCTCGTCCGATTTGGGGATTTCAGTCTACAAAAGGAGCAGGGACGGTAAATAAAAATTCAACTACTCTTAGGGGGTTTTACGCAATTATTCCAGATGAGGCCTGTCCTCTTTGCCACCGTGGCGCATACACTTTTCGCCCGCACGGGCCTTGTGGACTAATACGAACCCGATGGTCAAGTTCTTGGACGGCGGGTTCACGCGCTGCAAGTTCTAGGACGAATCTGCACCTGATGGACAAGTACCTGGGCCTCCCGTGCAATTACCTCTTTTCTTAAAGGAATCTTTCTGCCAGAACATACTACCTCCGTTCCGATGAATAAGGCGCACACGCATTTCAAGACAAACTTTGACCGAAAGATTTGAGTAACAATATCTTAACTATATAGTGTAACTTTGACATTGTTAGATTCGTAATGAAAAACATTTTCTAATGATATTGATTTTATACCAAATACTATTATATATATGGATACATTCTTGGTCAAAGACAAATCTCGAAATATGTGCGCGCCTTATTCATTGGAACGGAGGGAGTATAAGAATCGTGCATAAAGTAGAAACAACTACAGTAGTACTACTTATTCTTGGATCTTCTAGTCTAGCTACGGCACATGCGTATATTATTTTCCTGGATCCGTCCGGCCGGCTTAATCCATGGAGCCATTCGCTCCGCGCATCGCGGTGAACTCCGCAGATTGAGCACTCCCGTTCCGTCGTGTCCCCGTCACGGCCGAATGGCCGATGTTTCCAGGGACAGTGCTAGGCATGTGCCACGTGTGCTGCGGTTGTGGTCAGCAAAGCTAGTTTTATGGGTGTGAAGGCGGAATATAGACGGTTCATATCTTACAGCATCTCCTAGGCCTCAAATTGGCGTCCGGATGGGCGTCCGGCGAGGTCTTTTGTGGGCTCGTCCGGACGGGAAGGCGTCGGCGCGGGGCGCGGCTGCTGACAATCGTCGGCTAACGGGGGCACGATTTACCTAGGTTTAGGGCCTTCGTAGAGGTAAAACCCTTACTCCTGCTTCTGTCGATCTGTATTAGCACAATACATCGGTTAAAGTGGGGGGGTGCTCGAGTCGAGAGTAGATCTCAATCTAAAGGCTTAGGTGGTGCGGTATTGCTTGGTCCCCCTTCTTGTGGTTCTCCTGGCCTTATATAGGTGGCCATGTCCCAAACTGTTCCGGGGGGGGGGGGGAGAGAGGATACAAACCCTAACCTAAAGTCGGTTACAAGTTTGCTTTCTTAACCCGCAAGGCTTTGCGGGTGGGCCTTGATTGGGCCTTCTAGAATTTTCCACGGCATCTCCTTTGGAGCTTGGGTCTTGGGCCTTGGACCGGGTAGGCTCACCCGATAGGTCCAGGATCCATCCCTTCGTCAGCGCTCTTCCCTCCTCCCACGCCATGGTTAACCAACTACCTCTCCGGCGCGGCCGCCGAACCCTACATCTATGGGAGGAGGGACTTCTCTACGAGGCGAACTACCACTCGCCGCCGGGGTGAGCGCGCCAAGGAACTGAAGGCTCAACGCAGGCGGCGTGCCTATGCCTCCGCCGCCCACCGGGGCCGAGCGCGTCGCTGAGGTCCGGGCGCGGATGTCGCCGACGATGTGCAGCCAGCCTGAGTGGCATCCCGCCCAACGAGGCGCCCTGGACTGCGTTCTTCCAGGACCGCTTCGAGGCGGAGCTCGCCGACGCCCCCACCCACGGCCCCCTTTCGAGCCGCAACAACGCTGCCGGCCGCCGCATGTGGTGGAGCAAGCCCGGACGCACGCTCGCCCATGTCCTCGCCCATATCGAGCAGCAGCTGAGGCGGGGGGAGAACCGCCAAACCACGGCCGCGCCTGCTCCCGCTCCCGCCCCCCTCACCATCGTGAAGGAGGAGCCAGAGGAAGCGCCGCCTCAACGGTGGACTCGCAGCCAGACCCTGGTCATCAGGGAGCTTGCTCCCCCACAGGCGTCGGGCGACGTCATCCTCCTTTCGGACAACGACGACGACGACGACTGCCCCCCAGCGCCAATGCATGTAGGCGACCCAGGGCAGGGTAGCAACAGCGCTGCCCCGAAGGTGGAGTCGCCGGGCGACTCCGATGAAGACGACGGCGTCGACTACACCATGATGTACAAGACACTAGGGATGTAGTCGCCTTTTATTTTAAATCTATGTAAAAAATCGCATATATTCGCCCCCCTATCAATGAAATCTAGTTTGTTTTCCAAATTTTCACAATTTTCTTGTCAAGTTTCGCCTACTTGGGCGGCGACGGAGCTATGAGGCAGAGGAAGTAGACGTGGCGGCGTGGGCCGGTTTTTGGCCGTCTTGGGTCGCTGGCAGGACGGGCCCCCGGCGCGAAACGACTCGTCTGGCACCCCATGGGAGCCCCTGGGAGGCGGGGTTGGGCTGGGTTTGCCGGACGGGAACAAGAGGGCATCCGGACGGGAAGGCCCAATGGGGGACGCGAGTGGGCGCGCTCGGGGCCCGTCCGGACGGGAACAAGAGGGCGTCCGGACGGGAAGACCCAATGGGGGACGCGAGTGGGCGCGCTCGGGACCCGTCCGGACGGGAACAAAAGGGCATCCGGACGGGAAGGCCCAATGGGGGACGCGAGTGGGCGCGCTCGGGGCCCGTCCGGACGGAAACGAGAGGGCGTCCGGACGGGAAGACCCAATGGGGGACGCGAGTGGGCGCGCTCGGGACCCGTCCGGACGGGAAAAAGCCTTGGAGGCGCGTTTGGAGGTTGCGACTGGAGATACTCTTACGCCAGTTTTGCTTAGCTAGCAGGAGTAGAGCAAGATTATATTTTTCTAACGGTCGATGGTCTAGAGTTCGATAGAATTAAGAGCATATCTAGCAGACCCCATAAAACGCCGTAAAAGGCCGGCGGGTTTACCGGCGGCCATAGCAGTCGTAGCAGAGGCCATATAACGCACCGACCCATGAACGGTTTTCAATCGTCTAAGAATCCGAGGCTTGGGACCCTACAAGTAGTGGCCGCGCGGCCATTTTCAAGACACAACCCCCATCTCTCCGCCGCAATCCATCCGCGCCGCCATGCCGCCGAAGATGAAGACGCCAAAGCGCGAGCCCGTCTCCCAACCCGCGTTTGACCCGTTATATCTGTCTGACGAGGCATGACGGAGTGTGATGCGGTCCGACGCCGAGGGCGGCGCGCCAGCACTCCATACCGGCATCCCTGGAGTACCGCGCCAAAACAGTGCGCGGAAGAGGCCAACCGCGAGCACCTCGTTTCGATCCGATCCGTTTACATCCATAGCCGCGGTCCTTCACATGCTCTGGCTCTGCCTCAAAAGTCGTGACCGGCACATAGAGTATACCATTAAAATTAACACTCGCTGAAGCTCAAAGACCATATGCACCACGTATTCACTGTCCACGAACTTATATACACCCAGCAGAACGGCGCGCGGCATCAGACATTTGTTGAGGCGCATACACACCACGGGGCCGGCCTGTTGCTGTTGGCTTGTCGAGTGGGGCCTGAACAAAACGCCCGAAAACGACGATCTGAGCTAAACCAATAGATAGCTTTTACACAGTACTCGATATGGATGCTGTTTCAGATTCGCTGGTGAAGGAAGCATACATACATGCGGATAAGGCCAACAACCGCAGGCAGAAACGGCCAGGTTCCGCTTTGCTAGCTCCTGACGGAATACACCAAGGAATGTGCGCCGTGACGAGCGAGCCTACGTATGTCATCCTCGGAAGGTACAGAGACGAAAAGAAACACGCGGTCTACGTTTGCAACGGCCTGGTAGGTCACGATGGAGGTGGCATATTTGGTGGCAAAAGACTCATTCTCCGTTGCTGCCTAAATCTGTCCGCATTCAGCGTAGCTAGTTTAACCATCTGTCGGCTGAACACCCTCCCTTGTTACTTAGAGATTACGGCGTGATTTTTTTCTGGCTACTGGCCAGAAAGTAACACGACTAGTGACCTCGCGCCAGTGTTATTTGCTACCACCGACGTGTGCTTGGCCACCAAATCAACTATAGTTTTTTTTAGTCAAGCAAATCTATAAGAAGTACACTATATTAATCTAAATCTTTTAATTTATACAACACTAATAATAAATAAGAGAAAAATAATGAGAGGCTCACCGGCCGGCCGGGGAGGAGGGGTGTTGACGTCGGTGGGGGAGGCAGCATCGGCGGAAAAGAGTGGCTTGAGTGGGGGGTAGTGGCGGCGGAAGGAAGTGGCATTGATGGGAACAACGATGAAAGGAGGAGGAGAGAACGCCGCGGACCGGTAGAGATGAGAGCTAGATGTGTGTAGTTGTGGCGCAGTTGCCCTATCTAGATCGAAGCAAATATATACTTGCGAACTAAACTACTAACGGTTGGTCTATCTACATTGGTTCGGTCCTGGTCTTTTTGGTTTCAGGTTTCGGTCATTGTTTTGTCTACCCTCCCCAAACCCTGATATCAAAGTACTCCGATCGAGCTTGCCTGTTGGTGTTAGCGCGCGTATCCGCACGGTCCCCTCCTCGCCTCAATAAGAGAAAGTGACTACGTTTTCTTTAACCGGGGATCGCTCCTGGAAGGACCGAGAGCTTCATTGATTATTGGCGGTGGATGTACATCTTACATACATGGCCTCGAGGAAAGAGAGAATTACACAAAAGCTCTTACATTTTGCACTAAGGATACTAACAGAAATCTGGAAAAAACAATCAAGTCCTGCTGCTTCTCCACGGTGGCGATTATGCAACTGAGCGCAACCAACCTCGATATCACTGGGGACTAAACCACAAGCTCCGGCAACGGTCTCGTAGCTACCGACATAACGCCATACTCCACGAAGGAAAACTCTAAACTACAACTATTGTATGTATATATATATGGAGATCTCGGGCTCCTCTTGGCAGCACCGTCGGAAGAGGCATGGGATCGGTCCGGTCTACCATGGGCGACTCTCAAGTGTGCTGGAAGGAGAGAAGGAGAGGATAAGATTGTTAGTTGCCAATGCATTCAGAAAACGACCACGTTAGAGCATCTCCAGTCGCGCCAACTAGTAGGCGTCCGGAAGGGCGCCCGGATCGGCCCTTTGGGGGCTCGTCCGGACGGCGCGGCGCCGGCTGGGTTCGCAGCTGCCCACTCGCAGCTCCAATTGGAGCCCCCCCCCCCCCCCCAAAAAAAAGACATACACGTTTTGAAACGACGATTTCATTCAAATTTTTAGGATATATTACAAAATTTGAACGAAATTTAAACTAAAAACTGAAATTTAAACTAACACGGCGTGTTCACTGGTTGAACACGTCGTAGTCGCTGATGTCGTCTATCCAGTCCTCCACATCGTCGTCGCCGCCCCAGTGGCTCGGCCCCGCCGTCATTGGCCGCCGGTGGGTCGAGGTCAATCAGCGGCGTGCCAGTCATCGCCGTCGTGTTGGCGACAGACCACGCGCGCCGCCGGGAGGGGCAGTGCGGGCGGCGTATTGTACGACTCCTCGTACGTCGCCCAGACGCCCTCCGGGTCGTCCTCCGTCGCCGACGCCGCCGGGAGCTGCTCGTAGAGGGTGAGGGGCGCTCCAGCCCCGACTCCTTCTTGGGCGCGCGCAGCCCCGGCTCCGGCTTGGGCACGAGAAGGGGCAGCGCAGGGCGACGGCGGGAAGACTGGGCGCCGCTTCCGCCCCCTATGTGAAGGCCGCCGGAGATCCGTGTTGAGACGCTGGGGTGCGGCTCCTGCTTGACGCGCAGGTGCGGCGGCGTGAACGCCCGCGGCTCCGTCTTGGGGACGTGCAGAGACGGGGTCAAGCGCCTAGAGAAGCCGCCGGCGGAGGAGGAGGACGACCGCAAGACGGAGGAGGACGGAGTCACCCTCGTCCGTCTTGGGTCCCAGACGGTGGGCGCCGGCCAGGGGAGGCGCGGGTTGTCGCCGGCGGTGATGTGGTCGAGGACGGCATCGAGGGAGAAGTCGTCCTGCGCCCATACTTGTTGCGCTCTTACGCGGGCGGCACCGGCCTTGGGCCGTCCCAGCAGTTCCAGCGCTCCTCATGGTTGCGCTTGAACTCGCGCTTGTAGCGCGCCGTGTTCGCCGGGACCCAGCGGGGGTCGGCACGCTGCGCCGGCGTCAGTTTGTCGTAGAAGTGGGCGAGCACCTCCTTGTTATTTTGTGGTGATCCATAAGGAAAGTTCGGCCTCCGCTACGCGAGGCCCGTCGCCGGAGGCTTAGGGCCGAGTTGGAGTTGGATTCACCGTTACCGACCTAGTTAGGTCAGGACCGCCTTTATATACCTCTTGTGAGCAGCCGCACGGGATAAGCCACACATTGTAAATCCCGACGCGTTTGTACCCTCACCCGAAATAGTGAAGTATTGCTGGCTGGCGCCCGTGGTTTTTCTCTTCCTTGTTGAAAGGGTTTGCCACGTTAAAATCTCGTGTCACCGTTGGTTCGATCTTGCTTAATTTCATCGTTGTTTTGCTATTGCGTGTAACACTCCTGACCCCAGGAGGCGTCGCCTTCGACGCGTCGGGGATGGGGATGCCGGCGCGCCCGATGGTTAACCCGTGCCCGGCGCGCATGTCCGGCGGGCACGGGTACCAGGCGGTGTAGAGAGCGAGCGCCTAGTGTTTCAGAAGGGAACGGCGGGGAAGCCGTTGGCGGCGAGGGGGTCCTTTGGCGCGCGGCGAGGTGAGAGGCCCAGGACGGCGCGGTGAGAAGCAGAGGGCGGCAAGGGGTGATGCACAGGGCGGTGAGAAAGAAGCGTTGTGTGGCTCAGAGCGGCGGGGGCGACATTTTATACCCGGCCGGGCAGGCCGAAAGGCAGCCCCCCGCATTAACACCGGCGGCCACGTGGGGAGCCGCGCGCCCGCCGCGTGGGCGACGTGACTGGCCGAAACGACGGCTCGCTGCGCCCCCTGCGTTTCTGCGCCACCTCGGGAGAAAACGAAGATCGGGCTCCGCTTTGACTGCGCGCCCGTCTCACTGACGGGGCGGGCCCGCGGACACCACATGCCCGTTTCTTCTCGTCCGGCGCCCCCACGGGAGCCCCTTCGCGGCGGGGTTGGGCTGGTCTTCCGAACGGAAACTGGGAACGTGTCCGGACGGGAGAGTCCATTGGAGGGCGCGAGTGGACGCGATCGGGGCCAGTCCGGACGGGAAGAGACCATGGGGCACGTTTGGGGCTGCGAACGGAGATGCTACTCCCTCCGTTCCAATGAATAAGGCGCGCACACTTTTTTTAATCCATATATATAAGAGTATTTGGTATAAAATTAATATCATTAGAAAGTGGTTTTCAATACGAACGTAACAATTTCAAATTTGCACTATATAGTTAAGATATTGTTACTCAAATCTATCTGTCAAAATTTGTCTTAAAATACGTGTGCGCCGTTGTTCACACAACTCATTTTCACGACCGGCCTGTACGAATTCGAAAGTTGTACACACGCACGCCGCGCATGAAAAGAGCTCAGTTCGACGACACGTGTTGCGTGTGTTCCGGCCATTACGCCCGCGGTCGACACGACAGCTGCCGTGGATCATCGGACTGCTCCCGGCCGGCGCCCGATCCCACGAAACAAACCCATTAATACGATGCGCCGGCGCCGGCGCCGCCACCGCCTGACATTCTTTAAAGGCAAGACCGTGCCATGACGGACGCCTGCAAAGTTGGCCGCGGAGATGGAGATGCCTAGCTAGCTAGCCCGGAGGCTGTGTCAGGGACGCACGCTCATGGTTAAGCCTCTTAAGGCTGGTGCCAATGCACCGCCCACTATTCACGGGCTATAGCCCCGCCACGTCACCTTCTCTCACCACTATCACGCCACTCTCACGGGCACGGTGCCAGTGCACGGGCTATAGCCCGGGCTGTAAGATTCTCTCTCTGCCACATCAGCTTTCTCTCTCTCCCACGTTCAACACATATTTTGAAGATTAAGAACGTTGCAAATAATAGAAGAAATTATTTTATTCAACTAAAATTGTACCGATTACATAATAATAAATAAAAATTACATAAAAAAATGAGAAAATTACATAATCTAGTTTTGATGAGCCCACACATGCTCAATCAAATCCCCCTAGAGCTGTGTATACATCGGCGAGTCCTGCATTTCGTTGTCCATCTGAATCCTTGCTGCTAGGCTTGGTGGTGCATTGGTATGTATTGGAGGGCCGACGTTGCTCGCAACTGTCTCATAGGTGTTCTCCAAATTGGTACAACGCTCATCGTCGATGATCATGTTGTGCAGAATGACACATGCACGCACGATCAACCCAAGAGTGCGCATGGAGTAGGAGTCCGGGAACTGCTAAAATGTTGAACCTAGACTTCAACACTCCAAATGCACACTCCACATCTTTGCGCCAACACGATTGAGCAGCAGTGAAGACACGTTGCTTGTCACTTTGTGGAAGTAACACCCTTCATGAACACCGGCCAGGAGGGGTAGATGCCGTCGGCAAGGTAGTAACCCCAGTTGTACTGGTGTCCATTCACCGAGAAGTTCACTGTGGGTGCTTCTCCTCTAAGCACATCCGTGAACAATGGCGACTGATTGCACATTGATGTCGTTGTTGGACCCGGCGACTCCAAAAAAAGCATGCCAGATCCAACGATCATACGACGCAACGGCTTCTAAGATTACGGTAGGGTGTTTGATGTCTCCCCTTGTGAACTGACCGGCATGCGCAACTGGACAGTTCCTCCACTGCCAATGCATGCAATCTATGCTCCCTAGCATTCCCGGAAAGCCGCGCTCCTCGGCTTTCGCTAACAAACGCTGAGTATCCTCGACGTTAGGTCGACGGCAAAACTCTTCACCGTAACAGTCGATGATGCCCTCACAGAATCGATCTAGACAGTCTGACGAAGTTTGTCTAGCTAACTTAAGCCACTCATCTATCGTATCAGCACCGGATCCATAAGCTAACAGACGCAACGCCGTAGTACACTTTTGTAGCGGAGTAAAACCCGTACGGTTCAGAGCATCAACTCTTTGGGTGAAATACGGAGAGTATTCACCCAATCTATCCACAATGCGTAGAAAAAGGGATCGCCTCATCCGATACCTTCGCCGGAAGAAGCTCGGAGGATAAGTGCAGTCGGGGGCGAAGTAGTCGTCGTGGAGCCGCTCGCCGGCGCCAACACGATCACGCCTGATGAACTGTCGACGGCGCCGCGGCGGTCTTGGCACCGCTTGGAGCGCCGCCTCGTACTCGGCCTCCATTGCCGCCTGCATTGCGGCGATCATCTCACCTCCAGTCCCTCGCTCGAATCGCTGCTGCTTGACGAAGACATGGCGTCGAGAGGGTGGAAATGAAGAGTAGAGAGGATGAAGTTGGTGTGGATTGAGTGCAGCATATGGGGGGGTATTTATAGGAGGGATCAGCTCCAAATTTCAAATTTTTTGAATTTTTTTTTCAGTTTTTTTGACAGTAACGGATACCCCTAACGGCTAGCTGACGTGGACCAATAGGGGGGCGCCACGTCAGCTAGCCGTTGGCCCTCAACGGCTCCTGCCTGCCGCCCGGCGCTACCGCCCCGGCCCGCCAACGCAACGCCCCGCCTACCGCCCCTCTCGCCCGCCCCTACCGCCCCAGGCCGTCCCTACCGCCCCGCCTACGCGGGCGGTAACCGAGGCGAGATGGGCCTGGCGCCGGGCGACCCAGCAACCGCCCGTCGGCCCCCTACCGCCCGCCCTACCGCCTCCTACCGCCCCGAGGCAGGCGGTAAGCCCGCTACCGCCCCCCCTTACGGGCTGCGTTGGCA
The DNA here is from genome assembly GCA_028641055.1 of Alopecurus myosuroides. Classification (NCBI taxonomy): domain Eukaryota; kingdom Viridiplantae; phylum Streptophyta; class Magnoliopsida; order Poales; family Poaceae; genus Alopecurus; species Alopecurus myosuroides. The sequence goes on along the minus strand of CM054057.1, from coordinate 736,325,562 downwards.
CCAGCCTAATTTCCTACCTTGCTTCAAATTAGTTAGGGCTTGTTTACCTCTCTCGTATTCGGTGGGTTGGAAAGTTTGGGGTTGGAAGGGGATTTGGTGATTACCAAATCCCTTCAAATACTCTTCCCCCACAATACACTAGGTTGGGCTGGAGTTTTCAATCTAGACAAAAATGAGGTGGTTGGTGGGGTATTTGTGGGGATTATCCCCTCCAAAACCGGAGTAGTAAACGGACTAGTGGGGATTTTTTGGGATTTGTCAAAATCCCCTCCATTCTCCTGTAATACACTAGAAGTAAACAAGGCCTTAGGCATGCAGCAGCTGTAATCTAAAAAGGCAAAATCACAATTACATTTTGCTTCGCTTCCTATGATCCTGGAAACGTGTTCTTGTTATTGTTCCTCCGTGATTACACTGACAGATTGTTAGCCACCGATTTTAACCTCCTTAAGATCGCTTTGACAGTGCCATGCCATGGTGGATTGGTGGGCGGGGCGGCTAGCTTTGCACTGACAAAGAAAAAAAGGTCCCGTCCATGTCGCCGAGACTCACCACACAACGTTTGACTCCCCCCAACTACTGTCCCTTTTAAATTCCCACGCCCCACACTCACACAACACCGCAAAGAACAACGCCAACCCCAGCCCGCCGGCCACGCCAACCGAGCCCCACCGTCCAACAACGCCAAGGCAGAGCAGAGCCTGCAATGGGCAACGCCATTGGCGGGCGGCGGAAGGGCGCCAAGGTGATGCAGCTGGACGGCACGGCGTTCCGGGTCAAGCCGCCGGCGAACGCGGCCTCGGTGCTGCGCGACCACCCGGGCTTCCAGCTCCTGGACTCCGAGCAGGTGAAGCTGCTCGGCGTCCGCGCGCGCCCGCTCGAGCACGACGCGCCGCTCCGCCCCGGCAGGCTCTACTTCCTCGTGGCGCTGCCCAAGCCCACCGCGCCCCCGCGCCGCGCCTGGTCCGGCGCGCTCCACGTCGGCGCGCGCGAGCGGCTCGAGTCGCTCATGCTCACACGCCGCTCCACCTCCGACCTCTCCTTCCCCACCGCGCCGGCGTCGCCCGCGGCGTCCGTGGCGGCGTCCGAGGGCGGCGGGCCCATGCAGCTCCGCATGCGCTTGCCCAAGGCGCAGGTCGCCAAGCTCATGGGCGAGAGCCGCGACGCCAACGAGGCCGCCGCCAAGATCATGCAGCTCTGCGCCGCCGCCAGCGCGGCCGGAAGCGGCGCGGTGACGCCGGAGAGGTTCGCGCCGCGGACGCCCGAGCGGAACACGATGTTCTTGCCGACGGCGGATTGGGGCACTGGCGTGGCGCTCCCGCAGACGCCGGAGCACAGCCCGCGGTTCGTGCCAACCCCGGACTGGGGCGCCGGCAGGCTCTCGCGGACGCCGGACCGGACTAGCCCGAGGTTCGCCGCGACGCCCGAGTGGGGTTCCAGGTTCATGATGCCCACGCCGGAGCGGGGTGCCGGGAACATGGCGAAGACGCCGGATAGTTGGCCCTCGATGGCTCGCACGCCGGACGTCAAGGCCAGCCGGAAGGAGGTAATGCATGCACTGCTTCGTTCAAAGTTTTAATTTTCTTATTTTAAGATAACTAGTATCTCTACTATATAATACGGCCTGTGGTGACCGTCGTAAGTCGCCCTTACATTTACAGTTGGGTCCCTCAGATGTTAGAAAATCAACCCGCAGTCCGCAGTTCTTGTTCTCCCAAACCCGATCGCTTCTCTCTTCAATGGGTGCACGCTGCCCCAGCCCTCTCCCCGTGCCCAGAAGAAGCCGACCAACGCCACCGCGCCAACCCTGCTCTCTTGCACTCCGGCTTGCCCCATCGTTTCTGCCTCAGTGAGCTCCTCCGCTCTCATCCACCCCCATCCCCATCTGTTGCCTGCTGGATCCCTCAGCGACCCCCTCCCCCGCCACAGGATCGCGTCCCCGCCTCGCTGATCTTCTCCGTCGACGGCGAGCGCAGCGCGGCGTGCAGGAGACCGCCAAGAATCCTGCCCCATGTGTCGAGTCCCTCCCTACCGCTGGCTCGCGTCCCCGACTCCCTGATCTTCTCCGTTGACGGCGAGCGCAGTGCGGCGTGTAGGCGACCGCCAAAAATCCTGCCCCCTGCGTCGAGCCCCTCCCCTGCCGCTGGCTCGCGTCCCCACCTCCCTGATCTTCTCAGCCGACCGCGACCGCCACGCGGCGTGCAGGCGACCGCCAAGAATCCTGCCCCCGGCGTCGAATTGAGGGCGGCAGCTCAAGATCAAGATTGGCCATGCATCCAAACTTTGTGTGTTGGGATACCTTAAGCAGTGAGAAGATAAGATGGTGATTAGTAACTGTCGTTGTAGTGTGCGGCTCAATAGATTCTCTTCGGGTGGATTTTTTGGCTAGGATTTCTGAATTAGTAACCGTCGTTGTGGTGTCAGTTAATGATCTGAATTAGTTTCTCTTTGGGTGGATTGCAGCTGGGATCAACGAGAATATTGATCTGGCTTTCTCCGTAGCCACACGGAATCACATTGGTGTTAACGTGTATGACTTTCTCAGATGTTTCTCCTGCATGTTCAAGTAAAATTACTTAAAAATCCACTTACTGCATTCGTAAGTTTGCAGCACTAGCATGACCAGAAATTGTGAATCACTTTACTTATGTAAGTGATGTTGCATGATGTGTCTAATGGTTATAGCTACACTCAGAACGATGACGAGCCATTAAATTCAAGGTCTGCCGGTCCGAGTATATGTGTCCTCTTCATGATGAAGGTGTTCTTCTATGAGTTCTGAGGATGAGAAGCAAGATTAATTTCCAAAGTTCTTAGCGAAGAACTGGAGAGAACTTGGGTGACTTATGCGAACTGGAAGAATACATTTTTGCAAGTTTCAATTCCATCAGAGAAGTGTCAATGTGGGTATGCTATGCTACTTAGATAAATTGTACATGTATGTATCTCTTCCAGTTTATCAAGTCAATTAGTCTAATAGAATTTGTGAAGGAAAAGTAGAAGGATTTTATCGATTTACTCTCATGCTGAGTTGAGTTCCGGAAAGTATATTTTTTTGCCTCATACTGTGGTGCACCGCATGGTTTATGATTCTAGATGTATTCAAATCGTTATGGCTTGAGTTGAAATTTCAAGAGAGAAATGTTGAACCCTCATCGAAACAGCTTATGGATGCTATGTTGTTGTCCATGGAGTATTTGTGTTAAGACGGTGCATTCTTATATTTTTTTCAGGTTTTTGTCAATTTGATTAATTAGCATAGCAGAGGATCTTTTTCAGCATGGGTTAACCATGAAGGTGCAGGGAGCCGGACTGAACAAGCTGCTGCATTGCAGGTAACTGTTCCAGTCATATGATTTACCCTTTCTGAACATCCGGAACTGCTACCACAACACCATGATCGTAGCTACAAATTTATTTAAGTGGCAGCTTGTTCATGCTGACCCCGAGGTTCAGGGAAACGATAACGGAATGGGCTGGCACCGGAGGCACAAGTGAAGCCTCGGCGATCGCCAATGCGCAGGACAAGACGATCCAACTTTCATTGTCTTCGGATAACAAATCTTAGCAGTTTCACTTTCACAAGATCCCTGAGAAAGGTTTCCTCGTGGCAGGTCTCAGCAGCGCTTGCTGCGGTCTCCATGGCGCGTGCGCGGAGGCTGGCTGGGTATGCCTGGTATGCCTACACGTTCGTGGGCGACGCAGCTTGCGCGTGGCTGACATACGGGATATAGAAAAGCCTCTCGTGTCGCCGCCCAACAGCGATGTTGGCATGGATGACATGGTTGTAACCCTCGCCGACATGGTCGCGACTGGTCCTACAAGCGGCGAAAGGACGCCCTGCTTGATGCCTGCACGACGTGTATGGGAGTGGCGCGTATCCTGGCTATCCTTGGAAGGCTATGGTCGATGAGACTAATGGAGGCACTTACAACGCCTTGAATCTCTGATGAATTTTTCTGTTTCATAATTTTCTTATGTTGACCAATTGGTCGAGCTAAATAATTCATAGGAGTACCACTAAACACTTTTCATCTCTACTCAGTCTTTTCTTACGTGTTTTACGATATCAAATATACTCAGGTCAGAGTCTCATGCAGAATGACCATTTTAACATGCGTATACTTTCACTCACACCATGGTTTGGAATTTGCTTCCCATCTAAATTGGCATACAATGATACTAGGTCATACTTGTATTACTGATTTCTCTTTACTGATCTGTATACCTGCTTTGTTATCTTGAACTTTTATGAGATGTATGCATTTTCAGATGCACCTATTGGCAATATACCAACCTTACTCTTATCATATTTGGATGAACCTACTCGGTGTGTAAAATAATTCATTAAAAAAAATTATCAGCCCGTAGCAACGCACGGGTATTTTGCTAGTGTTAGTTATTATGGCCTGAATCAAACATATTGGTAGCTACAAAATAAAACGTACACATTGGTCGTTTTGTAGTGCTTTTTGTTTCATTTACATTTCATTGTGGCTTTTCAACAACAACAAAAAAAGGAACATTTCTCCCCAATTACTGCTACTATTACAGCGAGTAGATGCGCAGATACATGAACACACATATAATCACTCAATTCAATGTGCCTACTGCACTGTACTCACAAAGTTTCGACGTTGATGAAATCACCTCAGGGGGGAACACCACCTCCGGGCTCCGGCAACTGAATAATCCGTTTAATAAAACTTGGGATAGATTATACTAGTTTTTACTGGGTTAATCGAACTACCGAAATCTAGGAGGTTGCAACAATCAAGCGTTTCTTTGCACATCGACTAACCGTAAGAAGTGAAGAAGAAAACGTAAGGGTCTTAACTGTTAAGTAGCGTGCTCGCCGGCCGTCAATTCAAGGATTTGACTGGTTGCCAAACGATACAAAATACAATTGCTTGTCATTCTCGTATACGAATATCTGGAATTATGTGAGAATTCAAAAGTCACACCTTCTGCCTGCGGATTCAGTGTAGCAGTCGTACATCTACCATGGAAAATACCTCTCATGCTGAAGATTCAACGCGGCCATCTCTGAACTTTCCTTCAGCTTCAGCTTCAGTGTTGGCAACAGATATCTCTGCAGAGTGCAGAGCAATATATAGCTCTGTTCCAACTTCCAATGAAAACTGTTGCATTCCATCCTCCCTAGGAAAAAAAACTGGCATGTATTTCTATGGATTCAGCACTGCAACCATGGTGGATGTTCCTTCTACGTGTCAAATTTATACCCACGGGTGTCTAGCTGGCTGATTCTTTCTGGTCACCGTCACTAATATGTACTGTAGCAACTTACTGATTTGATTCATTATTGACCACAACAATGTCAAACTGGTAATATCAAACATTATTTATTCAATGGTAGTACGGCAATTATCTTCATAAGACAATGGCATATTATGATACCAATTCTTTGACTCTTTGAAGATAATCTTATCACTTGTGTTAATTATTCTGTCTGAAAGATAAGGGATACTACATCAGTTAACGTTTCATTTTCTTGGTTACTTGCATTATTATTAACTAGAAGAATACCCCGCGCGTCTGCGGGGATCGTTTTAGGAACTACAGTACATTGTAAAATTTATAAGAGATGTGATACAATTGATCATAGTATATATTTTTAAAATTATTAATATGAATAACTGGATGGTTTGAGAAATAGATGATGTGTAGGTTGCATGTAATAATTAATAAATATTAGTGAAAATGACATGGACTATTGATTGGCTAATAGGATGGATGATGTGGATAGCTTGCATGTTGAGTTAGAAAAATAATTAATGCATGTTAGTGGGGTTTTGCTTTATAAGAAGTATAGATAGATAGATAGATATATTAATGGCTTCATCAAGCGATTTTTTGATCTCTCTACTACTCTTTTTGTTTCATATTACTTATCGCTTAGAGCTTGGCCTGTCGTTTTACACCCAGTAATTAATGCTAAACAATATTATTACCCGTAGCCTTTTGTTAACATCTTCTCTTGTGATTCTTGTGGTGTTTCAGAAGAGAACAAGGTTTGTCGCCTTGCCAGACGAGATAATCGTGTGAAAAATTGTTTCTTGAAACAAGGGAAGCTACAATAGTCTGTGACCCTACATGATGGTGCCGGAACCCCTGTTCACCTTCTCTAGATAGATCGATATGATTAGATGTCAACTATAATTGGCTATTGATTGTACATATATGATGCAATTACTAGGGTCAATATATATTAGAATGCCACGATGTTAGCGGTGTGCATTCGCCACACATCGACTCAACCCTGTTGTATTATCGTATAGACTCAAGACATAAGAACACGATGCAGCGGAGGATATTGCAAAATATGCGCTCATAGCAGAATATCAAACACCATGTGTCGTAAGGAGCAACATAGGTGTTACGAAACACATTCCAAAATATGTGCTCAAGGAAAGACATCAAAACACACGATTTGTGAAAGTATAGTATGGGCACCTAGAGGGGGGGGGGGGTGAGTAGGTGCTAAATTTTTCTTTAACAATGAGGCTTGACACAAAGGTAAATTCTCTAGGTAAACGATATGAAGTACATGGAGACACGATGTATTCCCGAGTTCCTCCTTGTTAAGGGAGTACATCTCGTTGGAGGGGTGTGAGCTCGTCACGAAGGCCTACTCAACGCCACAAAGGTCTCACCCTATTCTCCGATGAACCCCGCCACAAAGTCCTAGTCCACCTTTCATTATTGATTCCCTTTGAGGCGGGAATCGAGTCTTTTACAAACAAGCTTGGGGCACACACCCACAATCAAATTAGGGGCTCCCAATAATCTCAAATCACCAACAAGTGTAGCAATGGAGTCTAGGTTTTCCATAAGAAAACCCTAGACTAGATCCCTCTAGAATATGAGGGGGAAATGAAGATCGGCTCGGTGAAGATGTAGATCGGGGTCTTCTACTTCAATCCTCCAAGTATCAACGAGTTTGGGTGGAGGGATTGAGAGAAATCTAGCTTTTGGAGGCTCAATAAATGCTTGTCTTCAATGCTGGTTCGAGCAACCCTTTGGAGAAGAAGGGGATGGGGTATTTATATATAGCCCCCTCCCCAAACTAGCCGTTTGACCCTTTTTCGTGCCTAGCGGTACTAGCGCTACCTGGCAACGTGAGCGGTACTGAAGCGACACAGAGACAGTGCACGAGCGGTACCACCGCAAAAGTACCGTGGTACTCCAGCAGCGGTACTACCGTGAGTGCCCACCGGTACTACCGCTGGCCACATCTTCGAAATAAATCTAAGTGGCTGGCAGTAGTACTAGGGCACTACCGCTCTAGTACCGGAAACGTTACTCCGAGAAAATTCTCGCTGGCGGTACTTTGGCCGGTACTGCTGGCGGTACTTTGGCCGGTACGGCTGGCGGTACTACCGCTTCCTGGAAGCAGCGGTACTAACGCCTGACAGTAGAGGTACTACCGTCGAGCAAGGATTTGCTCCTCGACCAAGTTGAACAGAGTGGTACTACCGAACCAGTACCGCTGAAGTACCGCTCGATGCAGTAGCCAATTTTACTTCTGGCGGTACTGGGCGCGGTACTACCGCTGAGGCGCCCGGTACTACCGCTGGATCAAGTTGATCTTGGTGGCTTTGTTTTGGAATTATCTTCACCTTTTTGCGTCTAGATGATATTTCCTGAAATACTTTGACGCACTGTTAGATTTTTACTAGTGTTGTTATCAACTCCAAAACCTAAGAGAGATAAAAAATGCAAATGCACTTTCAATCTCCCCCTTTTTGGAGATTGATGACAACACCACTAAGAGAGGTCTAAAAAGTTTGGATGAGCACTTCGAGAGAGAGTGATGCATCAATAAAATTTGCTTAATGAGGCAAACTTTGTTCTCTTTTAGAATGTGTGCTCCCCTAACTCTTAGAGACGTAGCAAGGATATAAATGATATAACAATATGAATACTTGCCAATAAGATATAGCGATAACAGCCATAAAACCAAATGGTTCAACACCATAACACCAAATAGTTCAACACCACAAGCACACACCACACAAAGTTTGACAACAATAACGCAACCCAAGAAATTGAAGCGATCCTAAATAGAACTATCTCCCCCTTTGGCATCAAGACACCAAAAAGGGAAGAGGCGATGCTAACGTCTCTGGAGGTCACTGGTTGTGGCTAGAGGCACTAGCAGGGCAGCCGAGTCCACGCTCATCTTCAGAGCTGACATCTTCGACCTCATCGTCAGTCTCACCACGAGTCCAAGGCTCATGAGAAGTAGTAGAATCATCGAGAAGATCTGGATCAATCCACACGTTGCCTTGCTTTGACTTCCACTCCTTGGAAGTGGTGATCCTGTCCTTAGACCCCGGGCGAATAGGCACCCCAAGATCGGCAAACCTGTCACGAGTAAGCTGACACTCCTTCTTGCTACGCACATGAGCAAGATATGCCTTGTTCTCCATATCAATCTGGCGACATAATACTTTCTTCAAAGTTGAGGACATCCACTTGCGAAAGCTATTCTTCTGAGATCTCCCCTCCATCTCGAAATCCGAGTCACTCGAGCCATCAGTGTCCGGACTAAGATCCTCCGGACCTAGCAAGGGAGTGGCATGCTTCTTGACTCGAAGTTCCTTGATAGGGTGAGTAGTGAGTTCTTGGTCATTATCCAAGAGAGCATCAGAAAGATTGGCATTGCGCCCAGTGGTGGCAATGAGCTTGAAGACCAAAGCAGCAAACACTGGTACTCTCCTCCTCATCACAGAGTTATACATCTCATTCCAGAGAATGTCCATCACATCAAGCCTCAGGCCATCACCACGACGCCTATGAGTGTAAACCATCAAGTCAGTGAGTGATGCATGGATTTGATCAAAGTTGCCAACACGCTCCTGAAGATCCTGTGGAGGATGTCATATACGGGTAGCAGGTTCTTGGACTGACCAACCACTGCAGGGCCAGGGATATAGAGATCATACATCTTAGTGGGGGCCATAGACTTCTCCGGATAAGGAACCCGGAAGAATGTGGAGTGAAAAGCAGCATCTGGAATCTCCCCAAAGTCTAGCAGACCCAGCACAGTAGCAAACTCAGTCCATGAAGCAGAAAACTTCTGATTCTTGGTCATCCAGGTGATCCTCCTCTCATCTGTATGGAAATAAAGCGTGGCATAGAATTGGCCCACGAGGTGTTCATCATAATCTTCATTAATCTCAATGAAGTCCAGAAGACCAAACTCCTCCCAGATCTCCAATGCCTCACCAAAATAATCCATCTTTGACCTCATGAACAGAACATTTATGGAGTATTGAGTCACTACCTTGTTCTTGTTGAGTGGATACTCCTCATAGAAAATCCTCTCTTGAAAACGAGTCCAGAAGCACTCATTTGCCCTAGATTCCCTTGGCTTGTTGTAGGGGTTGGTCCTCCTTTCCCTGTGGAACTGATCATCGGGCATGTTGGCAACTGATTTGTCTCGGGCTGCATGCGATTTCATAAGCACAGACCTCTGTCTCCGTGTCAGATTCCCTTGTGGCATGACCTCGGGAGTCTCATCTTCCTCGGGATTCTTCCGAGTCCTCTTAGCCGCACGCTTGCGACATCCACCCTTAGAGCCACTAGCACCTGCTCCTAAGAAAGCATAGGGGGATAGCACAGGGGTAAGGATAACTTGAATCAAATTGATCAACGAGAAAATTCACACAAGAACTAGAGGTGCACAACCTCCAGGAAGCAGTAGTATCGCTGGGGGCCACGGTATTACCGCTGCTGCCAGCAGTTCCAGCCATAGCGGTAGTACCGCTGTTGCCGTGGCACCCAAAGAACAACCGAATCCATCTAGAGGAAAATGCACCAAAGGTTCGAATGGAATTTACTCTAAAATAGATCACCACGAACTACTCCTAGACTAGGAGATCTCTAGAACCCTAACCATCATCATCTCACAAGATTGAATCGAGGGAGAGAGATAAAAAGGGTTATCGGAGCTTATCGTCATGGAGAAGAAGTTGGGTGCGATCACCGGGCGTTCTCCGGTGTGATTGGAGCACTAAATCACCGGAGAGAGCCCTCCCCGGCGGATGGAAGACTTGGCGGCGGTGAGATCCAAAGTGGGGAGAGGATGAGGGAGTGAAAAGGTTAAGAGGGTAACCCCCTCCTCCCAGATCCGTTTTAATCCCCACGGATTTTCACCGCAGCGGTAGTACCGCCCACCCTGGACTACTGGAGCCAGGAGGTAGTATCGCTATTGGGTCTGTGCTGGGAACGAGGTCCTGCAGCGGTAGTACCGTGCAAAGCCACCGGTAGTACCGTGCGCTGGGTACTACTATCAGTTACAACGGTAGTACTGCTGCAACTAGCGGTAGTACCGCTAGCCGGGTATTCCTTCCACCAAGAGATCAAAGATGTTAAAATTTTTGGAATATAAAATGTCCAAGGGAGGAAATGTTTGGGCTTGGGATTAGAACTCAAACTGAGATGGTACTACAAACTCCAACTTTTGCAAAGAAGACAAAAATTCGAATAAAGAAAAGAGAGAGTGTGCTTCCCAAACAACAACAACAACAACGACACACAAAACACAAAGAGAGAGAGAGAGGAAAAAACACAACGAAAAACACCACATAAGAACCAAACAAGAACCAACTCTTCAAGAGAAGAGGTTGGTGGCCTAAGCAACCATGTAAGAGATTATGGTATGTTACCGCGAAGATATATCTTGGGTACATTGCCAATTCTCGACATTGAACCTCACAATTCAACATTAGAAAAAGAGAGATAACAATGAATATTTGCTTTATGCATAATGGGGGGAGGGAAAACCTAATGTGTTAGGATAACACTCCCCCTATGTCCATGCCTACACCTAAACCCAAGCACGGTTCAACTATAGGGTTGTGTGCAAGTTCCTCAAGTCAAACTCCTAGAATCAATGATGTTTAGTTCATTTCTCAAGAACATAAATCTTGCATCGTCGAGTGGCTTCGTGAAGATATCCGCAAGATTGTCCTTGGTGGGCACATATGCGAGAGCAATATCCCCTTTTGCAATATGGTCTCAGATGAAATGATGACGAATCTCAATTTGCTTCGTTCTTGTGTGTTGCACGGGGTTGTAGGCGATCTTGATGGCAATATCATTATCACGCATGAGAGGCACCTTATTCAAATGAACATCATATTCCTTGAGAGTTTGCCTCATCCATAACAATTGGGTACAAGCACTTGCGGCGGCCACGTACTCGGCTTCGGCGGTGGAGAGAGATATGAAATTTTTCTTCTTGGAAGACCAACTCACCAAGGACCTACCAAGGAATTGGCAAGCCCCGGAAGTGGACTTCCTATCATCTTGATCACCCGCCCAACGGAATCTGTGTAGGCCTTGAGAGAGAATTGTGCCCCCTTTGGGTACCACAAACCAAACCTTGAGGTATGAACCAAATACCTAAAGATCCTATGGACCGCCACTCAGTGGATTTCCTTAGGAGCCGCTTGATACCTTGCACACACACCTACACTCAAAACGATGTCGGGCCTAGATGCACAAAGGTAAAACAAAGAACCAATCATAGAACGATACAACTTTTGGTCCACATCTTTACCATCCGGGTTACGCTTGAGGTGGCACTTGACTTGCATAGGAGATGGTTTGATCTTTGCATTTTGGAAATTAAACCTCTTGATCATGTATTGGGTATACTTGACTTGAGAAATGAAAGTACCACGGGCCAATTGCTTGATCTCAAAGCCAAGGAAATATTTAAGCTCTCCCATCGTAGACATCTCGAACCTGTCAGTCATAAGCTTTGAGAACTCATTATTGAAAGCTTGGTTAGTTGAGCCAAAGATGATATCGTCCATATAGAGTTGGCATATGAAAAGATCTCCCTTTACTCTCGTTGTGAAGAGGGTGGGGTTGATATTCTCAACTTCGAAACCACGTTCATACAATAACTCTCTAAGGTGCTCATACCACGCACGTGGTGCTTGTTTAAGTCCATAGAGCTCCTTATCGAGATTGTAGACATGGTTAGGAAAGTTGAGATTCTCGAACCCCGGAGGTTGCTTAACATATACCTCCTCTTTGAGTGGACTATTCAAAAAAGCAGTTTTAACATCCATTTGTTGCAATTTGAAATTATGCGAAGATGCATAATCAAGAAGGATATAGATGGACTCAAGGCAAGCCACGGGAGCATAGGTTTAATCAAAGTCAATGCCTTCAACTTTAGTGTAACCTTGAGCTACGAATCTTGCATTGTTTCTTATAACAATGTCATGCTCATCTTGCTTGTTCTTGAATATCCACTTAGTGCCAATAACATTGTGGCAATCTTTGGGCTTCACAACTAATCTCCAAACCTTGTTACGCTCAAAGTTATTGAGCTCATCATGCATAACTTCAACCCAATCGGAGTCCTCAAGAGCTTCAAACACTTTCTTTGGTTCCACCATAGATATGTGAGCTTGATGCTCACTAAAATGTGCCAATTGCCTTCTTGTGGTTTTTCTAGCTTGAACATCTTCCAAGACCTTGTTGTCTTGAGCATCAATAAGCTTTAAATCTCTTCTTATCCTTCTAGCACGACGGGCTTCGATCTCCTCATTATTGCGAGGAGGTATCACTTTATCATCTTGATCATTTGGGTCCCCGTCTTTACCAACTTGGCCTTGATCATCATCATCATCAACTTCATAAACACTAGCTTCAACTTGAGGAGAGGAGGCTGAGGATGGGTGATCTTGGCCTTGACCTTGACTAGCATGAATGATAGGAGTGGTTGCATCTTGCGTAGTAACTTGGTCAATAAGAGGAGTGTCTTCAACATGTTCTTGGGTAGGTGCACCACTTGGATCCTTGGCTTGTTATTCTATTGTAGAGGAGGGCTCCATATGGGTAAATCATAGTCCTTCTCGAGTCGCCATAAGGTGTCCCTCGATGGGGCGGAAAAATCCCACACCCATCCTTCCTATGGCTTCTTGAGGCATTTCAACATCTACATTAGAAACATGAAATTGCGCCACTTGGGAGCTATCATTTTCCTCAAAAACCACACTACAAGATTCTATGACAATCCGTGAGGCTTTGTCAAAGACTCTATAAGTGTGGAATTCGGCACCGTAACCAACAAATATACCCTCAATAGTTTTGGATTGAAATTTAGACAACCTAACACTCTTGATCAAATAAAAGCACTTACAACCGAATACACGGAAGTAGGAGGCGTTGGGCTTGTTGCCGATGAGGATCTCATACAGAGTCTTGTCCAAGCCCTTGCGGATGTGGAGGCGGTTGGAGGAGTGCCATGCGGTGGATATGGCCTCGGCCCATAAATATTGGGGAGAAAAATACTCCGCCAACATGGTCCTTGCCATATCCAAGAGAGTGCTATTCTTCCTTTCGGCAACACCATTTTGTTGAGGAGTGTAAGTGGCGGAGTATTGATGACGAATGCCCTCTTCACTAAGGAATTCATTCAAAGTGTAGTTCTTGAACTCCGAACCATTGTCACTCCTAATAGCCATGATTTGCGCATTGTGTTGATGTTGCACTTGGTTGGAGAAGTCGATGATGGTTTGTTGAGTCTCACTCTTGCACTTGAAGAAATAAACCAAAGTGTATCTTGAATAATCATCGACAATAACCAAGCAATACTTCTTGCCACCAAGACTTTCCTCGGGCACGGCACCAAAGAGATCAACATGGAGAAGCTCCAAGATCCTCTTTGATGAAATAATAGTCTTGGGCTTGTGCGAGATATCATGCATCTTTCCTTCAACACACGACCTACAAACGCGATCTTTGGAAAAGGAAACATTTTCTTTTAGTCCGACAATAAGTCCACCTTTGTGAATATTTTGCAAAGTTCTCATGTTGACATGGGATAAGCGACGATGCCACAACCATCCCACGTCCACCTTTTCGAGACACATTGATTGAGAGTTGGTAGACTTCGAAAAGTCCACCACGAACAACTCATTTAACATGTCCCACGTATGTGACGTCAAGAGTCTTGCTCCTCAAAAGGACCGCAATATCTTCATCAAAAAAGACGGAGAAAGCCATCTTTCCAAGAGAGCGGACAGAAAGTAAATTGAAACCAAGGGATTCGACAAGCATGACGTTCACGATAGTGATATCGGGAGCAATCACAACCTTGCCGAAACCCGATACCTTAGACGAGGACGAGGCTCCATAACTGACGGTTGCTTGAATGTCATTTGGGCGCAACTCCGTCACAAGTTCTTTGCTTCCGGTCATATGACTAGTGCATCCACTATCAATTATCCATTTAGACCCACCGGAAGCATAGTCCTGCAAGAGATCACTGACTAGAGTTAGGACCCGAGGAGGGTCCCTTCATGTTAGCAACAAGGGTCTTTGGAACCCAAATGGTATAGTCAATGTAACCCTCAATAGGACCAACATATTTAGCTTGAACAACACCATAATAATCAACATATAAGAAATGGTGTGGATTGTTAGTTCCCGCGGAAATGCTACGAGTGGTGTTGTCCCTCATGACACCACTACTTGAAGCAACCTTGTTAGCTTGTGCGGGTGTGCTACGAGTAATGTTATCCCTAATGACAACACCATCCGAGGCACCATTGTTGGCCTTATTCTTGTTCTTCTTCTTGGCAACATAGACAAGACCTTGCTTTCCCACTTGTGGCCTTGGAGGACTCAATTGTGGTCTAGTAATAACCACATGAGGGCTAGGGGCCACCACTTGTGGAGTAGAGACCACAACCTTTTCAACTTGAGGGACTTTGCCCTTGAGCCTTGCAAGCTCATCCTTCAACCTAGCATTTTCCTCAATAATATTTGCATGATCCTAAGAAGAAGTAGATTTTCTAGGGTTGTTATGTTGATTAAGTTGAGTTTGAATTTGTTCATGCAACTCTTTGAGGGAAGAATGTTGACTCTCCAAAGTTTTGTGAGCCTTGGTTAGTTTTTCAAACTCCTCGGTTATTTTACCATGACCAACACCAAACTCAACCTTATCCTTTTTAGCCTTTTTATATTTAGCAATTGCAAGGTCACGTTCCTTAGTGATATTAGAAACAAGTTCATTATGTGTTTCTTCAATAGATTCAAGTTCCTCCTCAAGAGAAACTCTACCATAATGCTCTTCCTCAGGAGTCATAGAGAGGGATGCAATTTCATCCGCATCCCTTCTCTCAATCTCACCTTTCTTTTCAAGAGCTTCATGGGCCTCTCCCAATTGGCTCATGATATGAGCAAAGTACTTCTTGGTCTCCCCTTGTATGTTAGACATAAAATGTTCCAACGAGAGAATTTCATCTTCTATTCTAAGACTAGCAAGATTTTCAAGTTCACTTGGGGTCTTAGAGATGGGAGAAGGTGATACCTCCGAGGTCTTAGCCATGAAGCACTTGGAATTAGGGTGAGGATGATTCTCATTGGGGGATTCAAATAGAGATGAAGATGATGGAGTAGAAGCAATAGCAAGAGTGGCCACTTCACTTGTAGTTTCTTCTTCTTCATCACTTCCGGAATCATATTCCTCTTGAGTTACTAGCACAAACTTTGTGGGAGACTTCTTGTTGAATGGTTTCTTCTTGAAGTGAGGTTTCTTGTAGTCAACCTTAGACTTGTCCTTGAGAATGAGCTTGCCACTATGGAGTTCCCTATTTTCATAGGGACATTCCGCAATGAAGTGGTGCTTATCTTGACAATTGAGGCAAGACCTCACTCGTGGAGTCCCATCATTGCCATAGCGAGACTTGGTCTTCTCCTCAACATATTTCTTGGCCTTGGGAGGATTCTTCCAAAACTTTTGCACGGTGAGAGCAATGATATCCTTGAACACGGGATCATATTCTTGTTCCTTCAATGGAGCCAAATCCTCATGGCCTTCTTCTTCATACTCAACCTTTCTTGACACAACCTTGGCCTTCAAATCAACGGATGTCCCTTTATGCATTCCTATGGCCCTAGCACGGTTGTCAAGAGCATTCTTGGTTTGCACTTGATAGGAGCACATCTCTTGCATAACTTGGGTTGAGGTCAAGGAAGCAAAGTCATGTCTTCCTTGAATGCTCTTCAAGTCAGTGGGCTCAAATGGAATGAGAGCAATCATGTACTTCCTTTTGATCCAAGCATCATCAATGTACTTGGCACCAACATTGGAGAATGCGGTGGCAAGAGTCTTGAGCCTTCGGTACATGTCTTCATGGTTTTCTCCATCATATATATAGAACCCTTCGGCCTCATTGCTCAAGGCATCATACCTATTCCTTTGCATGCTCTCATTTCCCACAAACATGACGACAAGAGCGTCCCATGTTTCCTTGGAGGTGGAATATTGTTGAAGATGCGGCATGTGGTTAGGACCCACGGCTTGTTGAATAATTGACAAGGCGGTGTAGTTGAGTTGACAATCTACGACTTCTCTTCTTGTTTAGGTTCTTGGGGTCATGAGGCTTGTATCCATCACGAGTGACCCTCCAAAGATCTGTACAAGAAGAGTTCAAGTGAGTCTCTATGTAATATTGCCATTCACGAAAAGAAAATGCATCAATTTTAGGTGGATCTCCCCTAGAAATTATATGAGGATGTGGGACAGGAGGATCGGGAGAATAACGTCCTTTGACGGAGTGATATTTTTCCTCTCCTTCCGTACCCTTCTCGGTGGAGTTTTCGGCGGAAGCATTTTTAGATGGATCACCATCATCCCCTTTCTTGGCGCCCTCCGGAGTGTCATACGGAGGAGATGAGCCGGTGACCTCCGGTCCTTTGGCTTTCAAGAGTTGCATCAAGACTTGACGCAACTCATCGATTTTGGTCTCCATGGATGAGGTCAATGAAATTTTCAACTCATTGAGATCATTCATAGAGACCGGTACCCCCGACCTGGCGGTCTCCGTCTCATCGACCATACTAAAACTCTTAGGTGGTTAAGCCCGATAGAAGAGCCGAGGCTCTGATACCAATTGAAAGTATAGTATGGGCACCTAAGGGGGGGGGTGAATAGGTGCTACGACCAATTTTAATTTTCTTTAACAATGAGGCTTGGCACAAAGGTAAATTCTCTAGATGATGCAACTACGGTGAATTTACCTTTATGAAAAGAACAAGCACAATAACAATAAAAGCATGAGTAAAGGAGGAAGGGAATGAGGTAACCGATATGAAGCACACGGAGACCCGATCTATTCCCGAGTTCCTCCTTGTTAAGGGAGTACGTCTCGCTGGAGGGGTGTGAGCTCGCCACGAAGGCCTACTCAACGCCACAAAGGCCTCACCCTATTTTCCGATGAACCCCGCCACAAAGGCCTAGTCCACCTTCCACTATTGATCCCCTTTGAGGCGGGAATCGAGTCCTTTACAAAGAAGTTTGGGGCACACACCCACGACCAAATTGGAGGCTTTCAACAATCTCAAATCACCAACAAGTGTAGCAATGGAGTCTAGGTTTTCCACAAGGAAACCCTAGACTAGATCCCTCTAGAATATGAGGGGGAAATGAAGATCGGCTCGATGAAGATGTAGATCGGGGTCTTCTCCTTCAATCCTCCAAGTATCAACGAGTTTGGGTGGAGGGATTGGGAGAAATCTAGCTTTTGGAGGCTCAATAAATGCTTGTCTTCAATGCTGGTTCGAGCAACCCTTTGGAAAAGAAGGGGATGGGGTATTTATATATAGCCCCCTCCCCAAACTAGCCGTTTGACCCTTTTTCGTGCCTAGCGGTACTACCGCTACCTGGCAACGTGAGCGGTACTGAAGCAACCCAGAGACAGGGAACGAGCGGTACCACCACAGAAGTACCGTGGTACTCCAGCAGCGGTACTACCGTGAGTGCCCACCGGTACTACCGCTGGCCACATCTTCGAAATAAATCGAAGTGGCTGACGGTAGTACTAGGGCACTACCGCTCTAGTACCGTAAACGTTACTGCGAGCAAATTCTCGCTGGCGGTACTTTGGCCGGTACTGCTGGCGGTACTACCGCTTCCTGGAAGCAGTGGTACTACTGCCTGATTGTAGCAGTACTACCGTCGAGCAAGGATTTGCTCCTCGACCAAGTTGAACACAGCGGTACTACCGAACCAGTACCGCTGAAGTACCGTTGGATGAAGTAGCCAATTTTACTCTAGCGGTACTTCTGGCGGTACTGGGCGCGGTACTACCGCTTGCTGTGCAGAGCGGTACTACCGCTGAGGCGCCCGGTACTACCGCTGGATCAAGTTGATCTTGGTGGCTTTGTCTTGGAATTCTCTTCACCTTTTTGCGTCTAGATGATATTTCCTGAAATACTTTGACGCATTGTTAGATTCTTACTAGTGTTATTATCAACTCCAAAACCTAAGAGAGATAAAAAATGCAAATACACTTTCAATTTGGACATTCCATAAAAACAGAGAAGGCATGAAATAAATGCACTAAGGGCAAAACATAACATTAGCTAGTGCAACAGGACATAATGCAGTCAAAAATCACTAACGACAAACTAGAAGGTAGTGCCACCTAACTATGCACTCTAGGCTGTGCAAAAGATCTCAATACGACTAGAAAAATGTAAAAACGGATTGTGATTTGAACTCTCAGCTCGTTAGATAAGCCAATATTCATATTCGAAGATACGAAAAAACACTATGTGACAAGTGGTGCGTTTTGTTTCACCCATGGTGTGAGACCTCCCCACAATGCGCTAATTGTCGCTTAAAAAGGGGATCAAATATTCTTTGAATACATGGCCATTGTTATCTCGCGGCACCCAACAAAGCCCTCTTGAATTTCAGCTCTCCAAGACTATAAAAAAACTTTGTTAAATGAGATAGAATACAGTCTTGCTTGATCATGGAGCCAATGATCTTCCCATAACCTTGTTATTTCCCCTCACCCAGTTGTATTTCTCGCAACACCAAAATCATTTCTCAACCTCTACCAAACCTCGCAAAAAATGGCGATCCCTAGATTTTGCTTCCAACTGGTCTATGGTAAAATTAGAGACATATTTTCTAAGAAGTATTTGCTGCTAAATCGCATCCTCATTAAACAACTTACATTCAAATTTTGCAATTAAAGAAATATTCATGAATTCCAAATTATGGATGCCAAGTCCACCTTGATATTTGGCTCTGTTTAGTGTTACACGTTTGAATAATTTGTTTACAATCATGTCATTTTCATATATTTCTTACATGTATTCCATAGATGCTTTATCCGTTTCTGATCTAAGTCGAATATGTTTCTTCCAATGCAATCCAATATAATCTGCATACTGGATCGCCATCAAATAATTATCCGTCCAGCTCCAGTCCGGTAAAAATATAAGTAAACGATATGAAAAGACCGTTGATCCATTGGCTCGACACCAGAATTATTTGAAGGAAAATCCTACTACCTATCCCTCCTCCTCTCTCTCTCTGCGCGCGCGCGTGTGCGTGTCCATCGTGCATGGTCCTCGCCCCTCCTCGCCGGTACCACCGCTACATCCTCATGTATTTCTACTCTCTTCTCCCCCTTCCTCGCTACCCATACTAATGTCGGTGAGGTTGTCATGCCGGCGCCAAGTTATTTCGGCACCAGACCTTCAAAAGGTTCGGCGCTAAGGAGAGTGGTGCCGCCTAGCATTGGCGCTAGATTTTGTTGACACCGACCCGGACAACCTCGACATCATACTATGTGGCACCGGGCCGAGCAGTGAGATTTAAAATAGTTTTTTAGGAGGGCTACATAGACGATTTGTTCCATCCAAAGAGCAGTTTTGACAATATAAACATGCGTAAATTCAATTGCTCTACGCTAGGAGGGCTACATAGACGATTTGTGCCACTCGATGGCAGCTGCTTTCTGAATTAATTTCTTCTCGTCCCGTCACCCCTAGCTATCTGCCTAATATTCTGATCTTGCTACTCATTTGATCTTGACCACTAATAAACTATGATCCGGTCATGAAGATGATGGGATGAAATGTGGCAATTGCTTGTTGCTTTTATATGATTTTCCAAATTGCCTGACGAAAGTGGAAGGGCTAGCGCGTGCTAACTGACCGACTGCAAATTTTATGCGAGGGTGGGTATAGTGTGATGATTATGATCCCAAACGGACCAAATTCTTGTGCCCGGGTCGGTTGACGAAATCCCGTGGCCCGACAGTTGTAGCATTTGACTGCTTGGATCATGTGTTCAGACGCGTCCATGCTTATATGGGTCCAACTGCAGGACATCATGCCAGAAAAACAAACGTTACGTACGTATAAGCGAGCGGAATTGTCAATGCGTGATGCATATACGGACACATAGCTAGAGACGATCTGAAAACCTATTGAACCTGACGATAAGGAGCATGGGTGTGTTATGGAATACTGCATCGGTCTTGGAAAGAAACAGGAGTCTGAAACCTCAATTACTTTAAAATCTTTGTTTGCCGAGACTTAGAGGGTGAAAGAATTAGAGCTCCCGGAATTTATGTGCATAATTAGTGCTCGATTTCTGATTTGGAGCGTGCTCGATCTGTAAAACCTAGTACTACGAAATTGACCAGACAGTGACGGATTCCTCGTGCGATACGCTCACGCCATTCCGTTTTCACTCGACCATTTCTTTCCATCGTTGTAGTTGTTGTGACCGTGTACTGACGTGAAGCTGATGTCACGAGACCTCGCTGTCGTGCATGCAGATGGCCCGGTAGCTAGCTCCACGTACCGTGTTGAATTCGCCGGCCGGGCACGCTCGATCTCGGGCGACTGGCCGTCCGGCCGTCGCACGGTTGCTGGCTCGCGACCTTGTATGATTTGTCAAGCAATGACGGAATGACCTGACTAAGCACCACTGCATGCACGTGGTCCTAGCTACTTCGTCTCGCTTACATACTGTCAACTACAATTAAGACACCAGCAATTTTCTTAGTACAAAAAATCTACTACTCGTACAATGCTAGCTGCCTCCTGAGATGCGATGTTTCAGAGCTAACCTAATCTAGCTCGCATGGTGGGGAAGATCAATTAAGCGGATGAGAACAAATATCCTGACGAACAGATATACCCGGCCAGGTCATTCCATCATCCTCCGACTACGTTTTTCCACAGATGCAGCCATGCGACAAGGATACAATCATTCAAACCAACCGAGCATTTTTACAAAAGGAAAACGAAGCAGAAGAAATTATGTGGAAGGCCGATATATCATTGTTCATTAATATTGATAGTATTATTGCTGAAAGGAACTAGATCTTCCATGTCCTTTGCGGAAGCAAGAAAGGACTGTCCAACGGTCCTGGCCTCACGTACGGCTCGTCGTTTTCCAGCTGCAGCTCCTACTCGGAGCCGGGACAGGATTCAAGAGCTTCGTCACGCGATTTAACTCCCCGGTCGGTGATGCACCCACCGCTGGCTGAGCTTGCCTGTCACTGCCCGGCCCAGCCTATTCATGTCCTCAACTGTTTATTAGTACTGCTCCATCCCTAATTATTTCTGAGTAAATTTTTTTGAGCAAAATATCTGCACAAGTTCTACAAGCCCCATTTCAGTGTGAACCTGCAGTGCAGTGATCAGCATAAAAGGTAGTAGGTGCCGATCCAGAGCAGTCGCTGCTCTACAAGGAGTGCAGTGCTGTGCTCAGGATCCGGATTGTCCATCTTTTTCTCGACAGCGCCTTTCAGTTATTTTCACAGTTTGGGCATGTGTCGAAGAAGGTGGGAGACATCCAAGTTCCCAGAATAGAAAGATGCCTAATTGCCAGCATTATTTGGATAGATAGCAGCGACAGTGTGCAGTTTTTAGTAGCAGCCAACAAAATCTCTTGGGTTCCTCAATACTCTGCATTAGTAGTATCTCTGTTTGACTTGTCCCTTGTTCAGATGGCTTCTTTCAAGGGGAAAATGTCTCACTTTGCAAGCACAAACAACCTTACAAGTTTAGTAGGCGAGAACAAGGACATGTGCCTGTATTTGCGCCGGAAAAATCCAAAGTAGCTGGTGTACACACTTGGCTAGAATAAGACAGCTTTGTGCGGTTAGGACACAGTCCTAATCAATCTAAGCCCCACATTAAGCCTAGCAAGTGATCTGGGGAACTTTCCCTTAGTGTCACTTAGCCGTAGCCATTATACAAAGGTGGGTCGATCAAGCTGTGCAAAATTCGCTCCATAGATTCCGTTCTCCTTCGCCACTTTCACGTGCCTCTAATATGCTAAACACACTCTAGTTTGATTTGTTTTTATTCTTACACATAGACCTAAAGATGATTTATCTGAACATGTGAAAAACGGTATTTTAGTTCTACATAAAAAAATGACTTTCACTCACTACAGGAAAATGGCCAGACGCCGACGGCAAAAGGTATGCCGACGGCTTTTAATCGAGGCCGTCGGCATACAAGGTGGTATGCCGACGGCTAAAATAAAACCGTCGGCGTATAGCACATATGCCTACGGCCTTTATAACCAGCCGTCGGCCTACCTATAGCCGTCGGCATATATGATCTAAGCCTACGGCTTTTTTTCGCGGCCGTCGGCATACCTTTGGTCGTCGGCATATCTGGCTCGCAGCATAGCCAGGGTGGGCCCATTAGAAGCTATGCCTACGACTTTTTGACTTGGCCGTCGGCATACCTTTAGCCGTCGGCTTACCTAGAAGCTAGCCAGATCAGATTGGTCCCGGCAAAAGGTATGCCGACGGCCCCGATAAAAGGCCGTCGGCATAGATATTTTTCTTCCCTTTCTCAATGTGTGCTTTGTTTTCGTCCATCGTGCAACAATTTTGTAAGACTATATCACATTATATGATAGTAAAAAATGAACTTAAGATAAAATAACACGAGAAAGCAAATATTTCCACTTGTATACCTCCCTCTGAGGCCGCCTAAGGTGATAGACCGATAAGTCGGACTTTTCTCTAGCAGGTTTAGGGTTTCGCCAGAGAAGGGGCTTTGGAGTGTCTGAGTCCCACCAAATGCTAGTGGTTGCATTACCATGTATGTACATGTGTGATTTGGATTGTAAATGTCCAAGATTTCTTCACTCTTGTGTTAGGGTTTCACCGGTATCGGCTTCTCTCTGACTGGTTTCATGACTATTTAGAGCCCGAAACTCCCGTATCCGACGGACCGAGTGGAATCTACGCGAGCTGCAAAGGGGTAGCAAAATAGAAATAATTTCTTTTTTGTGTTATGTTAGGCCCAAGGAACACCAAAGACAATGGTATACCCCACCTATTGACAGGATTCCCTCTGTTTCGTCAGATCCGGGAATTTCGGGCTCTAAGTAGTCCTGGAACCCGCGAGAGAGAATCTGACATCGGTGAAGCTCTAACACAAAGAGTTAGGGAATCTTAGTAATCCAAGACCCATGCCACATTTAAATACACATGGCATTCATACGCTCTCGATCCCCTGTCCGGAGAAACCCTAGACCAAGTGGAGAAAAAGAAAAAATTGTCGTTCTTCCTAGGGTCCACTCTAACACGACCAAGCAATAATTTCCACATTCTACCCTATTCCGGGATCCGGTCTAACCTGTAGACGATAACTTTGACTCGGTTCCAACGGGCTAGCGTTTTGTCGCAAAGGCGTTCCGGAGCGTCGGGTGGAACCATAATGTATTGGGTGGCACACCATGTGTGCACTAGTGTTACTAGGGTTGTGGATGCCTAAGATCCCCTCACTCTTTTAGTTGGGGCTTCCCCGGCATCGACTTCTCTCTCTGAGAGTTTATGTGCTACGAGGCCGAAACTCCCAGAAACGGACTATCAGGGTGGAATCTTCTGTAGAGGTGGGCCCTATCATAGTTTTGGTACTTCCTAGGGTCCACCCTAACACATCCAAGCAATTAGTTCCACATTGCTACCCCTTGCAGGCTCCGGTCAAACCTGTAGACGATAAGTTTGACTAGGCTCCAGCGAGGCTAGCGTTTCGTCGTAGAGGGGCTCCGCATCGTCGGGGTGGCACCATAAGGTATTGGGTTGCATACCATGTGTGAACTAGTGTTACTAGTCTTTTATATGCCAAAGATATTGTCACTCTGTATGTTTGGGCTTCACCGGCATCGACTTTTCTTTGTGAGAGTTTATGTGCTACGAGCCCGAAACTCCCGGAAACAGACTATCGGGGTGCATTATTCTGTAGAGGTGGGCCCTACCATCGTTTTGGGACTTACTAGGGTCCACCCTAAGACAACCAAGCAATTAGTTCCACATTGCAACCCCCCTTCCGGGCTCCAGTCAAACCTATAGACGATAAGTTTGACTAGGCTCCAGCGGGGCTAGGGTTTCGTCGTAGAGTGGCTCCGAAGCGTCAGGGTGGCACCATAAGGTATTGGGTGGCACAACATGTGTGAACTAGTGTTACTAGGGTTGTAGATGCCAAATATCCTCTCACTCTCTGTGTTGGGGCTTCACCGGTATCGACTTCTCTCTTTGATAGTTTATGTGCTACGAGCCCGAAACTCCCGGAAACGGACCGTCGGGGTGGAATCTTCTATAGAGGTGTCCCCTACCATTGTGTTGGGACTTCCTATGGTCCACCCTAACACAATTAAGAAATTAGTTCTACATTGCTACCCCCTTTCGGGCTCCGGTCAAACCAGTAGACGATAAGTTTTACTCGGCTCCAGCGGGGCTAGGGTTTGGTCCCAAAGTGGCTCCGGAGCGTCGGGGTGGCACCATAAGGTACGGGGTTGCATACCATGTGTTAACTAGTGTTACTAGGGTTGCATATATCAAAGATCCTCTCACTCTATATGTTTGGGCCTCACCGACATCGACATTTCTTTGTGAGAGTTTATGTGCTACGAGCCCGAAACTCCCAGAAACGGACTGTCGGGGTGGAATCATCTGTACAGGTGGGCCCTACCATCGTTTTGGGACTTACTAGGGTCCAAAGTAACACATTTCTACCCCCTTTCGGGCTCCGGTCAAACCTGTAGATGATAAGTTTGACTGGGCTCCAATGGGGCTAGGGTTTCGTCGCAGAGTGGCTCCGGAGCGTCGGGGTGGCACCATAAGGTATTGGGTGTCATACCATGTGTTAACTAGTGTTACTATGGTTGTAGATGCCAAAGATACCCTCACTCTTTATGTTGGGGCTTCATCGGTATCGACTTTTTCTACGAGAGTTTTATGTGCTACGAGGCCGAAACTCCCGAAAATGGACTGTCGGGGTGGAATCTTCTGTAGAGGTGGGCCCTACCATCGTTTTGGCACTTCCTATGGTGCACCCTAACACAATGAAGCAAAAAACCTAACATGGATCGACCCACAGACAGGTCGAACCTACACCGTCATACGCATCCAACGGCCCGAGCGAAGAAATGAAAAGTCCAAAACGCCCGGAAGTCACTTCTCGCACGTTCCCGAGGATGTCAATCCTTTTCCCAAGGTTAAACAAAAAAGAAATCTTTTTCCATTGCTATCTCCTCCAGAGTCCAGACCCTACCCATCTCCTTCCCAGACCCCTCTCCTCGATCCCCTTTCTCCCTAGCTTCCCCCGTCGCCGCTCACCGGATCTCTCCGCCAGCCACTCCCCCCGCGCCAACGAGGGTGGCCGATGCACGCCGACAACCAGGACGCGCCGGCGGAGGGCCGTCGTCCGCCCCACAACAGCTCCTGGTCGCAACCCACTTTCCTCGCCGCCGGAAACGAAGCATCACATCACCGGAGATGCCGGCCACCACTCGCAGCCAGCCTCAACATCCCTTGCCCGTGCAGTCCAGGTGAGTCTCACATCTTGTTTCGCTCTACAACAGCCAAGATGGACAGCGAGCTCACTAAATCGGCTCGATTTAGATCTATCGTACAAGTACTCCTAGATGATTATGATTTCTTCTTCTAGGTCTTAACACGATGTGCGTACTCAGCTAGCTACATCCAGCTGCTCTTTGGACCTTATCTCTACAAACGTTCTACGTAGCATTGCTGCCCATCCCGTCTTCATCATTGCCTAGTGCAGATAATTACACGCATGTTGTAATTCATACGAATCCGCCCTCAATACAAATTTGAGATTAACTTCTGCACATATAAATGGATACTTTTTAATTCAAATTGGAGCAAGCCTAAGTGTTTGTACTAGGCTGTTCATCGTTGTTTAATGTTACTCTAAAGCCAACTTGCTGTATGTCGTGCAGGCCAACCTTGGTGCCGGCCGCTGCTGGTCAGGAGCGACTTTGTCGGCATCGGCACGTGACGGACTTGCAGATCCACGCCGCTGCCGATGTACCCAGTTGGAGGGGGAAGCTCGATTCCGACGCGCAAGGTTTGCATTGCACCAGATTGCAAGCACAACATCTCGCCGCACCAGCGCCTCTGACGTACGTGCTTGCCCGGAACCGCCGATGAGACAACTCTCTCCCCCTCCCTCCCCAACAATGAATTTATCTTGCATGACGATGCCGAGAGTGTAGAAATACACGATTATATACTGTCGTGCGACTGCATTCCGTGACCCACCGTTTGTAGTATCTAACTTTACCAGTGCAATTCACTACTTCGTCTAGATCCGTTTGACTACACATTCATGAATTTATTTCCGTAATTGGAGCTCCGTTTCATGACCTATATCTAGCTCATGTAATCATGTAAAACTGCAACTATTTCTTGTATCCATATTCGCAAGCTAATGAATGATTTCTCGGTTCTGCGCAAGACGAGGATATCTGTGGCTTATTTTTTCTAGGCAAAC
Organism: Alopecurus myosuroides; assembly: GCA_028641055.1. NCBI lineage: Eukaryota > Viridiplantae > Streptophyta > Magnoliopsida > Poales > Poaceae > Alopecurus > Alopecurus myosuroides. The sequence goes on along the minus strand of CM054057.1, from coordinate 736,298,928 downwards.
ATCTAGCATGTAGCTGAGGCTTATTTTCAGCTCACAGGAGCTTCATGCTTTTATCATAGACCCAAAGGGTAAACTCGGTGTGTATTGAGCCCACGCTGCAATTTCTTCATTATTTTGTATTATGAACTTCAGTTGCTAGTGCCATCTTAAACCGACATCAACTCACGTTTCTATTGAATTGCCATGTAATATATGCTAGCATTTGGTACTTAACCGGCGCTTTTGTGTGTTGAATCTTTTTTTCGGTACCTAACTGGCTTGTTTATCAACCTATCAATAGCGTTTACCATGCTTGAGAGGTTAAATATGTCGACAGTTTTATAGTTCCACTTTAAGCAAGTCTTTATGTATTTTGATCTCTTGGCGAGAGTTGTTTTGCATTGTAGTTCGCTCACGGTGCTTAGGAAATAATACTCACATGTAGTGTGAAATTATTTGTGTTTGCAGGTGATTATTTATCACTCTGCTTATGTCCTCTTGAAAAGAGGATCTGCTTGATCAGGCACGGGGTTGCTGCCGCCGTCTTCCCAAACCCTGTTCTCGAGGTGCTGCTGCCAGCCACCATTGCGAAAGATGTTTTCTTTCGTCTATCTCTCCCTCCAGCTTGACGAGGAGATCGTCCCATACCGTGTCGAGCTTGAGGGAGACATGACCTATCCTGGCCACGATGTACCCCGAAAAAGGTTACTTTTTCTCCTACTGCATCTACTCCCATGTGACTAGTTGAATTTGGACATCCTTGTGGTTTTTATCTAGCATCATGTATTCATCAAGATGAAGAATCCCGAGGTTGCTAAATTTCTCCTTCTCCTTGTTGTAGTCCTGATGAGGACGCATGCTCACGACGGAGGACTTGTGTAGTGGGTTCTAAAAAACATGTCTTTGCTTGTATGGAACATGCCGTTTTGTGACATGCTACTTGTTTCCAAACTTGTTACTTCGTACATTTAGTGGATTATATGCGTGCGCGATATCTAATTTGTTTGTTGTGGTGTTTGTTGTGTTGAGAATCTTGAATTACAACCGTCAATTAATTATTTTGATTTATCATTTATCATTTTGAAATGGAAGCAAAAACAACCATCCAAAAACATTCCTGTCAATAGCTATGCCGACGGCAATTGCTGTCGGCATAGCTCTATCCAAAATCACCAGATTTCGCCACGTGTCCTAGGAAGGGGAAAGCCGTCGGCATAGCTCACAAAAGCCGTCGGCATAGAAACTCATATGAGCCATCAGATTGCGCCACGTGTACAGAGTGGTCGTCGGCATAGCAAAAAGGCCGTCGGCATAGCTCCATTCGCGAGCGTTGTGAGAATGCCACGTGGCATAGTTTAGCCCTCGGCATAGCTCCGCTTGGCCGTCGGCCTATGCCGACGTTTTTTTGGAGCTATGACTATGAAGAAGTTGCCGACGACGTTTTGCCGTAGGCATACAGTTTTGCCGTAGGCATAGCTATATGCCGACGGCTTTTGGGGCTACGCCGACGGTATCTAGCCGTCGGCATACAGACTGTTTCCTGTAGTGACTAGGCGTTAAAAAATTCCAAATTTGGGCAACATATTAATCTTGTTTGTGGAGCTCATAGATGAAAACAATGTTCGGCCAAAATTTACACGTACGTCATAGACATCCATATATATACGTGTATATCATTTCTTGGTATTTTTCAAGTGAGAATGAGAATGAAGGCGAAGGTTTCGACTTTTATAAGAACCGAACTCCATGTATAGTGAATCACCACTCTTACCAAGTGGCGGAGCTAGGCAATGACTGTGTGGTCAAACCGCAATATAAAATTTAGGTGAGCAGAAAATAAACCCAGAAATAGATGCACCATATCTGACCGTAGAAATTTAGGTGAGTAGTTCCTGACATCATTCTAGTTTTCCTTTTAGCAACGACATCAATGACTGCTGATCGTAGCTCTGCAACTACTCTCTTACGGTACGGATGTCCAATGAAACTGTATAGTGTACATAATTTCCATGCCGGCAGAAGATATTTTGCGAAGAAAGCAGCGGGCTGGAGCTGATATCTTAACGACCATCTTAGAAGAATAAACTGCTTTAGCTGATGCAAGATCACTGGTGCCGTCCGTCATGAACATGGAGTTAGGAAACGAGAGGTTCTTTAGCCAAACATTCGTGTTGGGGTTGGCACACTAGTTACGTCTCGATAACTAGGAGTATATGCGAGTTTGTGAAAGCAACCGTGACATTTTTCTGCCAGAAATAGGAATCATGCATAAACTAGTTACAAATACGTGTACACTTGCTTGCTGACGAAGCGCCGCACAGATTCAACAACTGTACAGGTCAATGGAATTGCAGAGATTATTCTTGGCGCCGCACAGACATTTTTCGATCCTATAGCTGGGGCAAGATAGCTAGATCTGCAGTGATATTTTTTCAGCGGAATCTCTTGCTCGATCCATGGAGCCATTCGCTCCGGGAATCACGGCCGGCATGGCTAGTGAAAGACATGGTTCGTTTTTATGGAACGTGCCTAGCAGATTCGCAAGCTGGTTTTCAGTTGTTGCGGAAAGTGTGTGTATGTTTGTTGCAGTTGCAGGTCCGTTCCGTCCTGTCGTCGTCACGGCCGATGTTTCCAGGCAAAACGAGAGAAGCAGAGTTAGGCGTGCGCCACGTGCGCTACCGGAGTGGTCAGCTAACCTTGTGAAGTGTGCAGCCTACCTGTAGGCTGAGGCGACGCAAGGAATAAATCGACGGTTACGCTTTTAGAGCAAAGACAATAGTATATCCGGCTGTTAGCTGTATGATACTCCTTCCGTTTCGTGAAAGAAGGCGCGTAAGTTTTCTCATTATTTTCCAAAAAGCAAGGCACAAATTCCTTTCTCTTCCATTCTTTTTGAAATTAGCCATAATCACTAAACTATGCTGCCAAAGTTGCGCCAATTGCATTAGAGGAAGGCTCGGTCGGATTGGTTCTTTGCATGCGTGCATGGACAGACAGAGAAGACAAATTGCATGCAGGCTGATTCCAAGAGGGGCAAAAGAGTCCAATAAACGCTAAATTTGACCTGGATGTGTCTGCCTTGGTTCAAGTGCCAAGAAATTTACGCCTTTAGGGAATGGAGGGAGTAATGTCATATCATTTATAGACTATTTATAGCCAACATGTACAACAATCTATTATATACCAAAAGAAAAGATAGAAAAATTGGGAATATTAATATTGGATTTTTACTAGCATATCTTTATCCATATTAGACACTATTTTCTTTGGCCCAGTTTTGTTTTCCCTAATAAAAATTTTCACAAGGTGAAATGATGTAAATCTTTATATATTTTTTCTAGAGTGCTCCCTATAAATTATATACTAAAAGCAATATATGGAATTATAACGGAGACTCCACGTTAATCCACGTAGGCTGAATAAAGATGCATCATCGATCTTAATTTTAAAGGTTGAGATTTAAACACAATAGGTGCTACGCAAAGATTGACACGTACATTTTTTTTCTAAAGGTACACATCATATGTGTTCGCGCACAACCATAGAAAGAAAAGAAAAACGTTATCCAGATCACGTCTCTCTAGCTGAGTCCGTTAGAAAAAAAAAGACTAGCTACCTTTATTTCATACTACGTATTATTTTTTAACCGGAGACTATCGACCGGCTTGGCTTTAACCTGATATGCGCAGGAAATTAAAACTTCCGCTCGAACCTGGTGGCAAAAGTGTAGGTACACCTTGCGTGACAGCCGCAAGAAAAAAATTTCCTGCTTGAACGTGGATAAACTGTACAACAGCAACCTTGCCGAAAACGTGACAACTCCAAGCAGGAAAAAAACCCTGCTGGACGGTGGTAGCCAATAGTAGGAGCTGCTAGCTAATAGACGGTTGAAAAAAAAACTGATCAATACGAACCGATCCCTATTCTATTTAGTCTGCATTTCGAATGTTGTAAAAGTCAACTTTATAAGTTTGATTAAATATTTAGCAATAAATATAAAAATTAATAATACTATTCTAAAAAGGTATTTTATGATAATTTTAATAATAATGATTTTGTATATTGATGTTATTTTTTGGTCATATTTGGTCAAACTTTATAAAATATTATTTTTGCTAAACCCAAAATTCATGGCAGTTGTGAATGGGGGGAATAAGTTGTTTATTTCATTGATTACACATAAATGAAAATTTTATTCAACTGTCATCAGACCAACACATCATGTTAACTCTTTTTTGTTGGAAAATCTGAATGATGAGATGGTGACTTGCTCGAACCTGACAAATCAGCGATGTAATTATTGGATGACCTACCTACCACGGGGAAATACTTCAAATATTTGGTGATGCACCAGCATGGCAATCAGTTTGTATAGCTGGACCGCTCCAAGAGAAGAAAAGGCGGATATTTTCTTGGTTTTCCACACAACGATAGGAATATTATCCAGAGATGAAGTGATAAAGTGGTTAGACACACTAAATTTCTTTCTTTCGCCCATTTGTAAAGGACTAGGAATTTTACAAGTTGGTTCAAGACCATGTGGTGCAACAACACGTTAAAATTGCACCTCCTTCCCATATTAGTGGTCGCTCAAACATATGTATGTACAAGTATTTTAATGTGTAGATACATCTATTTGACGGAGGAAGTCTGAGTTGTGCAAACTAAGAACGATCTATAGTGTGTAGGAAAATATATTGACTGCATAAATTTCAAAATACAAATGGTGGGTTAAAAAAACGTTGTTCTCAGATTATTATTAGAAATAATAATAGACTTTCACCCATGCACACGCTTAGTTGGTTGGAAAATAGAATTTTCCCGTTGACCACGGAAATATCTGAAACTAAGAAGTGAGATGAATAATGAATGCCAAAAATAAGGTTAATATATACAATCCATTGAAAAATATTAACATGTATGTTGGGCTAATTTTCTAGGTATAGAGTTTTATTTCAAAACACAAATATTTTCAATAGAGAAATAACACTAGAAGAATAAAAACCTTAATACTAAAAATAATTGAAGTGTTCAATACTAGCTTATTTGGAATCATGAAAACTGTGAGAAAATGTTAAATGTCCATATGAAATCTAGCCACACAAATGTGTGGTATGTTGGATTGCACTCAATTTGTATGTTCTATATGATATCCACTATTTATTCAAACTCCAAAAGAAAAGATAGAAAATTTGGGAATATTAATATTGGATTTTTACTAGCATATCTTTATCCGTATTAGACACTATTTTCTTTGGCCCAGTTCTGTTTTCCCTAATAAAAAATTTCACAAGGTGAAATGATGTAAATCTTTATATATTTTTTCTAGAGTGCTCCCTATAAATTATATACTAAAAGCAATATACGGAATTATATCGGAGACTCCACGTTAATCCACGTAGGCTGAATAAAGATGCATCATCGATCTTAATTTTAAAGGTTGAGATTTAAACACAATAGGTGCTACGCAAAGATTGACACGTACATTTTTTTTTCTAAAGGTACACATCATATGTGTTCGCGCACAACCATAGAAAGAAAAGAAAAACGTTATCCAGATCACGTCTCTCTAGCTGAGTCCGTTAGAAAAAAAAAGACTAGCTACCTTTATTTCATACTACGTATTATTTTTTAACCGAAGACTATCGACCGGCTTGGCTTTAACCTGATATGCGCAGGAAATTAAAACTTCCGCTCGAACCTGGTGGCAAAAGTGTAGGTACACCTTGCGTGACAGCCGCAAGAAAAAATTTTCCTGCTTGAACGTGGATAAATTGTACAACATCAACCTTGCCGAAAACGTGACAACTCCAAGCAGGAAAAAAAAACCTGCTGGACGGTGGTAGCCAATAGTAGGAGCTGTAGCTAATAGACGGTTGAAAAGAAAAACTGATCAATACGAACCGGTCCCTATTCTATTTAGTCTGCATTTTGAATGTTGTAAAAGTCAACTTTATAAGTTTGATTAAATATTTAGCAATAAATATAAAAATTAATAATACTATTCTAAAAAGGTATTTTATGATAATTTTAATAATAATGATTTTGTATATTGATGTTATTTTTTGGTCATATTTGGTCAAACTTTATAAAATATCATTTTTGCTAAACCCAAAATTCATGGCAGTTGTGAATGGGGGAATAAGTTGTTTATTTCATTGATTACACATAAATGAAAATTTTATTCAACTGTCATCAGACCAACACATCATGTTAACTCTTTTTTGTTGGAAAATCTGAATGATGAGATGGTGACTTGCTCGAACCTGACAAATCAGCGATGTAATTATTGGATGACCTATCCACCACGAGGAAATACTTCAAATATTTGGTGATGCACCAGCATGGCAATCAGTTTGTATAGCTGGACCGCTCCAAGAGAAGAAAAGGCGGATATTTTCTTGGTTTTCCACACAACGATAGGAATATTATCCAGAGATGAAGTGATAAAGTGGCTAGACACACTAAATTCTTTCTTTCGCCCATTGTAAAGGACTAGGAATTTTACAAGTTGGTTCAAGACCATGTGGTGCAACAACACGTTAAAATTGCACCTCCTTCCCATATTAGTGGTCGCTCAAACATATGTATGTACAAGTATTTTAATGTGTAGATACATCTATTTGACGGAGGAAGTCTGAGTTGTGCAAACTAAGAACGATCTATAGTGTGTAGGAAAATATATTGACTGCATAAATTTCAAAATACAAATGGTGGGTTAAAAAAACGTTGTTCTCAGATTATTATTAGAAATAATAATAGACTTTCCCCATGCACGCGCTTAGTTGATTGGAAAATAGAATTTTCCCGTTGACCACGGAAATATCTGAAACTAAGAAGTGAGATGAATAATGAATGCCAAAAATAAGGTTAATATATACAATCCATTGAAAAATATTAACATGTATGTTGGGCTAATTTTCTAGGTATAGAGTTTTATTTCAAAACACAAATATTTTCAATAGAGAAATAACACTAGAAGAATAAAAACCTTAATACTAAAAATAATTGAAGTGTTCAATACTAGCTTATTTGGAATCATGAAAAATGTGAGAAAATGTTAAATGTCCATATGAAATCTAGCCACACAAATGTGTGGTATGTTGGATTGCACTCAATTTGTATGTTCTATATGATATCCACTATTTATTCAAACTCCAAAAGAAAAGATAGAAAAATTGGGAATATTAATATTGGATTTTTACTAGCATATCTTTATCCGTATTAGACACTATTTTCTTTGGCCCAGTTCTGTTTTCCCTAATAAAAAGTTTCACAAGGTGAAATGATGTAAATCTTTATATATTTTTTCTAGAGTGCTCCCTATAAATTTATTTTATATTCTTAGAAAGATTATGCGAAAAAGAATGGAGTTTCTCAAAAAAAATTGAGCTTCTCACAAGATGAACCATCAATACCAATATGTAGGATTATCGTGAGATGAATTCAATATTGAGGTTACATTTTCATTATCAATAACATAGATCATAATATTGGAAATAAAGCATTCTACAAAGATAGTTTGATATATGATGCTGGCAAATTACTATTTTCATATTTAATATCTATAGTACAATAAATTATTTATTTGATAAATTCTTAAGACAACGCCCTCGCATTTGCGAGGGCCACATGGCTAGTTAACTATAAGAATGTGTTACTTTATCAATGCATGACCCATCTGCCACTCTCACATAGTGCCTAGAGTATGCACTGCAGCTGAGTTTTGAATTAGAGCCCGCTTTCATTTTCTCTTCTATTCTCTCTCCTCCAACTAAGCACTAATATATTAGTTAAATGCTTACAGACTGCTGACTGTAACTTATTGTACTTCCTCTTACGCAGGAGTAGAGCAAGATGTAGTATTTTTTCCGAACCGTCTTGCTAATGCCGGCATGATGCTCGATGGGTCTCGAGCTCAACCGAACACGTACGCAGGCGTATACGTCAGGGCAAGTTGTGAGCAGCAGGATGGATATCACCGCACACATATTCACTTTCTGTATCAGCTGATAGGCGTGTAGGAAGCGAATTTTGATTTTGAATTTCCAAAAATCCAAACATTTTCCCGTTGGATACACATGTTTTTTATGTAAATGAACGTGCCTGTTTTCAAGTATATTTGAACTTATCTAATGATTAAATCTTATTACCGTTTGTGTTGCATATGTTGTCAATGATAATGATCTATGAATCTTGGATTGTATGAACCTGAGGGGTGTAACTTGAGGGTGACGGTTAAATACCCAAATATTCGAGCACCGGTGGAGAACGGGGCTTTAGTCCTGGTTGGCAAGGGCCTCTAGTTACGATTTCCCAACCGGGACTGTCCAAACAGGACTAAAACCCCTCTTTTAGTCCCAGCCTGCCACAAACCGGGGATAAAAGCCCATCCACGTGTCCGCGGCTGTGCTCGTGAGGCAAAGGACGTTTAGTCCTAGTTGGTGTTACAAAACGAGACTAAAGATTTTGTGATTTTTTTGCATTTTTTTTTCATTTTGGGGTTTATGGTTTATGTTTTCCATTTTGGGTTTACGGATTTAAGTTTAGGTTTTCCTTTAGTCTCAATTATTTTTTAACTCTAATCATTCTAGTGACACTTTCAGGTCAGTCAGCCATCCTTAGGATGTTTAACTTCTAATTAGTTCCTTCCCTCTCCGCTTCAAAAAATCAAAGACTGATTTACTGACAATAGTATGCTATCAATCATATTAACTCTTGGCCACGATGTCACACATATTTATTTTGTTAATCCAAACAATTATTTAAGTAAAGAAAATTAAATAAGTAATAACAATCTTGAATTCAAATAATCTTGAATTTAAATAATAATTATTTATTTGTCCTTTTCATTTAATATTGAATAATTCATAACTACAAATCCGTAGATCGAAATCTGAAAAATAATATGACTTCCATATAAAAACATGATATACATGCAATGATGCCAATAACAAAAAAGTAACATAATATCAAAGAATTAGCATGAAAGGACATGTTAATAACACTACTACTAAAGATAATTTTCTAATCAATTAAGAAAACACTTTGAATATCACCCTAAATGTAATATATCTATTTACAAGGAGCTGGTGTCGTTGCCGAAGCCCGTCACACCTTGGGGTTATCACATTTTCATGTTGAAAAGTGATCAATATTTTCTGCATGTTTTCACTTTGTTTTCACATGTTTTCAGCATGTTTATCATATTTTCACATGTTTCCCTCATGTTTTCAATGTTTTATCCATGTTTTTATTTGTTTGCACTTTGTTTTCCAGTGTTTTCACATTTTTTCATCATGCTACATCATTTTGAATTTTCTGTGATTTTTAACGGAATTAACAGTGGACAGCAGAAATCTGTTTTCTGCGCAGAAATCCGAAATATAGTGTCAACTTTCCACTACAGGCTTTACTTGGCTCAACAAAAACAAAAAGAAAAGATACATCAGGGTTGCTAAGGAAATAGACAACACCCAGGTGCAAAGCACACCAAAGAAAACAAAGGAAAATATAATGAAAACAGAGAAATAAAACGTGTTTTCTCCCGGTAGCGCTTTTCTTTAACGCCTTTTAGCTAGGCCTAAAAGGGCAACTCAAGTATTTTCAAGTGAAGAAGCATCAACACTAAGATTAGAAATCTCCTCAACAATGAATGGTATTTCACCTATATAAGTTTTTGAAGTCCCTTTATCAGCACTTTTAGGCACACTACTTTCATCAAACGGGTTTGCAGGAACAATCCAATCAAAATTCTTTTCTATAGTTTCATGCATTCCCACCAATTTAAAGGGTATTCATATTTTAATTCCTTTATTGTTGCCTTTACCCGGTGTGCTATTAACATCTACACATGAGCCAGACATCTCAAATCGATTAAAAACTTTTCTAGCCTCAATAGCAACATCACCAAATACTTTAAACAAAGTTTCTAGGATAAATTCTCTTTTTTCGCTATCCTTAATGCTATCAAGGTTGAGGAACATTTATTGTATTATCGGATTAAGGTTAACAAACCTAGCTTCTAGCATGCGAACTAGAGATGCCGCAGCGGTTTCATAATTTGGAGCAAGTTCGGCTAAGGATCTATCCTCAAATTCTTCATGCATACTAACATAAGTAAAGACTTCTCCAATATTATCTTTCCCAATTATATCACCGCTACCTACTGGTACGTCTTTCAAGGTAAACTTGGGTAGAATCATGATTAGAGATTAAGCTAAGAGCAGCAAAAGCAAAAATAACAGCAAGCAAATAAATAACAGCTATAAAGTAAACTAATTCTTTTGTGTTTTCAATATAGAGGATAAAAACAAGACAAAAATACAAACAAGATAATAAACAAAATAAAGAGGTTGAGAGTGAGCGACTCCCCTTGCCAGAAGACTTTCTTCTCCCCGGCAAAGGCGCCAGAAAAATCCTTGATGCATTTTGTTGGGAACCCCAAGACGAGGGTATGATGAGTACATCGGTAGGAGTTTTACCCTTAGTTAAGAACGAGGGTTATCTTCAGAAGGTTGATGCCACTGACGGTGGTGCTGGCGCTTCACCGGTGTCAGCAACAATATGGAACCTGCACATAATACAACCAAAATACTTTGCCCCAACGGTACAGTGAGGTTGTCAATCTCACCGGTCTTGCTGAAAACAAAGATTAGACCTATAGTGTGGAAAATAGTGTATGCTTGCAGTAAGTAAAGAAAGCAGGAAAATGTTGTGGTTTGTTTAACAGTGTGGAAAACAGACCGGGGTTCATAGTTTCACTAGTGTTGTCTCTCCATACAAGATAGCATGCTGGGTGAACAAATTACAGCTGGGCAATTGACAAATAGAGGTTGCACTGTAGTGCACACTATAACATGAAGATTACTATGGTCTTTAGTGCGGGCATTATAACAAGATACATATACCGACATCCATCTGCATCTACGACTAATAATCCACCTTCAGGTTATCATCCGAACCGCCTTATGTATTAAGTTGCAAGCAACCGATAGTTGCATTAAACAAAGTGTGAAATGTAAGCAATGATTATGCACGCGGGCACTCTCATCGTTGTTTTCTCCCTAATGGAAACAACACATCCTCCCCCTTCAAGTTTCTGTCACTCGAGCAAGGCAACAAGGAGGCATGAACCCACTATCAAGCATAAATACTCCCTCTTGGAGTCACTAGCAACTAAAAAAAAATACCAGCAACGGAAAGCATGCAAGATCAACAATGCAATAAAGACTATAATCAACTTGGCATAAGTTCAATATTGATCGGATCCTAGCAAACACAACATATAGAATTACATAAGATCAATCTCGGTCATGATAGGAAGCTCACGAGATCTAAACATGGAGGCATATGAGGAGGAGACAACCATCTAGCTACAACTATGAACCCGTAGTCCAGGGATGAACTACTCAAGAATCACTCCGGAGGCAGGCATGGTGATGTAGAAGCCTCCGGTGGTGATTTCCTCTCCGGCAGGGTGCCGGAAAACAGCTCCAGAACCTTCCTGATCTAGGGTTGACGGTGACGGCGGCTGCGGAAGTTTTTCGGGGATTTTGATCAGGTGTCTATGGTTTTCCATCTGGGGGGCTTAAGTAGGCAAAATGGCAAAGGCGGTGGAGCTCGAGGGGCCCCACACCCATAAGTGGCACGACCAGGGGGACCCACGCCACCCTATGGTGTGGCCCCCCTGTTGCCCCTCTTCGACTCCTCTTCGGTCTTCTCGATGCTTCCGGGGAAAATAGGACTTCCGGGCTTCGAACTTTCCAATTCCGAGAATATTTCCAGAACAACTTTTCTGAAACTAAAAATAGCAGAAAACAGGGAACTGGCTCTATGGCATCTTGTCAATAGGTTAGTCCGGAAAATCGATAAAAATGACATAAAGAAGGGAGAAAACATGTAGCAATTGGCATAATATCATCATGGAGCATCAGAAATTAGGGATACGTTTATGACGTATCATTATCCACCTCCAAAAATTGTACAACTGAGTAGTAACATTCTGAACTTTAGGCGAAATGATAATGAACATGTTGCTCAATCTTGGGAAAGAATGAAAACTATGGTTAAGAATTCTTACACACGGACTAACTACGTAGATGGTTGTTGAAACTTTTTATTCGGGATTAAATTTTTCTTCAAGGAATCAATTGGATTCAGCTGCTGGAGGAACCTTTAAGAACCTCAATTTAGGTTCAACAAACAATTTATTGGATTATCTAATGAAAAACTATTCCTAATGGCACACATAAAGGGCTCCAACAGGTAAAAAAGGTGAATTCTGTTGAGGAGGTCTCTTCTTTGAGTGATAAAATTGATATGCTTACTTCTTTGCTATCTAAACAAGTGCCTATAGATTCTAATAATTCTCCCTTGAACTCTTTTGTTGCTAATGACGATGATCAAATTGATGTGAATTTTATTGCTAGAAACTATTTCAACAATAGTTCTTATAAGAATAATTTTGGTGGTAACAACTATAGGCCATATCATAATAATAATGGTAATTCACATGGAAATTATTATGGAAATGCTTACAACAATCCTAAAAGTTGAACGTACAATACTAAGAACATGCTTAAAGAATTTATCACTACACAAAAAGATTTCAATAGAACTGTTGATGAAAGGCTTGCAAAACTAGATAATCTTGCACTGAAAGTTGATAGTCTTGCTCATAATGTAGAAATTTTAGAAATTATTATTATGATATGTTGCAAACGTACCTATAATTTTTTATGCTCCATGGTTGTTTACTACCCAATGCCTTTTGTTTTCCACATGTTTCTTTTGTTTTCCGGATGTTTTCACAGACTAACCTATTAACAAGATGCCCCGGGCCAGTTGATGTTTTCTGCCGTTTTTCTACTTCGGAGAAGTTCTAAGGAAATATTCTCGAAAAGGGCTGAAAATCCACCGAGATCAATTTTTACCCGGAACGAAGACGGATTCGAAAGGAGAGACGGAGGGGATCCATGGGCCACCAGGAGGGTGCCAGGCGTGACCCCCCTAGGTCGCGTCTGGTGGCCCCTTGGAGCCCTGAGTACCGCCTCAGGTCCCCTCTTCTCCCATAAATATCGTTCAACCGTAAAAATCACGGGGAAAAAGTTATTTTCCACAAAACATACAAAGAGGCGTGATGGTGCAGATCTTGCACTCGTTGGGAAACCCCAAGAGGAAGGTATGATGACCACAACATCAGTTTTTCCTCGGTAAGAAACCAAGGTTTAATCGACCAGTAGGAGGAAGGAGTAACTTCAGACGGTTGATGCAGCTGAGATGGCGGGGCGCACTACCGGTTCAGCAGCAACGTGGAACCTACACAACACAATCAAATCACTTTGCCCCAACGAAGCAGTGAGGTTGTCAATCTCACCGGTTTTGCTGAACACAAAGAGGTTAAACGTATGGTGTGGAAAATAGTATGAGAACAGTATGAAAGTAGTAGCAACAGTACGAAAAGAAGTGGAAACAGTGTTAAAGCAGTGGAAGCAGTGTCTGTTGTCGAGACATCGTAGTAGAATTCATAGACGGGGGTGCCATGAGACTACCGATGGAGATTGTGTGGGGACGTGGTTGTATGACCAACAATGACACCAGGGTTTTACCCAGGTTCGGTACATCGCAACTAGGCGGCGTTCCTACTCCTGCAATCTCACTTAAATCAGAGCTGAAGCCTGAAGTATACAAAGTACAATGTGAGTTATGTTTAGCTACTCGACAAGGATCAACCTCTCAGCAAATTAGCTTCTAGCTTATTGTCTATATGTTTCTTATCTCCCGTCTGGCTTTATATAATAGCCGAATTAGGGCTTACAGAAAAGGAAACCAAGAAGACTACGGTAAGTTCTAACTTGGAAGGCAAAATCCGCCTTCTACTCCAAGCCGTACCACGTGGGCCGTGGTCAGGGGTCTTCTAGAATCCGGCTTCTGAGCGTCAGGTTACTGGGCCGCCTAATGGACCGTAATGCATTACCATTCAGGCCACCCTGGTAATCCAGCACTTTAGGACACCATCTGATATACCCCCAATTGGTATATATCCGACAATAGCCCCCAAGAAGGATTAAGACTCTGAATCGCCGTCTTTCGTCAAATTGCATTCTTTCCGAGAAATGTCGGCTCTTCGTCTTGATTCTTCTTCTCCTTCAAATCATGCTTTAACACGAAACTCGGATTTCAGGAAATCCGGCTTTTTCTTCCACAAGCATTCGTGGAGAAGGAACTTCCTACGTCAGCGATGAAATCGTGCTTACGTCACGGACGTTTGGGTTTTCAAGTGTGAAACCCTAAAACGTATCTCTGACAGATTCTCACGGGAAACGAGGAGATAACCATAATCACCTGTCGATTCTTTTCCCGGATTTTCCGACGAGTGACACGCGTTGATCATCCAATGGTCAAAAGTGTCGTTAGTACGCATCGTAAAGGATTTCCGGCTATAAATAGCCCATTCATCCCCTCCGGCAAACCATCCGCTCCCCTCTCACTTTCCAGCTCAAGCTCCATAGCCCTCGAGCCTTAGTCCAGTGAGAACGAAACAGAGCCCGTGCTCGTGCAAGCGCCATTTCCGGATTTCACGTCAGAGAGCTCAAGGTCCTCGTCGCGCCGCCGCGGAATGGACTCGCCTCGCGCGTCCCAGGAACACTCCGTCGCCGCGGAAATCGACGACATCATCAACACAATAGACCCATTGGTGGATTCGCCGATTCGCGCCACCGTCGACGCGCCGGAGAAAACTTCCGGCAGTCAGGCCTGCGAGGATCTGCATCTCGCGGCCGATAACCTGGTCGCGTCGTCTTCTGCGCCGCCTCCGCCTCCAGCTCCCGAAACGATGGAGGAAAAGCTCACTCTCGTCGGAGAGGAGCTCGCCGCCGCCGCCGCGGCGGCCGCTGGAGCTGAGGACGAAAGCGAAACTTCCGGCAATTGGAGCCGGAGCAGCATTCCTCCCTCCCTTCTTCCGACAATGGAGAAGGAGGGGTTGATAGTGAAAGGAAAATGGCGGCATGAATAAGAAGAGTCCGAGTCTTCGCCCAAATCCAGGGAACGAGTTCTTCTTACCTCGCACATTGCTAGAAGTATGGGAATCCCGCCTTCCGCCTTTTTCCTCGAAATCCTTAGCCACAATATCCAGCCTCACAACCTACCACCAAATTCTATTCTCTATCTAGACGGTTTCCATGCCCTTTTTGAAGGGTATTTAGGAATAGCCCCTAGGTTATATTTCTGGACGTACTGTTTCGGGGTTAAGCGAAACCCCTCAGAGGGTGCACTCCCGACTTGCGGAACCATTTCTTTCACCATGCGTAGATTCAAGGAAGATTGGTTCCCCAAGATAAAAACTTCAGGGGATTCCACCTTTCGCCAACACGGCCGCCACTCCCCAAGAAAACAGGGCGACTGAAGCAGTGCAAACCCTGCCGCCAGATCTTCTCAAAATTAAGCGGCGCATCGTCAAACTCGTCACTTCCGATCCACCTCTGACCGGCATGGATACAGTTCTATGCTGGTTAGAGAGGCAAATCCAACCTTTGGCTGACCACGGTCCCCGGCTCTTATGCGACTACACGGGAACCGCGGACGCTATGCGGACGATGGACAAATCCTTGACGGCGAAGGATTTGCGGAAGCGCGTGAATCAGTTGGTCGCAGCACGCGACCAATATGAGGAAAGTCGGCCGATGTACACGGCGACTAACCCGACTCCAAAGGTACGTCTTTTACATTTTGAGTTTCACATTATTTTCTTTCTCGGATAATTGTCTTGACCCGGACTTTGTCTTTTTTGACAGATCTTCGATCTTCCTGAGTCAAACCTTGCAACTGATGCCAAGTTGGACGCATTGCGTGCCAACTTCGTAGGTGGAAGGAAACACAAGAAGATTTCTGCCTCCTAGGAAGTAATCGATCTTGACGGTGTCCCCGTCGTTACCTCCAGGTTTGACATCCGGGTTTTCTATTTTTGTCGGAACTTTTCTTACTTTGTCTCGGATTTTAATTTCTCCGGTACTTCTCTTTTTAGCTTGCCTCCTTCAACCTTGAAGCCTAAAAAGCTTAAAAGGTTTAAGTCTGTAGCCAAAAGAGGTGTCGGGGGGTTACCCCCGAGTAGGGTAAAGGAAAGTGGTAAAGGCGGCTTACAGAAGAGAGGTTTGGTCGAGTAGCCGACTACCTGGTACTCGCTACCCGGTCGACTGCTACTCGGTCTCACCTCAAGATGACCAGAAGGAGATATCAATCAAGTTCTATCCTTTCGAGTAGAAGAGTTGGCCCGAGTACAATTGGCGGGAACCTACTCGGGCCAGAAAGGCAAAGGAGCCGTTCTGACACAGGATCCCGCGTATCCTGGGTCCGTACTTGGCAGCATTCGAACTATTGTTCATCTGGGACCGGCCTGCCTGACAGTGACAGCATGGAAGCAGGCCCCGTGGCAGGATAAGGGGGGCCTACTCTGTGCCTAGGTACAGTGATACCAGTCTGTCCCCTAGTTTTGCCCAACGACTTTCCAGATGAAGCCAAGGTTAGGAACCAAAGCTGTCAGCGGGAACCCGGAAGAAGGACGGTGTGCACACTATGTCGACACTTGTCCATGTTTGGACGTATCCGGCTGGGCACCAGGTATATAAGGTGCCCCGCCGCCTCCTGCGTGAGGATCGATCGAACACATACTCACCTTGAACCCTAGAAACCCTAAGTTCTTGACCTAGCTCTACTCGGAGAGAGGAGAGTGGCTACTCGGTAGCGATACCCTCTGTACTGTGGCTACTCGGAGAAACATCATAATACACACAGAGAGGCAGGAGTAGGGGTTTTACCTCCTCACGAGGGCCCTGAACCTGGGTAGATCGTGTTGTTTGCAATCTGAAATTGTTCTTACCTCACGCGGCTACTCGTCGCGTGATCCCTCCCCGGACACCTCCAGCGTCCATCGTCCCCACATCTTTAGCCATCCCATGGCATCTGCCGTGACACCACCACGACAGTTGGCGCCCACCGTGGGGCAACCAGCAGCGCTGGCTGGAGTTTCTGTTCGGACGGGATCTTCTTCAGCGGAGCGCGTAGTTTGTGGCCTTGTCCACAGATTCGGCTCCTTCGACTTCGTCACCGACAACGCCGGCTGTTTCGGCGGCATGGCCATGCCTGAGGGCGGCTCGGTGATCTCCTTCGGCTCTCATCTCGTCTACGTCGCCACCGTCGCCAACCCCGCGTACCCTGAGCTGGTGCATGACGCGGAGGATCCACCCGCGGTGATTGCTGCTCGCGGAAGGCCTGCATGCAGCTCTCCAAGCTGCGCTGAGGTGATGGTGACGGGTTTGGCGGCAAACACTGGCGCAGCTGCTACTGGCGCTGCGGCCGTCGTCGAGGAGGTTGACGAACCGCCTGCTGGTGGCAGGACTCACCGGCCCTACGAGAAGGAGAGCAACTTGCCACCTTCCACGTCTACGGTCATCCCCGCGTCTGCTGCGCGAGCCGGTATGCCCACTCCCACCGACATCGAGCTTCTAGACACGAGGGAGCAGCTCGAGCGGCAACGCCAGGAGCTGCTTGCCGAGCAGGCGGAGTTGGAGAAGATCAGGCTTGAGCTGAGTTTAGACCAGCTCGAGTACAACAAGGCTCACGGCTTCACGCCAGTCGCCAGGAGGCCCAGCAGAGTAGGCGCTACGCGGCGCAACTTGGGTGTCGAGATGGCAACGGTTGCGGAGGTGCCCGCTCAGTCCGCCACCGCGAACACCTTCACAAAGCCAAGGTACAGCACACCCGCCAAGACGCTCAGAGCTGCACAGGCCGTGGCTGCCGAGTTGCCGCGCCTGGATGGAGAGGCGCGTCTCAGGCAGCAGGAGAGGCTCAACGAGTTGGTGTTGGAGGCCGCAAGGCAGAACGAGGAATTCCGGAAGGCCAACCCGGGAGCTGGAGCTTCGCAGGTGGTTCACTCGCACGCGGCTAGAACTAACGATCAGGCCTCGTCTCCGCACGCTAGCCGCGAGAAGAGCCGCAACGGGCGCTCAGGTAGAGACAGGCAAATGCAGGTGTATGACCCGGCTGCTGCCGCGAAACAGGTTGCTGTGCCGCAGCAGCCCGGGCGGGAACACAACGCTGCAAGAGCAGGCTCTCAAGCCCATCAAGCTCAAAGCCGTCCCCGAGATGCCGCGCGTCCAGGTTCTTCTCGGCAACCCGCAGCTCAGCCTACTCGGCAGAGGCAGCAGCCGCGCCCAGCGGCACCAGTCGCCAACCCGGTGGAGCAGCCCGCAGCTATGCAGGTGGATAGATATGATGATGGCTACTCGGCTATGGAGATGGCTGGTTATGACATCCATGACCGTGTCGGCGAGCGCGTGTTGGCGCCTGGAGATGCAAGGCACCAGCTGGATCGTATCAGCTTGTCGGCACGGCTTGAGAGCACGGGTCCTCCTGGCCCCGAGTGCTTTGGCCCGCGCATCATGAACGAGCCTTCCGTGAAGGGCTTCCAGCTTGCAAGAGGCACCAAGAGCTACAATGGCAGCACCAAGCCGGAAGATTGGCTGAACGACTATGTCACCGCGGTCCATATCGCGAATGGCAACAGGAGATGGGCGGTGCGCTATGTGCCGCAGATGCTAGAGGGTCCAGCTCGCACTTGGCTCAACAACTTGCCCAAGAACAGCATTAACTGCTGGCTGGACTTCTCGGATGCCTTCATCAGCAACTTCACGAGTACATACAAGAGGCCGAATGGCCACAGCAGCTGTCAGCTTGCAGGCAGCGAGAAGACGAGACGGACCGCGAGTACCTTACTCGGTGGAGCACCTTGAGGAACACCTGTGAGGGTGTGAATGAAGCACAGGCCATCACTTGGTTTGCGCAGGGTTGCCGACATGGCAGCATGCTTTGGCAGAGATTGCAGAGGGAGATGCCGAACACCCTGGCGGAGACCATCAAGATTGCAGATCAGTACGCACTCGGTGATCCCACTCAGCCACTGATGGACTCCTCTGAGCCGAGAAGAAACTTCAACAGCAGCAAGCGCAACGATTCCGCAACAAGCGCCGAGTAGATACTCGGTATGATCCTGAAGAGGTGAATGCAGTGAATGTTGGAGGCGGTGGTGGCCAAAGGCAGAACCTGCTGGAGCCTACGGGCAGAACCAGAACCAGGGCCAAGGCAACAAGAAGCCATTTCGCGCCTCTCAGTCGGGTAGCGGGAACTCCGAGCAGCCGAAGAAGTTTGTCTTCGATGACATGAAGGATGGCCCATGCAGCTTTCACACTCACCATCCCTCGAGGCCCGCTAACCACACTACGGCAGTGCGAGTGGTGGGATGTGATCAAGAGTGATGGCTTGCCTCCTCCTCCTCCCCTGCCAGCCGCCAATGCTACTGTTCAGCCTACTCGCGCACCCGCAGCTCGGCCGCCAGTGTACCCGAGAAGAGAGAATGTCAACCAGGTGGCTTTAGGAGCCAACCAGAACTTCAACAACGAGAGATACCGCAACAACAACAACAACTACAACCGCAACAACAACAACAGAGGCAACAACAACAACTATCAGGGCAACAACAACAACAATGGCAACAATGGGGGCAATGGCTCCAACCCAGTACCAAGAGCACCCATGGAGCTACATGATCTTCACTTCTGAGGCAGTCGACAAGCAATCACAGCACAGGCGGGCCATGGAGGTCAATGCAGTAATTCCTGCTGTTCCTCATTACATGTATTGGTGTGACCAGGAGATCAGGTGGACCCGAGCAGATCACCCCAAGGTGATGCCCAACCCGGGTACCTATGCCTTGGTGCTGGATCCTACCTTCCTGGGTCCCGCGAAGAATGTGAGGTTCAGCAAGGTGCTAATCGACAACGGCAGCAGCATCAACATTGTGTACAAGGACACACTCGAGAAGCTTGGCCTGGCCGAGAACATGATGCTGCCTAGCAAGACCACCTTCCATGGCATTGTGCCCGGGATCTCGTGCAACCCGATTGGCCGAGTGTGGATTGATGTGCTATTCGGTACCCGGGAGAACTGCCGCACAGAGCGCTTGCAGTTCGAAGTGGTGGATCATCAGAGCCCCTATCACGCTCTACTCGGCAGGCCTGCTCTGAGCAAGTTCATGGCCTCCACTCATGTTGCATACTTGAAGATGAAGATCCCTGGTCCCAATGGCATAATCACTATCGCTGGTGACTACAAGAAGTCCATTGAGTGTGCCTCAGCTAGCTCCAAGCTGGCAGAGTCGATGGTGATCGAGGCCGAGAAGAAGAAGATGTACGAGGTGGTGGCCATGGCTCAGTCCGCACAAGCTGGCGCACAAGGTGTGCCGAGTACCTAGCATGGTACTGCTTTCCAAGCTGCCAAGGAGACTAAGACAGTCCAGGTCGACCCCGAGTTCCCCGACCGTGTAGCCATCATTGGTTCCGGGTTGGCGGAGAAATAGGAAAGCGCGCTCATCCACTTCCTCCGTGAGAATCGGGATGTGTTCGCCTGGACCAACGAAGATTTACCAGGAGTCCCGAGGGAGTTGGTTGAGCACTCTTTGCATGTGCGTCCTGACGCCAAGCCCGTGAAGCAAGCTATGCGCCGTTTCGGAGATGAGAGAAGGAAGGCCATCGGTGATCAGATCACCAAGCTGCTGATAAGTAACTTCATCATGGAAGTGCTGCATCCGGATTGGTTAGCCAACCCGGTCATGGTCGAGAAGAAAAAGGAAGATCCCAAGGCTGCCACTGCATGGCGCATGTGCGTCGACTACACCGACTTGAACAAGGCATGCCCCAAGGATCCTTTCCCGCTACCCCGCATCGATCAGGTGATCGATTCCACTGCTGGTTGTGAACTGTTGTCTTTCATAGATGCCTACTCTGGTTTCCACCAGATTGCACTCAACCCTGCTGATCAAATAAAGACTGCTTTCATTACCCCGTACGGGGCTTATTGCTATCGTGTCATGTGTTTGGCTTGAGGAACGCGGGTGCAACCTATCAGAGATGCATGCAGAAATGCTTGCACGACCAGCTCGGCAAGAATGTGCAGGTGTACGTAGATGACATTGTCATCAAAACGAATAAAACACATACTCTGCTTGCCGACCTGGAGGAAACCTTTGCTAACCTACGCAAGTACAAATGAAACTGAATCCGAGTAAGTGCACCTTTGGTGTACCGGCTGGAAAGCTACTCGGTTTTCTGGTTTCTAGTCGGGGCATTGAAGCCAATCCTTCTAAGATAAAAGCTATTGAGAGCATGTCTTTACCGAGATCACTGAAAGATGTGCAGAAGTTCACGGGTTGTCTGGCATCTCTGAGCCGTTTTCTGGGCCGAATGGGCGAGAAGGCCTTGCCTCTGTACCAGCTGATGAAGAAAAGTGACAAATTTGTCTGGACTCCGCAAGCGGACGTGGCATTCAATGAGCTGAAAGCAATGCTGGCTAGCGCTCCCGTCTTGGCTAGTCCGCTACCCAAGGAGCATATGCTGCTGTACATTGCTGCGACTAACCGAGTAGTCAGCGTGGTGATAGTGGTGGAGCGAGAAGAAGAAGGCAAGAGTGTGCAGCGCCCAGTCTATTATCTCAGTGAAGTGCTGTCCAGTTCCAAGCAAAACTATCCGCACTACCAGAAGATGACATATGGTGTGTACCTGGGCGCCAGGAAGCTGAAACATTATTTCCAGGAGCATCCCATCACTGTTGTGAGCTCTGCCCCCATCTCGGATATCATGGGCAACAAGGAGGCGAGTGGCAGAGTAGCCAAGTGGGCGATTGAGCTAGCCGCGTACGCTCCCGCGTATGCGAGAAGAGAAGCAATCAAGTCTCAGGTCCTGGCGGAGTTTCTTGTGGACTGGGCCGAAATGCAGTATGAACCTCCTGCTCCAGTTTCAAATTACTGGAAAATGCACTTTGATGGCTCAAAAGTGAAAGAAGGCCTTGGCGCTGGCGTTGTGCTTACATCACCCAAGCGAGATCAGCTCAAGTATGTGCTGCAGATTCATTTCAAGGCATCCAACAATGTAGCCGAGTACGAGGCAGTGGTGCATGGTTTGCGAGTAGCAAAGGAGGTTGGCGTGCAGCGCATTATATGCTATGGCGATTCAGATCTGGTGGTGCAGCAAGTCTCAGGTACCTGGGATGCTTTGGATGCCAACATGGCATCTTATCGCTTCCTGGTGCAGTCAATGACTGGGTTCTTCGAAGGCTGTGAGTTTCAACACATTCACCGAGCAGAGAACGAAGCAGCAGACGAGCTATCCAAGTTGGGATCTTCTCGGCAGTCCATCCCGGCAGGGATTGCCTTGGAGCATTTGAGGAAGCCGTCCATCAAGCCTTCCCCCAACTCGGAATCCATCTTTGTTCCTTCTCTGCCAAGTGAAGAATCTGACCCAATGGAGATTGACTGGGAGGGTGCTGCAGGGAACCCGGGGACTGCCGTCCTCTACCCGGGGACTGCCACTCCCTACGCGGGGACTGCCACTCCCTACTCGGGGACTGCCACTCCCTACTCGGGGACTGCCACTCCATACTCGGGGACTGCCACTCCATACTCGGGGACTGCCACTCCATACTCGGGGACTGCCGCCCTCAACCCAGAGGCTGTTGCATTCATTGAAGAAGTTCTCGCCAATCGATCTGGGCTGCAAAGAAGCGCTCCTGCTCCTCCTGTGCAACCGCAAGAGCCTGTCCCAATGGAACTGGACGAACCAGTGTTTCCCATACGGGAGACACCGAGTTGGGCTAATATTATCCTTTCTAAGGGACGGCACTTTCCTGAAGATGAGGTGACTGCGAGGCAGATTCAGAAGGTCCAAGGGCTACACTATAGTCCGAGATGTGCTGCACAAGTAACCACTGGTGTGCTGCAACGTTGTGTGAGCCCGGAAGAGGGAGAAGAAATTCTGGTGGAGATACAGGGGAATGTGGGCATCACGCCTCATCTCGGGCTTTGGTCAAGAAAGCTTTTCGGCATGGCTTCTACTGGCTCACTGCACTGCAGCAAGCTGAGGATATTGTGAGGAAGTGCAACGGCTGTCAGATGTTCGCAAGTAAGATTCACATGCCTGCTTCCGAGTTGAAGACAATTCCTATCACATGGCCATTTGCTGTTTGGTGCTTGGATATGGTTGGTCCTTTCAAGCCGGCTAAAGGCAATATGACACATATCTTGGTCATGGTGGACAAGTTCACCAAGTGGATTGAAGTGAAGCCTATTCGGAAATGCGATGGGGTCACAGCTGTGAAGTTCGTGAAGGATGTGATCATGAGATATGGCTACCCGCACAGTATCATCACCGACAACGGCACCAACTTTGCAGAGGGGGCAATGGTGCGATTCTGCAGAGATAAGCATATCCGACTAGACGTTGCGTCAGTCGCGCACCCTGCCTCCAATGGGCAAGTTGAGAGAGAAAATGGAATGGTATTGGCAGGCATAAAGCCAAGGCTGATCGAGCCATTGCTAAAAACACCTGGGTGTTGGCTAGAAGAGTTGCCAGCGGTGTTGTGGAGTCTAAGGACTACCCCTAACCGGTCAACCGGCTACACGCCATTCTTCTTGGTATACGGAGCTGAGGCCGTGTTGCCAATAGACCTAGAGCATGACTCCCCCGAGCCCTCACTGAGGTGGAGGCGAGAGAAGCTCGAGAAGACGACGTTGACCTGCTTGAAGAAGCAAGAGAGCTGACTCTGTCACGTTCGGCTATCTACCAGCAAAACCTGCGGCGTTATCATAGCCGAAAGGTGAACCCAAGGGTTTTCCGAGAACGAGACATGGTCCTTAGGCTGGTGCAGCGCACAGCCGGGATGCACAAGTTGTCTCCTCCTTGGGAAGGGCCTTTTATCGTGAGCAAAGCGCTGCACAATGATGCATACTACCTTGTAGATGTGCGCCCATCGCAGGCGAAGGCAGATAAAGCTGGAGAGGAAACCAAGCGCCCTTGGAATGTAGCTCTACTTCGTCGTTTTCATTCGTAAGCAAAGATGTGTATGTACCCTCTTATCCGAGTTGAAATTCTACTCTGCAATCTGAAATTGTTCTCGGGGACTGCCCTCGTCCAAAATTGCTCTAAGTGTTTTTACCCGGCTTGACCCTTCGTCTATTCGGTTGCTCCACTTCAGAACCCATAAGTGCATTGAGTACTGTGTTTAAACCTATATGCCAACTCTTCGACTCTGCTGCTGTCCGAAACCCGGCTTCATGGCAAGCAAGAGAACAAGCAAAAGGTCAATGAGCACACGAAAATCGCTAAGGAAGAAAGAGTGCAGGAACCGAGTAGATTGTTTGTTACTTTTGTTCCCTGTTTTCGTCTTCTCGGCTAAGTGGTGGGCTGCGTTACCATGATTGTTTCTAGCGGCTAAGTATTTGCAGCCCTACTACTCGATTCTTGTGACTCGAATACCAAAAAAGCGACAAGTCGCGGGTAGAGCAGAGATGAAACGATAGGGTGAATAAGAAAAAGCAACTCGGGGACTCGCATGGAAACGCAACTCGGCATTGAGCCAGTGTTGCTCAAATTGATTAATGTCGAAATAAACAGAGTGGGCATAAAAACTGAGTAGCAAGCAAAACAAAGATAGTCTATTACATCTGCTCCCGGCATCCCGGGGATCTGATAAGTTTTCGAGTAAAAAAGTTTGCAGGTAAAGTTATGTGGAGGTGGCAGTGTTGTCAGTGCTGGCATTGGCTGCTGCATCTTCCGTGGTGGCCCTGGCTGCCGCATCTTCCTCAGCGCTGGCGTAGGTGGCATCCGCATCCGACTGGACGGTGGCGGACTCGTTCATCTCGACGTCCTGCTCGGTGGTAGCCGGGTCGGAAGTGGCCGTGGCCACCGAGATGGGCCCTGGAGCTGTAGAGGAACCGGAGGCTAGGCCGGGGGCGGGCATCGTGTCGTCAAGAGCGGCTCCTGAAGAGGTGCCAAAGTCGAGTGGGGCGGTCTCGATGTGCTCGGCCTCCTCATCGCTACTCGAGATGGCCGTGCCTTTCCCTTTCCCGGCACTGCTCCTGGGGGAATCGAAGAGGCCCTCCAAGTCGGACTCCGTGTCCTCATCTTCCTCCTCCTCGTCCTCCTCCACCTCGGTGTCAGGCTCGGGGGGGCCGTCGAGGTAGATCTCCGTCTCAGCGCACTCCGCCACTTCATACGCAAGCAATTTGCGCGCGGCCACGCAGTCGGGGTCTGTCTCCCACTTGGAGTCGTTGCGCTTCCCGCGGATGAGTCGCATGTCAAGATTTTCATACCAGGATGCAATGCAGAGGAGCATTATGTCCGCACCAGCCCGAGCTCCCGAGGCACGCCATTTCTTCAACTCGGCCTTCACATTCTGCAGCTTGAGTGCGAGGCCCCGAATGGTTGTTGGCTCAGGTTCCTCAGGCCAGAAGAGCTTATGAAGCTCAAAGCCCACGCGCACGAGGTCAGAACCAACGGCGGATAGGCGCTGGAACTGGCTTCGCATCACCAGCATGCTATCTTCAATTTCGGCCCTGGTGTCCTCTGGCTCGCCATTCGCAGCACGTGCTGCTTGGGCCTTGGCCAGAGCGGGCACGCAGGAAGAAATAATGGCAGGAAAGATTTCTGGGAAAACAAGTAGGAAATTCAGAATCAGAGGAGAAAAGAACCGGGTAGAGGAAGAACCGAGAAGAAATCTGACCGAGAAGAGAAGGGTGCAGAGAAGAGAAAGCTTACTCTTAAGCTCGGTGCGCAGCGCCTGCAGCTGGGTCTTCCAGGATTCTTCATTGGATATGTGCTTATTCTGGATCTGGCGCAGACTATCCATCTGAGCAAAGAGATCAGCGTTGGTTTTCTTCAGCGTCTCGCATTCCAGCTCAAGGGCCTTCTCTTTGGCTCTGAAGGTTGTTTCGGCTTTGGCTTTCTCGGCGATTGCTCTGTCCCTCTCGGCGCCAAGAGTAACAGCATCCTGGAGTGCTGTCCGCAGCTGGGTTTGCAATTCCGCCACCTCTGCGGTGTGGTCCTTCACCAACTCAACAGCCTGGTCGGACAGCTGCTTCTGCACCTCCTCCGGCTTGACGCAGTCCTGGTGTTCCTCAACAAACAATTTGTGGTCTTCTGAAAAGAGCAAGGCACGGTTAGCAGAGAAGCAAAGGAGATAGGCACAAGAATGATGCCGGGTAGACGGCCACTCACCTTCTAACTTCTTGATGGTGGCCTCGGCGTTCTCCACAAACGCACGGCACTTCTCGTGCTCCTCAGCCAAGTTCTTCAGGTTCTCTGCAGAGTAGGAAAGGTTAGCGCAAAAGAACGCAGACGCGGGCGTAAACAAGAAACGCAGTAACCGCATGGCTAAAAGCGTACCTTTCACTTCAGCCAGCTGCTGAGTGCTGTCGTTGGCATTCTTGCTCGCAACCTCCGCAGCTGCCTTTTCCTTCTCCAATGCAGCGATTCGCCTCCTGGCGATAGAGTGATTCCAGAGAAGCACGCGGTATAAGTTGGTCCGCTTCAGGACGCTATCCTGAGAAGCGAGAAGAAAACAAGTTAGACAGAGCAGAAAAGATTCAACCCGAGTAGGAAGCTACTCGGAGAGTACCCGCCTGCTCGGCCAGAATCTCGGGGACTGGGTGATGGTAAAGATGAATGAAGGCGAATAGAAGAGAAGAAAAATTCAACTCGGGGAAAGGCAAGCTGAGACTTACTGCATAAGCCTGCTCGATGTCCTCGGCGTTCTTGCGGTGCAGGAACATCTTGGCGGCGAGAGTGGCAGTCTCGGTGGAGACGGTCATGGGCTTGTATCCCAGATCCACTTTGTTCCACTCAACGCGCATGTGGTCAATTGTGCCAAGACCAAGACCATGCCAGTTGTCCGTGCCGAGAACCTTGCTGTCCCACTTGGCGTCGATATAGCCAATGGTATCCAGCACCTGCTCTAAGCTCCGGGATTTTATCGTTGGATCTTGAACTCCCCGAGAAGCAATGCTGACGGATTGGTTCTGATTTGGATCTGGGGGAGGGGTGTTCCTGGCTACGGCCTTTCGTCCCCTTAGAAGGGCAAGCTGCTTATCCTGGGGAGAGAAGCCAATTATGTTTTGCTGGCTAACCTTAACCATGTAATCCGGGAAGCAAGGTTGGCCAGCGGCGATGGCGGCGGCAGCGGTCGCAGTGGCAACCGGGCCGGATTCTCGAATCACCAGTGCTCCACCAGAGGCTGGCGGCGGCATTTGATTCTGATCTCTGGCCCGCTTCTTAGCCTTCTCTTTTTCGGCTCTCTGCCTCTCGGGATCTTCGATTTTCTTCCCCTCAGCTCTCGCCTTCGCCTTCTCGGCGGCTTCCTTCTCGGCTGCCTCTTTCTCGGCCTCGGCCTTCTCGGCGGCTTCCTTCTCGGCTGCCTCTTTTTCAGCCTTGGCCTTCTCGGCAGCTTCCTTCTCGACTGCTCTTCTGTCAACTTCATCCCTCAGGGCATCTAGGGCCTGTTGCCTGACTGGGTCCCGGTTCTGTGGCACTGAGGAGGAAACTGGCGGTGCGGTGCCTTGAACGATTGGAGGCACCACGGAACCACCACCTTGCGCGGCATCGGGCTGGGCGCTAGTCGGTGCGGCGCCTGTGTGCGCGTCGCTCAGTGGATAGGCATCCGCCATGGTGGCATCCGTGGTGGTGGCGTCCTCTACCCGCTGCTCGCCAGCGGGATTTTCTTGTGCGGCAGCCCCAGTGGTGGGCTGCTCTTGCTCTGCGTCTGGCTGCTCATGGGTGGCGGTGTCATGCATCTCCTGGTCCTGACCCTCCTCGGCATTGCTGGCCGGAGGAGAAGGCGCTCTGTCCTGATGAGCAGTAGTGTCCTGTGCTGCTGACGACGCACGGTTCTGCTGTTCTGTTTCTGATCCTTGGATGTTGGTGGCATCATCTTCCTCATCGTCGAGATTGATCAGAGGTACTGGTGCTTTGTTGGCTTGGTCGGGCGCAAGAACGGCATTCGCGTCCATGGCAGGGCTGCCAAGAAAGAAAGAATCAGAAATTAGAAGCAGATCGAGGAAACCAGCACGGCGCGAGAGGAGAGACGACCGAGAAGAAAACTTACGCAGTGGTGGAAGGGAGCTTTCGCCTTAATCTCTTCACGACTGTCTTGGTCGGTTTCGGCTTCTCGACTGGCTTCTTCTTCTTGGCTGGAGGCCCTTGGGCGTCACTGCCAGTCCGCTTGCGGGTGTTGGGGGCTGCGACGGACAGAGGTTTGACGACAAGGACCGCATCGTCCTCGTTCTCGTCTTCGTCCTCATCCTCGTGCATCAGCAAATCATCTGCGGATTCAGGAAAGAAAAGGAGCAAGTCAAAACAGTAATCGGTGGATTGGTGTCTTTTGAGAACAAGCAAAGCAAGTGCGCAATTACCTTCAGATTCGTCCTCCGGCCAGTCGCGGAGAGATGATTCGGTCTCGCGTTTCTCTGTTGTTGGGGAGCGTGAGATATTGATCTGATCCGCGGCCTCGAAGGAGGGCACATCGTCCTCCTCGCGATCGGCAGAGAAGTTGCCATCGAAGCGCTCGCAGCTTTCAATTTTCTGGCGAGTAAGGACCTGAAAGACAGAGAAGAGTCACAGATTAGCCGAGTATCGAGAAGGAATTCTACTCGGATAGGCGTGCAAACACAAAGCACACTAAGCCTAGGCAGCTCGCTGAGTGTTTCTACTCGGATAGGCGTGCAAATACAAAGCACACTAAGCCTAGGCAGCTCGCTGAGTGTTTCTACTCGGATAGGCGTGCAGATACAAAGCATGTGAGGCCTAAGCATGATTGTAGAGTATCCTACACGGAAAGGCGTGCAGGCGCAAAATCACACTAAGCCTAAGAATCGTTCCCGAGTAGGCTACCCGACAAGGCGTGCAAGTACAAAGCATATTAAGCCTAGGAGATTCGGCTAAGTATACTACTCGGTGCAGAAGGCAATTGCTACTCGCGGCAAGAAGAAGAGTTATCTACTCGGAAAGCATATGCAGAAACAGAGTAAGGAGAACGTACCCGCTCAATCGGCTTCGTGCGGCTGTACGGGACGAACCCGTACTGCCAATGATCGCTGAGGCTCGTCATCAAGATGGCCCTTGCATGCCCAGGAACATCGATGTTGTCGATCTCGATGGTTGTCGTCCTGGTGCAGTCTCGGGGGCCTCCCATGTAACACATGAGATGGCAACGCTCCTGCAGAGGCAGCACTCGGCGCTGAATCCAGCAAGCCACCGGATCATCGTTCTTGAGGCC
Source organism: Alopecurus myosuroides (assembly GCA_028641055.1). Classification (NCBI taxonomy): domain Eukaryota; kingdom Viridiplantae; phylum Streptophyta; class Magnoliopsida; order Poales; family Poaceae; genus Alopecurus; species Alopecurus myosuroides. The sequence goes on along the minus strand of CM054057.1, from coordinate 736,269,798 downwards.
TTGGCCTATCAGCCAGCCAAGCCTGTTCTCTATCTCGATGGCGTTGTCGTCGTTGGCGGGCTTCTCCTTCCAGTTCTTCTGAGTGGGAGCACGGAGGCTCCAGGCGGGAAGGTTGATCCTGTCGTGTACCTGGGCTCCTTCGGCGGCGGGGATGTTCTTCACATAGAAGAATGTCTTCTGCCACAGTCGAACGGAGTCCAGCCCCTTGATACGGGGGTGGTTCGTCCCGGTCCGCTGTATCATCATGGCGCAGCCGGTGTCGGTTGCGCGGCCGGCCACGCCCGCGCTGTCCTTCTTCCCGACAGTCTGCTGGCGGAGGTGGAAGTACCTCAGCCAGGTCTCCGACGTCGGGTGGATGCCGAGAAAGGCCTCGCACACCACGGCGTGGTAGGCGAGGAAGACGACGGCGTTCGGCGGCAGATGATGCATCTGGAGGCCAAAGTGGTCGAGAAACTTACGGAGGAACTCGGAGGCCGGCAGTCCGAAGCCGCGCTCGAAGTGCGACATGAAGACGCGTTCGCCCTCCCGCGGAGTTGGCACGACTTCGTTGTCAGGCGCCCGGCACTCCACGCCGGGAGGAACTCGCCTGGTATTAACGAGCCAGGCGAAATCCTCACTGGTAACAACTGAGCCCGCCCAGCCGGCTTTGGCCATTGTTGCGGGTAGGAGGAGTGGAAGAGATTGGACGGAGTGGTTGGGCGAATTGAGTCCGCGGCGGCGCGAGAGCTTGCGCGGCGGCGGAGAGCTCGGTGGCGGAGGAGAGCAGAGGACGAAAGAGGAATAGTGCAAGGGAAGGGGGAAGTTACCGGCGGGGGTATTTATACCCTCTCCGCGATTTTACCGTTACCGTCGGCGTAGTGGGATCAATCGTGGCCATGATTGCTATGTGGTGGGGCCTGTGGCCGAATAGAAACGCACGGAAGCGCGGGATGCGCGCGTAACGGCCACAGTAGATCCCACGATCAGATCGTGGCCTATTATTACGATTGATGGGACATAACGAGCCGGTGGGCCCGCCCCGTGAAAACTGGGCGCGTGGCACGATGTGTCGTGGGCAGCGAAACGACAGGGTCGTGGATGCTTGACACGCGTCCGGCTGCGGCACGGACGGCTGGATGGTGCTCTGCGCCACAACGGCTCAATTCAAGAAAATTCTCTAAGTCTTTTTACTCGGTTACAGAGTAGAAAGCAAGTGCTACTCGGAAGACAAGAGACAGAAGATACTTGTCAGAGCGCCACTTGGAGGCCGTTTACTCGACATCTTGAGGTTCAAGGGCTATGAGGCAAAAATTGGTTTTAAGCTGGCAGAGCCTAGTGAACGAGTTCGCAAGACTCAACCAGCTTCGGGGACTGCTGTCGGGGGGTTACCCCCGAGTAGGGTAAAGGCAAGTGGTAAAGGCGGCTTACAGAAGAGAGGTTTGGTCGAGTAGCCGACTACCTGATACTCGCTACCCGGTCGACTGCTACTCGGTCTCACCTCAAGATGACCAGAAGGAGATATCAATCAAGTTCTATCCTTTCGAGTAGAAGAGTTGGCCCGAGTACAATTGGCGGGAACAATTGGCGGGAACCTACTCGGGCCAGAAAGTCAAAGGAGCCGTTCTGACACAGGATCCCGCGTATCCTGGGTCCGTACTTGGCAGCATTCGAACTACTGTTCATCTGGGACCGGCCTGCCTGACAGTGACAGCATGGAAGCAGGCCCCGTGGCAGGATAAGGGGGGCCTACTCTGTGCCTAGGTACAGTGATACCAGTCTGTCCCCTAGTTTTGCCCAACGACTTTCCAGATGAAGCCAAGGTTAGGAACCAAAGCTGTCAGCGGGAACCCGGAAGAAGGACGGTGTGCACACTATGTCGACACTTGTCCATGTTTGGACGTATCCGGCTGGGCACCAGGTATATAAGGTGCCCCGCCGCCTCCTGCGTGAGGATCGATCGAACACATACTCACCTTGAACCCTAGAAACCCTAAGTTCTTGACCTAGCTCTACTCGGAGAGAGGAGAGTGGCTACTCGGTAGCGATACCCTCTGTACTGTGGCTACTCGGAGAAACATCATAATACACACAGAGAGGCAGGAGTAGGGGTTTTACCTCCTCACGAGGGCCCTGAACCTGGGTAGATCGTGTTGTTTGCAATCTGAAATTGTTCTTACCTCACGCGGCTACTCGTCGCGTGATCCCTCCCCGGACACCTCCAGCGTCCATCGTCCCCACATCTTTAGCCATCCCATGGCATCTGCCGTGACACCACCACGACAAGAGGTCCACATCCTTCTCCTGCAACTGCCCCAGATACTCCAGTTGCAGATACAGAAGAACATGTTGCTGCTATGAACGAAGAAACCCAGCAGACCAGCCATCCCATTGTGCCGGAAACATATACGAGGGAAAGGGAGGCCCCGGAAATGGGAGGTCCTTCTCAGCTAGCTAAGGAAGATCTCATTCCCACTTTTGATAAGGATTTCAAGGTCATTCATGAGGGCCTTGGCAACGTCGGGACTCTTTTTGCAGAGTTTGCAAAAGATTTCAACGAAACCTGGTCAGGTTTGCAGCGGATGAGCCAGGTAATACCTCTAGCCCCCAAGCAATAAGTCGAATACATGCTTTTGCCTTAATGCTTTTTTCGCTTTTATGCTTGATTTTAACTTAGGCATTTGTTGTCTCTTTTCCATGTTTCAGCAAACCACTGAAAACATCAACATGGAAGTTTTCAATAAACTTACCATCAAGAACAAGGAGGTGAAATCCCTTCTTTCGATTCTTGAGGGTAAGGAGGCGGAACTGACATCCGCCCAACATCAGCTGAAGGAATCAGCAGGCAAGAAATTTCTTTGCTTCCAGTTGTGTAATTTTTTTTAAGTATTTTTTCAAGTTTTCTAACTCGTCTTTTTTACTTGCTTTTCAGCTTCTTTGGGGAAAGCCAAACAAATTGCTCAAGATACCGGCAATACCGAGAACCTGCGCCGGAAAAAACTGGATCTTCATAAGCTCAATATGAAGTTACAGCAGGACCTAGAGGCCAGCCAATTGGCCGTTGGCATTGCCGAGTCCAACGCCTCCAGCCAAGCAACCAAGGACAAAGATACCATCCAAGACTTGAAGAATGCCTTGAACCAGCGCTTGGAGGAAGGCGCCGAGATGGACAAAATTCTCGGTAAGTACTTTACCTTTTACCGGATTTCCCATGTTTACATCTTTCTCTGTTTTTGCTAACACTTTTTGTGTTTTACTGAAATAGAAGATAGCCCCCAGCTTACTCGGATTGAGAAAATCCGAGCTTTTGGGAAAGTGTTCACCGCAATCAAAGTTGCGGGGATGTTGCTGGTCAACAGATGCCTTCCCGCCAGGACTGAGGAGTTCTCGAAAGTTGCAAAACTTTCGGAAGCTATCGTGGAGGTGGCGGAGTCCATCCTACGTTTCGCGGCGCGCGGCGGTGCGCACATGGCTCTAGGGCTCATGCGCATGCACTACCCTGACGCCAAATCATGGCGCGTGGCGTCCGGCATCCTGCAAGGATACACAGAGGCGCAGCGGGCCAGCATTTTTGAAGCCATCAGAGGTCATGCCACCAAGATCGCCACCATGGTCAACATCTCCACCTTCTACCCGGAGGAAACCATTCCAGATATTCCCAAGGAATCTAGCAGTGAAGACGAATCAGATGTCTGAAGGGAAATGCCTTGTCCTGGGTAGAAGATAGTAAATAGAAGCATTACTGATCTTAGAATGCAAACTTATTGTAATGATTTCTATTCTTTTGTATAAACAAGCACTCCGCTTTTGCAGCAATATCTATTAAGTCTTTTGCAAGTTTTCCTGGTTTTTATTCCTTTATCTTCTAAGCTCTCTGGTTTGTATGCTTTAACTGTCCTTAGTGTTTGAAATGGCTCGATAGTATTTTAATCTTCATGCCAAGTGACTGGGTGTAACCAATCAGTCGAAACTCGGAAACATGGTTCATACTAAAGGCATTTTTACTTACTAGCATTTTTTGGAGTAAAAACAATCAGATAATACTTAGAGACAGTAAGGAATTTTTTGGAGCGACCCAGCATAAAAACAATCAGATAATACTTAGAGAACAGTAAGGAATTTTTTGAATGAAACTGAGGCACGCAGGCACAATCTGGATTTCCTTAAGCCATTTTAGGCTGAAAATTATTCAGTTTTTAACACCGAGCACGCAGACACAATTCGGGTTAACATTGAGTATTTTGAAAGATCATTGGGAAATAGATAAGACATAATATGCTTTATACTATAATAAACATGTAAAAAACATAGATGTATGAATTCTGACAACTTTATTTCATGACTCAAAGATGTTTATAGAGAAATTGTACTAAGTATAGAAGGGACATAACTGCTGGATGCTCCAAGGTCTTTTGGTCTCCCCTAGTTCGTTATGTATCTTTATCTTTATTTTGCGATTCGGCTTTTCGGGATCATCTTTCATGTCTCGAATATCTACAAGATAGTATGATCCATTTTTCAGAGCTTTGCTGATGACGAATGGTCCTTCCCAAACTGTAGCCAATTTATGCTTTCTTTGTTGTACCAATCTTAGCACTAGGTCAACTTCTTTAAAAGAACGATGCCGGATTTTCCGACTATGGTAACGTCGTAAACCTTCCTGATAAATGGCAGATCTTTGAAGCACAAGTTCTCGTTCTTCCTCTAAGAGATCGACGGCATCCTGTCGTGCGCTTTCGGCATCCGAGTCATTGAAAGCCTGCACTCTTGGGCTATCATGGATCATGTCAGTTGGAAGGACTGCTTCCGCGCCGTAAACTAGAAAAACGGGGTTTGCCCTGTTGACCTGTTTGGTGTCGTTCGAATACTCCAAAGCACAGAGGGTAACTCTTCCACCCATGCTCCAGCTGCTCTATGAAGAGGAGATTCGAGTCTTGAGCGTATTCCTTGCAGGATTGAACCATTCATTCTTTCAACCTGTCCATTGGATTGTGGGTGTGCCACAGATGCAAGATCTAGGCGTATTCCCGTTTTTCGGCAATATTTTGCCAACTCTCCAATAGAGAATGTCCCGTTGTCGGTTATTATGCTGTGTGAAACGCTGTATCTCATGACTACGTCAATGATAAAATTTCTGGTTGTTACACCATCAAGCTTTTTGATGGGTTTTATCTCCACCCACTTGGTATACTTATCCACTGCAACCAGTAGATGTGTAAGTTCGCCTCTTGCAGTTTTGAATGGTCCCATCATATCTAGCCCCCAGACCGCAAATGGCCATGTAATAGGGATAGTTTTGAGTGCTTGGGCTGGCATATTCGTCTGCTTGGCGTAATACTGACATCCGGCACATGTATTGATATGTGTTCGGCATCTGTCTTGGTTGTTAGCTAGAAAAATCCTGCACGAAATGCTTTCTTAACTGTGCTTTTTGATTGAGCATGATGTCCACAATCTCCAGCATGGATTTCTTGCAGAATTTCTCGGCCTTTTTCTGGCGAAATACATCGCAGAAAAATTCTGATAGTGTTGCGTTTATACAGGCAACCATTGATTACCGTGTATCCTTTGCATCGACGTTTTATTTGTCTTTGCAAGACCTCGTCTGCTCCATCTGGGTACTTCTAATCTACTAAGAAGTTTAGATATGGAATTGTCCAATCCGGGTTAACGAGCAGGACTTCAATTGACTCGGACACTAGAGGATAATCGATATCTCCACCTTTTTTGGATGGTTCGTGTAAATGCTGGACAAACACACCTGGTGGTAGGGTTTTCACTCTTTCCGAGCCCATGCGGGCTAATGCATCCGCGTTCCAATTTTCTTCCCTTTTGACGTGAAGTACTTCAAATTCCAGGAAGCAAACTGCAAACTCGTCCACCGTTCTCCAATATTCGGCCATGATGGGGCTTTTAGCGTCCCATGTTTGGTTAAGCTGATGTTGTACCAAATCTGAGTCACCATAGCATAAGATGCATTTGACACCTATTTCTTTTGCAATATGCAAGCCATGAAGCAAATCTTTGTATTTTGCCACATTATTGCTGGCGTTGAAGTGTATTTGTAATACATACTCCATTGTATCTCCCTTGGGGGATTTTAGGACTACACCAGCTCCAGCGCCTTCCTTCATCTTGGATCCATCAAAGTGCATAACTGTCACGAGCCCGGACCCAGAGATATACATACTGTTATGTGCTCCTAGACATGGACTCACAAGGGCTTCAGGGTTACCAGCCCCGGCCGCAACAAACAACGGCAGACAGACTGGATTCATCGGCACGTAGTCCGGATCCCCAGTCTACTACTCCTTGTATCCATGCTAGTCATAACCAACTATGCATATCAAAGCATCCACGAATCGAATGAAACTGAAGGAAACGGGACCAAAGCTATATAGAGCTGCTATGTGTCCAGAAAGTGCAACAACAATCGAGGGTTACTGGGGTTACCTCGCCAAAGGCCGATCACATCGACAGGCGGGCTCGGACATGGATCATCGGCTCCACAACCCCTCGACTGCGACAACTATGCAGGCATAGCCAAAAATGTATAACAATGGGCTCGAAACCAACAACCGATCAAAGCAGCACTCTAGACATGAAACTTGTATTAAACAGGTGTTACTAGAGTATAGCTTACAAGCAGAGGTCACATGACCCAACATTACATCACACAACGGAAGGCAAACTATGTTGCTAATCAACAAGAACCAAAAAGGCCTAAGAGGCCGCAGCATAAGGCGACGTCCCAGCCCATAGATTCCAGGCTGCTACCTAGGAATCCCAAACAACTCATCGATGTCCACGTTGAACCACCACTGAAGTGAGGAACTCCACCTGAACCAAAATTAAGCAAACCTGAGTACAGGAGGTACTCAAAAAGACTTAGTTAACCTATTATATATCTGCTAGTTTCTGAAAGGGTTTTATGAAAGGCTGATTTGCGTAAAGCAATCTTTGTTTTCCAAATCGAGGAGGAATAGCACGTCTCATAGAAGGTTTTCAAAACAGATGAGAAACTCACTACTGTGATCATCATCTTTTCAAACCACCAACATCAATTCCCAGCATCTCACATGCTACAAGGATCACCCCTCTCGGCATCTCCGAGGAGGCACCCTTCATCTATTGCCTCCATGCTTTGTCAACATCTTTTACGTCATGTTCATGTTATCTATGGCCAAATTACTTTCACCAAGTCGTCCTTAACCGCGGACACGGCTTCTCGAAAAGATTTATCCCTGCAGGGGGTACACTTTACCCACACATACCATCCGACTCTTAACGCCACATGTACGTTCTTCCATGGAACGCGGCAGAGGGTGGCTGGCCACGACCTTTACCTTACCCGACCCTATCCATGAGTCAACCCAAGACAGGGCAACCCCGTCAACAGGGAGTTGGCCATCCTCCTGACGGCACCTGTCTCTGTGAGGCGGGGTCAAGATCCGTGTACGTCCATCACTTGGCCCCGGTCACGCCCTAGCGGAGCATTTTGTTTTAAAAACCGTTTAAAAGGTTTTATTTGCGGTGCCGAATGGATATCTCAAACTACGTGGCTCATGGATAAAGCCAACTAAGTTAGTCGGTCGGCAAGGCTCATGGCCATCGCGCGTGGTTGTACGCTCAGTCTTGGCTTCTGCGTCCGACCTTACTCCTAGGGGTGGCAAGTACGAAATGAACAACCACTTCCCAAGTGGCCTTCCGTCCAAGCCTTAGTCAAGTTAACCACACAGTGCTCATCTTACCACGTCATCATATCATACTAGGTTACCGCAGCTCTGATTCATCAACCGGATGGAGCAGAGGTAAACAAGCATGTAAAGCTAAGCGAAGCAGGTATGAGGCTCTGGCGATGCGCACAAGCAAATCTATGGCGGCTAGGAGCAGTGGATTGGAATATTGAGGCAATGCAACATATAGGTGAACTATATCTACTAGCATCAATTAGTTTGGAATCGAATGCAAAGTACGAGAATCAAATGTTGTTCGGAAACATATATGAGCATATAAGAGGTTATGCTTGCCTTGGTTATAAGAAAACCAATAGATATCTTCTGGAATAAGTGCTTGACTTGTCGGTTAGGATCAAGTATTCTCCATGGAGTTGCTAGCCTTCACTTCGGAGTCACGTTCTACCGAGGGGGAAACAACACCGAAACAAAGAAGAACAATCAACCATGGCATCGATGCAATGCGCAATATGTATGCATGAGCAAGTTAATGCACTTAACTAAAGCCCTAAACATGTTCGATGGGTTGCTAGGGTTCATATGACAGATATGCATTTTTACTGAAATTAGCCCGAAATAGACCCCGGAGGGGCAATTCGGACGATTATGAAAGTGAGTGTAATTTTAAAAGCTCAAATAGGTTTGAAAACATCATAAACAGGTTGCATATGTCATTTTGAGCAATTTGATATATAACTTTTAATTTTCTAATTTTATTGAATAAAAACTTAATTTTCTATTTTTAATGAATTAAACAACATTAAACAAAGGCCATTTTTAGACTTTCTCAAACATGAGTGTAAATTACATATTTGGGTAGAGTACATTTTTATGAACATTTCTATGTTTTCATTTTATTTTCCTGATTAACCAATTAGAAGATATTAGATTATCAATTTTCATTCCTTTTCTGGAATTTTCCTGCAATAGTTAGAAAGGGAAAAAATGACGTCAGGATGACATCATCCCTGCATCAGCAATGGCCACAGAAAGCTCTGTTGCGGAAGCAATCGATCGAAAGATCGCGAATTTCCCGAATCGAAACGCACCACGAGCTAGAGGAGGCCAAGCCGGACCTACTGGTGGCGGCGCCGCTCGCTTAGGGTCGCCGGAAGCTTGCCGGCGAGCTTGCGCGGCGGCGGCCCGCGGTGGTCCTCGGTGATGCGTCGATTCGGAGGGAGAGGAAGGGAAAGGAGAGGTCCAGGAGGCTCACCACTTCACCACGGAGCTCATGGAAGGGTCGGAGGAGCAAGACGGGGCCGGAATCGGCCGGAATCACCCTCGACGGCCAGCGGCCGGAGTTGGGAACGGCGGACCGATTCGGCTCCTCCCGGACATCCCAGCTTGCGTGACTCCTTGAGGAGGCAGAGGAGACGATGGGGGAGCTCGTGGTGGCCTCGAATCGACGGGGGAAGGCCGGAGTCGGCGGCGCGAGGCGGCGGCCGGCGAGCTTGGGTTCCGTCCGCCCATGGAGAGACAGAGAGAGGTAGAAGTTCGAGGGAGAGAGGAAGAGAGCCGAGGGCGTCCTCCAGGCCCTATCCACGTGAGGAGGGAGTCAAGCAGGAGGTGGCCGCACAAGGATGGCGGGAACGACACGCAGCTCCTCCTACTGGCAGGAGGTTGAAGACAAAGTACATTTCGCAAAAACCCCCAGAAGCTTCTGGTTTTTGCGAAGAGGTCCTTTTCTTTAATAACCAGCACTGAAAACAGCTGTTTCAAGGGCCATTTTGCAAATAGAAAATTTGCCAAAAATATGTTTTGGACTCCTCATAAAATTTCCAACAAAACCATATTTTTGTTTTCCCAAATTGAAAATATTTTTCACACAAATTTTTGGGTGGCCACTTTTAGTGGCTTTTGGTCAACTTCAGATTTAAATTCAAAATTTAAATAGATTTGAATTGGTTTCATGCATGAATGATATGAACACAACACCACAACCCTTTGGTAGCAAAAATTGGGATGTTACAATAACCCAGTATTCCGACTCCGTCATTGGTGTGTTTTCCATTGCTTCTGTCCAATCAGCGATGAAATCTGCCAACACCTGGGATTTTATTGCCGTCCGGGGTTGATACTTAATGTCGAACGCAGCTAACTCGATGCCCCATTTGGCTACTCGGCCTGTTGCGTCCGCATTGTTGATTATATCCCCTAGTGGTGCTTTGCATACCACTGTTATGGAATGCCCTTGGAAGTAATGGCGGAGTTTTCGAGATGCGAAAAATACGCCATGTGCCAGTTTTTGATAGTGCGGGTATCGTTGCTTGGACTCGGAAAAAACTTCACTTACGTAATACACCGGATGTTGATCTGGTATGGTTTGCTCGTCTTTCCGCCTTTCCACAACTATCACCGCACTAATAACCCTGTTTGTTGCTGTGAGGTACAGTAACATGGGGTTCTTCGTCTTTTGGCGATGCCAAAATCGGAGCTTGCATCAAGGTTTCTTTTAACTAGGTTAACGCTTTGTCCGCCTCTTCTGTCCATTCAAATTTGTCGGATTTCTTCAACAATTTATATAATGGCAGAGTTTTGTCTCCTAGCCGGCTTATATGCCTGCTGGCGGCAGCTGCAGAACCTGTCAATCTTTGTACATCTTTTAAGCACGTAGGCCTTGAGATGTTTAGTATTGCCTTGATCTTTTCCGGGTTTAACTCTATTCCTCTGTGAGAAACGATGAAACCCAGAAGTTTTCCTGAGGGAACCCCGAATACACACTTTAATGGATTTAACTTCATTTTATAAGTGCGTAAATTTTCGAAGGTTTCTCGCAAATCTTCAAGGAGCGTGTCCTTTTCCTTGGAAACAAAAGCAATATCGTCCACGTAAACGTGAACATTTTTGCCAATCTGACTATGCAAACATCGTTGCATGCAACGCTGGTAGGTTGCACCTGCGTTCTTCAGGCCAAAAGGCATGGTTATGTAGTAGTATGTTCCCTATGGAGTTGTGAAGGAGGTTTTGATTTGGTATTCTTCCTTCATGCGTATTTGATGGTACCCGGAATAAGCGTCCAAAAGGCATAAAAGCTCAGAGTCAGCAGTGGCATCTATTATTTGATCGATTCGCGGTAACGCAAACCTATCTTTTGGACACAATTTGTTCAGGCCGGTGTAATCTATACACATCCTAAGAGCAGTAGTATCTTTCTTCGGGACTAATACTGGATTTGCAAACCATTCAGTATGTATAACTTCCCGGATAAAATCAGCTGCCAATAGCCAGATAATTTCCTTGCCAATAGCCTTCCGTCTTCTTCCGTCAAATCGATGGAGACCTTGTTTGACGGGTTTAGATCCTGTAATTATCTTGAGTTGGTGCTCAGCAAGTTCCTTGGGTACGCCTGGCATGTCCGCTGGACACCACGCGAAAATGTCCTAGTTCTCACGGAGGAACTTAATGAGCTCGCTTTCCTATTTGTCGGTCATGCTAGTTCCCACTACGACAAACTTTGTCGGATCTTTGGGATCTAGGATGACCTGTCTTGTATTTTCGGAAGATTTGAAGCTGTCTGCCGGCTTTCTTTTCCTACCGGCATTTCTGTCGGCGATAATTCTTTTGCCAGCTCCTTTAGTTCCTCCTTTGCTATCACTTTTTCTGCACAAAGGGCATTTTATTTTTCCAGCTCGTTTGCCAATTTGAAGTCTCCATTTATGGTAATTACTCCTCCTTTTGGCCATGGCATCTTCATCTTGTTATAGATATAACATGATCTTGCCATGAATATGGCGAAAGCTGGGCGTCCGAGTATTGCGTGATACACGCTTTCGAACGGCACAACCTCGAAGGATACTTTTTCCTGCCGGAAATGTTCTTTCTCTCCGAAGATTACATCTAGGGAAATTTCTCCTAGGGACCGTGCTTGCCTGCCAGAAACGATGTCGTGAAAACGTATGTTGCTATGATTGAGCTGGGTCTCGGAGATTCGCAGATGCTTCAATGTATCCAGGTACATTACGTTAATGCTGGATCCTCCATCCATCAACACTCTTTTTACCCTAGTGTTTTGAACAATAGGACTTACAACTAGAGCTTGTGTGCCGGGTTCAGGGATATTTTCGGGATGATCAGACTGATCCCAGGTAATTGGTGTATTTGAGTACTTCAAGAATTTTGGGGTTGGTGAGACAACCGCGTTTATTTCTCGAAGTGTTCTCTTTGCCACCTTTGCTGATGGAGTTGCCAGGAAAGTTAGGTGGCATTTTCCTTCAAATCTCGGAAACTTAGGCTCGCCTTTTCGCTGTTGTTCCTGGATTTTTTCGTCAGTGTCCGATTCACTGCCTTCTTTTTCAGCTTCTGACTTTTGCTTGGAGAATTTCCTCTTGGAGTTTTTCCCCTTGCTTCCGGATCCTGTACTGCCTTTCATATGCTTGTTGAGCCTGCATTGTGCGTTCGTATGGGTGGGCTTCCCAAATTGTGAATGGTGGACACAGTTTTCCAACTTTATTCTTTCCCACTCTTCTTTTGTGTAGTTGATCGGTTCTGTGCTTCGTCCTTTCCATTTGCTCCCATTTTCTCTTCCAAAGGCTATGTTAACTTCTTTGGGTTTTTGCTGTGCTTCTGGAGTTGCTTTTTTCTCAGGACGAGGGGTCTCTTTGGCTTGAATCAAAGTGTCAATATTTCCACCTCTCGCTCTGATGTCATCTTCGGCCGCTGTGTGCTCATTTCCGGTTGTAAGCATAGATCCGAGATCTTTGTACTTTTTGGAACCAATCATGAACGGTACGAGTCCGGGTTTTAAGCCATTGACGAAAGCATGCATTGTTTGTACGTCAGTTACTCCAGAGCAGCTGTTTTTCATTGCAGTCCACCTTGAGATAATGTCCATGTATGGCTCATCTTCAAACTGGGTGCAGCGGTTTAACTGGTTGATGTTGTTGGGGCGTTTGTAGGTTCCCCGAACATGCTGAGTAAAAACTCTAGCCATTTCATCCCAGCTATCGAGAATTCTTGACGGAAGCCCGTTGATCCAATCTCTGGATCCATCCTGTAACATAAGGGGGAGGAATTTTACTGCCTCTAGGTCTGTCCCCTTGTTAATCTGGACGGCTGTGTAATAGTCTGAAAGCCAGGTATCCGGGTTTGTACTGCCGGTATATTTTTGATATGTTGGACCAAATTTGGCAAAGCCAGAATATAGAGTTATTCTTCGGATCCTGTCAGTGAAACACTTAGATCTGAAGTATAGGTTCTCTTTCCGCTCTATCAATGTGTGCGGAGTATCTACCGGCTGAATGGATAGAAGGGGATCTGCTCCTTTCTTTCCCATTGTTGCGTGGACGCGCTTTTCCGGGATTGTCTCTATTTCCTCCGTTATCGTGCCCTTTGGGGTAAGGTGGAGTTCTACTTCTGTGTCTTTCCTTATTCCTAGGAGGTGTACGGGATCTCTCACGCCTATGAGGAATGTCGTGTCTTCCGGCTTTTTCAGCAGGGCGTCTCGGAAGCGGGATCGCTTTTCCGTCCTTTCGGTTTTGTTCTTCCCGATCTCGGGGATTAATTCCATCTTTCGGCAGATGGGATCCGGTTCTGGACGCTGCATCCTTGTTATCGGGCTTTTTCTTGTCCTTTCTCGGATCTGCTTTCTTCTCTTTCGAATTACTTGAATCTCCAGGTTCTTCAGGTCGAGCTGCTCCAATAGCGCACGTAGCTGTTTTGCATAGGGCCGAGTCGTCATGCAACTTCCCTGATTTTGCTTGCCCTCGCTGTTGCTGTTGCAATGCCTTTCCTAAGAAAGCATACACCCCTTGAAGTTTTTCGCCATTGGAATACAGATCGTTGCTGAGGATGGCGAACGCAGCCTCCACGTTTTCTGCTGCGGTTTTGTATATAGGATCGCCCCTGGCATCTGTGCCGTTTACTTGCTTTTGCCAGGCCGGGTTTTGAAACCTTTCCTTTGGCGGCAGTACTTCCGGTCTTGCGATTCCGGGTAACCGTGTACGTTTAATGCCAGATCTATTCCTTCTCTCGTACTCCTCGATTTCTTCTTGCTTTAACTTAATGTCAGCTTGGTTTTTTTTTTGGAGATGTTCCCGAGTTCGAAATAGATGTTGTTGTTGTCTTTGGAGAGCTTGTCTCTTGGCTTCCAGCACTTCAGGGGGTTTGAGAGGTCCCACTGGTGTTTGAAGTAGATCCTGTTCGTCCTGTTCTGACATTGGCGAAACAGAGATTTCCTTCGCTTTCTTCTCCGTAGGCTTAACTCCACTTCCTCCTCCTACTTCCAGGTTTTCGTTGGCTGTATCAGCCAAAATTTTCTTCCAGAGCTTGTACTGGAGTTTCTTGGAAGCTTTGTGTTTTTTCTTGGAAGAGGGAGGTTTTTTACCAGGTTCATCCTCTGTCAATTCCTTGACATCCGGGTATGTTGGACTGGCTTCCCCATCCTCTCTTTCCTTATCTGGCGAAGGTGTTCTAGGGCTTTCCTGACTTTCGGCATCCGTGTTTTCAGCCGGTTTTGCCATCAGTACTTCGTGGAATCCCTCTTGAAAGGATTTGACCTTTCTTTCGAAAGCGTCTACATCTTCGTCTTCGGAATCGAACTGGTCCGATCCGGGTTTCGACTCTAATCTCGCCTCAATGGCGGCTAACACAGAGTCAGCTTCCGAGTTCGTCGTCAAATTGACAGATGTCGGATCTTCCACCTCTGCTGTGGGATTCAAAATGAGAAAATGGACCGGGGTCCACAGTTCACTAGTGGTGTATCTCCGTGAAAGATAAATAACATGTGTGGTTAAAAAATTACAGCTGGGCAATTGACAGAAATGAAGGTTGTACCGTAGTGCATATGCAAGACATAAAGATTACTATGGGATTCATGCGAACATTACAACAAAATACATAGATCGTCTTCCTACCGCATCTATGACTAATAATCCACCCTTCGAATATCTGAACAAACATGGGTATTAAGTTGCAAGCAACATATTATCGCAGTAAGCAAATTGTGTAATGTAAACATTGTAAACTAAGTAAACACCGTTGTTTTCTCCCTAATGGCAACAACACATCCTCCATCCGTCACGTTTCTGTCACTCGAGCACAGATGCAAAGGAGGCATGCACCCACTATCGAGCATAAATACTCCCTCTTGGAGTTACTAGCATCTACTTGGCCAGAGCATCTACTAATAACGGAGAGCATGCAAGATCATAAATAACATATGCATGAAGATAACATGATAGATTGATAATCAGAAGACATACCATTCAAAATTCATCAGATCCCAGCAAACAAAACATGTAGCATTACATATAGATGATGTCGATCATGTAGAGCGGCTCACGAGATCTAAACATGAGGTACAAAGTGGAGACGACAACCATATAGCTAGTTCTGACCCGTAGTCCAGGGATGAACTACTCACGCATCACTTCGGAGGAGGGCATGGTGATGTAGACCCCTCCGGTGATGAATTCCCCTCCCGGCAGGGTGCCGGGGAGAGCTCGAGAACCCTCCCAATCTCGGGATGACGATGACGGCAGCCTCGGGTGTTTCTTGGGACGAAGTGGTATATTTTTAGTGTTGACGTACCGTTTTTTCACACCGCCCCTAGGCGCGCCCTGGGGGTGTGCCACCCTATTGCGTGGCCGCCCCGTGGCTCCCTTCCGGGCCTCTTTGGAACTCCGTGGAACCTTTGGGAATTCTAATACTTCCGGGTTTCGAATTTTCCAATTCCGATAATATTTCCAGAACAACTTTTCTGAAACTAAAAACAACAGAAAACAGGGAGCTGGCTCTGTGGCATCTTGTCGATAGGTTAGTCCGGAAAATCGATAAAAATGACATAAAGTTATTGAAAACATGTAGGAAACAACATGGAACATAAAAAACGGTGACATGATGATGACATCACGGTGGGCCCGTGTTGTCAACCACGTGCGTTTTTTTGTTATTTGTCGCTCGGCGCGGCATATAAATGTGTCAGCTATCCGTCGCACTGCACCAAAGATAGCTAAATGTTGCCGGCTAGAATAATAACAAAATAGCAAATTTGAAGAAAAGTCCCTGCAACTTAGAAACCTTATAACTTTTCAACCACAAGTCCAAATTTAGCAAACTTGGACATTTTGAAATCCTATGGATGTGTAGAATATTTTGGCACATGAAAAAATTAAATTTGACCATTTAAAATATGTTCACTTTCAAATATGCTTGTTTGATGAAATTTGACATAATTCAAATTCTGTAAATCCAATTTAAGCAAACCAAATTTCTATGGGTTCCTTAGAATGTGTACTAACAGTACCCACTGCCCAAAATCCTATTTTAGTTATTTTGAAGTGTTTTCGATTTTAGATGGCCATTTGGATACTTAGACATAATTTAAATTCTATAAATAATTAGAAAATGTTTTCTCAAGCAAAGTTGCTCCATTTGGTAACCTTATACCATAGAGACCAGTACCCTAACCACTTGACCATACTATAACTATTTCCATGAAGACTTGGCCAAATTTTCATACATATGTTTCACATCATGTTACCCTTGTCTTAGAAACTATTTTGCATATATGATTTCATGTGATGTGGCTATTTTGGACCAAGGCTTAATCCTTATTGAGGTTCAAACACTAGTACCATTGTTTTCCATCTACTTATCCACTCCCCTATCAGAAAACATGTGTTATTCTATGTGTTTATGTAATTTTATGTGTTATTCTATGTGTTATTACATGTGTTATTCTATGTCTTTTGCTGTTTATTAGAATGGATGACGATGAAACTGTTTTTCAGTTTTTTTCTAAGAAAGCTGCTAAGTCATTTTACCATTATGTAAAACTAGTGAAAAGTAGGGGCTGTAAATAAATAGCAAATCAATTCCAAATTGAGAAATTCAAATGTGAGATTAAAGATTGAGGTATCTACTTTCATTACCATTTTTTATATTTTAAAACAAATGGTTTAGACATTGAAAAAACATGGTTATTAGAATGGATGATGAAACTATTTTGCTATTTTTCTAAAAAACTGCTAAGTCATTTTTCTGCTAAAACCAGTGAAAAGTAGAGGCTGCAAATAAATAGCAAATCCATTCCAAATTGAGAAATTCAAATGTGAGATTAAAGATTGAAGTATCAACATTCATTTTACCATTTTTAATATTTTGAAACAAACGGTTTACGCATTTAAAACATGGTTATTAGAATGGATGATGAAATTATTTTGTTGTTTTTCTAAAAAAACTGCTAAGTCATTTTTCTGCTAAAACCAGTGAAAAGTAGGGGCTGCAAATAAATAGCAAATCAATTCCAAATTGAGAAATTAAAATGTGAGATTAAATATTGAAGTATCTAATTTCATTTTACCATTTTTAATATTTTGAAACAAATGATTTAGGCATTGAAAACATGGATATTAGAATGGATGATGAAACTGTTTTGATGTTTTTCTAAAAACAGTGCTAAGTCATTTTTCTTCTAAAACGAGTGAAAAGTACGGGCTGCAAATAAATAGCAAATCAATTCCAAACTGGTTTACTATTTTTTTTAACTGCTAAGTAATTTTACTTACTTGCAATTTTTAATTTGAAGAAATTATGGACCCAAACATCAGAGATGAAGCTGCGGAAGACATACTCACAAATTTTATCTGCGGGGGCGGGGGACACCCCGATGTCGCCCAGTGGATGAATAACTCCGGTGAGGGAGATCCGGAGCTCGTCTGAATAGACCACTCCAGTGAGGTAAATTCGGAGCTCGCCCGAACAGACGGCTCCGTTGAGGGAGTAGCTTACAACATCGTCGAGGGAGACGATGATGGAGAAGCCGACGGCTCCCATGAGAGAGAAGCCGATGGCTCCGGTCCAACCTTAGAAATTACACACTCTAGCGAGGTGCATATATATAAGTTAATTAAATGAACCATCTGTTTTCTATATACATGTATTAACACTCCTTCTTATTTTAGCCATCCGGATCTAGCAAATCCACAGGAAAGAAGACTAAATGAGGCGTAGCGAAGAAGTTGAAGGAGCGTGAAAGGTACATGATCGAAAAGATCGCTGCACCAGAGCTTCCCAAAGAAGTTGCCCAAAATATGTGAAGCAATGCGGAGTGCTTGTTAGGGACCACATCTCGATCACCATTCGGGAGTGGAATATGCCACGTGGGCCCGCCGGAATCTCATATGTCGGTGACAAAGAAAAAGAAGCTTTTTTCAAAAAGATGATGGATAATTTCACCCTACCGACGCCGGAGGTGTGTCAAGATGATCAGGTAGATGAGAATGAGGAGGATCCTGAAGTGATCTTACAGCGAAAGGAGGAAGCCTTAGCGAAACTGGTCAAGGCGTTCACTTTAATGAAGATGGCCCAACAATTCATCAACTGGAAGAAAAATTTGCACCTTACCTTTATCAAGAAAGACAAGACTACAGATTTCACTTGGTCGTATGATAAAACTTTTTTGGGAAGAATTTGTTGCGTACAAGAAGTCGGAAGAATCTCTAACAAGGTCTAAAAGAAATGCGTCAAATGCAGCTAAAAAGATCTATCACCATCGTATGGGGCAAGCTGGCTACAGTGGTAGCATTCCTAAGTGGGATAAACTTGAGGACGGCCTGCTTGCTCAGGAAATCGTTCCAGAGACACTCTTCTGGGACGGACGGACAAGGTCTTTGTTTTTCACGCATGGGGGCACGTTGGAATCAGAAGGGAAGTGCATATATAATATAAGACATGAAGAAAATCCTCTACCCATCGAAAGTCTGAGAGAAGCAATAAAGGTTGTTAAAGAGGGGATGTTCCAGCCAGATAGAGAGAACGACGAGCTCTCACGCGCCCTTGGGAATAAGTAACACTATGTACGGACACGAACCACAATAGGGTCTGGTCCGTGAAAACTTGAGTTTTGCAAAGAGAAGAAGAAATATCCGGATAGAAGCCGTCAGAGGAGAAAGGATTTGCTGGAAGCTGAAGCCCAGAGTCAGGTAGACCGGTGGCAGTAAATTGACGAAGAATTAAAGCGGGAGCGAAGAGAGCGGCAGCAGGAACAAATTGATAGACTGGCCTAGCAGCAAAGTACTGCCCCGCATATGGTATAGGTGCATTCGATAGTACCGGCGCCGCACCATCAAATTGGAAAAGTAGTGTTTCTTCCACGCAGATCCAGGAAGACGATGATGATGCACCACCTATGATGCACCCGGTGGATCATATAACAGAGATGACACCTTGTGATCTGCATGTGAAAGTCGTCAACATAACCATTAAGGCAACGGTCAGCTATGTGAAACCAATGGGCCCTAAACCTACTCACCATGGTCGGCCCGTTCCACGGGGCTACGCTGTTGTCGGGGTGGATGAGGTTATGAAAGGATTCGAGCCGGTGAAGCTTGACTATCTGAAGGTTAAGACAGGGAGGTGACTGAACTTGGAGAGACCAATAACTTGGCCATTGTATGGCTAAAGGAACACATCGTGCTTTCAAATTGGATGCCAAAGCATCCTTCTCCGCCGACTGAAGACCAGTCTCCAGTGCAACAGTCGTCTTCGTACTCTCCGCCTCGCCCGCCGTCTCCAACGCGTACGTCTACGCCGCCGCGTCAGCCGTCTCCACCCACGACGTCTCAGGGCAGCCAAAATCGGAGGAGAAGCACCGCATCACCGAAGCGTCGACAGTCGCCCCTACCAAAAGTACCTCATCAGAATCTATCCAAGTTACCTTACCACTATACTGATGAGCAAACCAAGGAGATCGCACAAGACGAATACGAGGCGTGGAAATCTAAGGAGAAGGCGCCGAAAGAGCCAGATTTTCCCAACACCGAAGAAGACAAAGCCCGAGCGCTGAAAATGATGAAGACCCTTTATCAACCCGAGCCGAGGCTGTCATCGGACTATAACCGCTCTATTCAGAAGTCACACGACGAAGCAGTGCGGTCGAAGAAGAGCAGTAGCTCAAGCGGGAACTACGGGAAATTAGTTGACCAGCTCGGACAACAGAAAAATCAATCCATCCCCCCGCTCATAGTGTATTCCAATACCGAGGTGGGGCCAAGCACAGGTGCGGGCGAGCAAATTGACCCGGAGTTTATTGCAATGTACGGACAAGAGGCCGCTGCCGCGGGTCTGTCCATTTCGGAGTATATCGAGAACTTATCAACCTTCTCCGCTTCTGAATTAGCCTACAGATACGGGCACGTGCATCCTCTAGTCAGACCTGGGGAGGAAAATGATCTACCAACAAAAATGCGAAGAGTGCATAATTGGTACATGGAAGCCTCGAAGGAATCTAATGACTGGCTACCAATGGGAGTTAGAAACGAGCATCACAGGTACGGAGAGAGGATTATCCTTATTAAATTTGAGAATTATTTCAGCTATTCCAGCTGAAGGCCCGTGACAAATCTATCCTGAGTGCCTATTGTCTGTAAGTATTTATTTCTGTAATTAAGTCTCTAGCTAGCTCACCTTGTTCATTCCATTTATAATAACACTCTCTATATTATAATTGTATAATGAAGATTCTCGAATGCAAAAGTGGACAAATATATGACATTAGGTTCATTGACCCTTATTGGGTTAATGAAAAAACTCTGGAGACAAAACCCAAGGAGATAGAAAATAGTATTGTGATGGCATTAAGGTTTCACGAAACCAAGAGGGAAATACTTTTTCCTTACAACTTCGGGTGAGTGTTACTGTCTTGTAAACATTCTGTTTTCCTTATTCGATGATAAGTGTATAACTGACGAGTTATGTTTGCGCAACTTCAACTATATTCTACTCATATTTGAAACTGACAAAGAAAAAGTATCGATAATGGACTCGAAACATAAACCCCTTGAGGTGTGGGCCGACATGCAGCAAGTGCTCCAGCGGTAGTTTCAATCTTTATGACACTATATCGACAACTTTCGTTCATTTTCTGATAATTCCCTTTGTTCATTTTCTTTGCCGGGCAGCGCTTGGAAACCGGTTCACAAGAAAGACTCCTGGTGAATGGAAGGAGAAGCTTACATTTCATCATATTCCAGTAAGTACTACTAGCTAGATCCGCGCATCTGCTTGATTCTAGTTTCGATACCATTATAATGCTTGATTATTATTTTTATTGAAACCATGTTCTTGTAAAGTGCTTGGACCAGGGAGACGGGAACCACTTATGTGGATACTATGTCTGCGAGTTCATTCGTCAGACGACCTGCGACAACGGAAGAGATTTTGAAAAACTTTGTGTACGTCAACAATCACTTTTATCTTATTAATTACCATCTATTGACAGTCCCTTATATATATATATACTGACCACTTTTCTTTATATTAGATCGAATGGTTGCGGAAAGGTCTTCTCCCAAGGGATCGCATACGAGCAATTCAAGAGGAAATTTACGGATTCTTAGACGCAGAGGTCCTAAACCCAGAAGAAGAATACTATCGCCCTTTTAGCATGTGATGAACTTGAGACTCGAATTCTTAGATGCATAGTACTTACCTGTATATTCGAGTCATGGTGCATGTGGTGTATTCGAGTACTTATGGAACAGAGTACCTTGTTGCATAGTATTTACTTGTATATTCGAGTCATGGTGCGTACTTACTTGTATATTTTTCAAATATATTCTGATGCGATCACCATATATACTTGTATATTCTACTAAAATAGAATACAATAAAAAAATATGGTGACTCAGGACCCCCCGCGCCAGTGAGAAAAACAGCGTCGCGCCCGCTTCCCGATCGGTGGGAGCAGCCTCTTCTCCCCCGATGCCCACTACGGCGGAGGTTGCCCCGACCGCATCGCTCGGGGGTCCTCGTACATATTCTTGATCTGGGACAGCAACAACGCGGGCGGAGACGGGGGGGGGGGGGGGGGGGGGGGGGGGGTAAAGAGTACTTTCTTCTCCGCAGGGCCCACTAATAAAATGAAATATAACAGACCAAACAGTAAAAGAAAAACAAGAAATAGAAAAGAAATCTGATTTTCTGCCGCGGCAGATAAACGACCAAAATGATGACGCGACAGCGGGGGTATTCATACCGGTTCCTGTTAAGAACCGGGAAGAGTGATTCTGGCCAGGGACCAGCCGTCAGCGGCCACGTGGACGACCCCATTTATCCCGGTTCTTAACACAACCGGGACGAGGGGGTGGGGGGAGGGGGAATATTTGTCCCGGCTGCCCTAACCCGGTTGGGCAACTAGGACAAATGACATAAAAGACCATGATTAAAAGGGGTTTCTACCGGCGTGCCTTGTTCCGGCGCCGATACCGGCGAGAATTGGGGCGCGGACTGGAGATGCTCTAAACTGTGCGGTCTCAGATTGGCGTTCAGACCAAACCGAAGAAGCAGAGCGGGATTCATCACATGCCTTGCACATGTTTTGACTGGAGCAACCCCCGTCGCTGTGCCTGTTGTCCAGCCACCTGTCTCGCTTGGCAGGCTATATTTCAACTCTTGCCGAGCAATCGTACAAAACTACAGTAGTCACCCTGCTCCTTCGCGCGCCACAGCCACACCCATCTGGGCAAGGCGTGTCACACCTCGCGGCCGCACGCATGTGTAGGAAATGCCCTGCCTCAAAGTCGTCGGAAATTGACACTCGGCGCTGACCATAGACAAGAAGAGCGCGCGGCATCAAATATATGTGCATTACACCACGGAGCCGGCAGACTTGTCGATGGGTGGGCAACGTACGGCGCCGTGCAAAAACGCTCTCCGGCGGAGACGTTTCTGCAAGTGCAGCCAGCGGACACGACGACAACGATTGATATTACCTAGAGTAGTAGTACATCAGAGCTAAACCAATAGAAAGCTTTTACACACTGGATGGATGCTGGTGAAGGAACCATACATACATGACCAACAGAAACGGCCACATTTCTCTCGGGCGGTTGTGGGCATATTTGGTGGCAAGAGACTCCTTCTCCCTTGCTGCCTAAATCTGTCCTTACTTGCACTCCGTAGTAGCAGTATTCTGAATATAGCTGGAAAGTCATTTTCGTTCCCGAACTCCAATGCACCTTCCGTTTTAAAAGAAAAAAAAAAGAAGTTTATTAAAAATAAAAACAATTCTAGGGCTAGTCAATTATATAGCCTACGAACTTGTAAAATCACCACACAAAATTCTTTATATTATCAGCTGTACAAAAATTTAAAAAAATCTCAAAAAGATTTGAAACACTGTATCATAAATATGTATACTTGTCATTTTTGTGTACCTCAAAACAAATTCGCATTTTCTTGAAACTTGCAAATATGATTTTCTGGATATTTTTTAGATGCAGGGAGGATTCGAGCTTGGCTGCACCAAATCCTCCTCACTTGAATATAGCTAGCTAGTGTAACCATCTTCGATATATTTGCTCACTCGTTTAGTATTCCATCCGTCTCTATTTAACCTTTTCGAGCACAATGAAACTTTCCACACAACCATATAGTGATCGCTACGCCTTTCTCAGGACAGAACCCCTAAACTTAGCCGTCGCCGACGAGCAATACCTCCTATCTCCGACGAGCAGGATCCGGAATTAATCGACCTCGACTCCGAGGAGTAGCTAGGTCGCCATCATGGCTAGTCACCGTAGGTTCTAGGTGTGATGTACCACCGTCAAAAACTCCAGTGTTGTCTGAACTTTTATCTGAATGAGAAGATGCAGTTGAAATTGCGGATGTTCGGTTTCATTTTGCAGGTACTGCTACTCCTGCATGACTTCAAACTGAAAACGCCGAAAATAAAAATCCGAACTCAAAACCGCATCACGTCAACCGAAACAGCACGTCCGCCTGTATGCGAGCAATTCCGGCCAGAACGCGATCGACACGACAGCTGCCGTGGATCACCGCACTGCTTGCTCCGGGCACCCGATCCCATGAAACAAACCCATCAATACGGGACGCCGCGGTTGACATCGCGGCGGCCGCCGCTGGACATTCCACGACGGGCGCCTGCAAAAAGGAAGACTACTGAACTGATATGTGCCGTGAAGCACGCACCATCCTGGAGTCCGGCGTGGCACGGTACGCGTGTTGCTTGCTCAAACGACAATTAGGCCACAGACCACGTACGAACACACTAATGGCAATCAGAATTATACTCCTAAATTAGTGGTGCGGCATCAACGTTTGGAAATTCAAAATGACGGCGAACGGTAGATGTAAAGTCACGTTTGCTGTGACGGTAAATGATGTGATCCCAGACCGAGAGGAGAGCTAGCTAGCGGTGTCAGCCGCCCGTCATGGTAAAGTCCTCTTAATTTTCGCCTGTCAAGTTAATTAGGCAGGAGGTCAGGTTTGCGCACAAAGGTACTAGTACTACTACCGGTCGAGCTAATCTAAATTCTAGACCCACGTAAAAGGTAAAATCACAGTTAAGGTTGCTTTGCTTCAAGGTCTTGCTCTGATCGATCGTGATTACTGGGACGGTCAAAAACGTGTTCATGTTGTTCCTCGGTGATTTGACTGAGTTAGTGAGTTATAGTTAGGCAGTTGTGCAATTTAACCTCCTCGATCCATCCCTTTAACAGTGCCATGGTGGATTGGGGCGGCTAGCTTTGCACCCAAAAAAAATCCCTTGTGAGAAGCTCACGTCCATGTCGTCTAGACTCACCACACAACCTTTGACTCCCAAACCTTCCCCAACCATTGTACTACGTACCTTTTAAATACTCATGCCCCACGCTCACAGACACGGCCAAGAACAACACCAACCGACCCCGCCGGCCACGCGCACCTCACACCTCCAAGGCAGAGCAGAGCAGAGGCGGTAATGGGCAACACCATCGGCGGCCGGCGGAAGGGCGCCAAGGTGATGCAGCTGGACGGCACGGCGTTCCGGGTCAAGCCGCCGGCCTACGCGGGGACCGTGCTGCGCGACCACCCGGGCTTCCAGCTCCTCGACTGCGAGCAGGTCAAGCTTCTCGGCGTCCGCGCGCGCCCGCTCGAGCACGACGCGCCGCTGCGTCCCGGCAGGCTCTACTTCCTCGTCGTGCTCCCGAAGCCCACCGCGCCCCCGCGCCGCGCATGGTCCGGCGCGCTCCACGTCGGCGCGCGCGAGCGGCTCGAGTCGCTCATGCTCACCCGCCGCTCCACCTCCGACCTCTCCTTCCCCACCCCCGGCACCGCGCCGCCCTCGCCGGCTGCCTCCGAGGGCGGGCCGCTCCAGCTCCGGATGCGCCTGCCCAAGGCACAGGTCGCCAAGCTCATGGGCGAGAGCCGCGACGCCAACGAGGCCGCCGCCAAGATCATGCAGCTCTGTGCCGCCGCTGGGGCCGGGAGCGGCGCCGTGACGCCCGAGAGGTTCGCGCCCCGGACGCCCGAGCGGGCCACGCCGATGTTCGTGCCGACGGCGGACTGGGGCACTGGCGTTGCGCTCCCGCAGACGCCGGAGCGGAGCCCGCGGTTCATGCCCACGCCCGAGTGGGGCGCCGGCAGGTTCTCGCAGACGCCGGAGCTGAGCCCGCGGTTCGCCGCGACGCCCGAGTGGGGCTCCAGGTTCATGATGCCCACGCCGGAGCGGGGTGCCGGGAACATGGCGAAGACGCCGGATAGGTGGCCCTCGATGGCTCGCACGCCGGACGCCAGCCGGAAGGAGGTAATGCAGTGCTTCCTTCAAAGTTTTTTTTTCTTTTATACTGTAGAAAATTTGGCTATGTTAATTCTTATGGCCTGAATCAAATATATCGATAGGTTTCGTTTGCATTGCTTTTGGTTTCAGTTGAATTTGATTGTTGCTTTTCAAACAAAAAAAATTAGTTATCCTTTACTAGCGCTACTAGTATTTTTTTCAAGAAAAAACTACTCAATAGTACAACGAGTAGATGCGCACATACATGAACACACACATAAGCACCCATTTACAAGGTGCATACGGCACCGAGATCTCAAAGTTTCAACGAAGATGAAGTCACCTCAGGCGTCTCGGTGGAAACATCACCTTCGTCAATTGAACAATCTGCTGAATTGGTTTTTTTTTTTTTTGAGAGAGAAAATGCTGAAAATTAGTATAGGGCTCATCCTAGTTTTCCACTACGTTAAGTGAACAAGATAAAGTTTATTTGTATGGAGACGGACGCTCGTCAAAATCGAAATATCCGTCCGCCTCGATTTCTTGTTTCGTAGATTTGCAACATGTAACTGATTTGCACCTTTTGAAAAAAGACTATTGAACATTCGATCTGTTCGCCGGACCATCCGTCTACACCCCTAAGGTAAAGTAAGGCGCGCGAACTTTCAAAGTGATGCGGATGGGTCTTAACTGTTAAGCAGCGCGCTTGAAATTCATCCTGACACGTTAGTTATATGCTTGTCATAGTGGTGTATGAATATGTGGAATTCAAGGATTTGACTGGTTGCCTAGTGATACAAAATACGGTCGCTTGTCATACTCTTCTATGAATATCTGGAATTATGTGACGATTCAAAAGTCTCAGAATAGCCAGTCGTAGATATACCATGGAAAATACACTTCTCTTGCTGAAGATTCAGCGCGAGCGAGCATCTCTGAACTTTCCTTCAGGTTCAGTGTTGTCAACAGATATTTCTGCAGAGCAATATGTAGCTCTGTTCCAACTTCCACCGAAAACTGTTGCATTTCCCATTCCCACTCCGCGAAAAAAGAAAAAGAAAACAAAAGAACGGCGTGTTATTCTTTAGATATCATCCTTCATCTGCGGATTGAGCATAGCAGCCATGGTGGATGTACCTTCTACGTATCTAATAGGTAGAACTTGGGTCTACAGTCAGATTTATAGAAAGTCTATGCGTACCTTGCGCATTAGTGTATTACCCAGGATGATCTTAAATTGCAATGTCATAACATTAGGTGTAGTACTTAAATACGGCTCAAAAACTCCTACGACGGCGGTACGAATACGCTGAAAGTCATATGTCTGACCAAGTAACGAATTAGACAAAGTCTCAAATGTCGATCATAACAGCACAAGCGTCTCGATCAGATTTATATCCGTACGTGTACCTTTGGCCGATTCTTCCCATTCACCGTCATCACTAATCACTAATGTAGTGTCAACTTAATTACTGATTGGATTTGTTCTTGGCGCTGCAAAGTCAAACCGGTAATATCAACCATTAAGCCAGATGCAGGCAGCGGTTAGATGGTTGTAGTACTAGTATTACGATCGCATTGAAATTTTCTTTGGGGGGAACTATCTCATTGAAGTTATGCTTATCACTGTGGCCCACCCAAGTTTAATCTTATCACCATGAGAATTGAACGATCGTTTTCTGTGCGTGTTAATTTTTCTTCTGTCTGAAGGATAAGGGATGACATATCACATCAGCATTGCGTTTGCACTTGCTTTGCTTTGTTGTTTCACAATTGCGTTACTGTTAATTAATTAATTAACGGCTTCATCATCACGGTGATTTTTCGATAAAAGACATGATCGACATGGCAGGATACTAAGTCACTGCTGAAGTTAATCTGATCAGCATGGGAATTGAGCAAATCATTGTTTTGTATACGTGCCAATTCTTCTGAAGGATAAGAGAGATATTTACATCAGCACAACGTTTTCATTGCGATTTCTTTTGCTTTGTTATTTGGCAAGTGCATGCATTAGTGTTAATGGCTTCGACGTCACGCGATTTTTTGCTTTTCCTGAACTTGCTTATCCGATCTTGGCCCGTCGTTGTTCGTCCTATGCTAATGGATGCGTAAACAGATTAACAGTTGGGTCAGAACGAATTACCCGTCGCTTTTGCTGACATATTCTCCTTTGATTCTGTGGTGTTTCAGAAGCGAACGCGGTTCGTGGCCATGCCAGACGAGATCATCGCGTGAGGACTATTCGCCGCGTTGAAATCATGGGCGCTACAATAGTCTGCCGCAACAGCTGTCATTTTCTTACAAGGTCGACCACAGATTGCCGGAGTCGGAGACGAGGTCGCCGCCGTCGCCACCGCCGACGGTTTCTCCCGCCTCGCTTCTGAGTGTCGTTTGCATGTCGTCTGTTCTGTTTCTGTAGCTTAGCTTAGCTGAAGCTTAGAGGAGATGCATATGTATATGGAGCTCTACGTGTAAGCGTACATAAGTTATGTGCACGACGTTGGAGATAGGACCCTGCGTGCGTTGGCAAGACGTACGTCCAAGGGTCGTCTCCAACTTTGCTGCATCGGATTCTCGCGCATTGTCGCGTGCCATCCAGTCATGAACTTTTTGTAAATATATACTAAGCGGTTGCAAACAAATAACGAACCATACGCGCGCCGAAATTACTTTTGTAAACCCGCAAGTCCTAAGGTAATTTGGGGATGCTTTGAATTATTGGGACTTCCTCCCTCCCACCCGTAACTCCCTCCCTCCCGTAAACCCGCCTCCGTCGCCCCCGTGTGGGCGACCGGGGCGTTCCCCCAGCGCCGGCCACCGCCTTCCCCCGGCGGGGCTGGTGGCGGTCGGTTCTCCTCAACCCGACGCGGCGGGAGTCCGGCACGGCGGCAGCTGCCATGACGGCGGTGGATCTCGGCCAGCGGCGGCTCGGCGGTAAATGGAGACAGCGGAGCAGTGGTGTAGCCCCTTGGCGACAGTGGTGGATGCGGAAGAAGCTCAGCCGACGGCGCCCTTGGAGGCCCAGATCTGGGCCCTTTGGGCCCGATTTGGTTTAGGATGGGCTGGCTCCGGGCTTCTCTGTGCCGCCTCCGGCCGGACTAAGTCGAGACTCGGGATGGGGTTTGCGGAGACAATGCCATGTCTGCTGCTCGGCCGGGCTTTTCAGCCTCGTGTGCTTCTGTTGCTGCGTCCGAACTGCTACTGCCTTACGGCGGTGGAGGTCGATCCCTCCCACGTGGTTATGGAACTGTGGACCCGTATCTGTTGATGTCTCTCCTCGGTCCGGCCGACCTCACAATGCTTGCCACAGAGAGACGGTGGTGGCACATGCTGATTGGTGGAGAGCTTGGTGGAGCCGGGGATGTGTCGTGGTCGGTGGTATGATTGTGGTCAGCTTGTCGTGGTCCTTCTTGAAGAGTACCTACTTGTATATTCTTCACTCCCGCGGGTGCTTCTGTCCTTCTTCAAGTCTTGAAGAATATACAAGTAAGTACGCACTATGACTCGACTATACAAGTAATGAGTGAAGAATATGCAAGTAGGTACTCTTTCCCATAAGTATATTCTAATGCGATCACCATATAAACTTGTATATTCTAATAAAATGGAATACAATAAAAAAATTCATGGTGGCTCAGGACCCCCCGCGCCACTGAGAAAGAGAGCGTCGTGCCCGCTTCCCGATCGGTGGGGGCAGCCCCTTCTCCCCCGGTGCCCACTACGGCGGAGGTTGCCCCGACCGCATCGCTGAGGGGCCCTCGTACATATTCTTGATCTGGGACAGGAACGACTGGTGGAAAAGAGTACTTACTTGTATATTCTAATAAAATGGAATATAACAAACCAAACCCTAAAAGAAAAACAAGAAATAGAAAAAAAAATCTAATTTTCTATCGCGACAGAGAAATGGCCAAAATGCTGCCGCGGCAGCAGGGGTATTCATCCCGGTTCTTGTTACGAACCAGGACGAATGGTCGTGGCCAAGGACCAGCCTGCAGTGGCCACGTGGAGGACCCATTCATCCCGGTTCTTAACACAACCGGGACGAATGGGGGGCATTCATCCCGGCTGCCCCATCCCAGTCGGGCAATCGGGACAAATGGCTCTAAAAAAACCGCGATGAAGGGGGAGGGTTTCTACTAGTGCATCGCAGGTAACCTTTTAGTCCCAGTTCGTGTTACAGAACGGGACTAAAGGTCCTCCAGTCCGCAGTGCAGGCGTGGTCACGTGGATAACCTTTTGTTCCGGCTCGTGGTCTCCCGGGACTATAGGGGGCTCTAATCTTGATTGACTAGTCCCGGACGGTAATCCGGGACTAAAGCCAGTTACCACCAGGGACAAGAAGCCTTTTCCTACTAGTGTTTCGCAATCATTAAGATGGTCAGGAGCAAACCCGCAAGCAGCACCTTGCCAAGTTTCTGGATAGATCTCTGTAGTTGCTAGTTCCTGTTATTTTTGGAGGTGTGGCTTGTTCTGGCCCACGGTGCTCTTTCGTTAAACTTCGTTTCCGTTGTAGCCCTGCGCCTCGAGTTTACCCTGTTACTAGCTAGTCGTTGGTTTCAATGAAACCGCGGATCACCTTTTAGTCTAAAAAGAACAGCAACATCATCCCAGTGTAAAAGCCATATGTGTTTGTTTTGCTCTGATGTAAGTACTTGAAAAGTTGTGTCAAGCTCTCAGCTCGTCGTTTTCGCCGGTTGCACTTGCAGAGACGTCTCCTCCCTGGAGACGGAGAATCGGCTCGTGATTGGCCTCGCCTCGTGTGTATGCATCTGCACCTAGCTGCTACGGTCAAATTCGTAGACGGTCTAATTTTCAATCGTCGTGCCGGTTAACGACTTTTGAGGCATGCATGTGAAGGACTGGGCACCTGCCCGCGTGCCCAGATGGTCAGCTGGGATGTGGCAGCTAGCTCCGTTTCTCTGTCCCGGGAAACATCGGCCGACACGACGGAAGGAGACGTGCAACCAACGTACTCCTACATACTACTGCCACATGAGCCAGAAATCTGCAGACTCGCCTATTCCACACGTTCCGGAAAAACGAACCTTGTCGGTTCCGGGCTATGGCCGTGATGCGCGGAGCGAATGGCGCCATGGAATAAGCCCGATCGAGCAAGAGAATCCGCTGAAAAAAAGGAATGATGCTAGCGAATGGCTTCATGTGGCATAGCTCGCCCGTCGCCCTAGCTCGCCACAATGTATGCCGCCCCCTCTCAGGTACCGTCACATTATCATCCAACGTCTTAGAATCGTTATATCGTGTTTTTTTGGCATTTTAACCTCCCGTTTTCTAGAAATCAGCCCGCACTACACATCAGAACCACTGAAACAAAGGGTTATATTATGTTACCCCCCGAGTCTCCCAATATTTATAGCAAAAATGCCACTACCGCTATTATTTACACCGAGTATTACAACAAAAATACGACAATTGCAACAAAAATTCCCGTCGGGTTTGCAAACAAAATATAGTATTGCAATAAATTTTTGCAACATTTCGAAAACAAAATAAAGGTTAAATAAATTTTTTTTTCTTCGGATTACTTTGCAACCAAAAAAACCAACAATTTCAACGAAGGTCAAGTCCTGTTACAACAAAACAAATTGTATTTATAGCAATCAACAAAATGCCAACTATTGTTTAAGATTAGCTTGCAACAAAAAAAATCATCGGTTGTTTCAACAAAAATCATAAAGTATTGCAACAAAACCTAAGTATTTTACAACAATTAAAAAAATTGATAAGTAACAAATGTTTTGCGTTCGAAGCATTTGGCAAAAAAAAACATCACATGTTTTAATAAAATAAGAAAACGATAGTAACAAAAAATATCACTTGTTTGCAGCATGTGAACGAGCACATAAACGCATCACTCCCAAGAAATTCTAAAAAAGTATATCTTTTTTTTTGGAAATCATTCAGAAAAAATGGCAACATGTCACATGTGCTTTCTCAACAAAATTTATACGACTTTGATACAAAATTAGAAGACATACACGACGTTCAGAGAAATAACGAAAACACTTAACGTAGAGAAGGCTATATGTACTTAGTATGGTGGCTGTTAAAATTTGTTCAGACGGGCCGAAAAATGGGCGAAAATAACGAAATTGGTCTTAGTTGGACTCTAGACACGCAAAAATCCCATGTACTCCCTCCGCATCAAAATGAAACATGTTTTAACTTTTCCAAACAAATTGTATCTAGACATGTTTTAGTGTGTAGATTCATACACATCTTACACTAAAACATGTCTAAATACAGTATGTTTACGAAAATTTAAAATATTTTACATTTTCATATGGAGGGAGTAGTAGACTACGCAACGCCACCTACTATCGCCGTTGTTAGGTCTGCTTAACATAACCCTCCTGTTTGGATGCAGGAAAAACTGGTTGGAATTGAATTGGCTTATGAATTCTAAATCCAAGCTGGAAAGGAAATGAGCTGCAATTCTAATTCTGTTGTTTGGTTATGCATAGAATTTATCGATCGAATCAAAGGATATGACCCAATTCCAAATCTATTTGGATGTACACACCATGGAATTCGATATTTTTTTTGAGTTTGGACAATATAAACTTATGTAGATGCATGAAATAATTAGTATGTGTATATTTGAATGTTTATATATTATTTTGAATACATAATAACATATAAAAAATTCGAGTAAAGTCACAGTAACATCATAAGTAGGAATAACTATGGAAAGCACGTTCGAGAAGCATAACACAAAATAATTATGTCTCTAGAAAATATCAACAACACGACATGGATAATAATTATGTCTCTAAGAAATAGCATAGGTGCATAGTTTATGTCTCGTACACATAGCATAAGCGGATACTTCGCAAACATCAAAGTACATATAAGTTCATGCATTAACCAAACACGGTAACAACCATCACTCCAAGGGCAAGATCCATGGCTTCCTTAAGTCTTCTGGGAGTGCCATGAGCGCTTCAAACATACGCTCATCTTTAATCAACTTCCCATAAGCTCTGAGCATATCCTTATTCTCCAAACCCTATAATTTCTGAAGTACAGCAAGGATTTCAGCAGGAGGAGTAAACTTTGGCATCACAACTGTATCGGACACTTCTAATCAAAGTAGCATCATCTGCAGGTTCAGGAGCCGTAGCCGCTAGCTCGGCGTCAACTTCCTGAAGCAACAAATCATCTCTCATTTGCTGCCTATCCCTTGCATAGTTGTGCAACAGACAACATGCATTAATAATTCGAATCTGCAAATATTTAGTTTATAGTCAAAGAAGGAACACAGGATAACCCATATGAATAACCAAATGGACATGTGTTACCACTAGTAGAAACAGGGCCATAGGATTTTACCTATAGTACCTAATCAAATACAAACCAGTGGAAACTTGATGTCTCGTACCGGTTTGACGCGGAGGGGCGCTAGCGAAGGCTAATACCGGTTTGCCACACACCTTTGGTACCGGTTTGTGGCTAAAACCGGTACCAAAAGGGTGTGGCAACCGTTCGGCCGGTGTAGTACATTTGGTACCGGTTTTAGCTACCAACCGGTACCAAAGGTTTGTGGCAAAGGGGCGCGTGGCAACCGTTCGCCTGGCCGAGCACCTTTAGTACCAAATAGTCGAACCGTTTTGCCTCCCGCGCCTATGAGTTCGCGAATTGCTACAGTACAAGGCTCCATTTCTCTGTTTCTCTGTTTCCTCACTCTCCTCCTCTCTCTTCTTCCTCTCTTCTTCCCATAATCCACCATGGATCAACCAATCACTCTCACGTCCCCTATTCCTGTACATGGCACAAACGTGCTAACCGTCGTCTACACCAACGATAGCTCCAAGATGCCGGGCTATCTTGCCATATTCAAAGGATGGGTTGAAAGCGCGACGAACCAAGAGAATTTCATCGGGCTTGATCTTGAGTACACACGCGATGATAAGGATGGTGCGGTCATCCAATTTTGCTTTAAGAAGAATGTCTTGGTCTTCCAATGAGCAAGGTACGTTTTGGGGCTTGATCCATTCATAGGTTGATGAAAATTGCATAGGATAGAAATCCGATCCCCATTTGAATCATATTTGAATCCTATATGTGCGTGATGTATAGAAAATTGCATAGGTTTATTATGATGAAAATTGCATAGGATGGCAACATGTCCAATCCCCATTGAAATCATATATCCGTGACATAGAATCATCATATATCCGATCCCCATTTGAATCATATATCCTCATGATATATAGAAATTTGCATAGTTTTATTATGAAGAAAATTGCATGTGTTTATTATGATAAAAATTGCATTGGTTTATTATAATGAAAATTACATAGGTTTATTATGATAAAAATTACATTGGTTTATTATGATGAAAATTGCATAGGTTTATATATAGTTCATGCATGTGGTGGCTTGTTGCATATTGGCAAATCCGTGTTGCAATATGCAGGTCGTTGTTGCAGTAGTAATTAACAAGAAGTAATAAGAAGTAGGTTATTGTCATGATTCTTAATTAACAATTTGTTCCATGCTAACTTGTTGTTGAAGTAGTAACAAGAAGTGTCCATCCCTCATGGACTTCCTTTGCCGCAGCGGCATTCATTTTGTTAGCGTTGATACAAACAACGACAAGATCAAGATAAGGAAAAGCTTCAGTATTGAGATACCGGCTGCCTGCCACATTGATATCCAAGAGATATTCAAGCCTCGGCATGAAAGGACTTCAATGGCTCATATGGCAGTGGATTTGATCGACGAGTGGTACGATGATATGAAGAACAAGATCGAGAACCACAATGAGTGGGAGACGACCCCACTTCTTGGGAAGAACATTAATTATGCCGCCATAGATGCTTACGTTTCATACGAGGTGTACCGCATTATTCGAGTCGTCAACCTTGGGAAAAGTCATCTCGCACCGGCAGCACCAGCAGTTGATGATGATGACAATTCAGACGACTCCTATGATGTCTAGTAGTGCTTGGGGGTCGATCATGTGATCTCTATTATGTATAGTACTTATATATATATATATATATATATATATATATATATATATATGATGTAGTACGGGTCTCATGTGATCTGTAGATCAAGTACTTTTATATGTATCTATATTTATATGTTCATGTTTAAGTATGATGTGAGCAAGATTTCATGGTGATCTCTATATATTTCTCTCATGTTTGCATAGGTGCACAATCCTATATGATGAGAAAATAGTACTAGCACTAGATATGTAAGAAAATTGAGAAATAACCGAACACAATGGCGCACAGATTTATCCCGAAGTTCACTTTCCAATGGAAGTTAATCTCCGTTGGCCTCCAACTCGAGGGTTCCAACAATACAACGGGGATAGGGTTTCATCGGAGAGGGATTTCGGGGTTGGGATCCCACCACAAGATAGGAGGTGCCATAGTATGACGGGTGTTATGGCCAAATACACGGATAGTTTGTTAAAATGAGCCCATATTGCACACACACATGCATCTTGGAAGCACAAACAATGTTGACGAAGGAATTTATTTTTTTAACTGAACAAAAAAACCATTTTCCATTTTCGGAGTGTGAGAAATGATATTTTTTGTGAAGGACCACCACAAACATGTTGCAAAATTTGGGGGCTTAATTTTTTTTAACATGCTAGGACATGTGATATACCCAAATAAACAATCTGTTTTTTAAGAAAAGATTTCCATCCAGCTCTTTTGAAATTCACAAGTTTTTGCCGATTTAGTTGAAAACGGGACAAATTTGAACTACATGTGCCTCGTAATTTGCTCATAAATTTTGGAAAAAAAAAATCATTTTTAGGTACTCAACTACCTATTTCAATAGAGATCCAAAGTGAGTTGCTGAATATACAACCTCTAGCTTGAACGGTCATGCCCGCCGTCTTGACTTTCTCCTAAAACGGGCTGAGAAAATTCTAGTAAATTCAAAAAAAAACCCTAAATAACGTGAGACGTTCGCCTGGTTTCATTACATATGTCCTAGTATCCACCAAAAATAGTAAACTTGTAATACGACGGTTCTGTTGAAAAAGTGTTCACAAAAAGAGCTATCTCCTCCTAACATTTTAGGGTTTCGGTTCAAATCACGGGTGTTATGGCCAAATACATGGCATAGTTTGTTATAATAAGCCCATATTGCACACAAACATGCATCTTGGAAGCACGGACAATGTTGATGAAGGAATTTATTTTTTTGAACTGAATAAAAAAACCATATTCCATTTTCGGAGTGTCAGAAATGGTTTTTTTTTTGTGAAGGACCTACCACAAACATGTTGCAAAACTTGGGGGATTAATTTTTTTAACATGGTAGGACATGTGATAAACCTAAATAAATAATATGTTTTCTAAGAAAAGATTTCCATCCAGCTCTTTTGAAATTCACAAGTTTTTCTGCCGATTCAGTTGGAAACGGGACAAATTTGAACTACAGGTGCCTCGTAATTTGCACATAAAGGTTGGAAAATATCATTTTTAGGTACTCAACTACCTATTTCAATAGAGATCCACACTGAGTTGCTGAATAGACAACCCCTAGCTAAGAACGGTCGTGCCCGCCGTCTTGAATTTCTCTTAAAACGGGGTGAGAAAATTCCAGTAAATTCAAAAAACCCTAAATAACGCGAGACCTTTTTTTGGTGTCATTACATATGTCCTAGTATCCACCAAAAATAGTAAACTTGGAATAAGAAAGTACTGTTAAAAAAGTGTTCACAAAAAAGAGCTATCTCCTTCTAACATTCTTGGGTTTCGGTTAAAATGACGGGTGTTATGGCCAAATACATGGCATAGTTTGTTATAATAAGCCCATATTGCACAAAAACATGCATCTTGGAAGCACGGACAATATTGATGAAGGAATTTATTTTTTAACTGAATAGAAAATCATTTTCCATTTTCGGAGTGTCAGAAATGTTTTTTTGTGAAGGACCTACCACAAACATGTTGCAAAACTTAGGAGCTTAATTTTTTTAACATGCTAGAACATGTGATATACCCAAATAAACAATCTGTTTTCTAAGAAAAGATTTTCATCCAGCTCTTTTGAAATTCACAAGTTTTTGCCAATTCAGTTGGAAACGGGACAAATTTCAACTACATGTGCCTCGTAATTTATTCATAAATTTTGGCAAAATTTGTCTTTAGGTACTAACGTACCTATTTCAATAGAGATCCGCAGTGAGTTGCTGAATATACAACCCCTAGCTAAGAACGGTCATGCCCGCCGTCTTGACTTTCTCCTAAAACGGGCTGAGAAAATTCTAGTAAATTCAAAAAAAAACCTAAATAACGCGAGACCTTCGCCTGGTGTCATTACATATGTCCTACTATCCACAAAAAATAGTAAACTTGGAATACGGCAGTTCTGTTGCAAAAGTGTTCACAAAAAAGAGCTCCTCCTAACATTCTAGGGTTTCGGTTCAAATGACGGGTGTTATGGGAAACTACATGGCATAGTTTGTTATAATGAGCCCGTATTGCACACAAACATGTATCTTGGAAGCACGGACAATGTTGATGAAGGAATTTTTTTTTTAACTGAATAAAAAAACCATTTTCCATTTTCGGAGTGTCAGAAATGGTTTTTTTTTGTGAATGACCTACCACAAACATGTTGCAAAACTTGGAGGCTTGATTTTTTTAACATGATAGGACATGTGATATACCCAAATAAACAATCTGTTTTCTAAGAAAAGATTTCCATCCAGCTCTTTTGAAATTCATAAGTTTCTACCGATTTAGCTAGAAACGGGACAAATTTGAACTACAGGTGCCTTGTAATTTGCTCATAAATTTTGGCAAAAATCATTTTTAGATACTCAACTACCTATTTCAATAGAGATTCACAGTATCAACTTCTCTCTAGGGAGTTTCATGACAGACACTGCACTTCGGGGTGTGACCTACTTCACCGGTATCAACTTCTCTCTAGGAAGTTTCATGACTTAGAGCTTAAAAGTACTAGATCAGATAAGAGTTAGCTTATGGATGTCTCATAATTGGATTTTTCTCATTTTTCTAATCGATTTAGACATATTATTTGTGAAATTTAAATTTACGGAGTTGCATATATGAATTATTCAATATTAAATGGAAAAAGACAAATAAGTTAATTATTATTTCCATTTAAGAATATTTTAATTCAAAATATTATTAATGATTAATATTTTTATTTAAATAATTATTTTGATTCATAAAATAAATGTGTGTGACATCATAGTCTATGGGTTAATAGGATTGATAGCGTACTATTGTGAGGTAAGTATCTCTTCTTCTAGGTAGCTCATAGGAAAGAAACTACGAAGTTAAACGTGCTAGTGCGGGAGTAGTGTGAGGATGGGTGACCTCTACGGGAAGTGTTGGTATAAGGGAGTATATTAGATTGAAATTAAGAATTGTGGGTGATAAACGTGAGTTTAAGTGGTTAAACAATAGAAATAAATAAAATAAATAAAATGATTTTTTTTGGGAAAAAATCGAAAAAAGAGAAGAAAAAAAACTCTTTGGTACCGGTTCGTTACAGGAACCGGTACCAAAGGAACACGGACCGCGGGCTCTCCTCCTCGGCCACGTGATGACCCATTTAATACCGGTCCGTGAGCGACCGGTACTAAAGGTTGGTGGGCCTTTAGTACCGATTAATTAGTATTGGTTGTCCAACCGGTATTAATAGGCCTCTAGAACCGGTACGGAAGGCCCGTTTTCTACTAGTGACCTGGTCCTCTATGTCAAAGAAAGAACAAGAACGCAAGATGACCCATCTTTTCTTTAACAAGCCAAAGGTTCTCTCCACAACATTTCTAGCACGAGCATGGCGCAAGTTGTACAACTCTTTTTCATTTTGTGGTTGTTGTTGACTTGCAACCCACTCTTTCAAGTGGTACCGAGTGGATCTGAACGGAGATAGAAATCTAGGTCCATTGGTATAGCCAGCATCAACAAGATAGTACTTTCCTATTGACAAGTACATAAGTTAGCTACCATTTAAATATGAAAAATGATACGCAAAGAGAAAGAGTCGTACCCTGTGGTACAACAAATGCATCTTCACGGTCGATTCTCATAGCATCTTTTAGCACTTTCAAGTCCAATGTCGAACCCTCTCAAACGGGTAGAACATTGAGAAATTTCATGTTCCAGTCAACCACACCTAGCATATTAGTGGTGATATCCTGGTGCCTGTTCCTATACCTTCCTTTGTCAGCGGCATTAACAAACACAGGAGTATGGCACTCATCTAGTGCCCCATGCGCATTAGGAAACCACTTCCACTTGTAATCGTCGGGGGGGGGGGGGGGTTGATAGAAGGATCGGGAAGCTTGATGAACTCTCCAGTTAGAGACAAGATGACTGATAACACTGTAGAGAAGTGCCTACTGGTAGTCTCCAAAGAACGTTGGTATGTGCCACCCAACATCCTCATTTTATCCATGTCCAATAACTTGTAATAATATAGCAACATTTTCTTCTACTGTCACAACCATGCTATCTTTGAAGCCACACTTCTCACACAATTGTTTCGCTAGAAAAGGTGTGTTAGCGGAAACTATTCCCGGGGCTCTAGGGGTTTTTCCTAGATGTGTACACGAGAGTACAAATTGGGGGCGTTCCATCTTGTTAATAAAACAAACAAATAAAATAAAAAAGACAATAATAAACACAATATATGGGAACACTGTTTTCTTTATTCATATCATTGGATTGTACAAATACAAATCGCATATTCCCATGAACTATATCTACTTTGCCTTCTGCGTCGCGCTCATGGAGTATCGGACTCAGGAGATTGCGTAGTTCATTGATTCCCGGAGCTTTTTTCAAGCATCCGGTTAATTACATCCGTAGGGTGGAGCCTACGGAATACCTCCGATTAAGTTGCGCTGATGGTCGTTATGATATTTGGATTGCTCATCCATATGCATTGTGATATTTATGAATATGTCGTGCGGGTGTCTTTGTTTCGCTGATACCCAGCCACGTGTAATATCCTCATGTTGATGTGACCAACAGGATATGTCGATGAAGGGGATGACTTTCGCCTCGTCGGTGCCCAGTCATGTAACACCCCGATTTCATCAAACGCGGACGTGTGTTTGTGTGTTGCTATCGCCTCATCGGTGCCCAGCAACGGAGTATCCGTACCCATAGGTTTGTGACATGTAGATAATGTAGTGACCTGGCCTCGCCTGCACTTAGCCATGATTTTGCCTAGCCTCGTCGGCACTAGACGTATGATAAAACAATAGGAATATGGCCTTTGTCTCAACCGAGATCTGACCATGACGTCGATGGGGAAAATATCACTTTGCACTACGGATGATTCTTGTCGAATATATTATATCCTGCTTCTTGGTAGGAGCAAGATGCATGTTGTGTATATGATCTTCGCGTCCTCATGAGAAGTGGTGTAGCCATAGGATCAATTCCTCCTCCTCGTGAGAGGCAAGGTAAAGTTTATGTATGGACTCTTTTGCACTTGGTATTAGCCGTGTGCGCTTGTCATAGTTTGTACGGAGCCGCAGTCGACTACCCCTGTAGGGAACGCCCCGCGCCCACTCATATACTCTTGTTATCAATCTCATCGGGAAACCATGATTTATGGCCTCTTTTTGACGGTGTAATTTTTGGCCACTTGCACGATAAATTGGACTAATGGATGAACGCACCATAAAACATGTACTCATGTCATCAATCTCATCGGGAAACCATGATTTATGGCCTTTCTTCGATGGTGTAATTTCTTGCTACTTGCACGATAAATTGGACCAACGGATGGACACACCATAGAATAATTTTCTCGTGAAAGAAGTATAGGATATAACCGATGATCACTTACCATCGAAGAAGATCCTCGCGGATGACGCCATGGCCACCGAAAGACGTGATTGGAGTGGATAGTATGGTTTGCGTGGATGGTCTCTCTCGTGATCATCGCCGCTAGCGAATCGACCCAAGATCAAGACGTACGTGGTGTAGCCGAGGATCTACGTCAAGGAGCAAGACGGCGATGAAGTATCGCTTGCCTCCTTACGCCTGTGCGATCTCTCGTGCGGCCGGTGCTTTCCGCGTGCGTGCGTGCCTCATATATATAGCTGGGTTGGCCTCGCCTCGTGTGTGGATTGCCGCAGGCTGGTGGCCGTGCCGGCGTGTGCATTCACGCACTTGTGCAAGACCTATGGTGGGATAGGGACATCCTCTAACCGGCCATATCCGGTCGTGGACGCATCCTCACGGCCCCTCGGACCTTGGCATTTGTCTCGGTGGGCTCGGAGGATACATGCACCAGCTTCCAACTAGTGATGTCCTGCACTAGCCTCCAAACAAAAGGAGATAGTACCGGTGGGGCCAGTGCAGTGGGACCGCCTGGGGACGGGCCCCGAGCGTCTCAAGGAGGGTGCGGACAGATGTGGTGTGGGTGGAGGACAACATTGAGCGCATCGAGGACTACATATACCGCTCGAGGACGATGCAGATCAACGCGGCACTGACGTTGACCAGTGGCTCCATTGCTCCTAGATAGCCGCCAACACAAAGTTCGAGGCGTGCATGTCCCGCATCAACCACTTGATGGCGGTGTGGAGGTCTGGCTTGTTGTAAGCGCATGTGAAGGGAGAGGTCGACCCTTCCGTCATCACGGTGGTAGTTGTCTCGATGATCATGACCTCCATGTTGGCCACGATTGGTCCTGTCATCACGGCTCCCCCGAGCAAGTGCACGGTCTAGGCTGTCATCACGGCACCCTTGGGTGCAGTTATGATGACCTCCATGACGAACCACATTGGCCGAATAAGAAAAGGTGGTTTTGACGATCTCATCATTACGCATATCATATGATGACACAATCCCAAACGAATCATCAAGTTTTATTCCTGGAATTATATCAACGGCAGTTATTAGGGCATTGCAGGAGCTCTCAAGCCCATGCAGAAGGTACCCGATCAGCTCATCTTCTTGTAGGGTTTTTCCGGCGGCAGCGAGTTCACACGCAAATCCCTTCATCTTGGTGAAGTACGCTGCGGCCGTGAGGTTTCCTTTCTTTGTGTCATTGAGGGTAGAGCACATGTGTTTTACTTTTGACCTAGAGGCCGAAGAGAACATGACGATAATGGCCACCCATGCTGCAGCAGTAGACTCCCTCCCAAGGACATGGGAGAGAATATCCGATGTCAACGAGTTCAACAGAAAACGAAGCACCTTCTAGTAGGTCTCAAAGATTTAAAGTTTGATATTTAAATACATATACACATTATATATGTAACTAGAGAAGTTTCGTGAAAAATATCTTTGTATTTCAGACTACACAAAAAAAGGAGGAATTTCTGACGAATACAACCTACTAGTTTTCCTTTATCGTGCCCACAGTTTTGTTGTTTTTTCAGCTCATCGGAATATGAATTTAGGTGCACGTTCTATGTCGTGGGATAATCACGGCAGACGTTACTGGGGGTAACTGATCTTGGGGCAAGACGACACAGGCGTTTGGGAGAGGGTTTAGCTCAGAGGAAAACATGATGATACTCGATCTGGTAGCCGGCAATCAAGTCGCCGAGTCTCCGATCTCGATGTATTAACTCAACTCTCGTGTTACACTGGATGCTCGATATCAAGCAATATTGCTAGAACTCTTGGATCTCTAAAATAGACCGAGGGGCCGGTTTATAAAGCACCCGGACCCCCCTGGCTTGCCCTCCAAGGCGCACCCTGAACCCTACCCGGACACCGCATACGAAAAACCCTAACTTTCCTTACCGTAACCCACAATCCGGGTTACGAGGCCTACGAACTTGGGCCTTCCAGAAGCTCCTTTATCCTTAGCCGGATCTTGCGCAGCGTCCATTGGGCCGAGTTACACCTTGGTGTTGGCCTACCGGGTTATCATCCCTCCATCAGTAGTCCCCAGAATAGCTTGGGCTTCACGAGATTCTCTTTGAAGCGCACGCTATTCCCTACAAAATTATCAAACTTATAACTTCAATGGAGGCCGGGTTAAATTGCTTTAATAAACAGCTAGGCCTAACTCCAAGGTGGCCATATAATAACCCGGCTTTCTCCAAGTCCTTTGCTCAGCTTTTCCGGGTCAACACCCTGATAAGAATGTTTAAAGATCTGATTTACTTTACTCGATAATTGATCCTGATGTTGCGGAGGAGATCTCTTTCTTATGTCTATCCGGATATCTCGTCCAGCACTTAAGGCATATCCAACGAAACTTAGGCAGATAGCCGTTACTCCGAAATTTCGGCTCCCGCTCGTTGAGCCAGGTTTATCCACCCGCACCCTTATAAATAAGTGCTTAGGGGCAAACCTAACCCCGACAACTCATTTCCCCCCTTTCCTCCTTCTCTTCGCTCCCGCACTCAAGTTCACAGAGCACCATCACGGAAACCTCACGCGCGTCACCGGAGCCCATCCGCCGCCGGCTACGCTCCGCCACGGTTCGCCCCGCGCCGCCGCCGGAACCCGCCGTCGCGCCCCCGACCCGTCCGCCGGGAATCGCGAAGGGGCACCAAGACTGCGCCATTTGCCTCCGCCGGGCTTTACTCCAATCTCCCCCAGTAAGTTTCCTTTATCCATCAACTTGGCCTTACAATTTCTCGATCTATTTCAG
Source organism: Alopecurus myosuroides (assembly GCA_028641055.1). Lineage (NCBI taxonomy): Eukaryota > Viridiplantae > Streptophyta > Magnoliopsida > Poales > Poaceae > Alopecurus > Alopecurus myosuroides. The sequence goes on along the minus strand of CM054057.1, from coordinate 736,226,967 downwards.
ATTGGATCTGAGTCAACCCGCCGGTCGTTTTTTCTTGTCACGCCGAATTAGGTCGCTCGAATTCATTCTAGCTCATCCAATAGATTGAATATAGACTCCACTTCATCCCCCTATCGCCCTTAATCATTAATTTCACCATAAATCTGGAAATGAAATCTCCAATCTAGGCTCGGGCTGCCCAAAATTTCCGCGCTTGCCATTGACACCCGGAAAATTCTCTTCTTCCGGCTCTTTTGTTTGCAGTAGATACATGGGTAACCATCCATCTTCCCCAAACACCTTTAAACACGTAAGCCCTTCATAGTTTTTGTAACGATGTTTGATACCCGGATAACTTCTAACCTTGCTCCACAGAATGATACTCGGATAATTTTTTGCTTCCATGTTTTCTCGATATCACTCGCAAATATTCGGACGACTCATGGTTTCCGAGTCTTATTTCTTGTACCCTTCTATCTTGTGCTTTGCAGGTTAATCCCGTGGCTCCCAAGAGGCAGGGGAAACAGCCGGCCAAGGCCAAGACCACCAACTCCATATCCGCCAACTGGGCACGATCCACTGTTACGAAGGCCAAGTTGGAAGAACTAGCCGAGTTAGGGGTTCTCCCCTCCCAAAAAGATATCCACTGGAGGGTGCCGGGTAACGAGACCCGGCCCACACCTGCCGATGATGAGGTAATATGTTTCGTGGAGCACGTGACCCGGGGGTTCCGCCCTCCGGGTCACCCTTTCTTTCGAGATATTCTAAGCCACTATGGCCTCCGGATATTTGACATAGGTCCTAACTCTGTGTTAAATATTTCGCACTTCATTGTTCTTTCCGAGTCATACTTGCGCACTCCGCCAAGTTTGGCTCTCTTCATCGAACTTTTCCAGTGCAAACCGTGCCGCGAAAGCGGTGACGGAGCACTTCTTGCTTGCGGCGGGGTCTCTATCCAGCGCCGCAAGAATTCTCTAATGCCACCTCTTACACTTAACTCCCACGTCAAACACTGGCAACTCTCATACTTTTATTGCCGGGACACCTCCCCACCCGGCGAAAAGAGGTTGCCGGGTTATTCAGAGGGCCTCCTTGATATCTCTGAGACCTTCAGCGCCTTTGCCCCTGACTCGGACAGGGAGGCAATTCAACCTTTATTGGAAAAAATAACTATTCTCTCGGCCCAAGGTCTCATTGGGCTCAACCTGGTAAAGACTTGGGTCGACTTCCGGATCCAACCCAACTCCATCCGCACAAAGTTAATGTGCGAGTATTCGGGGCATACCACGGACTCGCTCCGATACTCCACCAATAGCTTTGCAGCCGGAGACACCAACAAGACTATCAAGAGCTTCTTGACAGAGAAGTTGGAAGTAATCCGGAATATAGCCGGGTTAGAACCCTTCACTCGTGAGAACCCGGCGCCTGAGGTAAATATCCGACTTTCATACTCTTACCTTCACACTTTCCACTCGATACTGCTGTTAACCTTCATTCTTACATCTTCATCTCAGGCCGATGATGCTTTTTGGAAGATTGATACTCCCCCTAACTCTGAGCACCCAGAGGAGAAAGAGGACGCTGTTAACTCGGATGAAGGTACATTCCGAGTTTTACTTAGTTACTTTAAGCTCATCGTTACTCTTTCGTCATTTTCCAACTATAAACCTTGATAATTTTCAGAACAAGAGGACAAAGACGAAGAAGAAGAAGCTGAAGGCAAGGTAGAATCCGCCAGCGACGAGGAAGAAGCTGAGCCGACGGTCAAGGCCGGAACAAAGAGGAAACCCCAAGGGGTCGTCTTCAAGGTTCCATACCTTTTCCTTGCCTCTAAACCATATTTCTTTGATAACATGCACGAGCTAAACCGGAAATTATCCACTCGGTCGTATTTGAAGGAACCGCTCGTGACCAAGCGCCAAATAACTCGGAACTTTCCAGGTGATGGCACTCTTAATCCGGGTATTCCGTCGTCTCCGGCTCGACGCGCTGGTATTCTCTTAATCCTTTCTTAAGTATCAAAGTCTTCCCGAACCATCCCCTTACGGGACAATTCCACATCTCGCTCGATGTTTTTCAGTTTCGTCCGGGTCCAGCAGCGAGTTCCCCTCGGACTATATGGTGAATCCCGGGTAAAATTCCTTTCCTGATGCTTTACCGTTTGTTCATCACTTTTTTCCAGTTGTACGTTAACTGCTTTACTTATACTACCCGTAGGGCCACGATCACTGTCAGCGACCAAGATGATATGGAAACTGACGACCCGGGTAAGGAGAACCTGACTGATGATATGCATGCCGCAGCTGGCGGTGAAGAACAACAAGTGCCACCAATAAACCCATCCGAACGAGAGGCCGAGTATCCCATAGCCTCGCACGTACTCGAGGAGGGAGAAGCTGCAGACTTGGGCGCGGGAGAAAGGGCACCAGACTCCGATACTCGGACGACCCGGATACCCTCTCTCACCAAGAAGAGAGTTCCTTCTCCAAGTCCCCAAGGTCCCGGGTCTTCCAATTTGGGCAATGATACTTTTGACCAGATGATGAACACTCTCCTTGCTATGAAGGCCTCGGAGAGAGATGTGCTAGAACGCATGGCAGCAGAGCACCAGGTAATGTTACCTAATATCTCTTCTTATCCATCTAGTCCCCAAGTGCCGAGTATAATTTGTTGAAATTGTGCTCGGTATTCTGCGCGATAATCGGCTTTGCCATGATACCCGACTAATTCTCATACTTTGGTTTCTCACAGGCACAGGCCACCCGGTCTGATGAACTTTTGCTCAAGACCGAACAACTGCTTCTTGCCGAGGTAAAGCGGAGAGAGGCCCTTGAGGATGAAGTGGAAACTTTGAAGAAAAATGTTTCCAAATATAAGAAAAGGTGCACCACTGCTCGGACCGCCCTGACAAAGTTGTCGGAGCAAATTACCGATACTTATCGTATCTTGCTTAGTAAGTTTCTTGCTGCTGACTGCCTTCATGCCTCTATTTTGCTACATGATACTCGGAATTACTGATATGGCCTTTCTTTATTTCAACTGCAGGTGCTAACCTTGCAGCCCCAGAAGAAGATGCTGTTGCAAAGGCTAAAACTTTAAAGACTATGCTCCGGACTTTCTTTGCCGGCACCAAGTGGATATTGGACGCCGTGCAGTGGCCAACTGAGGTATATCCGGGTGAAGAAAATCTTATCCAAGCCTGCTCCACCGTGCCTGCATGGATCGAGATCTGGAAACGCTCGGCATGCCGGATTGGTATGACCCGGGCCTTCGCACTGGCTAAGGCTTATTTCCTAAGCTTGAGCCGGCAAAGGTTATATCCGGGTTTCCAGAATTCAAAGCGGATGGCTCCAAGTTTGGGCCCAAGGACTTCAAGGCCGTACAATCCGCGGTGCGCCACTCGGCAACCACTTTGGCCGATAGTATGGATCTGCGCACGCTTATGAGTTCGTACGATGCTGAAGACAAAATCGTGAAGGAGGAAGCACCCCAACCGTTCGACATTTTGGAGAAATGGGCTGCCGATTCGGCCAGGAAGAGGGAAGAAACCGCGAAGAGGGAGGCCGAGTTAGGATCAGAGCCAACCACCTCTACACCGGCTGTCCTCCCGCCTGTCCGTCCTGATGCGAAGAATCCGGGTGACGATGCCGGGAGAGCTGCGGAGCAAGCCGAGAACCCAGACCCGGAGGGCAAGGGCAAGGGTGTGGACCCTATGCAAGAAGCCGAGTAAACAAATGCCATCACGATACCTTGGTCGTTTCGATGCTTTTGTTCGAAACAGATATTCTTTTGTCGGTGCACCTATGCACCTTTGATACTAGTACCAAGACTTGTAACGTACTTTAATTCCTTGATATACCTCGCGCCTCTTCTGGCCTCTGGATGAATTTGATATTTATCTGGTTTTTGAGTTTATTCTTGATATCCGACTTTCTTTATGGTTCCTTTTGTGAGACTCGGTTTCCGAGTTTCATGGATTTTGACAAGCGGACTTTTCTCTAAGTCCCCATGTCCCCAAGACTCGGATGTTTGGGTTTTTTGAGTTTTAGAAACTAAGCAACTTTTCCTTTTTTTCAAAATCCCCAGTCCCCGAGACCCAAAATACCGAGTCTGGGATGTATGGTTTTTCCAAGGGAACAAGTTGTTTGCTGCTAAGCCCAAGCCTAGAGCCGTTTCACATAGGTATTGAAGTTATGCTTGATAAACGTTGAGTTTCCGGCTATTAGCCCTGTACTCTGCATAACTTGTGGTTTATATGACCCTTTTGACTATCTTGTACTGTAAGCCGGCTTTCGCGTGGATACCATGTTGTTACATCTATACGAAAACAAGGTCAGGCAAGTCCCATTGGGCTTCATGGCTGATTGTAATCGTAAGCGAGCAAATCATGCCACTTTAGTGCGAGTCACATCGAGCTTAAGTAAGAAAAGTCAAGAAAATTTGGCTCCTTTGTCCGGTTATAAGATTGCAGCCGTACTCGTTTGCGAGTAATCGGCCCTCATAACTCATAGGCATCAAGGCCGGGTCCTTGGGTTTGCAACTGTGCTGTTCAAGCAATCAGCCCCCAGGACCTATATATGTGCAACATACTTGATGATACTGATGTACTGATAGCAATAAATAATGCTTACCTGTAACCGAAGTAAAGATCATAACAAAATAGGACTTGATAACCATCTCTTTATTGATACGAGAAAGTTTGGGTCAGCAGGCCGCCTCATTAAAGACCTTCCAGTCCCCTTAGGTACCCTGGATAGGAAAAGAGTGCGTCTGGAACCTGCTGCCCGTTACATTGTTTTAGTTCTTCTTGGGATTCTGTCCGGAACTGACGTAATCGATGCACACTCTCCACTTGTCGATCTTTTTTACTATGAGTACCGGGTTTGCCAGCCAATCCGGATAAGGCGTTTCCATGACGCGGCTGGCTGTGAACGGCTGCGCAATTTCTTCTTTTGTGGTGGATTGTTTGAGTGAATCACCCTTGATGAAAGCCACCATCTTGGTGTCTCGTGCTGCCTTGAACTTTGCCCTTTCGCCTTCAGTACTCGGCTTTTTCAAGGTTGTTCTGTCATCCGGGTCTGCTTGAGACCGGTAATATTTGAGTTCCTCTTTTCTACAGGCTTGTTCAGCCATTGCTGCATCTCCTTCATCGCACTCAGCCGCTATGTCCCGGCTTCCATGTATGGTGATGGTCTGTTTAGGACCCGGAATTTTTAGCTGTAGATACACATAACACGGCCTAGCCATGAATTTAGCATAAGCCGGCCTTCCGAATAGCGCGTGATAAGGACTGCGCAATTTGACCACCTCGAAAGTGAGCCACTCAACTCGATAATTGTCCTTTGATTCCCCAAAAGCTACCTCCAATGCGATTTTTCCCTCGAGGCACGCTGAGTGACCCGGCACTATCCCATGAAAAATTGTTGAACTTTTTTGTAGCTGAGACTCCTTGAGACCCATGCGTAGAAAGGTTTCCCAATACAGTATATTGATGCTACTTCCACCGTCCATCAGGAACTTTTTCAGCTCATACCCATTGACCTGCGGTGCAACTACCAATGCTAAAACTCCCGGGTGTTCTATTCTTTCCGGGTGATCCCTTCTGCTCCATGTTACGTCCTGTTCTGACCACCTCAGGTATCTTGGAACAGCCGAAGACACCGAGTTTACCGCCTGTTTCAGTATCTTCTTGTCCTTGTTGGAACTTCCTGTAGTATGCACGTGATATTGACCCAACTGCTTGGGGTTGGCCTGGAAACCTCCAGCTCCCCCTTGGTTGTTACCTTGATTTCCGGCTGCCGGGTTACCGGCTGGGGGTGGGCCGTTGCCCGGGTTTCCACCTGGACCCGGTCCTCCTCCCCGACCTGCACCTCGCATGGCTCTGTTCACTTCCTCATTCTTCCACCTCTGTAAGTCGGCGCACTGCTCCAAGGAGTGGTTAGCTGGCCTACCGTTCCTGCTGTGCTTCGGGCATGCCATTCTGAAGATGTCCCAATTGTTATTTGGCCTTGGTGGCCCTTGGTAGTTTCCTCCATTGTGATTTCCATTATTGAAATTTCCTTCTGCCCTGGGTCTTGAAGATCCGGCTTCAGTGTTGGCGACAAACTCGGAGCCTCCCTCAAACGGGCGCTTGTTCTGGCTGTTTCCGTTGTTACCCGGCGCTGATCCATTGCCGGTTCTTCCATTATTACTTGTGTTTGCTTTTGCTTTTTTATCGTCAGTTTCCTCTTCCGTAGTGTCCGTTGCGGCGTGTTTGTTGCATGCATCCATCAGTTCTCCCATCGTAACCTCTGAAGCATTCCGGCTAGATTTCATACGAGTTATTTTTTGTACTAAAGGTGTGTACTTGCAGGTCTTTGCCATAGCTTGCAGCGCATCCTTGGGCTGAATATCTGTAGATGAATGAAGTATTTCCATAACCCGGCGCACCCAGCTGCGCGCCGATTCTCCCTTCTTCTGAACACATCGCTCTAGGTCATCAATAGTGAATAACTTTCTGCACGTCCCGTGAAAGTGCTTGATAAACGCAGTTTTCAATTCTCCCCATGACTTGATAGATCCTTCCGGTAGATTGGTGAACCATAACTTTGCTGCTCCCTCTGACATCATTAGATACATGAATTTGTCTTGAAGATTCTCGGACGCATTGCGAATCGACATGGCCATCTCATAACTGCTCAACCATGTTTCCGGATCCATAGTCGGCTCATAATTCACTACTTTACCCGGTTTTTTGAACTTTTCCGGGTAAGGTTCAGCCCTGATGCTATCCGAAAGACACTTAGGTCCTGCAAGAATGGTCGAGGCTGGCCTTACTCGGGAAACGTGTGATCCTGCAAGGGGTACAGCTGGACGCGGTACTGCTGGTGGCCCATGTACCGCAGACCCGGCCACGGCTCTCCTGGCTCTGGAACTGTCCACGATGGCCTGTACCGCTGATGCTGCTGGTACTGCCTGAATGTGTGGAGGAGGCGGCATTTGCTGCTGCTCTTGATGGGGGGATAGTAACCCGGTAGGCCAACTCCAAGGTGTAACCCGGCCCAAAGGACGCTGCGCGGGATCCGGCTAAGGATAAAGAAACTTCTGGAAGGCCCAAAGTTTGTAGGCCTCGTAACCCGGATTGTGGGTTGCGGTAAGGAAAGCTAGGGTTTGTAAGCAGAGTTCGGATAGGACTCAAGCTACGCCTTGGAGGGCAAGCCAGGGGGGGTACGGGTGCTTTATAAACCGGCCCCTAGGCTTAGCTTGGCAGAGATTCACGACATAATCATATCACCTGTTATCGAGTATCTAGTATAAATCGAGAGCCATATTCGAGACTCGGCGAGTTGAGTGCCGATTCCTAGATCGCTTATCATCATGTTCTCTTTCGAGCTAAACCCTCTCCCAAATACCTGTGTCGACTTGCCCCAAGATCAGTTACCCCTGGTAACATCTGCCGTGATCATCCCACGACAGTTGGCGCCCACCGTGGGGCCTGCGTCCAAAGGTGTTTACATCACGGGAGAAGCTCGGAAAAGCATGAGGAACCTCGTCGTCGGAGAGATCTACGACGACCACAAAGGAGAGAAGATGGTGGACGACTCCGGCTGGGGGCCAGAATCGGATCGCCTCGAATCCGGATCTGTCGTTACAATCGGCCGGATCAGCGTCTTCATCGGTATGGTATGTTCCTCTGGCTCGGCTCCTGACGATGTTGGATCTGATTCTGTGTCAGGGGAGGATGCTTGCGACCAATCGGATAGAGAAGAATCAGTTGGAGCAACAGACCAGATAGAAGAATCCATCGCGCAGTGGGAACAGCCGGAGGATCCGGCATGGGCCCCGCATGACCCGGACGACGGAAAGGACGATACAGAATCTATACGGGACCTGCTGGAAGACCGGTACGGAGAAGACAACAGCGGAGAAGAACAGCATGAACTCACAACAGGCGTAATACGCCGAGCGGCGGTCTACACGGCTCCCGCAGCCAACCTTAATCAAGGAAACATCACCAAGGCTCCGGTCGGGGCGGCTCAGGCATTGGCACAGCGACAGGACGCGGCTAACGGAAACCCGATCCTGGCCCGGGTCGACGGAGAGTCGGCATCAGTGACTAGCCGTGCGGCGGATGAGGAGTTGCATGCAAATACGTTCGGATTCCTGGGAAACCGGACACCGGGGGCGGGTCCGTCAAACCCGCGCCACCCGGCCTTGTTCGACAACAATCTGATCCTAGACCCCACTGTCCTCGCTACGGTTATCACTCCAGAAAACGCAGCTGAACGTGTCAGGGACCTAGATGTGGCTCGCCGCGCGTTGGAACAGCAAAGAAGGCAAGTGGAAGCAGAGAAACAAGGGATGGCTACGCGTCAGCGCGAGCTGGATGCATTGGAAACCCGGCTTCGAGAGGAAACATCTAGAGTACACCAGAGACATCAAACTAGACTACCGGCCACGGGTGGGGTCATTAACCCGGCAGCTTTGTTTATTACGCCTCAGGACCAACCGATCCCAGCTGTAAACCAGGGAACTGCGCCTCAGCCGGTGACATCGGAAGCCCGCACGGCAAACGTGCAGGCCGGGTTACCCCCACCACGAACCAGAGTCACAACCGGCATCGAGTTGCCGCCGCAGCCGCCGTCACGGTTTCGCACACCAGAGGCCACTACAACAATCCCATGGACAACGTGTATGCAGCAACGCTCGCATTGAACCAGATCCCGGTAGGAGAATCGCCCCATGCAGAAAGGACCCGGCAAGCGATCGATCTACTGCACACTGCAGTGGCGCAGCAGGCCAATTACCCGGATCACAGAAGCGGGATGCATGGGACGCCATACGCCAGTCAACAACAAGGGAATATTCAAGCAAACTCGGCGCGGCGGAGGGAAGAGCAGCAGCAAATGCCGCCTCCTCCCCGTGTTCCGGCAGCATCGGTGGCGCAGGCCGTTGTGGATAGCTCCAGGGCTCGGAGAGCCGGGGCCAGGTCTGCTGCACATGGGCTGCCTGCAGCACCGCGCCCCGCCACGCCCCCGGCTGGATCGCACGCTTCCCGAGTAAGGCCAGTCTCAACCGTCCTCGCAGGGCCCAAGTGTCTCTCGGATGACATCAGAGCTGAACCTTACCTGGAAAAATTCAAAGAGCCGGGAAAAGTAGTGAACTATGAACCGACCATGGATCCGGAAACATGGTTGAGTAGTTATGAGATGGCAATGTCAATCCGCAATGCATCCGAGAATCTTCAAGCCAAGTTCATGTACTTGATGATGTCAGAAGGAGCAGCAAAGTTATGGTTTACCAACCTGCTAGAAAGATCGATCAAGTCTTGGGAAGAACTAAAGACCGTGTTCGTCAAGCACTTTCATGGGACGTGCAGAAAGCTATTCACTATTGATGATTTAGAGCGATGCGTTCAGAAGAAGGGAGAATCAGCACGCAGTTGGGTACGCCGGGTTATGGAGATACTTCACTCGTCCACAGAAATTCAGCCCAAAGATGCGCTACAAGCTATGGCAAAAACATGCAAGTATATTCCTTTAGTACAAAAGTTAACTCGCATGAAGTCCAGTAGAATGCATCGGAGGTTACAATGGGGAATTAATGGATGCATGCAACAAACACGCTGCAACAGACACTACAGAGGAGGAAGTTGATGACAAGAAAGCGAAGGTGAACACCAGTAACAGTGGAAGAACCGGCAATGGATCAGCACCGAATAATAACGGAAATAGTCAGAACAAGCGCCCATTTGAAGGAGGTTCCGAGTTTGTAGTTAATACTGAAGCCGGGTCTTCAAGACCCAGATCTGAAGGGAATTTTAATACCGGAAATCATAATGGAGGACACTATCAGGGACCTCCGAGGCCGGGCAACAGTTGGGATATATTCAGGATGGCGTGCCCGAAGCACAGCAGGAACGGCAGCCGGCTAATCACTCCTTGGAGCAATGCGCCGACTTACAGAGATGGAAGAATGAGGAAGTAAACAGAGCCATGCGAGGAGCGGGTCGGGGAGGAGGCCCGGGTCCAGGTGGAAATTTGGGCAACGGTCCACCCCCAGCCGGTAACCCGGCAGCAGGAAATCCGGGCAACAATCAAGGGGGAGCGGGAGGTTTTCAGGCTAACCCCAAACAGTTGGGTCAATATCATGTGCACACTACTGGAGGCTCTAACAACGATAAAAAGATACTGAAACAAGCGGTCAATTCAGTCTCTTCCACTGTTCCGAGGTATTTGAGGTGGTCAGAACAGGAGGTAACTTGGAGTAGAAGGGATCATCCGGACAGGGTTGATCACCCGGAGTTTTAGCCTTGGTAGTGGCACCACAGGTCAATGGGTATGAGCTGAAAAAAGTCTTGATGGATGGAGGAAGTAGCATCAATATCCTGTACTGGGAAACTTTTCTGTGCATGGGCCTCAAGGAATCTCAACTGCAAAAGAGTACAACAGTTTTTCACGGGATAGTGCCGGGTCATTCAGCGTGCCCAGAAGGAAAAATGGCGTTGGAGGTAGCTTTTGGGGAGTCAAAGGACAATTATCGGGTTGAGTGGCTTACTTTTGAGGTGGTTAAGTTGCGCAGTCCCTATCACGCATTGTTTGGAAGACCGGCTTATGCCAAGTTCATGGCAAGACCGTGTTATGTGTATCTACAGCTGAAAATCCCGGGTCCTAAGAAGACCATTACCATACACGGAAATCGAGATAGCAGCTGAATGCGATGAAGGAGATGCAGCAATGGCTGAGCAAGCCTGTAGGAAAGAGGAGCTCAAGCATTACCGATCGCAGGCGAACCTGGAGGAAAGGGCAACGTCAAAAAGGCCGACCTCTGAAGGGGATAAAGCAAAAACCAGGACAGAACAAGATCCTAAGATGGTGACCTTCGTCAGGAGCGGTCCTTCCAAGCCCCCTGGCGTAGAAGAGGAAATCACACCGCTATCTACAACTAGCCGCGCTACAAGAACGACACACCCGGATTGGTTAACAAACCCGGTACTCATTATGAAAGGGACTAACAAATGGAGAATGTGCATCGGCCGTGCCAGCCTGGGGCCGATTCTCGAGAAGAACTAAAGCAGTGTAACGGACAGCAGGTTTCATACGCGCTCTTTTCCTACCCAGGGTACCTAAGGGGACTGGGAGGTTTTTAATGAGGCGGCCTGCTAGCACAAATTTTTTCGTATCAATAAAAGAGATGGTTTTCAAGTCTTATCATGGTTTGCTTCAAGTACAAGTAAGTGATATTTGTTATTATCAATACATCAGTATCATCAAAATACGTTGCGTACATGAGTCTTTGGGAATTGAACTGCTTAAATAGTAGTCACAAACCCAGAGACCTGGCCTTGATGCCTATGAGTTATGAGGGCCGATTACTTGCAAGACGAGTACGGCTGCAATCTTATAACCGGACGAAGGAGCCAAATTTCTTGGTTATTCTTACTTAAGCTCGATGTGAATCGCACCAAAGTGGCATGATGTGTTCGCTTACGATTACAATCAAACCATGCAGCCCAATGGGACTTGCTTGACCCTGTTTTTCGTATAGATGCAACAACATGGTATCCACGCGAAAGCCGGCTTACAGTACAAGATAATCAAAAGGGTCATCTAAACCACAAGTCTATGCAGAGTACAAGGCTAAATAGCCGGAAACTCAACAAGTATCAAGCATGACTTCAGTACTTACGTGAATGGCTATTGGTTTTCGGCTTAGTAAAGAGCAGTTTGTCATCTGAGAAAGGCCACACCCCCTGGCTCGTACTTTGGGTCATGGGGACTGGGGACTTCGAAACAGAAACAAGCTGTTTATCTATTGAAGCTCGAAAAACCTTGGCTTCCGAGTCTTGGGGACTTAAAGAAGTCCGCTTATCAAAGCCCACGATACTCGGTTAACCGAGCCTCGAAAAGGGAATCAAAAGCAATCGGGTATCGAGAATAAGCTTAAGAATAAAACAAGGGTCGAGATTATCAAAAGCCGGGAAAGGCACAAAGTTATCACGAGTTAAAAGTACAAAGTGACAGTACCAGTATCAATGGCGCAACAAGCGCATCATCAAAATCATACCAGTTTTAAAAAAAACACAGAATACAAGACATCATCCTACTCGGCATCCTGGGAATGGTCTTCCGGGTCTTGGTCTTGGACCTGCTCCTTAGCCTTTCCAGCAGCATCACCCGGACTTTCCACATCAGGACGGACAGGTGGAGGAACAGCTGGTGTAGAGGTAGACGGCCTTAAGCCTAACTCGGCCTCTCTCTTAGCAGATTCTTCTTTCCTCCTGGCCAGGTCAGTCGCCCATTTTTCCAGCATGTCGAAGGGAGGAGGTGCCTCCACAAAAAGGGTTTTGCCTTCAGCGTCGTACGAGCTCATGATTGTGTCCAGTTCCATCTTATCGGCCAAGGCAGTAGCCGAGTGGCGTACGGCGGATTGTATAACTTTGAAATCCTTGGGCGTAAAGTTGGAGCCGTCAGCCTTGAATTCTGGAAACCCGGATATTACCTTTGCCGGGTCAAGCTTAGGAAAATAAGCTTTCGCCAGCGTAAAGGCCCGGGTCATACCGACTCGGCAAGACGAGCGCTTCCATATTTCAATCCATCCAGGCACCGTCGAAAAAGCTTGCATAAGGTTTTCTTCGCCTGGGTATACCTCGGAAGGCCATTTCACGACATCCAATAAAAGCTTTGTGCCGGCAAAAAATGTTCGGAGCATAGTCTTTAGCGTTTTAGTCATAGCAACGGCATCGTCCTCTGGAGCAGCAAGGTTAGCACCTACAATTGAAATAAAAGAAAGCATATCAGTAATCTTGATTATTATAACGATAAGATAGAGGCATGTAAGTTAATCGCGAACAAAAACTTACTTAGCAAGATGCGATAAGTGTCCGCAACCTGGTTCGACAAGTTTTTCAGTGTAGATTGGGCAGCATTGTACTTTTTCTTGTATCTGGAGACGTCTTTTTTCAAAGTCTTCACCTCCGCCTCAAGGGTTTCTCTGCGCTTTACTTCAGCAAGCAGGAGCTGCTCGGTCTTGAGTAATACCTCGTCGGACCGAGTAATTTCCGCCTGCAAGGAACGAGTGAAACTGTAAGTCGGATATCATGACAAGCCGAGTATTGTATAAAGTACCGAGCACAACGGCAGCAAGTTATGCTCAGAACTTGGGGACTGGGTGTGTAGTAAGGAATATCAAATAATGTTACCTGATGTGCTGCGGCCATACGCTCCAAGACATTTCCCTCTGAAGCTTTCATGGACAGGAGGGCACTCATCAGCTGGTTAAAATCATTGTTATCTGAGTTAGAAGACTCGGGGGCGTGGAAATTTGGGGAAGAAGTTTTCTTCGTAACAGGAGACGGCACCCGGGTCATCCGAATGTCGGAGTTTGGCCCTCCTCCCGCGCCCGCAGCTGCGCCTTTTTCCTTCTCGCTTGCGTGCGAGGCTATTGGATACCCGGCTTCTTGCCTAGCCGGGTTCGTTGGTGACGCTTGCTCATCACCAGCTGTGGTGAATGCGTCGTCAGTCGGTTTATTCTTACCCCGGTCCTCAACTTCCATGTCTTCCTGGTCGCTAACAACGACCGTGGCTCTGTAGAAAGTGCAAAGGTGCAGTTAGCGCATAAGTCATAAAAAGGGCGATAAAAGTTCGGCATAACATCAGGAAAAGGACTTTACCCGGGGTTCACCGCGAAGTCCGAGGGAAAGCCGCTGCTGGACCCGGAAGATACTGAAAAATACCTAGCAAGGTGTGAGATTACTTTGTGAGGGAATGTTTGGGAAAGATTCTTGTGTATGGTGAATACCTGTATGTGTATGTCGAGCTGGAGGCGATGAAGTACCCGGGTTAAGGGTCTCGTTACCCGGATGGTTCCGGGTCACTCTACGTTTGGACGCAGGTGGCTCCTTCAGTTATGGCCAAAGGGGTGATGACGGGGTTAGCTCATGAATGATATCACGGGAACGCAAATTAAGCACAAGGAAACGAAATGAAACCTGGAAAACGATTCCTTGGGGTTTTCTTTTGGATCCGGCTTTAATTGCTGGTTCCGGTTCATCTTCATCACTGGCAGACTCCACCTTGCCGTCCGTTTCTTCCTCCTCGTCTTGGTCTTCTTGTTCTGAAAGTAATCAAGATTATAGTGTGGAAATGAGAAGTAGGGCATGACGTATTCAAGGGGACTAAGTATGTGCCTTCGTCCGAGTTAACGGCATCCCCTTCCTCTTCCGGGTTTCTGGAGTTAGGAGGAGTATCCGTCTTCCAGAAGTCACTGTTGGCCTGAGGTGGAGACACCAGAGCAAGGATTAACAGTTGTATCAAGAGGAACGAATAAAGCTGAACTTGTTAGAATTAGGTCCTTACCGCGGGGGCCGGGTTCTCGAGGGTGAAAGGTTCCAATCCGGCTATGTTCCGGATCACCTCGAGCTTTTCCGTCAGAAAGCCCTTGATTGTTTTGTTGGCATCGCTAGGAGCGAAATTGCTGGTGGAGTATAAGATCGGGTCTGTGGTTTGACCCGAGTATTCGCACATCAGTTTGGTGCGAATGGAGTTGGGTTGGATGCGAAAATCGACCCTTTCACCAGGTTAAGCCCGATGAGGCCTTGGGCAGAAATGATGGAGATTTTAGCCAATAGAGGCAGAATTTCTTCCCTTTCCGGGTCAGGGGCAAACCCATTGAAGGTTTCAGAAATGTCAAGTTGACCTTCCGAGTAACCCGACAACTTCTTTTCGCCGGGTGGGGAGGTGTCCTGGCAGTAAAAGTATGAGAGCTGCCAGTGCTTTACGTGGGAGTTGAGGGTGAGAGGAGGCATTAAGGAGTTCTTGCGGCGTTGGATGGAAACCCCGCCGCAAGCAAGAAGTGCACCGTCGCCGCTTTCGCGGCACGGTTTGCACTGGAAGAGTTCGACGAAAAGAGCCAGACTTGGCGGAGTGCACAAGTAAGACTCGGAAAGAACGATAAAATGAGTGATGTTTAGGATGGAGTTGGGTCCTATGTCGAAAATGCGAAGGCCATAATGGCTTAAAACGTCGCGAAAGAAAGGATGACCCGGAGGCCGGAAGCCCCGGGTCACATGTTCGACAAAGCAGATTACCTCATTTTCTGCTGGAGTGGGCCGGGTTTCATTACCCGGTACTCTCCACTGGATAGTTTCCTGAGGGGGTAGAACCCCTAGTTCAACCAGCTCTTCTAGTTTGGCCTTGGTGACGGAGGATCTCCCCCAGTTGGCGGATATGGAATTTGTGGTTTTGGCCTTAACTGGCTGCTTTCCCTGTCTCTTGGGCGCCATGGGGTTAACCTGAAAAAGCGTCCAAGGAAAGGATGTGAGAAGTGAAAACTCGGAAATTGTCAGTTGAGCAAGTGTTGGTAAGTTAAACATGATCCGGGTGTTACTTTGCTGATCCAGGTATGAGTTGTCCGGGTATCGCACATTATTACAAAGGCTGTGGAATCTTATACATAGATAAGTGTTCGGGGAGGGTAAATGGCTGCCCGTACATCTATTACGAGCAAATGAGCCGGAGAGGAAAGACTTTCCGGGTGATAGGAGTAAAGGCGGAAAATTTAGACGACTCCAGCCCAGATTGGGAGTCTCATTTCTGAATTTGTGGCAAAATTAGTGATTACAAGTGGTAGGAGAGTGAGTTAAACTGTGTATCTTATCTATTGGGTGAGCTAGAGTAAACACTAGTGACTTGATTCGGCATGACCCGAGAAATCGCGGGCGGCTCGATTCAGATCTAACTTGAGGAGAAACTAAGAAATTACGAGGATAAGCTAGAGGATGTAGAAGGCTTACCGAAGGAGATTGAAGCGAAGATTTGCGGAGGCAGATGACGCAAGTTTGGTGCCCTTTCACGATTCTTGGCGGGCAGATCGGAGGTTTGGTGGCGGATTTAGGCGGTGGAGTGAACCGCGCTGTGGCGGAGCGCAAACGGCGGCGGATGGGCTCCGGTGACGCGCGCGGGGCTTCCGTGATGGCGCTCTGGGGGCTCGAGCTTGAAAGGAGGAAGGAAGAGGAATGGGGAAAATAAGCCGTTGGAGCTAGGATTACTTCCAAGGGCTTATTTATAACGGCCTGGGTGGAAAAACTTAGCCCAACGGGCGGAACCCGGGAAATACGGGGTAATGGCCGTCTATTTCGAAATTTGCGAGATACATTTTTAGCACGGAGGGAGGTGTCCAGTTAAAAAAGGAAAGAAGATCTTTTCCTTGGTATCAGGATTAATTATCGAGAAAAGTGTAGAGTCGTGGAGTTTTTATTAAGACTTAAACCTGGAAAGTTAGGAGAAGCATTTGGAGGAGAGCCGGGTTACTGCATGATCACCGTGGAGTTGGACCCAGCCATTTATCAAAGCATTGTAACTCGGCCTCCATACGCTTGAGCGTTTGATATTTTTGCAGGGAATAGCCAGCGCTTCACGAAGGAATCCAGGAAGCCCAAGCTATTCTGGGGACTACTGATGGGGGGATAGTAACCCGGTAGGCCGACTCCAAGGTGTAACCCGGCCCAAAGGACGCTGCGCGGGATCCGGCTAAGGATAAAGAAACTTCTGGAAGGCCCAAAGTTTGTAGGCCTCGTAACCCGGATTGTGGGTTGCGGTAAGGAAAGCTAGGGTTTGTAAGCAGAGTTCGGATAGGACTCAAGCTACGCCTTGGAGGGCAAGCCAGGGGGGGTACGGGTGCTTTATAAACCAGCCCCTAGGCTTAGCTTGGCAGAGATTCACGACATAATCATATCACCTGTTATCGAGTATCTAGTATAAATCGAGAGCCATATTCGAGACTCGGCGAGTTGAGTGCCGATTCCTAGATCGCTTATCATCATGTTCTCTTTCGAGCTAAACCCTCTCCCAAATACCTGTGTCGACTTGCCCCAAGATCAGTTACCCCTGGTAACATCTGCCGTGATCATCCCACGACAGCTCTTCCCTCTGCCGTGCCGAACTTGTCTGGATATTGCCGGCATTACCTCGCTGTTGGCTGACATATGGTGTCCCATGCAGTCCACTTCGGTGATCTGGGTAATTAACTTGTTGTGCCACCGCAGTGCGCAACATATCTATCGCCCGCCGGGTCTCCTCTGCGTGGGGTGACTCTCTCACGGGGATTTGATTCAGTGCAAGCGTTGCCGCGTACACGTTGTCCATGGGATTGTTGTAATGACCCGCTGGTGTGCGAAAACGTGATGGTGGTGGTGGTGGTACAGTATTGCCGGTAGTAACTACAGTCTGTGGTACGGGTAACCCGGCCTGCGCGTCTACTGGTCGTACTCCTCCGGTTGTTGGCTGAGGGGCGGTCCCTTGATTTGCCGCTGGGATCGGCTGATCCTGAGGCGTGATAAATAGCGCAGCCGGGTTTATGACTCCTCCCAATGCTGGCAATCTGGTTTGGTGCCTTTGATGTATTCTAGTCGTTTCCTCTCGGAGCCGGGTTTCCAGTGCATCCAGCTCGCGTTGTCGTGTGGTCATCCCTTGTCTTTCTGCTTCTACTTGCCTTCTCTGCTGCTCCAATGCACGACGGGCTACGTCCAAATCCCTAACACGTTCCGCCGCGTTCTCTGGACTGATAACTGTGGCAAGAACTGTCGGATCTAGGATCAGATTGTTGTCGAACAGGGCCGGATGTTGTGGATTGGAAGGACCCGCTCCTGGTGTCCGGTTTGCTAGGAATCCAAACATGTTCGCGTGTAACTCGTTTTCTGGCGCTTGACTGGTAACCGATGCCGACTCTCCGTCAACCTGGGCCAAAACCATTTTTCCGTTAGCCGGTCCCTGCTGCCGGGTCAATGCTTGCGCTGCCCCGGCTGCGGCTGCGGTTACGTTCTCTTGGTGGAGATTGGTCGCGGGAGCCGTGTAAACCGCAACCCGGCGCACAATGCTTGGCGCGAATCCATACTGTTCCTCTTCGCTGCTGTGTTCCTCGTACCGGTTCTCCAGTAGATGCAGGATAGATTCGGTATCATCTTCTTTCTCGACCCGGCCACGCGGGGTCCATGCCGGCTCCTCCGGCTGTTCCCACTTCGTGGTGGGCTCTTCTGTCGGGTTTGTTGTCCCAACTGATTCTTCTCCATCTGATTGGATATAGCTGGTCTTCCCTGACATAGAATCAAACCCAGAGTCGTCAGGGATCGAACCGGAAGTACGTACCATACCGACGAAGACGCTGATCTGGCCGTTTGTCATGATAGATCCGGATTCGAGGTGATCCGACTCCGGCCCCCAGCCGGAATCGTCCACCATCTTCTCTCCTTTGTGGTCGATGTAGATCTCGCCGATGACTAGATTCTCCAAGTTCTTCCGAGCTTCTCCCGTGATGTAAACACCTTTGGACGCAGGCCCCACGGTGGGCGCCAACTGTCGTGGGATAATCACGGCAGACGTTACTGGGGGTAACTGATCTTGGGGCAAGACGACACAGGCGTTTGGGAGAGGGTTTAGCTCAGAGGAAAACATGATGATACTCGATCTGGTAGCCGGCAATCAAGTCGCCGAGTCTCCGATCTCGATGTATTAACTCAACTCTCGTGTTACACTGGATGCTCGATATCAAGCAATATTGCTAGAACTCTTGGATCTCTAAACTAGACCGAGGGGCCGGTTTATAAAGCACCCGGACCCCCCTGGCTTGCCCTCCAAGGCGCACCCTGAACCCTACCCGGACACCGCATACGAAAAACCCTAACTTTCCTTACCGTAACCCACAATCCGGGTTACGAGGCCTACGAACTTGGGCCTTCCAGAAGCTCCTTTATCCTTAGCCGGATCTTGCGCAGCGTCCATTGGGCCGAGTTACACCTTGGTGTTGGCCTACCGGGTTATCATCCCTCCATCATTCTACATGCGTATGTGTCGAGGGAAAAAATATTTTAATTTTCTTCGATCACGAGTTCAAAACAAATTCTACCCGAGCACAAATTAATGTTTCCCACTAGTGGAAAACAACCCTCTAGTACCGGTTCCAGAGGGTCTCTAGTACTGATTGGGCAACGGGTACTAATTAATTGGTACTAAAGGTACCCCAACCTTTAGTACCGGTTACTCTGGAACCGGTATTAACGGTGCCTCCACGTGGGCTTGGCAGGAGCTGCGGGACTGGGAACCTTTGGTACCGGTTCGTAACACGAACCGGTATTAAAGGGTGGGGACCCTAAACCCTAGGATTCTCTACCGTGGCAGAGAATTGTGCATTTCTCTGCCCGGCAGAGAATCCAGGTTTTAGGGTTTAGGGACTATTATCGGACCGTTTCGTCGTACCAGTATCGCGTCGATGCGCCAGAAAAGTGTTTGGGTATATATAAAATATTTACATGAAGATCAATTTGATGCATATCAACTTGGTGCATATATATAACACATTTAATTAATTCCATACGATCGAAAATTATGTAGTACTCTCCGAGACATACTATGTATTACATGCAGATAGCTCACTATTACATTGAGGCATACTATGAAACATGGTGGTACTCTCCCTCGGGAGCTATGACGTCGCGAAGGAAAAATCTAGCTAATTCCTCGCCAATTTCTTGGAAGCGGCGATGTAGGGGGAGGTTCTCCCGCTTTCTTGCCAACTATAAAAGAATGAGATACATATGAATACATGAGTTATGTATATATATATGTATAAAATCATAATAAAAAAATTATGACTGAAACTCAGCAGAACTGATGGTAACAAAATAAATTTGTGAATATAGTTTACGTACCTCTTTATTGATGTTCTTATTTATTATCTCGGTGACAACCTTGTGAATGTTCTCACAAACATAGTAATCACATAGATTAGTCTCCTTTGATTGTTGATCGCATTTTTATACAAGAATATATTTCAATCAAACAATAATCAAGTATGATAAAGGTGTGTGGACCTAGATAGTAGTACTTACTTTCAAATTCCATGTCAGCTTCTCCGGCCATCCACCTTCTGGATCTTCCTTGATGAATGTTTTCCATAAGCTGCGCGACAAAAAAAATGAATAAAAGAGTTATTAATTTATTGACATAAGGAGATTAACGAAAAAGACGATAAGAATTAAATAAATTACCTTTTGAGCATATCAAAACAGTGCTTGTAATCTATAGGCTTTTTGCTCATTGAGTCGTAGACTTCAACTGATCCATCGTGCATTTTAATGATGATAAGCATAAAGTGGAAGCTGAGCACGTTTAAATATGCAGTGTCATAGATATAACTCATTAGTTTAGATTTTAATATCTGGTGAGCAAAATATAATGTGTTAGAAGACGGTAACACTCACTTGTAGTTGTAAGGCCAAAGTATTTGTTTTTTGTCACGTTGTCTCTTCAAAAACCTTAACAAAGTCTCCGGTGTATCATTGTTATACAGGGGATCCTTTATGGTTTTTTCATGCATTATATCCGCGTCAATGAACCCAATGTCTTTGATTTCATCCCTTTTGCATTCGAGCATCTTCAATCTGCATAATATAGCGCAAAAAAGATTAAACTGAGGATAATTACAAAAAATGATCGAACTGGGCTAAACACTTCTTAAATTACATAAATAAATTACTTACAGACAATAGCAACTGAGTAGCGATTTGTCGAGGGCCCGGAGACTGTATAACGCAAAAAGATCTTTGAAGTCAATGCTCACATCGTAATCTTGGAAGTAGTGCTCCTCCTTAACTGCCACCATCATAGCCTAGTACCCTTCCTTTGCCCTACCCAAGTACCAGTTATGCAAATTGCGCATTCTTGTTGGTAGGATGGAGACATTCTCGACCAACTTTTTCCTTTTTTCAAATTTATGTGCTACTTCAGCGGTGGGGTAATCGATATCGGTTGTATGTTGTTGATAAGTACTTTGAACGGCCTTCATGTCAAACACCTTGAGAGGGGCGACCGATTGACCGGCTTGTTCTCCGAGCTGGGGAACTTGTTTCCCTTTTCTCGCCTAGACCATATGTTTCCTTTTTCCCGCCTGCTGGACCACCGGTTTCCCTTTTCCAGCCTGCTGGACCACTGGTTTCCCTTTTCCCGCCTGCTGAACCACCGGTTTCTCTTTTTCCGCCTGGACCATCTCTTCATATGACCTTTCAATACAACGCCTATAGTATGATGGCGGCGATGGTACAGGGTCATATAGATTCTCAACGGTACGCACAACTTTCACCGGATCTAGCATCTTGTTAAAAGGTATCTCTGGCACTTTCCTAGCAAAATGGGCAGCCACCTCGGAACGAACGATGGCGTCGTTTTCCTCGTCAGGTTTTTTCCAAGGTAACTTATGAAGAGGCAGATGTGTTCTCTCTATTCTAGGTCTCCTCCTAGCCGGCGAATCGTTCTGCTTAACGGGCGCTTCCTCACGCGAAGGATATCGAGATGCTGGACTCGCGCTGCATCCCCCTCAGGTAGGTGTGGACTTTGCTACTCATGTGGACTGCTACCCCGACGAGTCGATGGCCCTTGCTACCCCCGGCCAGGTGCTATGACTAGAGCTCTGCTCCCCTAAAGGATTAAAGCCATCTGTACTTAGACCAAATCTTAAGTTCCTCATGTCATCTGCAAATGTCTTGAACTCTCTGTCAATTTTTCTCCACTGCGACCCGTCAGCCGGGTGTCTTAGCATCACGTCTTTCTTACGGCCTTCTTTGTAACATCACAACAATTTGGCATGATCTTTGTTTTGAAACAAACGTTTCAACCGTGGTATTACAGCAGCATACCACATCACCTTGGCAGGAACCCTCTTCCTGGGCGTGGCTCGCTCTCAACATCACCAGGGTCATCTCTCTTGATCTTATACCGCAATGCACCACATATCGGGCATGCATTCAAATTTTCGTACTTATCGCCGCAGTAGAGGATGCAGTCATTTATGCATGCATGTATCTTCTGCACCTCTAATACTAGAGGGAAGACAACCTTCTTTTCTTCGTACGTACTAGAGGGCAATACATTCTCCCTTGGAAGCATCTTCTTTATTATTTTCAGCGACTTTTCAAAACCCTTGTCAGAAGTGCCATTCTCTTCCTTCCATTGCAGCAATTCTAGTGTGGTACCTAACTTTTTCTGGCCATTTTTGCAATTTGGATACAACAAGTTGTTGTGATCCTCTAACATTCTCTCCAACTTCAACTTCTCGTTTTCACTTCCGCAGTTAATCTTCGCATCACGAATGGCCCGACCTAAATCGTCATCGGGCTCATAAAAAACGAGCTCTTCATCATCTTCGACTCTCCCATTGTCCTATCACCGTGTTCAGCAAACATAGGATAGTTGTCATTATCCTCTTCTTCTTCGTTGTCTTCCATTATAACCCCTCTTTCTCCGTGCTTTGTCCAACAACTATATTCGGGCATGAAACCGTTCTCAAAGAGGTGGAACTGAATGGTTCTTGAGTTAGAGTAATCCTTCATATTCTTACAGGCACTACATGGACAACACATGAAACCATTCGACCGCTTACTTGCCTCAGCCACGTGGAGAAAATTTTGCATTCCATTAAGAAACTCGGGATAATGTCGGTCACCGTACATCCATTGTCGGTTCATCTACATTATATAAGTGTATCAAAAACCATTCATTACAGTACATCATAGACTAGTGACCAAATTAATTAATATACAGATCCATCAGATTAAAAGTAAGGTACAGTACTGACCAAATGTAATACATAGTTCTCATAAAACATACACTCAAACTAACATACACTCATTACACTACAACTATCTAATAAAATTAAAACCAACAAAAAATGCGATCAAAATCGCAAGTAAGTTAACTACTGCACCTATAGCATAATGAAACCAAGCTTCTTGATTAATTGCATATTTTCTAATATTTTTAATCTTCAAGCGTATTGCATCCATCTTGATCTGGTGATCATCGACGACGTCGGCAGGCTTTAAGTTTAATTTCATCTTCTCTTCTAGGCATTGCAGACGAAGATCTTCACTTCTTTTCAAATTTTCTTTCAAATCATTATTTTCTTTCTCAAATAAATTAAGCATCTCGACCAGAGGGTCGGTTGGAATTTCTGGTTCAACTACCTCCTAGATAAAATATCTATGTCAAGTTGGTTGGCATAATTATCATAGGGCGAAATGAAACAAATAGTTATAAAAGTAAACCACGTCCGAATCATAGACCGGACCAGGACCGACGGGGACGGATATCAAAACCATGACACTATACATAAAAAAAACAATCATACATGTAAGAAAATTATAAAGTAATATATATATATATATATATATATATATATATATATATATGCATCTATCACATAAAACTAAGTTTGTTATAAAACATAAAAACAAGTAGGCTCACCGAGGTGATGTCGGCTAGGGACGGCTCTGGCGATCGATCGCGGTGAGGACGGGGAAGATACTAAAACCAACAAAACATACTTTAATTTGAGCTCAAATTGCATATAAAACGAATGAAATCCCTAAGTTAGATATTTCATCAAACATCTTTCTAACACTAAAAAATGAAACGAGTTAAACTATAGGAAATGAGCTAAATTAGGAACGCCAGAAGAAAGGATCATGTTGCTAACCATTGTATAGATGGTTGCTGCCAATCTTAACAAAATGGTGGAGAAAATGAAGATTTCTTGGAGTGTGAGAGGAGAGAATTTTTTTAGAAATGTGTTGGAATGAAATTGGAGAGCTAGCATGGGTGGGTTGGCTTGAAGAAATAGGATGCACACCCTCTAGTACCGGTTTGTGTTATGAACCGGTACTACAGGTGCAGCACCGGCCACACCTGCGCAACAAATTTTGGCGCAAAACCCTTTAGTACCGGTTTGTCTCACAAACCGGTACTAATGGTCGAGAAAGAACCGGTACTAGTACTACGGGAGAACTTTTATACGCCGACGGCCAATTATCGGGGCCATCGGCATAGACCCGACATGCAAACGCATAATCAAAAAAACTATTGGGATACGCCGACGGCAACCCCGTCGGCCTATGTTTTTTTTTGCTACGCCGACGGCAACCGTCGGCGTATCCTAGATTTTTTTACTCACTCACCATTTTGAGCATAACTTTTGCTTTCGAACTCGGATTTCGACGTTCTTTAGCTCGTTTAGAAAAGGAGAAACATATCTACATCATCGGGCATATTATTCAAGATACATTCTTCAAAAAAATCGTGAGTAAGAACGGAACAAACAAGAAAGGGTTAAAGGTTACCGGGTGTAGACCTATAAGCTGGGTTTTTCTCCAGCGGGGATAGAGGTAGAATATTTAGAAACTCTTGGTGTATCTATGATGAAATAAGTATTTGTGTACCTAAAAATTATTTTTCCAAAAATCATGAGCAAACTATGAGGTACCTGTAGTTCAAATTTGACCAGTTTCCAGCGAAATCGGCAGAAACTTGTGTTTTTCAAAAGAGGTGGATGGAAACCTTTTCATATGAAAAAGCCTGGTTATTTGTGCATATAAAATTATCTAGTATTTACAAAAATTGTATCTCTCAAGTTTTGCAACATATTTGTGGTAGGTCTTTCAAAAAAAAACCATTTTTTACACTCGGAAAATAGAAAATGGTTTTTTTATTCAATGAAAAGGAAAACTTCCCCCGTCAACATTGTCCCTGCTTCTAAGATGCATGTTTGTGTGGAATATGGTCACATTTAAACAAACTATTCCATGCATTTAACCATAACACCTGTCATTTGGCCCGAAACCCTGTAATGTTCGGAGGAGATAGCGTATTTTTGTGAACACAATTTTAACACAACTGTCGTATTCCAAGTCTATTATTTTTTGTGTATACTAGAACATATAAAATGACACCACGCGAAGGTCTTGCATCATTTTGGGTAGTTTTGAATTTTTTGGAATTTTCTAAACCGGTATGAGGAAAAAGTCAAGACGGCGGGCATGACCGTTCGTATCTAGAGATTGAATATTGAGAAACTCTTGGTGTACTATGATGCAATAGCTAGTTGTGTACCTAAAAATGATTTTTTCCAAAAAATTATGAGCAAACTATGAGGTACATGTAGTTCAAATTTAACTAGTTTCCAGCGAAATCGGCAGAAACTTGTGTTTTTCAAAAGAGGTAGATGGAAACCTTTTCATATGAAAAAATTGGTTATTTGTACATATAACATGGTTTAGTATTTTCAAAAATTGTAGCTCTCAAGTTTTGTAACATATTTGTGTTTGGTCCTTCACAAAAATAAACCATTTTTTACACTCGGAAATAGAAAATGGTTTTTGTATTCAATGAAAAGGAAAACTTCCTCCGTCAACATTGTCCATGCTTCGAAGATGCATGTTTTTTTGGAATATGGGCACATTTAAACAAACTATGCCATGGATTTGACTATAACACCCGTCATTGGGCCCGAAACCCTGGAATGTTCGGAGGAGATAGCTTATTTTTGTAAACATATTTTCAAAAAATCTGTCGTATTCCAAGTTTATTACTTTTGGTGTATACTAGGACATATATAATGACATCACGCGAAGGTCTTGCATCATTTTGGGTTGTTTTAAATTTTTTAGAAATTTCTAAGCCGATTTGAGGAAAAAATCAAGACAACGGGCATGACCGTTCGTAGCTAGGGGTTGAATATTGATAAACCCATGGTGTATCTATGATGAAATAGGTAGTTTTATACCTAAAAATGATTTTTTCCAAAAATCATGAGCAAACTATGAGGTACCTATAGTTCAAATTTAACTAGTTTCCAGCCAAATCGGCAGAAACTTGTGTTTTTCAAAAAATGTGGGTTGAAACATTTTTCATAGGAAACAAATTGGTTATTTGTGCATATAACATGGTGTAGTATTTTAAAAATTGTAGCTCTCAAGTTTTGCAACATATTTGTGTTTTTGGTCTTTCACAAAAAAAAAACATTTTTTTACTCGGAAAATGGAAAATAGATTTTTTTACAATGAAAAGGAAAAAAGTCTTATACATGGTGGAAAATATTATATGGATGTCATATTTGAATTTCTCTCATTTTTCTAATCGATATAGACATATTGTTTGCCAAATTTCGATTTACAGATTTATAGATATGAATTGTTCAATATTAAATAGAAAAGGCAAATATGTTAATTACTACTTAAATTCAAAATTATTTGAATTCAAGTTTATTATGAGTTATTATTTTTTATTTAAATAATTGTTTGATTCACGAAATAAAAGAGTGTGACATGATGGTTCAAGGGTTAACAAAATTGATTGGATAATATTGTCAGCAACACATATGTTGTTTCTAGGTAGCTCACAGGGAAGTAACTACGAAATTAAGCGTGCTGGGGCTGAAACCATCTTATGATGGGTGACCGATCGGGAAGTGTTAATAGAAGCGAGTAATTTAGATTAAAATTAAAAATGGTTAAAGATAAAGATAAATGTGACTATAGTGTGATTAAATAGTTAAACAGGTGAAATAAAAAAATTAAATTTTTTTTCCCTGCCTGTACGCCGATGGGGCCGTCGGCCTATGCATACGCCAACGGGGATAGGTTTTCCCCGACAGGAGTCAGGCCGTCGGCGTTTGGCCTGTTTCTGTAGTGTAGATGATTCTGGCGCCTTGAGCTCTGGAACCGGTACTAGTGCACCTTTAGTACCGGTTCATAAGCAAACTGGTACTAAACGTAAAATCCTTTTTGTCTCATTTTCCACTAGTGTCCCGGGTTGCCACAAATCTGCATTCGTGTTAAGGCTCACTTCCTATACACGCCTTTCTGCTGGTACACAAAATGCATACGTGCGCGTGATCTCCGTCTATCTCCGTCTATCTAGACATGTTTTAGTGTCTAGATACATGCATATATGAAAAAGTGGAAGTCATCTATTTTGGAACGGAGGGAGTACTTGCCAGCTGACGTATATGTACGCCTTCGTACGTGTTCGTCTGAGCTGGAGACCGTCGATCAGCGTGCCGGCATTAGTAAGACCGTTGGAAAAATATACCGTATCAAAATATAAGATGTTTTAGCATTTTGTAGATATAATGTATCTAGACATGTTTTAGTGTGTATATTCGTATGCATCTTGCACTAAAACATGTCTAGGTACATATTGTCTAGGAAATGCTAAAACATCTTATATTTCGATACGGAAGGAGTACATCTTGCTGTACTTCTACTACAGTAGCTTTATTATTCCTCCTAGTACGTACGCACATCGCCGTATCCAGCAGCCTGCACACTTGACACGCATGAAACTAGACAACAGTAGCAGCACACATTTGACATTTCTAGCTAGATCTGTCGCTGGAAACATCAGCCGTGATGGCGACGTGCAACGAACATACCACTGCCGCAGGAGACACAAATGCATACACACACGTACACTACGCAACAAACCGAAAACCAGCTGCGAATCTACGGATTTCACAGTGATGCCCGGAGCGAATGGCTCCATGGATCATGCCGGCCGGCCGGCCCGAGCAAAAACAATCCACTGAAAAATACTATGCATCCGCCCTTACTAGCTCGATGATCCAAGAACTGAATAATGTAATAGCATTGACTTGTCCAGATGAATTGTGGGCATCGTCAGCAAGCAAGAGTGACCGAGTACCGTACACGCATTTTTTTTTTAAGCTGTCACGGCGGGGGGGGGGGGGGGGGGGGGGGGGGGGGGGCTGAAAGAGGTTACCCACCACATAGATAGAGATATCCTCGTCACAAGTCGGCTGCATCTCTGTGCGCCGCCGATTTGAAGCGGTGAGACCATAGAGTTAGGTCCTCGATGACGTTCCGTATAGTAGTATTACAACATTGGTCTATGTTCGTAAAGACCATGGCGTTCATGACATCCCAGATTTTCCAGAGGATGATCAGCAGCATAGAAGGCCATATGGAGGTTGGCAGACCCTGAGGTAAGATAGCATCCCAGATCTCAGGGAAAGTAAGGTGGGTGACGGGGATTCCCACCTTCTGCCAGACCTGGGGATCCCAACCTTCTGCCAGGCCTGAGCGGCAGCCGTGCACGTGAAGAACAAATGGGAACGGTCCTCTAGGTCGCCTGAGCATCTTGGACAGTTACGGTGGTCCAAAATATGTTTGTGATGGAGATTGGCTCTTGTGTTAATCCTGTCCAGCGTGAGAAGCCAACCGAATATCTTCACCTTTCCCGGGACTCGAGTGTCCCAGACACGCTGAGAGTCCCTGTCTGGCGTACCTGTGAAGAGCGCGGCATATGCCCCTCTAGTGGAGAAAGGGGATCCATCCAACAGAGCTCGATAGTCTGGCCCATTCGCCAACGTGAAACCCTGCAACAAGGAAGAAAGAGCAGCAAGCTGGCTGGTAGCTACGTTAGTTAGCCGATTCTGAAGGTCCGCATCAACCCCATTTTGCAATATGTCCACAACAATGCCGTTTTGGTGAGTATGGTGGGAGTAGAGGGCGGGGAAGCGTCGGCAAGGGGCTCAGACAGGAGCCATGTATCGTACCAGAATAAGGTGGAGGCGCCATCCTTCACAATGCATCGAGTGATTTGGGATAGCATAGGCATGTATTTGTGTATAATTTTACCTAAGAAATAGTGGGTGGTAGAGCGGTGGGCAAATGGTGACTGCGAGGAGACCCATTGTTTCCACGGGTTCTGAGGGGTGTAGAGAAATTTGAAGCAGATTTTCAGAAGCAAACAAATATTCTGTGCATTTAATTTTTTAACCCCAAGCCCACACCCATACATAGGAGTACAAACTTTGTCCCAAACAACCAGACATTGCGCGCCCGAGCACGTGTCGTCGGCCGTCTAAAAGAAAGATCTACGTTTGCTATCAATAGCTGCAATAACGGTCGCAAGCAGAGAAAGGGAAGACATGAAATGAGTTGGAAGGCTATCCAAGACGGAGGAGAGGAGGACAAGTCCCCCCCCAAAGACAGAAGAGACGCTCTCCATCCTGCGAGGTATCTGTCGATACGGTCGAGAATAGGCTGGAACGCCGAGGGGGGTATTTTTTTATCTGAAAGAGAGAGGCCGAGGTAGGTCTGGGGGAAGGTGGAGGTGGAGGTCCCTAGCGTAGCCACAATAAGAGGGATGCTATTTTCCGAGATGTGAATAGGGACGAAGGTTGTTTTGTGGAAGTATATCTGGAGACCCGTGGCAGCCGCAAAGTTATCCAGAATCTTTTTGAGGTTTATTGATGTATCGGCTGTAGCCTTGACAATGATAAGGGTATCATCGGCATATTGGAGGACGGGGCAGGGAATGCCGTCGCAAAGAGGATGATCAAGGAGGTTGAGGGCGCAAGCGTGGATAACCATTTGTTGAAGGACGTCGGCGACATATATAAATAGGTATGGAGAGAGGGGGTCGCCCTGTCGAAGCCCCGTTTTACAGTTAATCCAAGGTCCCGAGATTCCATTGACAAGGAAGGTTGTCATACCAGTTTCTAGAAGAAGTTGGATCCAGGAAACAAAGCGAGGGGGGAAGCCATGGTGCGTAAGAATTTTTAGAAGGGATTCCCAGTTGACTGAGTCGAAAGCCTTACGGAAGTCCAGTTTGATCACGATGATTGGCGCTTTGCGGCGGTGATAGCAGTTAATGACGTCGGCCGCGAAGACAAAGTTTTCCGAGATACCACGGGCGGGGACGAGACTAGTCTGGTTAGGGTGAACAATTCCCTGAATGATTGTTTGTTAAGAGACGTCCAATAGCTTTGATGGGGCAGTTTTGCAGAGCAATAGGGCGGAACGCATCCGCGGTGCAGGCATCGTGGCCTTTAGGGAGAAGGACCATGTAGGATTTGTTGATGCTTTGAAGGTTGAGACTAAGGTGGTAGAACTGTGCGAAAAAACCGTGGACCTTGGGTTTGACGACCATCCAGAACTTGCGGTAGAAGGCTGGGCCAAACCCGTCAGGGCCTGGGCTGGCCGTCATATTCATGTCTAGCATAGAGGCCGCAATTTCGGAGTCCGAGAAGGGGGAATCGAGGTCAGAGAGACCCGAAGTGATATCCGGATAGATGTATGCAAGGTCGAACTTCCAGTCCGTGGGCAGTGTTTCCCCCAACAGACTAGAATAGAAAAGGGGTAAGGATTTTTGTTTTCTGGGCGTGGATGTCCACTTGGATACCATCGTGCTCAAGAATATCAATCTTGTTGTGGCGGAGACGAGAGGACGCGCAGGCGTGGAAATAAGTAGTGTTTTCATCTCCGTCAATAGCAAAACGGATTTTGGGGCGGGATTTCCAGTGTGATATGCGAGTGTGGATGGCTCGTCGAAGCGTGGCCGAGACCACCTTCCGAAGAGCGTGTTCAGGGGTTGAGATTGTCCGATGTTCCTCAATAATATCTAGGAGAGCGATCACCATTTTCGAGTTTTTTCCCATGAGGTAAACGGGGACAAGGTGGCGCCTCCAAATTTTGAGGTCAGCCCGTGTTTTTTTTAGCGCAGCAGCAAGATCTCTCGCGCTGTCATTGAACAGCCCTTGCGAGGCCCACGAGAGGGAGCTCCTACATATTCTCGCAGAAAGATGTCACGGTTCCCTTGAGAAAATCTTGTATACTCCCTCCGTCCGAAATTAAATGTCATAAAGTTTGGCAAAAGTGGATGTATCTAGACATAATTTAGTGTTAGATACATCCACTTTTGTCAAATTTTGTGACACTTAATTCCGGACGGAGGGAGTATATGCTAATTGTCGAGACGACACGTGCCAGCCCCATATGCATATGAGGCTAAAAGACCGCATTTCCTAACTCAGTTTTGATGAGAGCAGCATACAGTAAGCTTTGCTTTGGCTGAAGGGAATTTATTCTAGGGGCAGTCGTTAAGATATCAGCTCCAGCTACTTAAGTAAAAAATATCTTCTGCCGGCATGTAAATCCTTTGCCCTATAAAGTTTCAATGTTGGACATATGTAATAGTGGTGACTCACGGTACATGTAGTCCGGTTTTCTTAGAGTAAAAAATTAATTTTTTTTCTCATGGTTCATTTTTTTTTCTTACTTTACATGTGGCCAAAATTTTATTTTTGGAAGACTGTTGAAAGTCATTTTTGGTGTGTAGAAAGATCAGTTATATTTACTTTAGATACCAAATTTTTTATTTTTCTGAAAATACCGGCATACATGTAGCCCAGGTTCATATCGCTGTGCTCCATTTGGGCCCTTATTTGGAGTTCTTGGAAGAAAAACTAAATACTCCATTCGTCCCATATTAATTGTCTCAAAATTGGATAAAAGTGAGATAATAGCATAAAACTATCACTTTTGTGGCTAAATTTACGGTTTCCTACCACTTTATGTTTTTCGGACAGAAATCTACCACTTTTCGCAAAGATTTTTTCAAATCGCACTAAATGTTGTCTAAGAATGAATTGACACCGAATCTGACAACGGGACCCACACTATTTGCTGATGTGGCAAATTATATAATAAAAATTTTCCAAAAAAAAAACTGGGAAGAAAATTGTTCTCATCTTCCCCAAACCCATCTCCCGCCGGCCCTTTACTGCTGGCCGCCAGCCTACCCCGCGGCGGCCGCCCCTTTGCTCGCCACCGGAACCCTTTCCTCGCCCCATCCCGCGCTCGTAGGTCGTTGCCGGCGCCTCTCTATGCAGGAGCCCGGTAGGATGTTGCTGCTCTCGAGCCCAAATCGAGGACGAGCACGGCCGGGTCGTGCACGGCCTCCAAGCCGATGGGAAGCGCTGCCGCGCGGAGCATGTGTTCCCGCGAGATGCCGGTGCACCAAGGAGGAAACGGCTGCGCGCCGCCATCCTCGTCACCGGCGAGCCCCTCTAAGAAGAAAAGCATGAGCTGCGTGGCCCCCTGGGGCCGTGCGACGCCATGTGCCTTGTTCGCCCGTGCGCGTCCCTCTGCGGTGCCTACTCCCGCACCGGCCGACTGTCCCAAGCCCCGCCGATCCCAATTCCCGGCGGTCCCAATCCCTGCGCCGCGGCGGCGGCGGTGTTGACCGTACGGACGTCGAGGGTTCGTCTCCAGCGCTGCGCTTGGCCGCGACCACGCCGACGGTGCGATCTACAACATCGCGGTGGAGGACGTGAACCAGGCCACCATCACCGCCGCCGGCGTGATCCATGGGCTCGCTCTGGAGGACACGCAGCGGCGCGGTCGCGCCCTGCGTTCGGTTCGGGCCTCGTGTGTGAGGCAGGCGTCAAGGAGGCGCTGACACCGGTGGCTGAGTGCGACGGCGGCGGCAGGGGAGCTGGCGTAGCGCATGTTCCGCGATGCGCGAACGGGAAGGAGACGACCTCCACTTTTGTTTTCTTTTTGTAACTTCTTTTTTCTTAATTTGACTCCACTTCCCTTTTTTTATAATATTTCTTTCTTAATTTGCTGGCAAGTGGGTCCCACTCTTAATTTGGGTGTCAATTCGCTCTCAAAACCCAATTTATACGTTTTGGGAAAATCTTTACGAAAAGTGGTAGATTTTTGTCCGAAAAACATAAAGTGGTAGCAAACGGTAAATTTGGCTACATTTGGCTACAAAAGTGGCAGTTTTGTGCTATTATCTCGATAAAAGTGGATGCATCTAGACATATTTTAGTGTTAGATACATCCAATTTTGTTTAACTTTGAGACAATTAATTTGGAACCGAGGGAGTACAAATTAGGTGTGTTTAGTCATCCACACACAGAAAGTGGCGAAGGGGAACGGAATCTAGGCAGCGAATTTTGCACAGTTTGATCCACCATTATATAATGGCTACGGATAAGTGGAAAGTTCCCCAGATCACTAGGCTTTTTATATGGGGCTTAGCCTGATTAGGACTATCCTTACTGCACAAAGCTGTCCTATTCTAGACAAGTGTGTACTGGGCATGCACTCCTTTGGATCTTTTCGGCGAAAATGAACGCGCATTCTGCGTACCTTCTACTCCGGGTTGCTTGGCACGGTGCACGATGTGCGGTGGGATCCCGCCCTCGCTGCCTTGTTGCCACGCGTGCCTGGGCTGGGCGCGGTCGAGGCCCCCTTCTCCGTGCAGGAGCTGCGTGATGCCGTGTTCTCGATGCGCTCGCACAGCAGCCCCGGTCCGGATGGCTTCGGGCCGGCGTTCTTCAAAATGTTCTGGCCCCTGGTCCAACCGGACCTCATGGCATTCTTGGAGGAATTCTATCACGGGCGCGCCCACCTGGCAGGGGTTAACCAAGCCTTCGTGGCTCTCCTCCCTAAATCTGATGTGGTGACCTCAGCCGACGGATTTCGTCCAATCTCGCTGCAAAACTGTGTCATGAAGGTGGTCACTCGAATCCTCACCTCCCGCCTCCAACAGTTTATTGAACGGCTCGTGGGGTATGAGCAATCCGGTTTCATTGCGGGGCGCTGCATCTCGGATAACTTCCTGTACGCGGCAGAACTGATCCAATGCTGCCAGCTCCGGAAAGCCCCCACCATCGCGCTCAAGCTCGACTTTCGGAAAGCCTTCGACTCCGTAGACTGGAGGTCCCTGGATGCGATCTTGGATGCCCGTGGCTTCGGGGACCGCTTCCGGTCCTGGATCCGGGAGATTCTTGCCACCGGGAAAGCTGCTATCCTCCTCAATGGTGTTCCGGGGAGGTGGATCGAGTGCAAGAACGGCCTCCGTCAGGGGGACCCGTTGTCTCCCTACCTCTTCCTCATCGTCGCGGGCCTCCTGCGACAGAGGGTGGCAATGGACTCCACCGATGGCACGCTCCTCCACCCCCTTGTCGATGACCTCCCGTGCTCGGTGCTCCAGTACGCGGACGACACGCTGATCCTGGTCCGCGCCGATCCGCACCAGATTTTCCTCCTACGAGCCGCGCTTGATGCCTTCTCTGCAGCTACGGGGCTCGCCATCAACTACCACAAGAGTACCTTCGTGCCCATTTGCGTGCCCCCCGCTGAGGCGGCTTCGCTAGCTGCGATCCTCGGGTGTCCCGTTTCGACCTTCCCGCAGACCTACCTCGGGCTGCCTCTCTCCGACCGCAAACTTCCCGCCAGTGCCCTCGACTTCCTGGCCGACAGGATCTCGGGGAGGATTCCCCGCTGGAAGCTGTGCACGCTGGATCCAGGGAGTCGTCTGACTCTCACCTCCGTCGTCCTGTCGACCCTCCCCTCTTTCGCCATGTCCGTGTTGGAGATCCCCCCGAGGGTTATTGCGAGGATGGACAGGCCGCGTCGCGCCATGTTCTGGACTGCATCGGAGTCCTGCTCCGGGGGCGACTGTCTGGTCTCATGGGACACTGCGTGCCGTCTAAGGTCGGAAGGTGGGCTAGGGTTGCTAGATTTGGGCACCCAAAACAAGTGTCTGCTCCTCAAAATCGTGCACAAGCTTCTCACCGGCGTCCGGAACCCCTGGACTGACTGGATACGTCGGTGGTATCTTGCCGGAGAGGGCGCCCCCCCGCCCCCGACCCCGACGTGGTACTGCTTCAGTTCGCTCGTGCCCCTCCTCCGGTCCTTGTCTATGGTCTGTGTGGGTGATGGTGTCCACACCTCCTTCTGGCATGACAACTGGACGTCCTTGGGGGGCTTTGGCGGAAGCTCTGCCCGCTGCTTACTCCCACTCGCGTGCCCAGGAGGTCAAGCTGAGCTGTGTCGTCCGTGATGGTCTCGCCGCGCTGGAACTACGCGCCCGCCTGTCGCCCGCTGCTGCTAGAGAGCTCGACCTTGTGATGAGAGCCCTTGACCACCACGTCCCCGGCGTCGCCCCTGATGCTAGCACGTTGCTGTGCACCGCCTCCGTAAGGTTCAAGACCCGAGATGCCTACTGCCTCCTCCGTTCGACCGGCTGTGGACCGCCACTCCATGAACTCAACTGGGAGAACTTCTGTCCCGTCAAAGTTAAGATCTTTGTCTGGATCCTGCGCCACCAACGAACCCGCACGCGGGCTCGACTTCACCGGCTAGGAATCATCCGGTCCCCGGATTGCCCCTTTTGTCCCGGCGTGGACGAGGACATTTGCCACCTGTTCATCACGTGCCCCAGGATGCAGGCGGTGTGGAGGGTGTGCGCGCCCACAACCACCGTCCCCACCATCACTGGTGTGGTAGGGGCGTTCACGGGCGCGCACCCCGGGTGGCCCCCTCTCTGCTGCTCTGGATCGGCTGGAAAACTAGAAACCGTCGTGTGTTTGACGGACTAGACACGTATGTGACCGCGTTCTTCGACCTGGTCCGGAACCACCTGAACCTCTGGATAGTTAGGGCACCCAGACGCCTAGATTGTTCTCAGCTAGTTGCCTGGGGGTCCTCGCTGCCCTCCCTGTAACCTGTACGATGTAATTTTTTCCAAAATCAATGAAAATTCAGGTGGGCCTTTCGCCCTCCGTTGCGTGCCTCAAAAAAAAAAAAAGAACGCACATGCCGTCCCTGATCTCGCCTAAATTTGTATGGTTGTTTGTGCTGGCAAAGTGAGACAATTTCCCTTGTCTGAACAAGGAAATGTCAAACAGAGACACTAGCTAGTACACTGCTGAGTTTTCAGGAAACCACGGTGCCTTTCGGTTACCTAAAAACTGCAAACTGTTGCTGCTCTCCAAGCAATTCGGCATCTTTCTATTCCGAAAAGTTACTTTCGCACTCTGTTCAACACGTGCACAAATTATGAAGTAACCGAAAGGCACCGCGGAGAAAAGGATGGACACGGTTTAGGCCTTGTTTATTTCTAGTGTATTATAGGGGAACTAGTTGAATGCCCGTGCGTTGCTACGGCTACCAAGTTTATTATTTTTTTTACGAATCTTTAGTGAACAACATAATTAATTTTTGAGAACTTTGATATCTATTTTTGGCGGCTTCTTAATATTGTTTCGCCGATTACTCTTACTTTCTCTTGTAACCCTTCCTTATCGCTAAAAAAATGTCTAGTGATCAGAGGTTTACATAGGAACAAAAGTACAATGTTGACGGATATTACACCTTTTTCTTAACTACGAATCAGTTTTCGGGACAAGGACATATTTTATTGACATATTTTCTGAAGCCATGTAACGAACTCGTTTTCCTTCCCTTCATAGGAATATAACATGAATATATCATTGTTATAATTTAGATCCCCTTTCCGGATGCATACATCGACAATCTACTGTAAATAAAAGGTTTTTTTTTCATTCCTTGCACCCTACATTTCCATACAAAGGCCGGAACTAAAATCATCTAAACAAAGAATAGGATTTAATCTGCAGCTACTCACAATGTTTAGAGAAATATACACGTAATTAAGTTACACTTAAAGTCTCAGAATCCCATTTAAAAGTTTCAAGGAATGTCAACTGTAATTTTTTTTTAGAAGGGCCAACACGTTGTAATTGTATACGCCGTAGATATAGTGTTATTATCTAAAGAAAAAAAAGCAAACCACACTCCTCTTACCAGTACACTCTCCTTCCCCAATCCTATCTTCTTCTCCACGACCTTGCACGGCCGGCTCTCCAAGGCTACCATGGCCGAGCACCGCCGCCCGCTCTCCCCATTTTCCCTCTCCCGCTCTCCCCATGTCCCCTCCCCGCTCTCCCCACTACCCATCCCCGATCCTCACCTGCCCGCATGTGTCTCACGACCGGAAATTGGCAGCATGGACGGAGCTACGGAGAGGAGGTGTGGGGTTAAGGGGCAGGACGGCAGCACCTTGCTCGACACCACACCGTAGGCGATCTTCCCATCCCTGAATCCCCCTCCCTGTCCAGTGTCCACAGAGTAAGATGACCCCACCCAGCTCCTCTGGCCGCCGGTCGCCTTCCGGCGCTGCGTCGCCCGGTCGTATTCAGATCCTGAGGTCCCTCCACCAACTCCCACACGCATCCGTCGACTGCACGTCCGAGGCGGCGCTGAACCCCGGGGCCGTCGGTCCAACGGGCGCACATCGAGACAGGACGCCGCCTGCTCCCCCGCGCTGCTGCAGCACCCCATGTGCCCTGCTACGCCCCTGCCGAAGCCGTCGATCCAGGAGCAACATTGACATATGGGATCTATGGCGACAGAGGCCTTGACCATGGAACTGATGACGCTGGTGAAGGTGGATCACCGAGGAAACACAAAAGGTAAACTATTATTAGATAAGACATATCATGGTATAAAGATACCAACATGCTTCTGCTCATAAAGTAGATACATAACAGAAATTTCAGAATTTAGTCAACTGCATCAACTTTCTTGAGATGGGAACTATTGTGACTAAACATAGTCTGCCCTTATTCCTGCTGAATGCATAAGCTTTTATCCCCTGAATAATAGTAGACTAATAGAGTGCTAAAAAATCACGACAGATCTGTAACCACACCATTGGAACTAAACCAGTTCCCGAGCTCCCTAACACCCCTGTTGTCAAGTTCCTGAGCTCGAGTTACCCCACTGCCGCACGGCTTTGGATTCGGAGACTCCCTTGTCTCTATCTGTGCATACAGCGGCATTGCGAGGATAGCGATGACTTAGTAACATTGTGTTGGGTAAATTTCCTCGCTAGC
Source organism: Alopecurus myosuroides (assembly GCA_028641055.1). Classification (NCBI taxonomy): domain Eukaryota; kingdom Viridiplantae; phylum Streptophyta; class Magnoliopsida; order Poales; family Poaceae; genus Alopecurus; species Alopecurus myosuroides. The sequence goes on along the minus strand of CM054057.1, from coordinate 736,189,664 downwards.
AACATTAGATCATTTTTCTTGCCTATATTCTACATGGAAAAATTCAGTAATCAAATGAGCATTTTATCAGACATCACCTAAATGTGTCATTTACAAATCCAATTGTTCAGACAAATTAGTGATTGCTGACAGCATGGCCTTAGTTGTTTTCCTCCCCCCTTTGGCGGAAAAGGGATACTAATTACTCATTTTTGTATTTTTGGTTGATAGTGATAATGGTAGCATGCTGATTAGCAATGACACGAGCAACTACAACACAAACAACCATGTTTATTCCCCCTTTCCCACAACCATTCGGTATCGGTTTATTTTAGTGTTGAAAAATATGCGTGCTATTAGTAAGTAATTGGTTCGTTCAGAAATCATTTTACTGTATATAATTGAATATGCTTAGGGAGAGTAAGCCAGTTACAAAAATGTGTTGAATAGTTATACAAACTGTAGATAGAAAATAAAAACAGCCATCCACCCCAAACCTATTCCCTGATGTGCAATGTCTAGTAGAAAATAAAAGTAAAATTCCAGAATGTATAATGAAGTTGAATGTACTCACCTAATAACTGTAGTTACAGACTGATTGGGCCAACAAAAATTCCCTTCGTGAAGCTCCTGATACATAGCTGATAGTTGAAGTCCCTGATGCATTTCATTCATTATTTCAGATTTTCCAATCCTTCTAGAAAAACATCCTGGTATGCGTGTCTTTTATAGGTTGCTAGAAATAGGTTGATATACGCTAGAGAAGTTACACCCTCACTACTAAGTCATAAGAAAAGAAACATGAGTTATATAACAGAACTACAAATCAGAAAAATATCTATATTTGAGTATTTACCTTGGAAAAGATTAAACTGAGCGGATATTGGGTCTGTTACTACATTTAGAACAGTGTCACTGGGGTCAACCATGAGGATGATCTTCCGCACTGCCGAAGCTGTGGTAGATCTTCTCCTCTCCACTAAAACGCTCTATCATGCGTTTGCTTATCCTCTCGACATTGTCATTTTTTGTGGCTAGGATCGCTCGAGAAGTATGCATGCCATTGGTTCCCTGATCATCGGTATTGTCAAGGTCCTAGTAAGGTATTCGCCTGCATGATAATTATGGTGTCGGTAAGTAAATTTAATCGTTGAGTCTATATAAAGGAAGTGTAGTAAAGACATAGATAAGTACCATCGGTTTCCAAGCTGTAGCTACTCTTGCACAACGAGGGTGATTCTTGAGGTGTAGCGGCAGGCGAGGTGTGTGTGCTAACTATCGGACATGGCATTGCGATGGATGCAACACACAATGTCTTTTGCCTAGTCTGGTAGCTTGCCTTGCACTGAGCTTGAAGCTTTTGCTCCTGTTTCATTGTTAGGCTCTTTCCTTTTGATCGCCATGGAAAGCCTTGCACTGAGCTATCATGAAACAAAGGTTTGCAAAAGCCATTCTTTTTGGAGAGAGCAGTTCTCGAAGCTTGAGTAATCTGGAAGACAGAAAATACCTATATCTTTCAGAAACATTACACCAAGTCTGATCAGAATTAAGGCTATTTTCAAGGAGGAGCTGAAGTGGATCAAGTACATATGAACAAGGAAAGGTTTATAATCTTTTTTCATCGTAGATTGAGAACTTCATTTAATCTATTCAGTAGGAAGGCTATTGTGTATCCTCAAAAAAGATCTCACTTCATATTATTTGTTCTTGGACATGCACAGACTTTGAAAGATTCTGAAACACAAGGCCGAGAAGATGAACACTTGGGCCTTCATTCTGCTTGCTGTCAGCCCCTTGAAATTCTTCCAGTAGAGGTGTGTGTACTCAACTTGATTGCTCTCGCATGAGCCTATGGTGGGCACTGTACTTTTGCCTTAAAGCATGCAGTTTATATAGCTATGAATATGATTCATGTGACAGGGACAACGATTTTCTCACCGTGGCTATGTGTCCTGGAGACGGCGTCATGGTGTCTGCGTCCTGGAGACGGCGCGATGGTGAACTGTCTCCTGGACAACCAGGTCGAGGATGGCGTCGACAGTGAAGTTACGGCAGCTCGCCGGGATGGGCGAGGATTTTAATCAGCCGAGCGAGATCATGGTCGAGAGCGCGGGGCAGTAGGCCGGCATAACTTTTGATGGGAGACGGCGATGATTATTTGGCAGCTGATGTTTAGATCGGAGGCCTGGTTCCTCACCATCGTTATTTGGCAAGTATTATTTGCAGCCGTGATTAGTGTGCCATAATTTTTTTTTGGCAGATATATGATTCCTTATTTGATTGTGAACCTGCCTTATTTGTGGTTGACTGATTGATTTGGGGAGCCTTTTTTTCAGGGAAGAGATTGCCTTATTGCCTTATTTGTCGGCTGGGCTTTGTATTTCGGCTGGGCCTTTTTTGTAGGATGGTGAGGAACGATGAGATGGGGATCCAGCGAGCGATGGTGCGTGGAGCGGACGATGGGAGTTGGACGTACCAACGTACGTCCAACTCCCATTTAATAGTAAAGATATAGGGGATTTTGTCAAATCCCCAAAATCCCCATTAGTCCGTTTACTATTTCGGTTTAGGAGGGGATAATCCCCACAAATACCCGACCAACCATCTCACTTTTGTCTAAATTGAAAACTCTACCCCATGCTAGTGTATTGCGGAGAAGAGTATTTGAGGAGATTTGGTGATAACAAAATCCCCTCCCAACCCCAAACTTCTCAACCCAACAAATACGAGAGAGGTAAACAAGGCCTTAGTCCGTTTACTATTCCGGTTTAGGAGGGGATAATCCCCACAAATACCCTACCTACCCTCTCACTTTTGTCTAAATTGAAAAATCTACCCTATGCTAGTGTATTGCGAAGAAGAGTATTTGAGGGGATTTGGTGATCACCAAATCCCCTCCCAACCCCAAACTTCTCAACCCAACAAATACGAGAGAGGTAAAAAGGCCTTATGGTTCACACCATCTCCAACGATTTCACGTGTTTGGAAAGGCTCTCTCAGTCGGTGCGTTCCTTTTGACCCATGTAACACTAGTACGAGTAGTATTTTTTTTTTTTGAACAAGAGAAGGGCCCCAAGGACCCGAGAGTTGCATTTATAAAGTTCGAGGTGGTGGGTACAAAGTACATACTGGCCGTTTTACGACACTCGCACTAAGAACCTTATAATTTGAGGATAAGGCCAGCATTCTTACAAAAAGGACCCTAGGACAAAGAAATGCAGAGCAATCAGGTCCAGAGTCTTCTCCACCACCAGTCGCCGGCGACCTCAAGACGCAGATGTCGAGGTACGAGAGCAGATTGCTCGAGGACTCTCCAGAACCGGCGAAGAGGCGATGCCACCGGCTGCCAAGAAGAGGACGGGGACGAACCGCTTGTCTTCTTCGCAGCAGCGAGCCCCGGCGCACGACTCGGAAGACCTCCGCACAGGAGGAGAAGGTCGGGCCGCCCTCACGGCTAAAGATAAGAGGGACCGACATGGCCTCACCTTGATGCGCACGATGATGCAGCAGGACGAACCACGCCTCAAAGCAGAGCAGCCATGTAAAGCTTCCAGAGCCAGAAGCTGGCCATCGAGCTTATGCGAGAGAGAGAGGACGCGCCAAGAACCTTCCCCAACACCCCCCGGCCACCGGAGATCAATCTGAGGGAGGAACAGAGCCAGCGGCGCACTCGTGCTGCTCGGACGCACGAGCACACACATCCTCGGCGACATACCGTCAGCCTGCAACGAAGCAACAACAAAAACAGCGGAAAAAAACCTACTACTACGCTGTACAAACCGCGCGTAGCATCCTACTCGTCTCCGACCGGCAACGCTGTCGGGAAACGAGCAGGAGCTCGCCGGTGGCTCACGAGCGGTGCTCAAGAACTGTAGCTAGAGGATAAGGAGAGGAAGGGGAAAATGGTTGCAGCACTAGTACGAGTAGTAATGTTCAGGTTCGAGCTCAACAGACTTAACTGAAACTGCCAGACTCAGACTCTGCTGGATCTTGAGCAGGCAGACTGGCACAGCATACATGTGCGGCACACGGCACTGCTTTTACAGGATTCTGCAACTGCTCAGGATCTGGCACCTACTACCTTGATCACAGCACTGCAGGTACGCACCGGGCTCCTAGAATTTCTGCAGATCCACAGGGACTGATAAAAAATGCCCATATAAAAATCAGAGATCTAGCAGTCTTAAACAGTTCAGAACATAAATAGGCTGGGGGCAGCGACAGGCTGCAGGCTGGGGCGCTGGGCAGTGTATGCTTCACCAACAGTGGAGTTAGAACGCTTAACAAGGGCGTCGCTCTTGTATTGTTCACAGCTCCGGGTAACTCAGAATGTTTCAAGTCCGGCTGACGGCATACGACTACTGGATCTATTTTGTCGGTTGATTCATCTATCGACTTTACGTTGATGGTCCATAACTTGCATTATGAACTTTTTAGTAAAGAATGTTGCGTGCACGATCGAGTAGCCTGCAAAAAAAAAGAAAAAAATGTAGCCGGAAACCCTTTAGGCCTCGTTTGATACTAGTGTTTTCGTGGGGGGTTTCAGGTGATAATACCGGCCCAACTGCAGATCCCCAAGAATCCCGAAAAAATCGTTTGGTGCTCAGGTATAGATCCGGTTTTATCCCCAACTTTCCCTGAAAATACACGAGCTGCTGCCTATTCCAAATCCACGACCTCGGCCTCGCGTTTTATCCCGAGCGAGACGGCGGCCTCATTCTGTCGCCGCGAGGCGCAGCCGCTCTCCATCTCCCATCCAGCGTGTGCCTTGTCCATCCTCTCCTCTCCCATCCAGCGTGTGCCCTAACAAAACTCTAGTATCAAACGAGGCCTTAGAGTTGTTTTCTGGATCCCCTATTAGAGGTTTTGGGTTATGTTTCCAGCTCGGTTAGCCGTCAGGGCCGTTGGCCGCCGGACTTGTCTCCGTTTGAAACCCTTGCTGTTTTCGTTTCTCTGGCCTTTAGTTGCTTTAGTCTCTCAAAATGTAACTAGACCTGCTCTAAGAAAATGTTTCGTTCATGATTCAGTGGAACTGGGGATTCAAAATCAATCCCTGTTAATCCAAAAACAATTATAGCCCCATTTTCCGGAAGAAGAAAAAAAAATCAGTGCATAGATTATAGGTCCGTTCTGAAACATGGCAGCTTTGGACGCAGCTAGCGTGGTCGTAGATAGTAAGCAAGACCATCTCTAAGACCGAAGGACCGCGTGCATGCATTGCAGTCGCGCTTATTAATCAGGCCGGCAACCGTGCGATGACCGGACGGTCGCCGGAGATGGATGGAGCGTGCAGTTTTCGCGCGCGGTGCAGCCCGACGAATTCAACGAATCAACTGGTAGTTGAAAACCGACTGGGCGTCGTCGTCGATCTGTTGGCACCCAATCGGCACGCACGCCCAAGATCTCGCCTTGCTTTGCTAGAGTCTGAGGTAACCGGAAAGTAACAGCTACCAGAGACGGTGACTGATATTAATTGACTGGCCGGCGTGAGCGTATCGCGGCCGGCGGTGGTCAATTTGGTCGTAAGTTTTGCACTTCTCGCACGCTTCAAACCAGAGGGCACTAATCAAGCCACTAATTAAGCACCTTTTACTTATAATTCTTTACGGGAACCTAAATCTACGCAGACTCTTCTTCCTCAGCCAATTGTTTGGCCGCACCAACAACCCCAGCTCGTGCAGAACTGTCGGGTCAAAGGATTTCGTCAACGGTTAGCCCGCACACACGCGAATCTTTGTCCATTGGTTAATCATCACACCATACCCTCTCTCGGAATATTGTTATGATCTTCGAGCGTTAGCACTCACTCAGACTCAGCAGTCAGTCAGCACGCACTCACTGGGCCACTGGCCGGTCTTCAGATTCATCACATAACTTGAAAAATCCTATAAAGACAACGAGCAAAATTGGAACGAAACTATCATTCCGTCGCATTTTCGTGTCCGAATTATTGTTTACTACTGATCAGGTTTGAAATGACTAAATGGGTAGCAATATCAGAAAATTAGGAGCAAAGTGACGATACAAAAAGGACGATGCTGAGCATCCCCGGGGGATCCAATCCCCCGATCCCCCGGGTGCGCAGCCGTACGATGCACGTCAGGAGGGACGTCCGATCAAAACTTAACCCCCCGCACGCGCTACCTCCCCGCCCCTCCATCTTTGACAGCGACGCCGCGCTGCCCCTGCTCCTTCCCGTCCCCATCTCCGGCAGCGCCCCGACGTGCTCCGGCCCGCCCATGTCTTCCGCAGAAAACCGACGAGCTCCGCCAGGTCCCCATCTTCGGCAGCGACCAACGTGCTCCGCCCCCGCCCATGTCTTCCGCAGAAACCGTCGAGCTCCGCCCGGTCCCCATCTCCAGCAACCGCATGGCGCACGCTGCCACGGTGGAGAAACCGCTCGTCGCCGGTAGCACCACCCCAGCCAACCCCCCCCCCCCCTATGGAGCATCCCAAAACGTTTGTTCTTGACCATCAGCAGTGTAGCAAAAAAAAGAAAAAAATGCTCATCTGACTCGATGCCCCGAACAACTCGTTTTGCTCCAGATCAAGTAAATTCGGAGAAGAAAATTGCTACAACGACTCTGCCGATTTGCTCAAAACGAGAAAAAAATTGCTATAAACCTTGCAAAAAATTGTTCCGCATTGTAGCAAAAAAAAAGAAAAAAAATGCTCATATCAAATTTTGCGCCAGATCAAGATTTTTGAGGAGAAAACATGCTACAACAAGTCCGTCGATTTGCTCAAAAACGAGAAAAAGTTGCTACAAATCTTACAAAGATTGCTCCGTAGTGTGCAAAAAAATGAGAAAAATTGCTCATCTCAAATTTGCCCAGATCAAGCAAAAATGGATAATAAAATTGCTACAAACGAGTCTTCGATTTGCTCAAAAACTATGAAAAAATGCTATAAACCTACAAAAAATTGCTCCCGTGGCCGCCGACGAGGTCCTGCAAGGTTGAAGGGAGGGGAGCATGGCGTCGCCGCCGTGGGAGCTGCAGACGGCGCGGCCTCCCCCCGGGCAATCTCCACGGGAGCGGGGCGAGCTCTCCACAAGAGCAAAAGAGCACGCCTCCGTGGTGCTGCAGCGGTGGCGGGAGAGGCCGTCGTCCCCGTGGTGGTCTCCGTCATCGGATGCGGCGGGAGAGGCCGCAGCGGTGGAGGATTTGCTCACGGGGCCGCGACGCCAAGGTGGACAGGAGCGCGTCCATGTCAGCGGTGGGATGAGGCCAGGTCGCCGGCGTGCAGAGGAGAGGGCCGGGTGTCGGTGGCCGTCGCGCAGCGGGCGGCGGGGGGAGAAAGCGAGGGGGGAGACAGTAGGTGGCCGTGCGAGAAGATAAGAGCGGTGTGCGCGTGGTCCCGCACGTGACGCGTGTCGTGAGGAGGAGATGGGGGATCGAGACGCGTGATCCCCCGGAGGAATAACAGCGTTTCCCATACAAAAAGGCGCTTGAGTGACGCTTTGGAAAGCCGCTGGAATCAAGCGGATATCAAGCTAGTCTGTTGAACCGACGGCGATTATGGCCCATTATCAAGCGGATATCAAGCTAGTCCCTGTCTGTGTTCGAAGCCCGTAGGAGCACGTGAGATCGAAAGTGCATGACTCTTGTCTGGTCCGAAGGAAACATTGTCCCTGTATTCCTTGGTAGGCGATGTGGGCCTAAAATAGGTTTACAACAGTTCTGTCTTGTCAACCTTGACCTCTTCGCGACGGCGCTGCGCATGAAGTGGCTTTGGGCTGAACGGACGTCCAACAACCGGCCCTGGCTTGGTCTGCCGGTGCCGTGCTCGGCTGAGGACCGTGTCCTTTTTGCCGCCGCTTCGAGGGTGACGCTGGGGGACGGCGCGACGGCCTCTTTTTGGTTTGACAGCTAGCTTGACGGTCGGGCCCCCTTCGTGCTTTTTCCAGGCTTGTTCGCCGTGTCGAGGCGCAAGCAGCGGTCCTTTCTATCTGCCTCCAGCGGACAGAAATGGGTCGCCGATCTTCGAGGCAGGGTCACCACGGCGCTTCTTCCAGACTTCGTCCAACTGTGGACTGCGGTCAATGGGATAGCGTTGTCCCCAGGAACTATCGACGAGTTCCGTTGGGCGCTGGCCGCTAACGGGCGCTTCTCCGTCGCCTCCGCGTACAGGCTGCAATTCCTGGGCTCCACGACCTCTCCGTTGCTCTACACCGTCTGGCGCGCTTGGGCACCCGCGAAGGTCCGGCTGCTGGCTTGGTTGTTGGTCCAAAACCGTGTCCTAACCGTGGACCGTCTCATGGCACGCCATTGGCCAAACGATTACTTCTGCCCGCTCTGTCGGCGTAATCTGGAGACGGCAAAGCACCTGGTCACCGAATGCCCTTGGTCTCTTGCTCTTTGGAGCCGGGTGGCCTCGGCCATGGCGTTGCCTTCCTTGAGACCGGAAAACTGGAGGCTCCCTTTGCCACTTGAGCTGTGGCTAGCCGGGCTCTCCGCTGGGCAGGGTGACAAGATCAAAAGGTGCAAATCGGTAGCGCTCTTGGTTATCTGGATGATCTGGAAGGAGCGGAACGCCCGCATCTTCCGCTCGGTGGACCGGACGCATGGGCAGGTTCTGTTGAAGGTCCTTGATGAGAGGACGAACTGGGCGCTGGCGGGTTGCCGGCATTTGGCTAGCGAGTAGTTGCTTCGTTTCCCGACGGTGTCGGATTTGTGTTTGTTCCAGGGGGTCCATGTTTGGACCTCCAGTCCTGTAACTAGGCCTATCAGGTCTTGTAATTTTCCCCTGCTTAAATGAAATCGCAGCTCTCCTGCGCTATTTCAAAAAAAAAACAGTTCTGTCTTGCACGTGAGCGCCGTGACTGAATGGGCCGCATGCAGGATTTAGACAGTAGGGTTGCATATTCACTGTTCGGACAAGTATTCCGTTTTGGCCTTATTCACTTAGGTCCTGCTTGGTTGGTCGTAATCCGGGTATTGCTGCCGGGAAAGAATTCGGTGCGGGCCGGTAATCCCACTTGGATCGCTGTTTAAATTTCCTAACTCCCCGCGGTTCCGGCCGGAAGTTTTTTTTTTGCGGGAAATCACATGAGCTTTATTCCTTCATCTCAACATCCCCAGAGTCAGCTATGATGCTGGTTACAAGAAAACTAGGTGGATCTACCATCCAACACTCCGATACGTCAAGTGTACACGCATGCTTTGCACACAGGTGGGCAGAAACGTTAGACTGCCATAAAACATGTTGAATACAAAACGAATTAAAGTTACGAACAAGCCCTTCAATCTCGAACAAAATAGGCGCTATAATCGAGCGCGTGTCTTGACGAGAGGTCCATTGCTGGACGACCTCGAGACAGTCCACCTCCAGTATCACCTGATCAATATCTCGCAACTTGGCGAAGATGACTCCTTCTCGGAGAACAAGGGCCTCAGCAACTAGCGGATCCGTGATGCCTGTTAGAGGCTTGCTCCATGCACCGATATAACCCTTGTCAGATCTCGCTATCCCTCCCGCTCCACTCCTCCGTGTGTCTAAAGAAACACCCGCATCGGTGTTCAATTTAACCCATCCATTCTCCGGTGGTCGCCACCCAAAACCTGGTAGGATTTTTGCATGATTTCTTGGCAGTTCCAGGATCGCTAGGTCAGACCTAACTCTCCTCAAAAAATTAACCGGATCAATTCTGCCCTTGTCATGCGTAATGCCATTACGTGACGTTCAGATCGCCCACATCACGGTGATGGTCTTCGGTCTATCTTCCTCTGGGATAATCGGATCACAAAGAATATGCTTCTACCACGATCTCGGGTGTAGCAAGGGGAGTTTAACGTCCAACCAGATCTTTGCTTCATCCCAGAACTTTCTTGCATGATTGCATGTTACTAAAGCATGCATCATATCCTCATCTGCACCAAGACAGACTTTGCATGTCGCCACCGAAGCAATGTGTCTATGGTTTAAGGTCACCTCCACTGGTAGTATACCACGAAGAAGCCTCCACCAAAACACACGAACTTTCGGCACTACCTTGAGCTTCCATAGCCGGTTCCATAGCTGTTTATCATTCGATGAAGATTCTATAATCGTCCCTTCTTCTAGAGCCCTTGTGAGTCACTAGAGATCGATAAGATGATTTTACAGTATAGTTGCCCTGACTTGTCCAAAGACCAAGCCCAAAAATCTTTGCCACAAGCCCCCAAGGGTATATTAAGAATTGCGTCAGCATCTGGTGTAATAAAATTCTCTCTAACTTTCTCTATTTTCGACGACCTGCAGTCATCAGTCATCAGGTCAGAAACTGTATTGATCTCATCCCTACCAATCTGTGTTGCAGGGATCATTGATAATTTTCCGGGGATCCATTTGTCTGTCCATACCGAGATAGAAGAACCATCCCCTACTCTCTTTAGCATACCAAGATCCAGCGCAGCACAACCAGCAACAATTGCCCTCCAAATAGCCGATGCCTCATGAGGAGCTACTGCTTGTAAGAAGTTGGAATTAGGAAAGTACCTTCCTTTTAAAACACGGGCACACAAAGAAGATGGATTAATGATGAGCCTCCATCCGTGCTTGCCAAGCAAAGCCAGGTTGAACAACTCGAGATCCCTAAACCCCATCCCTCTCGTAACTTTCGTCCGGAAGTTGCGGATAACTATACGGACCATCCAACCTCCGCAAAAGAATCCAGCGTATCGTTGTACACGATAGTAATACGGACGTAAAGAAAATGGAGGTACGAAAATACTAACCAGCCAAGCGGCGCCTTAGGGTGTGTTCGGTTGTAGAACTAGATGGAATGCAATGGAATGGAATGGTTCCATGCTCGTGTTCGATTATAACCAAAAAATTGTAATGGAATGGTTCTATTTTGTGTTCGGTTGGAGAATTGAAAAATGGAATGGAAGGCCCGATATTTGTTAAACATCCAATTTATTAGGGCCAAAAATTATTTTTTTATCTCAAAACTGTTGACTTAATTAGGGGCTAAGTTTAAGGCAATTAGCGGTCGCGCGTCCCGCCTTGCTCCGGGAGGGACGTGGCTTGCTCCGCCCCGGCCAACGTCGTCACTAGCAGCCGCGCCTCGCGCTAGGCTGGCTGGCTGGCCGCCGCGCCTCGGGCTGGTTGGTTGGCTCGCCGCCGCCGCGCTAGCTGCCCGCCGGTCGTTGAGGGGAGAGTGGAGAGCCTCGGGCTGGGTGGCGCCGCCGCGTCGTCGCTGGGTCGAGGGGAGAGAGGAGAGGTTAGCGGCAAGGGAGAGAGGAGAGACTACGCGGTGACATTTTTTTGGTTAGCGAGCCGTTCCACTCGTTCCGGCCGCTTTGGCCGGAAGAGTGTGTTCCGCATATAAGGCGAATATTCCTTTATGAGGAACCACCTCGTTCTGTTCTATTCTCCAACCAAACGCAGGAACGGGCTCCAGGTGCGGAACCATTCCATTCCATTCCACATGGTTCCGCAACCGAACACACCCTTAGAGCAGCTTTATTAGATCCCTATATTTTTATCCGGTAAAAATGTTTTAGCGGGACAGGAAAATAGTTTTCCGGTACCGCGAGGTATCCAGCAGAACAAATCCACTAAACTGGTATACGACGCAATACAATTTTTCTACCGACAATTCTTTTGATTTGCGGAAATTAAAAACTGAAAATAAACGTTCAAATAATTTCAATATAATAGTATAACAATCCACAATACAATAATAATCCAACTTACAATGGATGTTTAAATCGAATCAATTAAAACAACAAATGAATGGTCCGGATCATAACAAATAGTTTGAATCATACAAGAAAAGAAATAAAAAATGCTTATGGGAATCTTTGCCCATATAGCTGCCATTGGTACTCAATGAGATCATCACGGAATTTGGTGCGCGTCACTAGTGGAAACAGGGGCTTTAGTCCCGGTTCGTAGGCCCCCTTTTGTCCCGGTTGTGCAACCGGGACGGGGCATCCGGGACAAATACCCCTCCCCATTGGTCCCGGTTGTGGCAGGACCCGGGACAAATGGGGCTGACCACGTGGCCCGAGCGCTGGAACCTGGCCAGGGCTATTAGTCCCGGTTCTGAATACGACCCGGGATGCATGCCCCTTCTGCCGCGGCAGGGCTTTTGCCCTTTTCTCTGCCGCGGCAGGGCTTTACAATTTCCGTTTTTTTGGTCCCCGAGACCTCCTGGCGGCCCCTCCCCGGACCTCGAGAAGAGTACCCTCCACCGAGCCCCCGGATCGCACGAGTGAATAAGTATATAAAGCAGAATAAGAAACACTTATATTACAGAAGCAAAGTATATCGATCATATTACATGACCGATGGAGTGTATTACAAAATCAAACTTAGTTCCAACGGAGGCATGGTACTCTCCATCTACGTTTATGACCTCTGCATCTAAGAAGCCTGCAATTTCCTCCTGAATTGCTCGTATGCGGTCCCTAGGTAGAAGACCGTCCCGAAGCCGTTCGATCTAATATAAAGAAGAGTGGTCACTAAAATATATGAAGCTAAGTAACTAAAATAGATAGTAATAAGAAGAATTGACGATTAACGTACATGAAGTTGTTTTAAATTTCTGCCCTTGGGAGATGTGGTCTGACGAATGAACTCGCAAACGTAGTATCCACATAAGTTATTCCCGTCTCCTTGTTGCAGGCACTATACGAGAAGATTGTTTCAATCAAAATAATAATCAACCAGGCATGATAATGGAGATGGGCACGAATCTAGATAGTACTTACTTGCACAACATCAAATGTAAGTTGTTTTTTCCCATTCACCGGGAGACTTCCTTATGAACCTCTTCCAAACCCTACCCGAGAAAGAAAAAGAATAAAAAGAGTTAGTAATTACTTGATATCCGAAAATGAAACAAGTAGTCGATATATTGCAATATATAAATACTGAAATTAATAAAGATTGAAATTACCGCTGGATCATTTCCTGCATGTCAGCCCACATTGAGAGGGGTTACGTTTTGAGTCCATTACAATTACTTTTCCTTTGGCAATTTGGAAGATTAGCAGAATATAGTGGAAGCTGCGCACGCAGAACTCATCAATTATACAATGAACATCGAGTAAGGAAAACAGAATGTTTACAACAGAGTAACATACTTACTTGAAGTTGTAAGGAAATAGTATTTCCCGTCGGTGTTGGTTAAATATTATTGCCCTCAGAATATTATTTTCTGTATCCTTGGGAGATTGCCGAAGAATCTTTTCATAAATAATATTTGGATCAATGAACCCAATATCATAGATTCCATCTCTTTTGCATTCGAGAATCTTCATTCTGCAATTATAATATATGAGTGTACTATATATATATATATATATGAATATATATGCAATTGAATGAGGTGAGCTAGAGAAATAAGTGCTTACAGACAATAGGCACTAAGGATAGATTTGTCGAGGGCCTGCTGCTGGTATAACTGAAACAATTCCTCAAATTGAATCATAACCATTCCATTTCCAGTTCCATAGTGCTCGTCCTTAACACTGAGACATAGCCAGTCCTCAGATTCATTAGCGGCTTGCATATACCAATTATGCACTCTTCGCATTTTCGTTGGTAGATTATTTATCTCCTCGGGTTTGACAAGAGGCTGCCCGGACTCGTATTTGTACGCACATTCAGCTGCGGGGAAGTAGTTCACTGTTTGCATATACTCAGCAATGGACAAACTCGCATCAGCTGCCTTGTCTGCGTACAGTGTTATAAACTCCGGATCAATATCCTCATCAGCAATATTAGTGCTCGGCCCCACCTGGGTATTGGAAATCACTTTGAGCGGGGACGTGGATTGTTTTTTCTGCTCTCCGAGTTGAGCAACTGATTTCCCCTTTTTCCCGCTTGCGCTACTACTCTTCGTTGACCGCACCATTTCCTGGTGTGACTTCAGAATAGAGCGGTCATAGTCAGATGACAGACTCGGCTCGGGTTGATGAAGAGTCTTCACCATTTTCCAAGCTCGTTCTATCTCTTCTTCGGTCTCAGGGAAATCTGGCTTTTGCTTCTCCTTCCGCTTTGATTTCCACGCATCGTATTCGTCCTTTGCGATTTTCTGGGTTTCCTCGGGAGTATAGTCGTAAGGTAACTTGGGTACCTCTTTTGGTACCTTCGGGAGGGGTGACCGTTGACGTTTCGGTGATTTTTTACGTTTCGGCAGAAACTTAGTGGGCGGAGAGGGCTGACGCGGCGGCGTAGGCGACCGCGCTGGAGACGTGCACGGCGTAGGCGACCGCGCCGGAGACGGCATGCGTTGCGAAGACGACCGCGCTGGAGACTTTTGCGCTGGAGAAATGCGAGAATTCGATGGCTTTGCCGTCTGATTTGTGAGCACAATGCATTCCTTTAGCCATAGAACGGTCGAGTTCTTGGCTTCTCCGAGTTCAGTCAACTCTTCGTCTTCACCTTCAGGAAAATCAAGCTTTACCCGCTCGAATCCGTTGGCAACTTCATCGACCCCAACAACAGCGTAGCCCCGTGGAACCGGGAGACAATGGTGAGTTGGTTCGTTGCCAATCGGTAAGACATATCCGGCCGCCGCCTTGATGGTTATATTGACGACCTTCACGTGGAGCTCACAGGATGTCATTTCCGTGATCTCGTCCACCGGTAAATCATCGGTGGTGCATCATCATCCGGTAGCTGCGTGGACGCAACGCTGCTTTTGCGATGAGAATGTGCGGCGTCGGGAGCCTCAGCTTCAACTTCTAGCATGTGTACTGATGCGCCGGTAGACACTATCTGCTAGCTAAGTGTGTTAATTTGGTCTTGCTGCTTCTTTGCTACATCCTGTGTCAGCTTTACCATTTCTTCAAGTTGACGCCTCCAGTTTGCCTGATTCTCTGCTTCAGCTGCCTCCTTGTCCTTTTTACGTTGACGGCTTCTATCTGGGTATAACTTTTTGGTGGAGTCGAACGCAACACTCCACGGAGGAGTGCCTTTTGTGCCTCGTGTACGCCCTCCGTGTTCCTTATTCCCTAGGGCTCGTGTGAGCTCGTCGTTCTCTCTATCTGGCACGAACTTCCCATCTTTAACGTCCTTTATTGCGTCTCTCAGCTTCTCTATGGGTAGAGGATGACTCTTTTTATGCCTTAGGTTATATATTGCTTTTCCTTCGGCGTCCAACCTGCCCCCATGCCCGTAGAACCATGACCTTGTCCGCTCGACCCACAAGAACGGCTCGGGAGTGATCCCCTGCTGAATCAGGTTGTTCTCCCATGTCTCCCACTTGGGACTAGAACCCTTGTAGCCACCTTGCCCCATAACATGGTGATATACCTTTTTGCCGGCGTTTTTCTCATTTGTTTTCGTCCTTTCCAGTTCATTCTCTGCCAGCTTGTACTTCACGAAGTCTGCCCATACGGGTTTTATTTTCTCATACCCTTGAGTGAAATCAGGAGTCTTCTCCTTCTTAACATAATCAAGGTTCAATCTTTTCTTCCAGTTTTTGAATTGCTCGGCCATCTTTTTTAGGGTCCACGCTTTGACCTTTTCCCGTATCTCATGTTTCATTCTAGTAACATCGGCCTCAGTCACATCCGCATTCTCGTCCACCTCCGGCACGGGTAAGTTGAAATTAGCCAAAATCTTTGAGAAAAGATGATCTTTGGCTATTTTGCCGACATATGAAATTCCTTGTTTCCGCGGATCTTTTGGCTCATTCCACTCATTAACAGTGATCGGGATGTGATCTCTAACTAGCACTCCGCATTGCTTCACAAATTTTTGGGCAACATCAGCGGGAAGCTCGGGTGCGCCGTCTGCTGTGATCGTGTCGATCCTGTATCTTTCTGTATCTTTCAACTTCTTTGTTGCGCCTCGTTTAGTCTTTTTTCTGGTTGATATATTTGAACCGGATGGCTAAAAATATAAAGACTGTTAATACATGTATATAGACAACGGATGCTTCATTAATTAACATATATATATATGCACCTCGGAGCCGGTGTTTGTAATTTGTATGGTTCCACCGGAGCCGTCGGCTGCTCCCATATCGGAGCCGTCGGCTTCTCCCTCATCGGAGTCGTCTCCCTGGGTGAGCACCGGATCTCCCTCACCGGAGTCGTTCATCCATTGGCTCACATTGGGCTCTACGTCGGGCCCGCGGATTAAACCCTCGATCATATTTTCGGCATCTTCGTCTCTTGGCTCCATACTATACAAAAAGAGTAAGTATATATTTCAGATCCAATTCATTAAAATTGCACATGCATAATAATATTTAAACATACGATAACATTTCTAGCATTCTTAAATTTCTAAGAGCATGTCTAACGGACCCCTTATATGTTTTCGCCCCCTAAGAGCATGTCTAACAGACCCCTTATGTTTTCGCCCCCTAAAACGCGTGTACAGGGTTTTGGACATTTTCATGCATAGCCTGGTGAGTTACTATAAAATCTTCTTTTTTACAAGTTTGTCCGAGTATTTTCACTGCCTCATTCTCTTTTGTTTTTCACCTGTTCCTGCGTGCTACAGGTCATACCAGAGTGGTTTCTGAACTATTTTGGAGGAAAGATACCAGGAACTGTCAAATTACAAGCCCCTAATGGTATTGCATTTGATGTTGGAGTTATGGAGAACATGAACAAACAATCCTCAAGTATGGGTGGGCGGAACCCATACTTGAGGATTATTCTGTTCATGTTCTCCATAACTCTCCAACATCAAATGCAATACCATTAGGGGCTTGTAATTTGACAGTTCCTGGTATCTTTCCTCCAAAATAGTTCAGAAACCACTCTGGTATGACCTGTATAGCAGGCAGGAACATGCGAAAAACAAAAGAGAATGAGGCAGTGAAAATACTCGGACAAACTTGAGGAAACCCCAAAAAGAAGATTTTTTAGTAACTCACCAGACTAATGCCCGTGGTAGAGGAGAGCAAAGCAACACTAAAACGAAGAAAACAGATATTGCTGCTGTATGAATGTGTTGAAGAAGCAAAGACGGGACCAAAGGTTACCAGCAAATTTGGTAACCTTTGGTCCTGTCTTTGCTTCTTCAACACATTCATACAACAACAATATATGTTTTCTTCATTTTAGTGTTGATTTGCTCTCTTCTAACACGGGCATCAGGGATGCCTCTTCATATCTGAATTTTAATTGATGTTGTTATTTCTAGACAAACTAAACTCTGTCCATACTCTCAAAAGATCTTCAGCGCGCCCTAGCTCGCACGAGCTAGAGGGTTGGCCCTCTATATCCCCTCCCGACCCGCACATGTAGGGGTCGACGGGCCGCCCCCTACCCAAACTTGTAAAAAATCGTTCGGGTGGTCCATTTACGGGGTCTGCTAGATGGCCGGGTATAGCCCAAACCCGTATATCAGCGGTTATTATACGGGTTTTGGGCCATATATATAGGGGTCTGTTAGACATGCTCTAACATTCTTAAATTTTTTATATCAATTCTAAACAAATTTAAAGTAAATAAGTCTAATATAAAATTTCTAACATTCATAAACTAAAATTTCTAACATTTGTAAACTAATAATTCTAACAATAATAAAAAACAGTAATTAAGTAAAAAAAAGAAAGAAAAACAAAAAGGCCCCAGATTAGGGCGAGATGGAGGCAGGCCTTTTACCTCCTCTTGGGGCAGCGGCGGGCCGGCGGCGCGGGGCAGCGGCGGCGCGGGCAGCGACGGGGATCGAGGGGCGGCGCGGGCAGCGACGGGGATCGAGGGGCGGCGCGGGGCAGCGACGGGATCGAGGGGCGGCGCGGGGCAGCGACGGGATCGAGGGGCGGCGCGGGCAGCGACGGGACCTAGAGGGGCGGCGCGCGGCCGAGGCGAACGGGAGGGCGCTAGGGGGGGTGGGTGCGCTCGACGGAGTCGGGAGTGGCGCCACAGAGGAGGATGCCGGCGGGGCGAGGGGGCGGCGCGGATGCCGACGGGGCGAGGGGGCGGCGCGGGGGACGGAAAAATTGGGCAGTCTGGCGGCGTCGATTTGGTCCCTGCGCGCGGTCTGGAACTGAAAGGAGCGGGGACGTGTTTATATCCTATGACCCTTTCGTCCCGGTTGGTGGCAACACCCGGGACGAAAGACCCTTCCGTCCCGGTTGGTGCCACCAACCGGGACGAAAGACCCTTCGTCCCGGTTGGTGCCACCAACCGGGACGGAAGGGCCCGGCTGGTCGCCCGCGCCAGAACCAGCTGGCCGGCGCGCCAATTGTTTTAGCGCCAAATTTTGAATATCTTAAATATGTAAGTGAATAACTTCTACATACTTTCAAATTACGAAAAAATTACAACATTAAAATTGTTTGAAATTGCGTAAATAATTCAAATCCGTTTTGGGCAAACATACTGGCTGATCCTCTTGATTGGCCTCCATCTACTATTCCTCTTCCTAGCCAGGTAATAATAAGAAATATAAAACTATTACCATTTTTCTTTCTTGATCAACTATCTCCCTTATGCTGGTAGCCACCATGCATTTACAAACCGGTGTATTAGGATCTGTAATGCACGAAACTCCTATAAACCATCCAACCATCTGCACAATCGTCATCAGAAACATAATATCAACCGATACTTACAGAATGTGCCTTCGGCAGGGAGGTCAATATAGGAAAGATGACAAGCACTGGACATAGGACGAAGTGATTAAGCTAGCCAAGGGTGTTGAGAAATATGGCGCTGGGCAATGGAAAAAGATCGAGCTTCATTACTTCTCACTACCTGACGGAGAACCAGTCCGATCAAACGAAAATCTGAATGTATATATAGAAGTCTACTCCAAAAAAAAAGTGGTTATTGGCAAATATGGAAGTTGTTTTATCTAGCAGATGAATAATAAAGTGGGTGTAGAACAAAACAAACGGTATCGCCATCACACAGCCCAACCGTGGCTACTGGGTGCATATTATATATGCATACCAAATGCACGGTTGGACGTATGATGGCGAATCCGGATGTTTTGTATTTGAGAGATGAACTGACCGGGGTGTATGAAGCTGGGCTATATATAGGGTCCTCTGGCTCAAAAAGTGTTGAGCTAGGGTTTTGATCCAACGGTTAAGAAACACCTCATCCAACGGCTCACAGCAGCTCGAAAGAAACACACCGTAGCCCTGATCGAACGGCTCACAACAGCTCGAAAAAAACACACCCGGATCCAACGACTCACGAGCGCTTGAAAGAAACACACGATCCGTGTGATTCTATCTGATTGGTCCAAACGAAACCCTAATTCCCATTTAGTCCCGGTTGGTTTCCCCAACCGGGACTAAAGGGATGATCCGTTTCCAATGAAACCCTAACCCATTCAGTCCCGGTTGGTGTCCCCAACCGGGACTAAAGGGATCGATGTTTTCTTCTCGCTATATATATGTATGCATTGCCACACCATTGGCATAAACACATACAAACTCACCACTCTCTCATGACTTCTACCGTACCCACTCTAACATTCATCCAGGCGGAGGCACTTTCCGCCTCGAACTACCCCTGCCCGTGCGGCTACAACGTTCCCGCCGGTTGGATGCTGAGCGCCGGAGGAGTGCCGGTCCCTCCTCTTCCTCAAGGTGTGGCGCGTCGGGCGGCCATCACGAACCACTACTACCACGAGCTCACGCCGGAGCAGCGGAGGAATCCCAGTTGGCATCCCGATAACCAGCATACTTGGGATGCCTTCTTCATCAATCGGCGTGAGAGGGCGCTCGCCAGGTATGAGGAGGACGGTCTGCCTCCTGGGAACTTTCACGAGGCCGGTCGTCGGCTATGGTGGTCCGGCCGGACTCTACAGAGCGTCATGGACTACATCAGGGCCGGCGATATCCCCCGCCTGCGCTACCCTAAGGCCCGGTCCTGGAGTCGTGATCTTCCGAGGGAGTGCAGAGCACCGTCAGACGATAGTGACGACGACGGCGGCGGCGACTACGACGACTACGAGTACATGTACTATAGGCCTAGGCAGGAGTATGACTAGTAGATCGATGCACTTTTGCCATTATGTACTGCTTTGTTTATTTAGATCTATGCTCTCCGTTTAGATTTAGATCCAATCTTGCCATTATGTGTACCGTGCCTTGTTTATCTATTGAAATACATGTCCCCCTCTTTTTAACGTCTATCGAAATGCCATTAGATCTGAATCCAACAAATCAGGAAAAACCACACGGAAAACAGAAAACAGACGAGCTAGAGGGCCACTGTTTGCCGGAATACAACAAATTATTTTATTAAACAGCCAACAGAAAACAGACGCGCTAGCGCGCTACTCTTCGTCCTCGTCGTCGTCGGTGACCTCCTCGTCGTCGGAGGAGGTGCATGATGGTATTTCCGAGATAGGCCCCCACCTCGGATCGTCGGAGGCCCAGACTTCGCCGGCATGGTCGGCCCGACGAGCGCTTGCAGCGCCTTCGTCCTCGCCTCCCGAGCGGCATCTAACTCGAGGTGGCGTTCGAGGCGCCGCTCCGCCCGCTCAGCCGCGCGGGTCTGCCATAGCTCCTCGTCGGCGCTCTCCTCACCCGGATTGTTTCGGTAGTACTCGCGGACCACGCGGTCGTCCCTGGCGTCGACTAGGCCCTGAAACGCGCGGTGCCTGAGGTGGCGGTGGTCGGCGGCAGTGACGATCTGCGGCGTCGGCGCCCTGGCCTCCGCTTCCCAGAGGTGTGGCAGTCGCTAAAATTCATCAACGACCGCGGGCGGCCGAGGCGCCAGGCCGCCGCGTCCCAAGCGCGGGCGGCCTCCGAGGCCGTCGCAAAGGAGCCGAGGGGGATGCGGTCGTCCCCGAAGCGGATAGTCGCGGTGAACATTCCGTTCTGCCGCGATCGAACTCCGCGGAAACCGGTAGTGTTGTTCCTCCTCGGAGGCATGGTGGTGGCACGACGGTGCGTGGAGTGGAGGTGCGGCAGTTTATAACGCGCATTCATGGCCACGCGTTACAACTCCCGCGCCACGCGGACAGACAATACCACCCATGCGCCACGCGGACAGACAATACAACCCTTGCTTAAAAAAAAAAGGGACGGGGCTGTGGCCGCATTTGTAGGGGAAGGGACATTGGTCCCGGTTAGGGGTATGATCCGGGACCAATGCCCATGCGCGCGCCACGTGGCCTGTGGCTAGGGATTCGTCCCGGGTCGTGCCACGAACCGGGACCATTGGCTCCCCACGAACCGGGACAGATGCCCCCAGGTGGTTTCTGCTGCCTCGGGCACACGAACCGGGACCAATGCATGGCACTTGTCCCGGTTTTTGGTGCAACCGGGACAGATGCCCCCTGCCCCCCTGGACGAAAGGGGTTGTTTCCACTAGTGCGTGCTTCTATCCTCAATCTTCCGGTAGGTCTCTAAGAATGTATGGATCCGATTCGGGTTCCTTTGAGGTTTCAGCCGGCTTCCAATGTTATCATAGAAGAGCTCAAAGTCTAAACCCCTCTCATCTTCAATTATCATGTTATGTACAATTACACAAGCCGTCAGGATATTGTGGATGGATTTCTGATCGCAAAAAAGTGCAGGTCCTCGAACAATTTCTCAAATTTATACAACATAAGCCACAAACTTTACTAGATTGACCGTTGGTTAGAACATGAATTCAAGCACTTGAGGCTCAGAATACCACTGTACAAATATCTTGCTAGAGTATCACAACAAAAATGTGAGACATAAAAAAGTTCTAAAAATGCATTATTGCATACCAGACCGTAACAACCACATGAACACAATATATGTATACATGCTAGAGAGATAGATCATATTGTAATAATACAGGGGTGTCTTTTTGTGAGTAATCAAACATGGTGCACATATCGATCTTCTTGAAGTGTGTCTCTGCAAATGTGTCATCCATACAAAAGATATCCATGATTGCATCATCTAACATTGTTTGCCACATACATCTGTCCTACATGTGGTCTCGCCTACCTCATCTACTCAATGGGAAAATAAGTATTACGAAAGGATCAGTTAATACACAAATACAAGGCCGACTCAACAGTGCAGTAGGGCAGATGATCCCAAGATCCCTCAAATGCAAAACTACTCGAGTAACCTCTAAATATTACTAGACACGCGAAAACATAAGGAAAGAAATTGATCACTAATTATCACCATACAAGATCAAAAGCAAAGAATACTAGAATTTTTTTATGCATCCAGTTTTACTGTTGAAGGTAGAATAACCTTGTATGTAAGAACGAATCCTAGCATATTGTAAGACCAGACCAATTGATTGTTACATTTGAAAATTATTCGTACACAACCAGACATGATAAACAGATCAACTGATGATCAAGTATGTACATGAGCAAACACATACAAACCTGCGCAAATTTCAGTATTAGAGCAGAGTAGAGCATATTAATTGTCGTTTCCTCGTTACTAGACACTTCCAATGTAAGATTAACTCGAGGCGGCAGATGGCTGCTCGGCTATGGAGCACATCACTAATTGTAACTTGTAAGTACAGTCTACGGATGGAATAGTTACCGGTCCATATTATTACTGCTACAGCTTGGAGAATTGGTTCCATGAAAATGGAGAAATAATTAAGGAGAGCAAACACAAAAGGGGAATTGAAGGAGTAGTGTGATTCGCACGAATGAATGAAATAATTAAGAGTTGAGGAATTAATTGAGGAAAGTGGAAGGGAGAAGGAGTAGTAACATTTCTTCAGACGTGAGAGCCGACATTAGAGACTGTCCTGGTTGCGAGATTGGGAATAACTGGTTATATGATAAAGATACAATTTTGAACCCAACTTTTGCCTATCTCTTCAATTGGCTCCTAGCCAGTTTGTCTCCAATTTATTTTTCGATGTGAACAACGCTTTCTTTCACGCACAGGTCACACAGGTACGCAAAGCTAGACCATGTGGTCGGCAGGCGAAACACATTCCGATGTTATCACGATAACACGGCGCCTGCAGAGCGGGCAGGAGGTGTTGGTGTTCATCCAAACTCCGATGCACTCCCGATGGAACAAGTGCCGGCAGTCCGGCAACTCGCTGCACTCGTCGCCGTGCTCGAACGCGCCCAGGCAGATGGAGCACTCCGACGCGCTCCTCGCCTCCGCCGAGTAGGGGAAGTGGCCTAGCTTCGCCACGATCACGGGCGGTACAGCATGCCTCGTCGGCGTTGCGGCAAGGCTCCGCCAGCGTTCCACTTCCGCTGCGATCTGGTCTTCCTGTGACATAAGGAAGCGCATCAACGCGATCAAGATTCCCACAACGAAGCCCACCCAGAGGACGCAGGCGAATACGGTCATGATCAAGTCCGTATCCATCGCCGCGCATATTTTTTTCAGTATGTCGTCAACACCAGCCGCTGCTGTGCGTATTATGTAACCCGTCCTCTGCTAGTGCTAGACCGAGTCGGGGATGGATGGTAAAATCGTGCAAGACCTTAACGCGGACAGCTCGGAATCGGAGTAGTAGTACAAACAATCTGCTGTCTGCTAGTCCGAGTGTCCGAGTACCCTGCTAGTCCGTCCGGTTGACCTCCCGCACCACAAAGGCAAAACTCGTCAACTCCCTTAGCCCGAGGCCTGGTTTGGCACACCTGTTTGGACCGGTTTTTCCCAGCCCAAGCCGAGACACACAGAAACACTCCGTTTGGGTGGTCGAGTTCGGACGGGCTAAGCCCAGATAATCTCATCGGGTTGGAGTGGACTCCAGACACTTCTCCGTGCCGTGCACTCTCGCGTTTTGACGTGACTCGACACTCGAGCCGTAGCTCTGGCGGCGTAGCCAACTAGTATGTCCGTACGTCAGTTCGGAAAGAAAATAGGATTCGGTAGCTTCCAGGTGTTGGGAAACTTGGGCCATCGGATGGCAGCCCACTCGGTGGGTTTTTGCCCAGTTCAACCAGGCCAAAGTCTATGTACGTTTGGGTCTTATCCCCTCATCTCATCCCCTTTATATATCGTGGCACTATACCTAGTATAGACAGAGAAAAGAAAAAGCAATAAAGAATTCCTGTGCTCACACGCTATGTCAATTTATTTCATGTCCGTGTGTTGTTCGACCACTTCGTCTACGTCGCACACCCTCGGGACCGGCCAGCTGGCAGAGGTTGTGTAACACGTTATCAGCACGCGTCTCTCCGTCGAGTCTTCGTCGAGCCTGTACCGAGCAGGCTTTTGCAAAAACTCGCGAAGCTATAACTCAGATCTGATCGCAAAAATTGAACCGTAACGAAATTTCCTTTCCGTTTTGCTTAATTTTTAGATCAGATCTGTAGTACGGATTTCCCTCCTGAGAGACGAGCTGACGAACACGTTGCTGACCATTGTCGATTCTCTCGGATCCATGGGGATTTGTTGACTGTATTATGGAGAGTCGGTACAAAACGAGATCATGCTAGTCACGTTACCTCCGCGATGCATCCGATGTGCGTTCGTGCCGCCACTATTCCAGATGAACGTGGCGATGATTTTCCAAAAAAAAAATTGGTACTGTGCATCACGGGCATCCATGGACGCGCCCGCCGCGCACTGGCCGCCATCGTGGCCGCGCCGCCCCGAGGCCCTGCTGGCCGCGCTGCCCGCCCTTCTGGCCGGCTCGAGCGCCACCGCCCGGGAGCGCCATGGCCGCACCGCCACTCCGCGCCGGTCGCCGCGCCTCGGCCGCGCCCCGGCCGCCCTGGGCTGCGCCTCGGCCCCGGACACCCCGCGTCGGTTGCCGCACCGCTATGGCCGCGCCGACCCGGCCACCCCGCCGCGCAGATGGCTGCCCCGACGGCGCCCATCTGCCCGCGCGAGCCGAGCCCCGTGGCCGGCCGCCGCCGCTGCCTCACGCACCGCCGGCCGCGCCCCGCCTCGCCACCTCCCGGCTTGACCCGCCGGTCGCCGGTGTCGCCCGCTGCGGCCGCCATAGCCCCCGAGCGTGGAACCCTAGCTCGATCGTTGGGCAACGCCGTGGTGGGCCGGCCCAGGTCGTGGGTGCCGCGCAGGCGGGCCGCAGACGGCCCCAAACATGGCCAGCTCGCGAAACAAAATGTGGCGGACGGCGTGCTGGGAGTTTGATGGGCTTCGGCCGATTTTCTTTGGCCCGTTCACGGCCTGCTGCCGATACGGGCTGGACCGAAAACGGCCCGCTCAGAAATTTGACGTTTTAGCACCCGGATTTTTTTAAAATTGCGTACTTTTTATTCTTGCTGAATAACTTTACCAATAAACCTCTGAATTAGTTTGTTTTTGCTGAAATCATATATTTGGGCATTAAATAAATTTGGAAAGTCATTTTTAGGGCCAATTTTCACGTTTAGAACGCGCTTAGCATAATATCTCTTCATACATGCTTAGATATCATGTTTTACTACCGTGATTGATTGTTTAATTCATAGTAGAGCACTCTTAGCATGTTATTTAAATTTTGGAACGCCGTCATATTGAATCTGTGTACCAACATCGCTTTATGCAATCGATTACCTGCTGTAATCTGATACATATTTGCATAAATCGCAGATGGACGGAATCATGAACCGCGAATTCGAGGAGTTGGCTCAGACTGGGCTGAACTACTTGGCTTGGGCCGGAAGATCAAGGGAGCGCTGGTCGCGGGGACCCCGACGGCCCCCAGTACCACGACTGCTGCAGAGAATGCGCAGGCACTGCATTTCCTCCGCCACCACATGAGTACGACGTTGAAAAACGAGTACATGGCTGAACGGAGTGCTTCAGCTCTGTGGGCCGCTCTTAAAGAGAGGTTCGCTAGGTTGAAGTACCACGTCAAGCCAAAGGCGGAGGGGGATTGGTTGCGTCTGAGGTTTGCGGATTACAAGTCGGTGACGGTGTACAATTCCGCGTTACATGTGGTTTGTGCAACTCTCGACATGTGTGATACGAAAATCACAGACGAGGAGAAGATAGAGAAAACTCTCTCCACCTTCCATCCAAGTAACCTCCAGAATGCGCGGAACTACCGCCAGGAGAACTTCACGCAGTACTCGGCGCTCATTGACGCCCTCCAGGTGGCTGAGGCGCAGGATGAGGTTCTGAAAAAGAACATTACCTCGCAGCCTTTCGGAGGGGGCCCAAGCCAGGAAGCTTATGCCGGTGCCTACAAAGTGCGCCAGCCAAAGTTCAAGCAGCGCGGCAGAAAAGGCAAAGGCAAGAAGGGACCTAACCACCCCTACCCGGCCAAGGAGCAAAAGGCGGGTAAGGGGGAGGTGAGGCCCCAAGACTGCTTTCGCTGCGGATCGAAACTTCACTTCTCCAGGCAGTGTCGTGCTCCCAAGCACGTCGTGGACTCCTTCAAGGCCAAGAGAGCGCATGAGGCGCACCTTGTCCAGATGGAGGCACCACCGGCGCCCGTGATGATCCCCACGCCCTCCGCCGCGCCCGTGGTGGCGCATACTGGGGCACCTGTGGAGGCACACGTGGCGGTTCCCACGAACGCCACCGTGACCATGGAGGTTGAGCACACTGTGCCCCCTCCAACGCCACAGTTGGACATCGCCGCTGCCACCACCATGATAGCCACTGAGGAGAAGCTTAGCGAGATGGAGATCTCGGCTGAGCTGGATGGTTATCTTGCGGACTCCATCTGAACTCCGCTCATTTGTTCATGATTTTTATGGCAATAATTTGATACAATTCATTCGATTTGGTTGTAATCTCTATAAGAGCAACATTATTTCTTTCCTTAAACATTTATCGGCGCTTGGATGACTTCGTCATCATTCATTTATTCCACTATTTTAAATAGAGATAATTATGTTATGTTCTCAAATATTTGCATGTGTAATTATTATTACCGCAGCATCTTTCTCGCTCACGTTTAATAATTAGACACTATATTTTAGAACACGTGTGGCGTCCGAATGGAGGAAACGTGCCTTGCCGATAGCGGTACCACCAATACCATTTTGAGAGATACAAAGTATTTTGAGTCCATCAAGAAAATTCCAAGGAGTATTACGACGATCGCCGGCTGCGGTCCTCATATAGTTGGCTTCGGACGAGCCACTATAACACTCCTCATGGGAGGACTGAGATCCAGTGACTTCACTCGGTGAAGTCACGTTGCAACTTTACCCTGCTCATCTCCATCCAATTGGCATCCGACAGTGCACACAAGTCAACGGCAAAACTCCACTACTTAGCAATTTTTTATCCAGCGCGCACAGGAGATTGGGGATTCGCGGGCTTTGCCATCCGGAGCTCTCCCGCGGCAGCTGGCGTGTCGTAGAGGAGGGGGCGCGCCGCCGCATCAGCGAGGAAGGTTTTGCCCCGCGCCAGCGCATCAGAGAGGAGTAGGAGCGAGCCGTAGTGGAGTGTAGGGAGCTGGCCGTGCCGTCGGTGTACGAGAGGAGCTAGGTTAGGCTGCACCGTCGCCGGACAAGAGGAGTGGCGGCCGCCGCCGGAGGAGAGGAAGAGGGACACGTCGCTGGTGCAGAACCGTTCCGCCAAGGAGAAGGTCAATCGCTGCCAACATTCAAAAAAGCGGTGCTTAAGCGTCGCTTACGCGTCTAAGCGAGCGTAGCGGAGCCCTTCCGCTCAGCTTTTGGCCTGAGCGAGAGGAAAAGCGATGGCACAGAGAGAAGTAGGAAACGGCGCTCGACTCCTCCCTCCTCGGTTCGTCCTCGTGCGCCGGCCGCCTGCTGTAGCTCCTCCCTCCTCCCCTCGTCCTCGCCCCTCTCCCTCCATCCGCGAGCTCGGCCTGGTCGCCAGAGCTAGCCAGCTAGGTCATCGTCTGTTCGCCGGGTCAAGCTCTTCTTCGCTGAGGACGGTGCTGCCGTGCGGGAGGTCGACGGTGGCTGCCTGACGCGCAAGGAGAGTCGGCGGCGGGTCCTGGTCGGGGAAGACGGCCACGGGGAGCAAGGGGAGGCGACGGTGACGGGAGCCGGCGACGGGGATGGGGAGCCGAGCCGGTAGCGGTGGCTGTTGCCGTGAGGAGGGGCAAGAGGGGGAGCAAGAGAGCAGAAGAAGGTGAGAGGCAGCTGGAGAGGGAGAGAAGAGGATGTTTAGTTGGTTGGGAGCCTGGGACGTGTCTAGTGGGGTTAGGGTTTGGCTTCTGGCCTGTTGGGGGCGTGAGTGTTGCGTGGCATGGCTGGGCCGGATGGTGGCCGACCCACTTTGGGCCTTTTTCTGTCTAGAATTACTGATATATCCTAGAATTGCCTCCATTGTTTTCCTGTCTGTACCGTTCCGTACAGAATGCTTAAGCAGCGCTTAAGCTCGCTTAAGCGGCAATTCCTCTGAGCGGTGCCTCACCGCTCGCTTAGCGCTTAACGCTTTTTTGAACCTTGATCGCTGCAGCCATGGAAGGAAGTCAACGTCTTTGCATCACGCCCCACAGGTAATCGTATGTGTTTGTGTCTCCATATACAGTTACAGGTTTAGCTTCAGCACTGTCATGGCTAGGCATGCTCGTATATCAGCTCTGAACTGAAACCGATTGGAAAAGGCTATAAACTGAAACTAAAAATTGTTGGTCATATATATGTAAAACTGATTATTGTTTGTCATATAACGACTCCTCATATGCAAGTAAAATTGATTACTATTAGTCAGTAACTGAACTTTTTTCAGGGATGAGTAACTGAATCTTTTTGAGTGCTCTGCGCTGAAATTGAGAATTGTGTTCTTGTGCTTCACAATTCAGAATGGCAGAAATTATTAAGGGAATACCTCAAGTTGGTATGATGTTCAGAAATGTAGATGAGGCTTGGGAATTTTGGGATGCATATGGGGGTCGCACAGGCTTTGATGTGAGAAGAAGATATGCAAGCAAAAGCAGACTTGATGGTCAGGTTGGTTCATGCAGATTTGTTTGTTCCAACGAGGGTCATCGAAGAAAAGGGCAAACTGATCATGCACCAAAGCGTTTTAGAGCTGAAACTAGAACCAATTGCCAAGCTCGTATGTGTTTCCAATTAGACCGAGAGGCCAGAAATTATGAAGTAACTGAGGTTGTGCTTGAACATAACCATTTGCTTCAATTGCCACAAACCCGCCACTTGAGGATATCCCAAAGAAAGATTTCAGAACGACAAGCTTTTGAAATTGAAACCGCTGATGATTCTGGCATTATGCCAGAAGCTGCACATGAGTTTGCTTCTCGTCAAGTTGGTGGACCAATTAACCTTGGATATACTTGCCGTGACCAAAAAAATCATTTGCGAACCAAGCGACAAAGGGAGTTGGCTTTTGGACAAGCAGGAAGTATGTTGAAATATTTTCATGATAAAATTGCTGACAATCCATCATTCCGATATGCACTACAGTTGGATTGCGAGGAGAATGTAACCAACATATTCTGGGCTGATGCTAAAATGATCCTTGACTATGCGCATTTTGGTGATGTTGTCACATTTGACACTACTTTTGGCACAAACAAAGAGTATAGGCCATTTGGGGTTTTTCTTGGGCTCAATCACTTCAGAGAAACCACTATTTTTGGTGTTGCCTTGTTGTTCGATGAAACAAAGGACTCATTTATATGGCTATTTGAGACTTTTCTAACTGCACATAATGGAAGACAACCTCGAACTATTTATACGGATCAAGATGTAGCAATGTGAAAAGCTATAGAGAAAGTATTCACAGAATCATATCATGGATTATGCACCTTTCACATTATGATGAATACTGCCAAACATTTATCTCCGGTGAAGGGTGAAGAGAAAGATGAAGAGGAGATGGAAGAGGAAGACGGAGCGGAGGTGGAAGAGGAATCTCATATTCTCTCCGATTTTAGTGCTTGTATGTATGGCTACGAGGAGAAGGCAGCATTTCAAGAAGCATTTGACAACATGAGACATAAAGTGCATAAGCAAACTTGGTTAGATAGTATTTATAAGGTGAAAGAAAAATGGGCTGAATGTTATATGAGAGATGTCTTCAGTTTGGGAGTGAGAAGTACACAACTAAGTGAGAGTTTTAACAATGCATTGAAGAACCATTTGAAATCTGATTTCCATATTGTTCGGTTCTTGAAGCATTTTGAGAGAACGGTTGAAGTAAAAAGAAGGAAGGAATTGGACTCTGAGTATGAAGCAAGAAAAAAGCTGCCAAGAATCAAGATGTGCACACCGATCTTGGTGCAAGCAAGCAAAGTGTACACTCCAACTATTTTTGAAGCTTTCCAAAGTGAATATGAAAGATCCATGGCTGCTTGCACTAGAGTGTTGGATGAAAATAACAAATTCGCTGTTTCTATTGGAAGGTTGCATGGTGATTCGACTTATGAGGAGGAGGAAGAGCGCATAGTGATTGGTGATCCGTTGGACCAAACAGCCTCATGTAGTTGTCAAATGTTCAATAGGACGGGAATATTGTGTGGACATAGTTTGAAAGTTCTTGATTTGATGAACATAAAGACATTGCCCACACATTATGTCTTAAAGAGATGGACTAGAGAAGCACGCAATGTAAGTATACAAGATAGGCAAGGAACAGGCTGGTTTTTCATTTACATTGGCAGCAACAACAACACAACAAAAAAGATAGTTTGCAGCCTACAGTGCAAGCGGAGAACGATGGCACAAACAAAGGATGGAGTCCCATGGGAGCAAGTGAGAATTGTAAAGAATATGATGCAATCGACAGCTTTACCGAGCTCTTGACAACTTCACGAGTTGACGATGCTATCTTTATGATGATCTGATCTAGTATTGTTAGGTAGTATTTTGGACACGGCTAATTATAGTATTTTGGGGGATTAACCATAGTCTCTTTTGGCCTAATTGTACAAGTGAAATGGCTTGCTTTTGTTTACTTGAATGACTACTCAATTGTCATTTTCGCTGAGCATTCGAATGTTGTATGCTACTGGATTTCAGTGTCAAATGCTACTGAATTATTCAGCTTTTGATTTGTTCAAGTTTTATTGTTACATCAGTCCGTGATAAGAAAAATTTAGCCTATAACTTTCATGCCTAATCTGGCAAATAAATCTTGCAATTTAATCTGTACCTCAAGTTTTGTAGCTACACCAATTCAGGCTGAATTTATTCCGTACTTTGCACGATGCTAATCTGAAAAACTACATGTTTCGTTGCTAATCTGAAAACATTACGGGCTGGGTGCAAATCTGCAAAAAACAAAATAAGAATCTCTCTTCTCCTGAGTTAGGCCAGAGTTATTGAGTCAACCGAGACTACTACAGGTTTGTTGCTGTTTGGCTGAAAAACTGCTAAGTAGTGAAGTTTTTGCCTTTGACTCGTGTGCACCGTCGGATGCGAATTGGATGGAGATGAGCAGGGTAAAGTTACAACGTGACTTCACCAAGTGAAGTCACCGGATCTCATTCCCCCATGGGAACAACTTTGATCATTAATGATGCATTGTTGTACCCGGAAGTGACTCGTACTCTCTTGAGTTTTAAAGACATCCGTGTTAATGGGTTTCACATTGAGACCCATGATGATGACACCGGTAAGGAGTACCTACCCATCACGAAACACGATGAAAATGGTAAACATGTTATCAAAAGGCTTCCTTCATTCGCTACAGGGTTGTACTACACTAAGATAGTAGCACCGCCCATGTACACTACCCTTAAAACTGTTTTTAGAAACTCTGAACTATTCTGCCTTTGGCACGATAGGTTAGGCCATCCATGTCTTACGATGATGAGTAATATAATTAACAACTCTAATGGTCATAATGTTAATGTGAAAAAATTTCCGAATCCTGCTGATTTCGTGTGCTCCGCATGCGTTAAGGGGAAATTAATCATTAGACCACCACCCCTAAAGGTGAAGGATGAAATCCCCGCGTTCTTGGAACGTATCCAAGGGGACATATGCGGTCCTATTCAGCCCCTTTCGGGTCCGTTTAGGTACTTCATGGTGCTCATTGATGCTTACTCTAAATGGTCCAATGTTAGCCTGCTGTCAACAAGGAACCATGCTTTTGCAAAGTTGATCTCTCAGATCATACAAATGAGGAAAAAATTCCTGATCATCGTATTAAGTCTATTCGAATGGACAACGCTAGTGAATTTACTTCAAAGGCATTCATGACTATTGCATGGCAACAGGAATCAAACTTGAGCACTCTGTATCGCACGTCCACAAGCAAAATGGACTTGCGGAGGCATTGATTAAAAGAATTAAATTCATTGCCAGACCGCTCCTTCAGGGTTGTAATTTACCAACTACATGTTGGGGTCACGCGGTGTTACACGCTGCCAATCGGCCTACAACATCCATTCTCCTATGCAGCTTGCGCAAGGGTCGGCATCGAAAATTTCCCACCTTCGTAGGTTCAGTTGCCAGGTATATGTACCAATACCACCCCTCAGCGATCAGCGATGGGACCGCTCCGTAAGTCGGGGATATACGTTGGTTATGAGACTGTGTCCATAATCAGGTTTCTGGACCCCGCGACAGGTGACTGTCATACGGCTCGTTTCGCTGATTGCATTTTTGACGAGGATCTTTTCCCGACTTTAGGGGGAGATAATCAACCCCTTGATGATAAAAGTCGAGAAATTACGTGGCAAGCCACGGGGATCCACGCTCATGACCCGCGCACTGCTGAGACTAATAGGAAAGTTCAAAAGATAATAGATTTGCACACGTTGGCGAATCAACTGCCTGATCACTTTAGTGACTTAAAGACTATGAAAAAGTCGCATGTGCTGCGCGCAATGCACCGGAAAGGGTTGAAATACCAAAGAGAAATCATGGTACAACCGCTCCCGTTCTTAGGCCTAAGAGGACGAGGAATCCGTTTTCTCAAATCCCAAGTACCCGGGGACGCCCGAAGAAAAAGGATAAGAGAGATTTATCGCAGCCTACCACTACAAAGGGGAGCTAGTTGAGACCTGGCACAAGTACGGACGTTTCTGTGCATGAAATTCCGGACTTGAACTTTCCTACTACGGAAATACCCAGCGAAGATGTGTGCGCACACATTGGAGCGGGAAAGCTAAAGGACCTTGCTCCCGAAATGAATAATCCGGTGAAGGAAGGGAATGTGCCTGATGCACTCCATGACGAAATGGCCATTAATTATATTAATTCTGGCGAGTCAATTAATCGAGCTATGGCAAATGTCGACATTTATTTTGCCAAGAAAATTGCCTCAATCATAGATCTTGACCCAGAGCCTAACACTCTCGCTGATTGTAAGCAAAGGTCGGATTGGAAAGATTGGAAGAAGGCAATAACTGCTGAGTTATTTTCTCTCAATAAAAGAGAGGTGTTTGGACTTGTTTGTCTAACTCCTCCCCATGTGCGCCCCGTTGGTCACAAATGGGGTTTTGTCCGAAAGAGGACCGGAAATAAAGAGGTAGTAAGGTACAAAGCAAGGCTCGTTGCTCAAGGTTTCTCCCAGCGACAAGGTGTCGACTTCGAGGAAACTTACTCCCCAGTCATGGATGGAATTACCTTTAGATACTTGATCTCAATGGCAGTAAACTTGGACTTGACAATGAAACTCATGGATGTTGTCACCGCTTACCTTTATGGTAATTTGGATTCCAACATATACATGAAGGTATCCGAAGGTATCCCTGTTCCGAACCAAGATAGAGCTAACAGAGGCTTATACAGTGTTCAGCTTAAGAAGTCACTGTATGGACTTAAACAGTCCGGTAGGATGTGGTATAATCGTTTAAGCGATTTCCTTCATCAGAAGGGCTACACAAGCAATGAAGATTGCCCATGTATTTTTATACGGAGATCACAAGATGGTTTCTGTATTATCTCTGTGTACGTGGAAGATTTGAATATAATCGGTACACCTGAGGATATTGAGGAAGCGAGTTCCTACCTGATGTTGGAATTCGAAATGAAAGACTTAGGCAAAAACAAGTTCTGCCTAGGTTTGCAACTTGAACATTCCCCTGCTGGGATCTTAGTGCACCAGTCTGCCTACACCCAGAAGGTGTTGGAAAGATTTGGATTTGATAAGGCATATCCTTCTAAGACCCCGATGATTGGGAGATCTTTACAGCAAGACAAGGACCCGTTCAGGCCTAAGGAAGAGGGGGAGGAAATTCTGGGACCAGAATTCCCCTACTTGAATGCAGTTGGCGCACTCATGTACCTCGCGAATTGTACACGGCCAGACATTGCGTTCATCGACAATTTGCTTGCTAGGTACAGTCCTGAGTCTACCAAGAGACATTGGAAAGGCGTTAAGGACATATTCCGATACCTGCAAGGGACCAAAGATTTTGGCTTGTTTTACCGGAGGAATCAAGACCTCACGGTTGTAGGCTATGCTGATGCTGGGTACCTGTCGGACCCGCATACATCCAAGTCTCAGACTGGATATGTTTTCCTTTGTGGTGGAACCGCTATTTCCTGGAAATCGTCTAAGCAAAGCCTAGTGTCAACTTCGACGAACCACTCGGAAATCATAGCACTATATGAAGCATCACGTGAGTGTGTATGGCTTCGACGGGTGATCGGCCACATCCAGCTGTCATTTGGGCTGAACACCGTCCAAACCCCCACCATTATCTATGAAGATAATGCCGCTTGTGTTGCACAAGTCCAGACGGGTTATGTGAAGAGAAATCTCACAAAGCATATGATGCATGTAAAATGCATAGATGAATTTTGCATATTTTCACATGGTTTTCTATTACATATTGCATCATATAAGGGTATAATTCAATGTTTTATAGTATTTTGGGGTTAAATTACAAAGTCCCCGAACTTTAATGGAATTAACCCTGCCTGTCAGAAACCCCGTTTTCTATATTTTTGACGTTTCAGGGGGCAAACTTCCGCGAAATCACCTGAAAATCTGCGGGGGTCATTTTCTTGGAAGGAGAAGACTTGCGGGCGAAGGATCCACGAGAATTGGGCAAGGAGGCCCAAAAGAGGACCCTCCACGCGGCCAGATTCCTTGGCCGCGTGAGAGGCCCCCTTTTGGCCCCTGTGGCCCCAATTCCTTCCATCTTCGACTTACCGACTCCGTCTTGACCTAAAACCGACTATAAAAAGGGTCCCCGTACCCTTACGGAGAAGAGCGCCGCCGAAACACCGAAACAGAGACCAGGAGTTCCAGATTGGAGGGGGAAAACTCCGAAGGGGCGCCGCCGGTGTGATCTCCTACCCCTCCAACGTCATCACCATCGACATCTCCATGAAGAGGGAGCAGTCCACCCCAGGGCTATGGGTTTGTGGAAGTAGCACTTGTATCTCTCTCTCTATGTGCTTCACTAATTAGATCCGTATGAGCTGCCTCACATGATTACGGGCACCGTTGTAATTCCTATGTGGTGGATCTTTTCTATGAGTTATTGAATCTGAGATTGCAATTGTTTCTCTTGAGTTATTTGAGTAGATGTATCTTATGTACCCGTTCTTATTTGCTAGCTTTGATCAATCTAGTTCTTGAGAGCGTGTGTGGGGTGATGGGTGCATTAGTTGGAGTAACGGGGGGTGGCTAGTGCTGTGAAAGTGACAGAAGTTCAGCGATCCACTTAGGTTTTGTTAAACCTTTCTTAGTTACCTCACTAGGGATAAAAAGGAGTACCTTGTTACCGGGGATTTGAAGTGACACTAATCAATCTCCATGACTAGATCTAGCAAGTTCTTACTTCAACTTCATGTCACATTGCTTAAAGCTATACTTTGGTTTTTCCTTAA
The DNA here is from genome assembly GCA_028641055.1 of Alopecurus myosuroides. NCBI lineage: Eukaryota > Viridiplantae > Streptophyta > Magnoliopsida > Poales > Poaceae > Alopecurus > Alopecurus myosuroides. The sequence goes on along the minus strand of CM054057.1, from coordinate 736,154,201 downwards.
TTATCGAGGTGTTATGATTTATTTCGCATCTTGGTGGAGTATAAGAGGGAATAATATGACCGTAGAGATCTCTATGCTAGGCCGTGATGCCCATATGAAAGTACTCAATGTTAAAAATGTTATTGTAATCTCACATGTAATTCTTTATGTCCACCGTCTACCACTTTATTTGAGAGAATGCAAGTGTGAAACCATGAAACCCGGTCTTATTTTGAATATAAGAAAACACTCTAGTTACTTTGCTGCAATTTACTTTAGTTGCACTTTACTTTACTTGCATCTCCAATTCGAATTTACATTATCTCCATCACCACTTGCATCACAAAAATACAAAAACAATCCATTGCATATTTATTTTCTCATTTGCATTTAGTAGTAGATTTAATTATTGCACATTTACTTTCAGTTTTGCATTGCAATTTAGAAGTCTCACACCTTGTGCTTGACAACCACTTGGTGAGGTTAAGGGCACAAAACTCTCTACTTGTTTGCAGGATCCTGGAGGAAGCTTGGAAGACAACTACTGAAATACTGGCTCCCCAAGAGTTCGATATAAACCCTCGAGTCATCCTCGTGGGGAAGAAGGCTTGCCACTAGTTACACACTCTGCACTTGGAGTCTCAACCTAGCCATCAAGCGTTTTTCTGGCGCCGTTGCCGGGGAGCCATAGGTGAATGAGTTTTCCAAGGGAGCTCACAAGAAGTCTTCATCACCAACAAGGTGTGCAAACACCTAAGCTTGGGGAGGTTGCACCTACGTGAGTACCGTCCTTTCTATCTCCACCTTCTTTCAAGTAGATTGTTTTGTTTCTTGTCTGGTTATTGTTTTTTTTTTGTTTTTGTTCTTGTTTTTGTTTTGTCTTGCATATTTTATTTTAGTTTGCATTTAGTTATCTAGTTTATTTTAGTATTTCGAATTTGCCTAGTTACTTTACTTTTCAGTTTTGCATAAAAAAACTAAAAACTACATAAAAACTTGGAAAATGGAGCAGAGAACTTATTGGCCATTCAGTGTTAGGAATTTCCCTCAAGAGCTAAATATTCCCGTTGATTTCATTATTATGGATATGGGGGATAAATCCCCTAGACCTATTATTTTGGGTAGACCTTTTCTTCGTACTACAGGTGCAATCATAGACTCCAAAGAAGGGAATGTCAAGTTTCAGTTCCCTCACAAGAAAAGCATGGAGCACTTCCCAAGGAAGAGGGGAACGCTGAAGAACAAGCTCCCTCATGAGCTTTATCCCTCTTGATTATCAAGTAAGTAAAGCCTAGCTATATGGCTATAAAGAAAGCGCTTTACGGGAGGCAACCCGGTTGTTTTTGTTTGGATTTTCCTAGTGTCCTCTTGCTGTCGCAAGAGATTAGTTTTTTGTTTTAATTCTGGAGTTTTCAATAAAGAGTCAAGTCAAACCCATTTGGACTTATAAGTTGCTATCCTAGTGAATGAAATTTCTGTTTCAGCACGAGTTTGCTCACCGTATCATTTTACGTTTTTTATTGGTATGTCGGATTGAGCTAATTTTTTAGTATGTTCTGCAACTTTTCGTCCTCTGTAAGCACAAAAATTGGCTTAATGTTTTGACGAGTCTAGCTTAGGAAAAACGTTCGTTTTGCTGCTGTTGCTTTTCTGGACAGATTCTGCCTTCTTTTGTTTTATGCACTCTTTGGGCTTGGGAATCGAATTTCCATGATTCTTTCAAGCAAGAGAGTGAACATACAACATAATGAACCTTATTGTCTATCTACTGGAGCTTTTGATTTGGAAGTTTGCACAGCAAGCATGTGATTTGTTTGTCTTTGCTAATCACACCCCACAGAAAAAGAATGGGAGAAACATGTTTTGTGAAGTTTTTTCACAGGGAATAGAGGAGCTGCGCCTTAAGACATCCAAGAATGGTGAAAGCCATAAGCTTGGGAATGTGATGAACAACCCACTAGAGCTACACTCTTTTGGTTAGCACACGTCTACTTTCTGTTTTCTAAGCAAAGCATTTATCGTAGAGACTTGAAGCGTCTAGTTTTTGTTTTTATTTTTGTTTTGATAAGACTACCACCATCATTTTATATGAGATTGAGCTACTGGAGTTTGGGGTTGGAATGTATTGGATACTAGTATTATGACTTGGAATAGGGATGCCATGGTTGATTTGAAGAGCTACATATGTTTGCATAATTTATAGGCTTTTTATGTGTAGGAATTTGAAATAATGTTGTCTTGAGCTATCTCTTATTCATGTCCTTGATGTTAATTGCTGGTTTATTTAGTTTGTCATGAAATGAGTAGTTCTATGGACATATGCATGTATAGTAGCTGGTCAACTATCTCCCTCTTGCTAGCCCAAAAATTTAAAAATTCCAACAAGTAAAAACTTGTTTCCAACACTCCTTAGCCAAGTATTTCCAGTGAGTCCACCATATCTTCCCATTAGCTTCATTGCTATTCCGAGTATGTTCACCATGTTATTGTGTTATTTATGTTCTAAATTAAGATATTCACTTTATTAATTGTCATGGGTTGAACTTGGGATAGGACTCTCACGAACTTTTGAAGGCACACTTTATTTTTTATGCATCTAATAAACATGACCCAATAATGGGAGCCACAAGTTTTGCGTTTGACAAGTGTGTGGTTGGGAGCTAGCTATAAACGTGTATCACCGGAAAGCTTTCAACATTGCACAAAAAAATTTACATTTGGTTGATATCATGTACTTTTGTTTTTGGACTCCTGCAATGCCGAAATGAAATAGAGGAATAGTAAGTTTTGATGAGTAAGTATCTATATGACTAGAGAAACGCATTGGGCCGCTAACCCAAGCCATGCTTTATCATGGTGGAAATTTACTTACAGCTTGAGTGACTCTGCAACACATCCTAAAATAAAATAAGAAGCTGTGCATAATAGTGAATGAAAATAAAAAGGATGATGAGTCTACTCCGTGTGTTCATCTTGTCATTGTAACATGGTCTTGTTTCCATGTCATGGGGCAAGAGGTCTCTCTTTGCGGTTCTCTATGATGTCATTAATACTTATTATGATTGTACAAAGCTTATTAGGAATCTTAAGTTGAGTAATCATGGAGTAGGTTTTCACACTCACGGGGCATGAGGCTTTCAACCACCTTGTCATTCTCATTACTTCAATACTCACAATTTTAAGATGCTAGTGATAAAGGGGCAATGAGAGTCCTAGATCAATGGATACCATATTTCAATTAGTAATTTTAGTTGAATAATTTAGAGGCTAAATAAGACTTGATCATGTTTTACCTCTCAAATTTTCTCCAAAGTGTCCACCATATTTTCTATTCTCCATTATGCTATTCTTTGACCAATATAGGATTTTATTTTTCATTTTGTGTATGCATTTGGTCCATAGTGCTTTTATTTCATTATACACTTTGTGAACTTTCATGAAGCATCTTTGTTTGCATATTTGATATTTCTTACAACATGAATTGTATATTGCTACTCATTTCTAGCTATTTCTTTGATTATATGTAGCATGATAATCCTCTTAATATCATGATTGTTTCAATATGCAAAACCCATCTTAGTTTATCACCTTCATACTCGAGGACGAGCATGGGTTAACCTTGGGGATGTTGATGCATGTAAAATGCATAGATGAATTTTGCATATTTTCACATGGTTTTCTATTACATATTGCATCATATAAGGGTATAATTCAATGTTTTATAGTATTTTGGGGTTAAATTACAAAGTCCCCGAACTTTTATGGAATTAACCCTGCCTGTCAGAAACCCCGTTTTCTATATTTTTGACGTTTCAGGGGGCAAACTTCCGCGAAATCACCTGAAAATCTGGGGGGGTCATTTTCTTGGAAGGAGAAGACTTGCGGGCGAAGGATCCATGAGAATTGGGCAAGGAGGCCCAAAAGAGGACCCTCCACGCGGCCAGATTCCTTGGCCGCGTGAGAGGCCCCCTTTTGGCCCCTGTGGCCCCAATTCATTCCATCTTCGACTTACCGACTCTGTCTTGACCTAAAACCGACTATAAATAGGGTCCCCCGTACCCTTACGGAGAAGAGCGCCGCCGAAACACCGAAACACCAAAACAGAGACCAGGAGTTCCAGATTGGAGGGGGAAAACTCCGGCGGGGCGCCGCCGGTGTGATCTCCTACCCCTCCAACGTCATCACCATCGACATCTCCATGAAGAGGGAGTAGTCCACCCTAGGGCTATTGGTTTGTGGAAGTAGCACTTGTATCTCTCTCTCTATGTGCTTAACTAATTAGATCCGTATGAGCTGCCTCACATGATTACGGGCACCGTTGTAATTCCTATGTGGTGGATCTTTTCTATGAGTTATTGAATCTGAGATTGCAATTGTTTCTCTTGAGTTATTTGAGTAGATGTATCTTATGTACCCCGTTCTTATTTGCTAGCTTTGATCAATCTAGTTCTTGAGAGCGTGTGTGTGTGGTGATGGGTGCATTAGTTGGAGTAACGGGGGGTGGCTAGTGCTGTGAAAGTGACAGAAGTTCAACGATCCACTTAGGTTTTGTTAAACCTTTCTTAGTTACCTCACTAGGGATAAAAAGGAGTACCTTGTTACCGGGGATTTGAAGTGACATTAATCAATCTCCATGACTAGATCTAGCAAGTTCTTACTTCAACTTCATGTCACATTGCTTAAAGCTATACTCTGGTTTTTCCTTAATTATCGAGTTGTTATGATTTATTTCGCATCTTGGTGTAGTATAAGAGGGATTAATATGACCGTAGAGATCTATATGCTAGGACGTGATGCCCATATGAAAGTACTCAATGTTAAACATGTTATTGTAATCTCACATGTAATTCTTTATGTCCACAGTCTACCACTTTATTTGAGAGAATGCAAGTGTGAAACCATGAACCCCGGTCCTATTTTAAATATAAGAAAACCCTCTATTTACTTTGCTGCAATTTACTTTACTTGCACTTTACTTTAATTGCATCTCCAATTCGAATTTACATTATCTCCATCACCACTTGCATCACAAAAATACAAAAACAATCCATTGCATATTTATTTTGTCATTTGCATTTAGTAGTAGATTTATTTATTGCACATTTACTTTCAGTTTTGCATTTAAATTTATAAGTCTCACACCTTGTGCTTGACAACCACTTGGTGAGGTTGAGGGCACAAAATTCTCTACTTGTTTGCAGGATCCTGGAGGAAGCTTAGAAGACAACTGCTGAAATACTGGCTCCCCAAGAGTTCGATATAAACCCTCGAGTCACCCTCGCGGGGAAGAAGGCTTGCCACTAGATACACACTCTGCACTTGGAGTCTCAACCTAGCCATCAGCATATCAACCCCAAGTTCTTCTACGCACATGAGTTGCAGAAGTTGAATAAAGTAAAGATCTTACATACTAAGTCGTGTGAAAATCTTGTTTATTTGTTCACTAAATCATTACCGGCATCTTCTTTCGAGAGATGTGTTCGTGGAATCGGTATGATGAGACTTAGAGAGATGTAAGGTTCAGGGGGAGAATCTTCACAAACTCATCACTAAAATCTCAATCCCGATGACTGAGTACTTAACTTAATAGTTGAGTGAGTTGTACTCTTTTTCCCTTTAGTGAGTTTTTATGAAGTTTCTCACATAAGGCTTTTAACGAGACAATTCGTTCAACATAGCAAAAGTATACCATGTGCTTTTTATCCATATTTTTCCCACTAGGTTTTTCGGAGTTTTGAGGCATGGCTATACGGATAATACCCAAGGGGGAGTGTTGGGAAACTTGGACCATCGGACGGCAGCCCACTCCATGGGTTTTGCCCAGTCCAACCAGGCCAAAATCTATCCCCACTTTGTACGTACGTTTGGGTCTTATCCCCTCATCCCATCCCCCCTTTATATATCGTGGCATTGTGCGTAGTCTAGACAGAGAAGAGAAAAGCAATAAAGAGTTCCTGTGTCCACACCCTGTGTCAATTTATTTGCTGTTCGTGTGTTGTTCGACTACTTCGTCTACGTCGCACACCCTCGGGACCGGTCAGCCGGCAGAGGTTGTGTAACACAGGGAACCAAAAACAAGAACGAGATCGGTCAGCTCCTCTCTCTCTCTCTCTCAATAATATACTCCCTCCATCCCAAATTAATTGTCACAAAGTTGGACAAAAATGGATATATCTAATACTAAATTAGATCTAAACACATCCACTTTTGTCCATCTTTGTGACAATTAATTTGATACGGAGGGAGTAGTACACACATCAAAAATACCTAGTACCATAGATCGATGAGTAAAACCCCGGTCTAATACACCAACTTGGCGCGAATGTGCGGTTTGGTCACCAAGTTGCGAATCGTGAATTTCAGGTCACGAAGTTGCGAGTCGTGAAACAAACGGAGACATAGGCGGGAAGACTAAACAAATGTGACTCGCAACCGTTGCGCCCTCCGGAGAAGTACCACCAGGCTCCTAGCGTTGAATGGTCGAGTACTGAGGAGCACCCTCAAGAAGAAAAGCAATTGGTACTTTTCGGACCAGTCGCACTGGTCCTAGGGTTTGCCCTAGCACATCGAGGGAGGTGGATGAAAGGTAGCCACGACGCCCTCCGGGAAGGAAAGATGCTCCCGAAGGCGGCATTGTGTCGGTTTCGGACGAACCGACAAGAATTTCTCCCGAAAAACCTATCCACAACACTCGGGCTATCCATAGCACAAGAGCCCCGTAAGGACGAAGCCTCGCCAGCCCAGACTCGTCGCACACCAACTTACGCCACTATGGTCGCGGAGTCGCCATCGTCGTCTCACCAAAGTTACCACCACGAATTCTGCAAGACGGAGGCAAGGAGTAGCTCAATTCGGGGTCAACGGTATCGTGGCCGCGCGGGAGGGAACTGTCTCTACCGCCAAATACGGTAGTGGACCGGACGCGACCGCCTGCACACCGGTCTCAGTTAGGTGCGGCCGCACTGCCAGTCCCAAGAGGGTCCAGCCGAGCCTGGAATGGGCCCGTAAAGCCCGCAGCCACGCTTCAACAAGGGTGGCCTCTCTCGTCGGTGCACCCTTTCGTTGGGAGAGGTCAACATTGCTAATGGAAGATATTTTCTATTTCCACAAACTAATGCCTCTGTCCAAAATTATGTGTCACGTTACTATGGGTGGTGACGCTTAAATACCTTATCAATACTATGTGCACAAGTATTACGGATCGAGGATAAAATAAATGAAAAGTCAAATCCTGATTGTTCATAAAAACCTGCAGATACGCACAAAGATAAACCCAACAGTTGTCACTCGGTCTCGGATTCGCAGAGCACGACCGGGTCGAAACTCGCGAGGAGAGTAAGCCCAGAGCCAACTCGCGAGGAGAGTAAGCCCAGAGCACGATCAGGTAGCTCTGTTGGAGGCCCAACTCACCCTTCCAGCTGCTGCACGAGGGCCATCTAATTTTGTTTGTGCTGCAGCTGTTCTGTAGAGAAAACAAAAAATAACACATTGGATAAAAAAACAAGAAAATGCAAGGAACACGCCTCTTCATATTACGCCCGAGATACTGGCCAACCAGTATGGCAGGTTATGCTGTCACTATCACTGAGGAGATTTTATTATCGGGGCACACATATAGTGGTTGATAAAGAAAGCATCGGTTATCTTTTAGTATCTACTTATGCAGAGGCTGGGGCTATGTTCCCATTTCAAAAACAAAAAATCTTTTAGTATCTACAGGAATAAATGCTTGCAGTTTTTATTGTATCAAAACGATACACAATCTTTTTTTCTATTAATAACGAGTTGAAGAATGCAAAATCGAGCAGCCGGACAACATCAACCCGGAGAGAAAACCCAAGCCGCATGTCTCGCCCCAATCTCTACACCATATAGCAGCTAACCCTGTAATACAACACGAAACAGAAAACGCAAAAAATACACAAATTCTACGCCTTTAAGAAGAATCGACGTACGCTGCGTCGACGGTCATGAGTCCACCACAAGGTTGAACTCCGGATTCTCATCCAAAAACCAAGCTTGAGTTCACCACCTTCATTAAGGACACAACGCAGGCGCGTCGTCGATATAGCCTGATCAGAGATCTTGTGTTTCCACCGGAGTTCATAAAGTCGTCCTTGAAGCCATCTGTAACACCATCCTTTATTTGGCTACCGACTCCACGTTAACCTCTTAGCCCTGAACTCAAGCAATCACCTGGTTGTAATATGGTATCTTTTCTCTCTTTCTTGAATGGAAGGTTACTACCGCGAATAAAGTAGTACCCGATATCAAGTCGCAATCTCTCTTTGCTTGTGCCACCTAGGGGAAGATATATCCGAGTTGAGTTCGTTTAAGAAGAAACAACTACCGGATCCCTCTCGAAAAGACACCGCAAAACAGACGTACCATACCGACTGCCTCTGTCACTATCGAACCACCTTCGATTCAGCAGCAACAGGCCAAACATGACACCTACGCCACAGCCATCGAACAACACCTGCCGATAGCAGGTATGACTTGACACCTTAGGCGTCATGTGTAGCATCTGCCCGAGGCTTCCCCTTCCGACGACAGACATTGCTTGACGTCTCCGAAAAAAGGCATATGTCACCTACCGAGTCGCATCAACCCGATCTGTTGATGGAGGGGACGTCTCATAATGCCGTCAGCCCCACAAAGGCTGTCACCACTTCAAGATCCAGTGTCCGAGTCACTCACACGACCCCAGAGTCCAACACCGTAAAAGAAGAGGGACCGTCGCCCCAATTCCCAGTGCTACAGGGAGCACCAGCCGTCGCGTCAACCGATGTTATCGCCCATACAACGAAAGCCACCGCCATGAATGTATAGCAGTTATACCCTAAGTGGATGAATATTATTTGGAATTTATTTTCCCCAGCGTATCTCGCTGTTTTATTTATGTGGCATGAGAACCATTATTCCATTTTCACTAGCATATTATTTTCTTATCGCAATTATAGTGAAAACCGTCCTACTGACTAGATGTATGAAAAAAAAAAACGAGGCTGTTATATTAGTACTTTGACATAGCACCAGATAGGAATGCAAAATTTTACAACGGTATTGTAACTTGTAAGGAAACTTTCTTGACGGATAGCTCAATGAGTTGACGGTGTTTTCAATACTAGCTCAATATTGTATACCAATGAAACATATTTCCTATCAATACAAACTATTGCCTTCCAAAAATACAAGGCACAATACTATCTGTGGTCACTCTTATATACTTAATAATATAATATGCAAAAGTATACGGATTGAGAATACAAAAATGATACGTTCTAACATTATTACTATCGCATCTGAACGGATGTTGTTTGTTCTATTATCTTGATGGTTATGGAATCTGGCCTGCTGTCCGGACATATATAAAAAATGTCGCCGGCATATTAGTACTTTGACATAGCACCAAATAGGAATGCAGATTTTGACAATATCATTCTAACTTCTAAGGAAATTTTCTCCATAGATAGCTCAATGAGCTGACCATGTTTTTTATACCAGCCCACCAATGTGAATGGAACATATAATTTCCATCAGGACAAACTACTGCCACCGTCCAAAAATATAAGGCATATTACCATGTGCGATCACGCTAAAATACCTTACCAATACTATGTGCAAAATTATACGGATTAAGATATATTTTTTTTCTTTTAAAGAATACTAGTACTTTGATATAGCATGAAATAGGAATAAAAAATATGTCATTGTCATTGTAACTTTGAAGGAAATTTTCTCGACAGATAGCTCAATGAGCTGACCATGTTTTTCTTATACAATCTCAACATGCTAATGGAACATTTGTTCTATCAGCACAAACTACTGTCTCAGTCCAAAATTACAAGGCACATTACTATGTGTGGTCGCTCTTAAATACCTTGGCGGCTTGGCCAATACTATGTGCAGAAATATGCCGATTGAGAATAAAAAATATATATTAATACTTTGACATAGCACCAAATAGGAATACAAAATTAGTCGATGTCATTCTAACTTCTAAGGAAACTTTCTCAGCAGATAGCTCAATGAGTAGACCTTTTTTCGATACTAGCTCAACACAGCTAATGGAAATCTACCGGCACCAATACTATGCGCAAAAGTATACGGATTGAGAATAAAAGATTATTTTCTGTAAAATTATTCCTATTGATAATTGGTGAATTTAAAAGTATTCATCATAAACCGGCAGAGATATATGAAGATAAACGCAACAGCTGCCACTCAGTCTCGGTTCCTGCAGTGGCCTATATTATATGTATATTTGAGGAAAAAAAGGAAAATGATTTGACAATAAGATCTAACCATTTAGGCCCAGCTAGCCCAAGTAAGTCAAGTTGATCGCCATTTCCATCACACAGATATACAGACCTCAAAAGGAAAAAAGCCATCAACGTTGTGACCTCCTCGTTCTTCTAGACCTACCTAGCCGAGGTCGCCGGACCGACCAGGCAGCGCAGCAGTCACACGGGCGTGTACGCAGGCTAGGCAAAGGGCCACCTAGGACCTAGCAGCGCACCATATCGATTCCTTTCATTTGTAGGTGATAGCTCCTCGTATCTTTCTTGTAGGTGATAGCTCCTCGTGTCTTTCTGTCTCTGTAGTTCTGATTTCTGAATAGCCATTTTGCCTCTCAAAATGGAGATGTTTGTTATATTCTTAGAGCATCTCCACCGACGCTTCTAAATAGCTTTATAGGATGGGCCGGCACAAAAAACGGCCCCCAACGGATGTCCCAATACGACAAAGTTACGGGACGAGTCCAATAGAATTTTCAACACTTCCATCCGATTCTCCAAGGCAACCAGGAAAGCCGGATGTCATGCACTATATGGAGAGCGATCCACTTGCCGGAATTTTTGTGGCTACGCTGTCCATGTGTGTATCCTGGCACACACGGGCGGGAGGCTACACAATAGTGTATACGCATAAGATGTTGGAGTGGATCAATTAGTAGCATACTCCATCGCGAGAACTATTTTTATCCCATATGGATGGCCGCTTGAACTTCGGATAGCAGCTCCATAGCTGCCGACAGTCTACGTCTTCATGATTTGTTTAGACCTGTCGTGTTTTTTTTTTTCCTTTTTCTGGATTTCGGCTGTGTACATTTTTCAAGATGCAGAGGCTGGGTGTAATGATTAAACTTTTAAGTAATAAAATCACTTTATAAAAAAAAAGTAGATAAGTGTATATTTAAGTTTTGTACTAAGTCAAACTTAATACTCCCATCCGATCCATAAAAAGTGTTGCCCACTTAGTATAAAGTTTATACTAACTTAGTATAAAATGGGCGACACTTTTTATGGATCGGAGGGAGTATATGTACTAATAAGTTTGACTAAGATTATATCGAAACGTACCCGCATTAATGGCACTAAAGTGATATCAATTGTTTCGTTCTGAAAATCAATATGCCGGTTTCATATCATATATGGTGCTATTTTGTTCTATAAATTTTAGTCAAATTTGAGAATGTCTGACTTAGTACAAAATCTATACGTACACTTATTTGTGTACCAAGGGATGAAGGGAATAGTGGCTAAACCATCCTCTAGCCACTAGACAAGAAGCTATCTGTCATCATGAATTTTTGTGACTTGTGTGTGGCCTCTGGTGGCATACCGTGTGCGTGCTAGCCACTATTTTTCAAAAAAATTAAAAGGAAAATAAGAGGTACTTGCGGTCATCATCCAAAAGGCCGGCAATGTGTGTCGATGCTCCCAATAGAAGTGTGCCGGCGTAGTTTTCGGACGCTCTATTGGAAGCGCCGGTGGAGATGCTCTTAGGTCTATAAAATTCCTATTCGAACATAGTAATCGCATTTAGGCCTCTAAGTAGTAAAGGAAAGGAAATGGATGCCATGGGAAGTTCAATCCTATGTGCAAAGGAACTCGTCATAGATAGGCCAAATGCTTGTTTGACTGCGGTGTGGAAAAACCACAGGACCTTAGGCGCGCACGTGTTTTCCTCTTGCAGGAATTTTCCATTAGGTCCAACTTCATGTTATTTTTCCCGTGAAAATACATTTCTGAGTTCCTATGGGATTAATTCCTACAGCTTTCAATCACGTGAATCAAACATCGTCGGTAGGGAAAATTCCGCAGGATCACAATCCTACAGTAATCGTGTGGAAATCTTGTGAATCAAAGGTGGCCTTATGTTGCTTGTGAGACCTATGAGCCATCTATTTATGTTGTGCTCTTAGTAAATTGTATTCCCTCCATTCAAAAATGCATGACTTTCATTTGTTAAGATATGGATGTAGGTAGGCACTAAAATACGTCTAAATGCATCCATATTTAGACAATGAAAGTTCTGTATTTTTGAACAAAGGGAATATTTATGAAGCTATATTTGTGGTGCTAGAAAAATTAAGTCAAAATTGCCCCACCCTAGCTAGCGTGAAATGTGATATGCTCACAACTTGCAAGGAGAGTAGCAGCCCCAACGCCAACACCAGACCAGCTGATGAAACCAGAGACCAGAGAAAAAAGGTGATGCAACCAGAAGTGCCCCTGTGGAGGTTACGAGGCGCTTCGTCATCCCAATTAAGTAGCCTGAACCTATCCGATCGGATAGAACACAGGAGGATTCTTGATGGGAGTTGGTCCTTGAACCCCATACACGTGCGACGGCTAGCTTTACATGTGGGATCGACGCGGCCGTCCAAGGTTAGGCACGGGTCCACTAATCTAATCAAGTTGACAGCTTAACCGTGGAATTAGCCGCGTTCGCTAGTTGGCCGCCATGAAAAGCAGTCAAGGACTGCTACTGTGCTCATCGTCACTCGTGCTACAGCGTTGCTCCGCGGTTTCGAATCAACGTTTTGGCATGAGATTCTTCTGCTCTTGTTCGGACTGTGCGCAGCATCACGTCACTCCAGCCGCCAGCGTGCGTCAATGGCGCCGCCGTGCACGCCTCTGGCGAAGCATGGGTCGCGCCCTTGTCATGGAGCCCACAGCGCCGCCGAAAGGCCATCCGGGACGGCGACCGACTGGTACATCGATCACGTCCACGTAGGACCGACAGGTGACCCGGCTCCAAAAAAATCCATGGCGTAGGCAGCGCGCGACCACGGGTTGCCGCTTGCGTCGTCCAATCAATCAACCATGTGTCTGCTCGGTTGATTTATATATCATTATTAGTAGACTGCTTTCGTATTTACAGTAAACTAATAATGGCTAACCTACATTTTAGTGCAGTAGTTTAGAGCTAGCGGATGCACTTAATTTTGGTGCTCTACAAATCGATTTAATTTGCAGTCACCTTCGTGCGGTTTTAAGGACTCTAACACAAGCGTGTAAATTGACTGAGACAAACATTTTACACACCCCAAAATTTTCCTGCAATACAGGGCCCGCTTGTCGGCGAGCCACACTTTTTTTATTTCCCACCTGATCTCTTTTTTTTGCCCTGGTCTTCATCATCACCTGGCCACCATGCTACTCGATTCGTCTGGTGAACTTCAACTCGGTCGGTGGGACAAACCCCTCACTCGGATGTTGCATCCCCTAGGGTAAATAAACACTAGCTCATGCAACACCACATCCGAGTGAGGGGTTATTTATCGGGTAACAATGGCTGAATATTGTGGAAAATGTTTCTGACGGAAGAATATGGCGAGAGAAAAAGGGCAGGACAGAGAGGGTTGGAAAAGTGGCGGCAAAATAAAAAGGCGAGAAAAAAGAGAGACATGAAAGACATGGCAACTAAATATTTCTGTTTCAAAAGTCAAAACCTAAATAGTAGAGTAATAAAAAGAAAATTGTCAAGTGTCAGGTTAGAAGGCACTCGACAAATGTTGAGCGCAGGGTTTTGCTGGTTCCTTTCACGTGGCACCAGACAACAAGGGCAGCGTCGTCAGGATTTCGTTCTGTCGGGTGCGGGCGTAGGGGACACATTTTTTTTTTGATAATGGGCTTTATTACTTAAAAGTTAAGTATTACACCCGGCTTCTGCATAACAAGGATGCACACGGCCGAAAACAAAAAGAAAAATAAAGCAAATGTGCGACATGTCGATTACAATCAATGATGAATCCACTGTCGTCTAAGTAGCAGCGATCCTATGATCAAGCGGCCATCCATGTTGGATAAAAATATCCTTCGCCACGTTTTCCAGCCGTACACATGCCTCCATAAAAAGGCCTCGATACTCCACCCGCTGTAAGATGCACCACGAACGGAGAATACCTGTGCAACGGTATAGAACCTGCAAACGAGAGAAATCTTTATCATTAAAAATCTTGTCATTTCTACACAGCCAGAGCGACCATATAACTGCTAACGCTCCTACCCGAAAAATAGTTTTAAACATTTTATCAATTCCATTCAACCAATTGCCAAATATGTTTGCAATGGATGATGGAGGATATAGATTTGAAGCCATTTGGATAGCTGACCATATAGAACGCGCAAACCCGCAGTCGAAGAATAAGTGTGTTATAGTCTCATCCATAGAACATGAAACACACTTTGTACTTCCATGCCAGTTACGCTTGACAAGATTATGTTTAGTTAATATGACACCCCTACGGAGGTACCACGCAAAGATTTTCATCTTCAGCGGTACCTTCATACGCCATATTTTATTATTATTATCGACAGGCAGACCAGAATGGATGAGTGCCTTATACAAGGAATCAACCGAGAATTTACCATTCTTAGTTAAACTCCAACGAAACTCGTCAGAGCCCTGTGTTAGTTGGATCGAAGCCAATCTATCCATCAGGGCGTTCCAAGATTGTAATCTTGGTCCAACAATATCCCGTCTGAACGTCACATTCGGTGGATTTGTTTGCATTACTGTAGCTAACGTATCCCCTTTATGACGGACAATATTGTATAAGGATGGATACTGTTCTCGGAGGATGGCATTTCCTAACCATTTATCCTCCCAAAACCGTATCTGTGATCCATCTTTGATGTTAAATACCCCATAGCGAAAGAAATGTTTCTTAGACGCCATTAGGCCAGCCCAAAAGTGAGAATCACCTGGTTTCCAAGAAACCTGTGAAAGCGCTTTCGTGCTGATGTATTTCCTCCTGAGAAGGGTTTGCCAAACCCCATTTTCTGTAGGGGACACATGCCCTCCATGTTTTGCGAGCTTTGGATCTTTTGCCGAGTTTCTGCAGCTTGTGCTCAGTATATATATTTACCGTACATATGCCGAGTGTTTTTTTGTAAGCACTTGACATACACCAGTTTCCTCTATGCATATGTAAATTTTCATCAAAAGAGAAAACAAGTTCGGTGGTTTGAGTCAAAAACATCAGCTGCAGCTGCCCTCCTGTTAATTTACTATCTCCGTCTTAAAATAGTTAATTAGATTTTTCTAAATATGAACATGTGTAAAAAAAATTAGTGTATACATATATCTATATTTACACAAAGTTGAGTCAGTTATTCTGGCATTGAGGGAATAGATGTACGGTCCCTGTTTGATAACGAGAATACATCAGTGACAAACAACAAGTGGAGACCCCACTTAGTTAATTAATCCCATGGCGTCTAACAGCAGACATGTGGGGCCCCATCCTTGTCTAACTTTGCAAATGGAAACGAAAGGGAATCCAAAAGGGAATAAATTACTCACAATAATACATGAAAATAAGGACAGGATAATTAATTACACTGTAGATGACATGTGAAACGCAAGAGGATAAGATAAAGTCTTCTCTCAATTCTATTGAATGGATCATTGCCTCATACTCCCTTCGTTCAACAATAGATGACTTCCACATATCTATATATGGATGTATCTAGACACTAAAATATGTCTAGATACATCTATATCTACATATATGGAAGTCATCTATTGTTGAACGGAGGGAGTATGACTCATGCAGACAAAAGTAGGCGAACGAGCCATTGACGTATGAACTCGTTCTTTTGTGACTGCATATAGATATATGGGCGGTGCCTTAAAATAAAGTCTCTCTTCTCTTTCAGAACCTTATCTGCATTATTGTTTGCTATAACATTATCCAGTTTTGCTCGATTTGCAGGTACAAAAGTGCATCTTATGCGGACAGCATTATCGTGAATAAAGTGCAAATACTCAAACACAAACATTATATACATGTGCATGGCGTGTGTCGATGGATTACACTAAAGTACGCATAAATAAATATAAAAATACATCGATGGATTACACTAAAGTACGCATAAATAAATATAAAAATACATGAAAGCTATATACCTACCGCGTACCAGCTGATCTTCTACAATAATCGTACCCTATTGTACAGATCAATGAGTCATATGTGATAAGAAAGAAGCTACACGTACTGCACAAGTTAAAACAACCAAAAATATTTCAAAAACAAAGAGAATCATATAAATATCCGTAGGACATAGCGAAACACAAGGAACCCATACCACTCGTGTTGCGTTGCAAACTCACTCTATTTCCGATGCATGTACTCTCCTGCACAGAATCGGCGTGATTATGTAGTTTTAGCGATATGTGTCATACATCTAGTTGCTAACAAATACTCCATCGGTTCAATAATGTAAGCCTTTTTAGCAAACTAGTTTCGCTCGCTAAAAAAGCTTACATTATGAAATGGAGGGAGTATAACAGAGCGTGTGATAATTAAGAAAAATCTCGGTTATATATGGGTTGCAACTCCCTAACCATTATATTTGAATCCTGATTCATCTAATATGTGAGTTACAACTAGGTTGCAAGTGGGATTTTGAATTGTATTGGCTGGTTTTCAACTAACCATTAGATTTGCGTCGCAATTTGTGTGACTCATGAGTTGTAAGTAGATTATAACGAAGATTAAGAAGTTAGCTGGCTTACATTTAATTAAATTTCGTTGCCTGATTCTTAGACGAGCTATTAATCTTTTACTAATTACTCCGTAATTTATATGGGAAGTTATTACAACGACAAACTGCATATGAATAGCTTAAATTGGTTACTTATGTTTTCAGAACAAGAACATAAGATGGAGGCGTTTTGGCACCCAGTTGCACATGAACCCTATATTTAAAATATTTTTAAAATGTTAAAAAAATTCACAAAAATGTACGTGCAATAGATCTTAAGATTCTTTGTATCTACAAAGTTGTTTCATCAAAAACCGTCATTTTTTGTGCCTTGTGTAAAGTACAAAATTTGGTGCTAAATAAGCCTTTTCGTGAGACTCTTTTTTGTCTTTTTTATACACGATACAGAAAATGTCGGTTTGCCGTGCAACGACTTTATACACACATATAATGTCAAGATCACTGCGAGAACATTTTTCAAAAAATTTAACATTTCGAAATATGTTTTTTAAACCCTGGGTGCATATGCACATGTGAGAAAAATAGATTCCTAAATAGCATTAGGGAGATTTTTTTTAATCCTGAACACTAAGTGACCAGAAGACTATACACCGCATTGCACATCTATCCATCCTAGACCTATGGTACTAGCCTAAACCTCAAGTCAAAAGCTGATCGTTAGGTGGCACGCATTAAGTACATCACCACTGCTGTGGCTGCGCAGACTTGTCAGCGCAAATTTACCAGTCAATAAAGAGAATAAATAATTACTCGTGCAGCAACCAAACAATTTTGTATTTTGATTCCTCTGTTTCTGTTAGGCTGGTTATAATTGGGAGTAACTTCCCCAGCAACATGGCCATGTTACTAGCTTATATTATCATCTCTATAGTGTGTAGTAATATACATATAATGTCATGCAACAATTTGTTTATTATTGTGTATACTCATATTATCTTGATAAATATGATATTGCGATGACATATACTATTATTTTATCATAACCTTCTCTTTCTTCTATTAATTAAGTGACACATCATCATTTTGTCTAGATATACGTGAGCTTACCGCTCATGCTACTCCCACTATAATTAGGCTTACCTGACATTTCATTTTTCACGTATAACCCCTCACTGTGTTATCAGGTTTCTCTTTTCAAGAACTACCGTGACATTACCAATCAGAAAGGATACACCACTTATTTTACAGCGTGGTCAGAAGTCACGCTTATTTACTTTTACCAAACAGATCGCTGCAGTGCAGATTCCACTGCGGATACCTTTGGCCAACACGAGAGTCCACGCCTGGGTACACAATCCAAGAGCGACAGGTCATCAGCTCACAACGGACCAATCATCTCTGCACAAATCCCCGGCCCGCACGTCTCTCTTTCTCCTTCTGTCTAATCAATTCTCTAATCTCTTCTCTAAGAAATATCATCTTGATCTACTTAGCCTTCCTTCACCGATCGATCACCTTTATCGATCGCCACCCCGTCGCCGTCAAAGGCCTAAACGTGCAACCTAAACACAGTAGTGCGGGGCCTCACCAAACATGTCGACCTGAATTTTGGAGTACTATCTTGTTATAAATCCGTAGGCGCTTAGTCGATCTACCGAGGAACAAGCAATCTGCAAAACACGACACCGAGATTTGGTAACGCAGTTCGGCGAACTCGCCTTCATCTGCGGGGCATGACTATGGGCGCTCCTCCCCATCGATACCGCTGCACCGGCCGCCTTGGTCGCCGGCACAAACCGCCGGCTCCCCTTGCGCGCCTGCTGCTATCAAGTCGTCATCGACGACAAGCCCGCCAAGGCAATACAGACGCACCAGATCTCAACGCCACGCCGGTCCGGCCGCCCCTGCCACGGGCGCCGGACCGTCCCCTCGTGATCTTGTGTCTAGCCTACCAGCTTTTGTCGTGTCTATTTGGGCTACCCCCGGTGCCTTTATATATTAGGCCAGGTTACACGTGTCCGACTCAAACACCTAACCTTCCGTTTAATTACAAGTCCTAGCGTAGCCCTACTCGTACACATATTCGACATATATTCCAACAAACTCCACCTTGGCGAATATGCCCTTCGCCATCTTGAAGTCGTCATGCCGAATCTTTGTATACCTGGACTTGAACCATTAATCATGAGCTCAGCTGCTACTCCCTTGACTCCATATGACTCCACCTGCAACCGTACTTCCTTTCTTATTTCACCACAGTCAATGCTCCCACGAAAATTAAGTTCTTCCTCGCTCTTGTCTTGTGCTCCCAAATCTCCGGAGTATCCATCCACCGCCATCACACAACGATCATAAAGTCACCATATCGACAACGCCGTTGCATCATCACCTTGGTAGCCTCGTCCTTGATCCATGTGAAAGTGAACAACTCACATATTAGGTGTCACAAATAAGAGTTACCTGAACTCATCATTCTCGCTATTGTTGACTGCATCTCTGAAACCTTGAAGAAATTTCGCCGTTGCCTTAAGTCATCTCCAGTCAAATTCACAACTGTCTCATCACCGCTTTCGCAGATTCTCCATGGCCGACTCATGTCCATCACTTGATGTCAATCCCGATAGACCCAGTCACCAACTCGAACCTGGTACTCGCCAACACTGCTTCAGAACCCCTGCACACATGTCAAACCTCATATCCGACCGTCCGTGCCCTGGTCCATCGCCGTGTCCCGTGCTTACCGCACACCTCGCCGCTACCGCGTCGAGCATCATTCTTGGCCAAGATCTCAAGGGTCGCTAACCCACACCATCTCAGGCCCCACTGCAGATAACCATCAGTCATACCAGACCGATGCCGAGTTCCACGTATCTCTCGAAGCCTGAGCTCCAGTCCGAAACAATGTGCTTCTCGCCTTCCCGCTGACTAGGGTTCGACTCTCCGCGCTTATGCCGTAGCCCCTCCATCAGCCGAGTGGAATCGTTAGACTCCAGCTCCACCTTCAACATGACTCCATGGTAGATGATCAGTCCACCCCGCGCCCCGTCGACCTCAAGATCTCATGTGTACGCCATCTTGAACCAACCCCGCGCCATTGCATGTTGAAGCACGCACCCCTCAGGCATGCGCCACGTGCTTCCACGCCACAGAATCCGGACACCATCAGCCGTCACGCTCCTACGTCGTCATCGCCGATCTTCACCGTATTCTGTCCCGTTAGACTGTCCAGTCCAACCCAGCCAAAACGCATCCGACTGCAACCATGCTCCACCTTGCGCCTAGTACACCCGGCAAACTACCGTGCACCGTCCAGCGCACGTATATGCATGATCGAATTGTTTCCGCTGAATCTGGTTTGCCTCTGCTCGGCTTGTCTCCCTGGCCTTGTCCTACCTGTGCTTTTAAACACCTAGAAATCCGCCTCCGAGACGAGCCCGTAACCTGTCGGGACTCGGTCCCTCTTTTTGTTTCCATACCAAATCCCGTCGATCCATCCTTTCTATCGTGAGCTGATCGATCCTTTCCATGTGAGCTGGCTTTGGCCAAGCAAAAGCGTGTACCGATTGTGGCCCAACCTGCTGCTTTGTTGCCAAAGTGGGCATGCACGTGAGGCCTCTGGCCAGCTGCAGACCGGCAGGTGCTAGGCTGCTAGCCCACATGTAGTCACGGTCACGACAGCTCCACACGCGCATCGCGTTGCCGGCCACACGATCATCACCGCCGCATACAGTCCTTGTCACGATTTCTTCGATCCGATAGCATGCAACTGCCTAAGAAAAATTCTGACCCGTGTCGATTCCGAGAGCACTCAGCCGCTGTAGTCCTCTACTCCACGTCGACAGATCTAATTTTTCAGACACCTCTAAATCAACAAACCGCAACCTTCGAACCTTGCTCTGATACCACTTGTTACACGCAATAGCAAATCAACGATGAAATTAAGCAAGATCAAACCAACGGGGACACGAGATTTTAACGTGGAAAACCCTTCCAACAAGGAAGAGAAAAAACCACGGGCGCCAGCCAGCAATACTTCACTATTTTCGGGTGAGGTTACAATCGCGCCGGGATTTACAATATGTGGCTTATCCCGTGCGGCGGCTTACAAGAGGTATATAAAGGCGGTCCTGACCTAACTAGGTCGGTAACAGGTAATCCAACTCCGACTCGGTAACAACTCGTACCGTACCACTACGTCTCCGGCTCCACTCCGGCTCCACTACGTCTTGAAGTTCGGCCTTTATCAGTATATACGAATATGAATTTGGATCACCATAAAATAAACACTCCACCTTGAGACAAATTCCCTCCTATAGCATAAATGAGAACCTTCACCTGAAACACACAAAGAAAACACCTTCGGCGCCAAATAGCCTCTTGGGCTAAGCAGTGATACCAACTAAGCCTGAGCAAAGCTCAAACTTAGCAATAGGAACTGGCTTTGTCATCATATCAGCAGGATTATCATGAGTACTAATCTTGCATACCTTCAGCTTACCTTGAGCAACAACATCACGCACATAATGGTACTTGACATCAATGTGCTTTGTTCTCTCATGGAACATCTGATCCTTAGTAAGGTAAATAGCACTCTGACTGTCACAAAATAGGTTAATGCAAGTATCATCTCCACAAAGCTCAGCAAACAGACCTTTCAACCAAACTGCCTCTTTGCATGCTTCAGCAATAGCCATATACTCAGCCTCAGTAGTAGATTGTGCAACAACACCATGCAAGGTAGCCTTCCAGCTAACGGCACATCCACTAATCGTAAACACATAACCTGTGAGGGATCTCCTCTTATCCAAGTCGGCAGCATAATCTGAATCCACATAGCCTGCGAGTCCCTCACCAGTCTTGCCAAACTTCAAGCAAGCTTTGGATGTGCCGAAGGTACCTGAAAATCCACTGAACAGCTTTCCAATGTTCTTACCAGGATTAGCCATGTATCGACTGACCAAACTCATAGCATATGATAAATCAGGCCGAGAACACACCATGGCATACATTAAGGAACCAACAGCACTAGCATAAGGAACTCGTGACATATACTCAATATCTTTGTCAGTAGTAGGACATTGCAATGCTGACAACTTGAAGTGTGAAGCAATTGGAGTACTAACAGACTTTGCATCATGCATATTAAAACGATGAAGGACTTTCTTAATGTAATTCTCCTGACTAAGAAATAGCAATCTAGATTTTCTGTCTCTAGAAATTTCCATACCTAGAATTTTCTTAGCGGGACCAAGATCCTTCATCTCAAACTCACTACTCAACTGTTTCTTCAATGTAGTGATTTCTTCATGCTCTTGGCAGCAATTAACATATCATCAACATATAGCAGTAAGTATATAGGTGATTCATCAACAAATTTAATGTACACACAGCTATCATATTCAGACCTCTTAAAGCCATGTGACATCATAAAAGAATCAAACCTTTTATACCATTGTCGAGGAGACTGTTTCAAACCGTAGAGAGACTTCTTTAGCTTGCACACGAAATCCTCTTTACCAGGCACTATGAACCCTTCAGGTTGGTCCATGTATATTTCCTCCTCAAGTTCTCCATGCAAAAACGCAGTCTTCACATCTAACTGCTCAAGCTCAAGATCATGCATAGCAACAATACTAAAGAAAGTACGAATAGAACTATGCTTGACAACAGGTGAGAACACATCATTATAATCCACTCCTGGAATCTGACTGAAACCTTTTGCTACTAACCTTGCCTTAAACCTTGGAGGCTCACTGGGAGATAAGCCCTCCTTTCTTTTGAATATCCACTTACAGCGGACGGCCTTCTTTTGTTTAGGCAAGCGCACAATATCCCATGTGCCATTCTTCTCAAGTGATTGCATCTCTTCGTGCATTGCACCAATCCACTTGTCACGATCAAACGAAGCAATAGCTTCATTATATGTAGCAGGTTCAGCATCATTCTCCACCTGTTCTGCACAACTTAGAGCAAAATAAACAACATCACATTCCTCAATTAAACGAGTACGAGGTCCTTTACTCCTCTTCTCTCTGCGCTCTGCAATAGACAAATTTTCTTGCTGCACAATAGGAGGTGAGGGCGGCACAATATCCTCCTCATCAATTTCAGTTTCCTCCTCATCCAGGTGGTCTAGCTCCACCTGCAAACGAACTTGTGGTTCGTCCTCATCAGAAGAATCAGGCATAACATCAGTTGACAAACTGTCCTCATACATGACAGATTCATTAAACACAACACTCCTGCTAAAGAAAGTCTTTTTGGTTTCCGGGTTCCACAACTTATATCCTTTTACTCCAGAACCATAACCAAGAAATAAGCACTTAATAGCTCTAGGCTCTAATTTTCCATTATCAACATGAGCATAGGCAGTGCAACCAAAAACTTCAGTTGTGAATAATCAGCTGACTCACCAGACCATACCTCAATAGGAGTTTTCTTGTCAAGAGGGATGGATGGTGACCTGTTGATCAAGTAGCAGGCAGTGTTGGCAGCCTCAGCCCAAAAACGCCTATTCATGCGGGCGTTGGACAACATGCAGCGAGCTTTGGAGATGATCGTCCTATTCATCCGCTCAGCTACACCATTCTGCTGAGGTGTGTATGGGATGGTGTGGTGCCTGACAATGCCTTCCTGCACACAATAATCATCAAAAGCATGCGAACAAAATTCGCCACCATTGTCAGTACGAAGCACCTTCACCTTTCTCTCAGTTTGCTTTTCAATCATAACTTTCCACTCTTTAAAAGCAGCAAAAGTATCATCCTTAGTTTTCATAAAATAAGGCCAAACTCTTCTAGAGTAATCATCAATGATAGTAAAGCATATAACGAGCACCACCATAAGAGGGCTTACGTGAAGGCCCCCATAAATCAGCATGTACATAATCCAATGTACCTTTAGTGCTATGAACGGAAGCATTGAACTTAACTCTCTTATGCTTACCAAACACGCAGTGTTCACAGAACGGCAACTTACTCATATTGCAGTTCTTCAGCAGTTCTCTCTTCACCAATTCTGCCATACCATGTTCACTCATGTGTCCAAGCCGCTTATGCCAGAGG
The DNA here is from genome assembly GCA_028641055.1 of Alopecurus myosuroides. Taxonomy (NCBI): domain Eukaryota; kingdom Viridiplantae; phylum Streptophyta; class Magnoliopsida; order Poales; family Poaceae; genus Alopecurus; species Alopecurus myosuroides. Next base: position 736,130,413 of record CM054057.1, on the reverse strand, counting down.
TTAGTTGTACTTGCATCATCATTAGTAATAACAGCAGCAGTACCAGACAAAGTGCTACCTCTAAGAATATATAACTTGGCAGAATTCATATCACCAATCATAACAATGAGAGAACCTTGATACCTTCAGGCGTTTATCCCCTCCGGCATATTTGTACCCGTCACAATCAAGGGTACTCAGCGAGATCAAATTTCTCGCCATGGATGGTATGTGTTTCACTCCCGTTAATGTACGTGTCATCCCTCCATGGGTCTTGATCTGAACAGATCCAACGCCAACAATGTGACATTTGTTGTCGTTCCCCACACGCACAAAATCTCCAGTCTGCACAGCTTCATAAGAACTGAACCATTCTTTGTTACAGCAAATATGAAACGAACAAGCAGTATCAAGAATCCACTCATCATCACGGGTAACACATGCAGTAAAAACAGCTAAGCATTCACCATCCGAACTATTATCACCAGCAACAACAGCAGCCTTACCAGTACCATTACCATTACCGTCAGATTTATTTTTCGGTTGGTGTGCCGTTCCTTTTCTCCTTGTTCTGCACCTTCCAGCAATCATCAATGGTGTGATTGGTTTTCTTACAGTACCTGCAGAACTTGTCTCGTCCTTTGGACTTTGAACGGCCCCTACTTTTATCTCTGTTGTTGTCGTTGTAGTTGTTATCTCGCTGCTCTGTTCTGCCTCGAACCTGCAATGCATCACCTTTGGAGGACGATGGGTTAGACTGCACCATAGCTTTCATCTTTTCCCTGGTCTGCAGGGCCTCACAAACTTCCGCGAGGGTTAGTTCATCGCGGCTTAACAGTATGGTATCACGCAGGTTTGTAAAAGAACTAGGCAGCGAACATAACAGCAGAAGAGCTAAATCTTCATCATCATATTTTACCTCCATCGACACTAGGTCGGACACGATCTCCTTAAAGATCGACAAGTGGCTCATGACAGAACCACCATCTTGCATCTTGAGCGAGAACAGCTTCATCTTTACGTGCATCTTGCTGGTGAGATCTTTTGACATGCAGATCGATTCCAGCTTGACCCACAACTCAGCCGCGGATTTCTCCAACAGCACCTCTTGCAATATATCATTAGACAGATGAAGCTGAATCAACGACAAAGCCTTACGATCTTTGCGTTTCTCATCGGCAGTCCACGCCTTGGCTTCCTTATTCCCGAAAGAATCCAGCGCCTCATCAAGATCTGATGCTTGCGACAGAACCGCACGCATCTTTACTTGCCACAGAGAAAACCTCGTCTTGTAGTCCAGCAACGGTAGATCAAACTTCATCGATGCCATCGCGAATCCCTAATCTGAAACAGGGCTCTGATACCACTTGTTACACGCAATAGCAAATCAACGATGAAATTAAGCAAGATCAAACCAACGGGGACACGAGATTTTAACGTGGAAAACCCTTCCAACAAGGAAGAGAAAAAACCACGGGCGCCAGCCAGCAATACTTCACTATTTTCGGGTGAGGTTACAATCGCGCCGGGATTTACAATATGTGGCTTATCCCGTGCGGCGGCTTACAAGAGGTATATAAAGGCGGTCCTGACCTAACTAGGTCGGTAACAGGTAATCCAACTCCGACTCGGTAACTAGGTCGTTGCGCCTCCGGCTCCACTACGTCTTGAAGTTCGGCCTTTATCAGTATATACGAATATGAATTTGGATCACCATAAAATAACAATATTTGCTACTGTACAACACAAATAAGTGTGAACAAGGTTGGGTACGTGAATGATTAACAGTGCTAGCTGTGTTGGCCTTAATTTTTTACCACAAGAAAATAACGATTTTATTCTCTGTAGGGAATCAGATTTTTTTTAGTTAATTTGCAGTCTTGCTGAATACATGGTGCTAGAAAGGTTGAGGCCTAGGACAAAAACAACTCCGAATTAGTAGCACTCCATCCATTCCAAAATAATTGACTCAACTTTGTGTAAATATGAATGTATGTATACACTAAAACACGAATACATACATTCATATTTACATAAATCTATGTCAACTATTTTGAGACGGAGCAAGTACGAGAAGTAAGTTTAGTGAAAAAAAAACACTTTGACCCATGAGCTATAGTATTTAAAAAATCAAAAACTGTATTTAGAAGTTTTACAAAATCTGAAAATAATAATATGTATGTATTCATTCATTCATCATACAAGCATGCAAAATCACAACACAATTTGTTTTGCATTACGGGCTACATAAAAATTAAAAAAAATTATATATATTGGAGATTTGAAAGTGTGTAAATCTTGGCACTCACGTTTAACATTTTTATAAAGTATTCTAAATATAAAGTATTTCAAACCGAGATTTTACATGTTTTTGGAATAAATAATTGACAACATGCAAGATTTTTTTCAGATTTTTAAAAACATGTAAATATGATTTTTATTTTTATTTTTGAAAACAAAGGGATCACCGAAACTCGGGAGACGAAATCTCCGTTATAGAATAGCAGCTAAAATGCAGGAATATAGAAACAAGGTGATATGTGATGGACGGATATGAAAACAGATAACTAAAAACACATGGCATGCATGGTTTCGGTCTCATGGGTTGTACTCCCTCCGTCTCGAATTAATCGTCTTAAATTTGTCAAAATATGGATGTAATTATACACTACAATACATCTAGATATATCCATATTTTAACAAATCCATGACAATTAATTCGAGACAGAGGGTACAAACACAAGAGTTCAAATGTTTTTTTTTTGGGTACTAACTAGATGGGCAACATCACTAACACATGTGCGTTGTCTCGATTTTGCGCGCGTGTTAATTAGAGAAGAAGACGTCACCGTGGATGTTAAATTTCTTACGATTTTCCTTGGAAGCCCGTCTGTTGAGATTCCGTAAGACTTTGCGAGGGTTCCATTCAGTGAACGTTTTTTCCGTAACACTTGTTTGTTTTGTAAGATTGAAGACCATGCATATGGAGTTCCCACGCACGCTAACATTTGCATATAATTTCGAAGGAAATTTTCCATTACATAGAACTGCAATTGAACAATAAAACGACACTTCCTTCCCGACTGCCACGGCCAGTTAAATGTGTCCAATGTATCTATAAACTGGACATGGTTATTAAAATGACGCCTGCGAACCGGTAAAATTCAAATAGTTAATTAAGTTCAGAATGGTTTATCGGTAGAATTCGTAAAGGAGGCATCATTAGCAGGTCTGTATCATCCAATAGCAGATCTGCTACGGTTCCTAATCAATGTGTGCAACAGAGATACACAATCTTTAATTAACCTCAGGGATGGATCGATCTGACGCCAATCAAACTAGCTAGTTGCTTTCGGACAAGTATAGATCTCAGTCACATTGTCAGGCTCACAGCGACGGTTATGAGTTTCTAGCTATACGCGCATTTTTGCTGATGACCACCCAGCAGATCAAGCAAATTTGGTTATTTAAGAGCATCTCCCCGGGCGCTCATTTAATTTATGTTCGCCCCCAATTGTGTTCTCTTTGGAGGGTGTCGGACATGTGTCTGCCGCGATAGATCATGGCCTACAGTGGTGTCCTTCTAAACAAAATAAAACCCAAAAATTTGAACACATAAAACTTTTTTTTTTGCAATTTCATTCAAATTTTGCATATATATTACATATTTTGAATTAATAGCATATTGGGCGTCGCAGCTAAACCCTAACTACTCCTACTCCTCGTCATTGTTGACCTCGATGTCGTTGCTTTCCTCCTCGTCGTCGTTGATTTCCTCGCAGCACGGCCACCGGAGTATGATGTCATGGTACATCTTGATTGACAACAGTCCTTCCCCGGTGTAGCGAAAGGTGAGAAGCCAGCCCTACTCCAACTGGTGCATGCGGGTGAATTGAACCCACTCGTTCCCTGGGAACAGGTCTGCGCGGTTTCTGAACAAAACGGACTCAACACCGTTGGGACAATCCTCCATTTGCAGCCAGAAGTAGGGGGCTCGTAGCGTGCGAGCAGCTCCGAGATTCTCTTCGGTAGCCTCTGGTGGAGGAACTTGAAGAACTCGGGAAGGCAACTCCCTCGTTGTCAGCACCGCCGCCACGTCCACCATGTCCGTCGTGCCCACCCCGGCTTTCGCGCCCTCCATAGTCGATGCACCCACCTCGGGTGCCCCTTCCTGCACGGCCGCCATGTCAGACGCGCTCATCGCTTCTGCCCCTGGGAGCTCTCGCTATCTCCGCCGTGAGATTTGGAAGAAGTGGAAGAAGTGGGGGGGCGAAGATGACCCCCTCTCTGGCGAGAAGGGATTTTATAGCCCGCGTGGAGGAAGTGGGGGTAGTGGGAAAGTTGTGGGAGAGGCGGCCGAGGGCGTCTACTCAGTCTCCTCCACGCATTGGGAACGTGTGTGTTGCGCCGCCTCACATAATGGCACGCATTGGGAAGGCGCGCCTCACATTCTGCCATCGCGCCGCCTCGCATTTTCCCGATGCGTCGCCTCAGAAGATGGCATGTCTTGTCCTATCGGGCCCTTTTTAATAGCACCCACCATTGCTTTTTTACCATACCATCGCCTCACGCTCCAATTCACTTCGCTATGGTGGTTGCAAAGAAGAACGTCGTGCTACCGGACCATGAGGGGAAGATCGGTGTGCTGCCGGAGGAGGAGAAGCCGATCGCATATCTCGAGGAGGACGAGGTGCTCGAGGACCGGGGGGGGGGACGAGGCTCCTAATGAGGTTTATGATACGTCCAAAACGTATCTAACTTTATATTTTTTCTTGCTTGTTTTATATCAATGTTCTATGTTTTCACTATAGTTTTATATTATTTTTTGGACATTTTTCCTGGGCTAACCTATTGACAAGATTGAAAGAATCATATGGGCACCTAGAGGGGGGAGTTAATAGGTGCTACTCCAATTTTTAATACTTTTTTATTTAGGCTTGATACAAAGATAAATTCTCTAGATATGCAACTAAGGTAATTTACCTATATGACAAGTTTAACACTAAGCAAGACACAAGATACAAGTAAAAGCTAAAAGATATAAGTAACCGAAATGGAAGCACGCGGAGATAAGGATGTATTCCCGAGTTCCTCCTTTTAAAGGGAGTACGTATTATTGGAGCGTTGTGAGTTTCGCCACAACAAGCTTACTCAACACCACAAAGGTCTTACCCTATTCTCCGATGAATCCTGCCACAAAAGTCTTGGTTCACCTTCCACTATCGGAATCCTTCAAGGCGGATCTAGAATCTTTACAATGAGCTTGAGGCACACACACACAAGTGAATTGGTTGCTCCCAAATCACCACAAATCTGTCACAATAGATATGAGTAAGCAACAAGATGGCTAGATTCTCCACAAGGAAACCCTAAGCTCAAATCCCTTAGGTGAATGAGGTGGACATTCAGATCGCCTTGGTGAGAATATAGATCTCGGTCTTCTCCTTCAATCCTCCAAAGATCAACAAGTTCGAGTGCGAGGGGAGAGAGATCTCTTGATTTTTGTGGCTCTAAAATGGATGTTCTTCTTGCTATGCACAAGCTAGCTAAGGTTGAAGAAGACATGGGTTATATATATCCCTCCACCAAAATAGCCTTTTGGAGCCGTTGCAGCAAATTTAGGGCCGGATATTTTGGCCTGAGTGGGGCCCGGGTATTCCGGTTTTACTAAATATTCCGACTTCAAACGAAATCTCCAGCCAATAATCTAACATATCCAGAGGCTCGCGCAGTTTGATCCTTAGGAAAAATTCTGGCGTCGATTTTGAAATATCCGGTTTCCACAAATATCCAGCCAAATATCCGGCAAATCTTCGACCTATCCAGTGGCTCGCACATTGCGATGCAAATAAGTCCTTAGCCAAAATCCTGGGAGAAAGCTTCCAGGCCGGGTAATCCCCCCCTACAGGGCCGAAATTTCCGGTTTTCCTGGCAGGTCAAATTCAGACTAATGTTTGTCCTCTCTTGTTTTATCTTTTGGTGTTTGATGCATTTAAGATTTTTAGGAAAATATATGCACCACTTTCAACATGTATTAGATAATCACTAGTGTTTTTAACTAACACCCAAAACCAAACAGGGGATTAAGAAATGTTCTTTCAATCTCCCCTTTTGGTTGTTAGATGACAACACTAGGATTTTCAATAAAGCATAACCAATATCAAATTACAATAAGATTAAAAAAAACCTCCCCCTAGATGTGTTCTAGAAACTGAATTACAATGCATGAACAAGATAGCACAACATGGGTTCATATCTTCTTTTAGAGGAGCTAAGCAACATGATATAATGAGACTAGAGACATACAGAATAATATGAGACTATGGAAGACATACCTTATGCAAGAGTAGTGTAGATGAGATACCAAATCACAATGGGATCATAATAGAGATATGTCTCAACATTTGATAACATGAAATCCACAAGTCTCGCACCAATAGATAAAGCAACATAGTATCACACAAGTAGTTCAACGAAAGCATGAAATGTTCAAACACAAATTCAAAGGGACAAAAAGATCTCAAAAAATGATAAAAGCATATGCTTGTGCCCGATTCAAACAAATCCTGCAACCTAATAGATCAACTTCTCCCCCTTTGGCAGCGAGACACCAAAAAAGGGAAAAGAGCAATGCTACGTTCCTGCAGAAACATCACTCAGAGACCTTGTCCTCCTCAGAAGACTCATCCTCCTTGTACTCATCCTCTTCATAGTCGGTGAGATAGACCGGAACACGAGCAGAGGAAGTAGCAGCAACAACATCACCTGTGAGACTCTTCTCCAAATCAACCCAAGGAAGATGAGCAGTCGCATTCCACCTATCATAGGCAAGAGCTAGAGTATCCACGGGAGGAACGCCTTGCGCCCCGCTGACATGGTGGAGAATAACCTTCTGGGTATGAGCAAGATCACGACGCTCACGTAAGCATCATACTGTTCCCTGCGAATGCCCACACCATGCAAAGAATGTTTCTCCGAAACCAGTTAAGCTTCTTCACCTCATGAGCAATGGATGAGGCAGCAATGTTCATCCTACGGGTGCTACCACTAGCATAAGCATCTACCATGAAACCTCCAGGAGGAACAGGGGCGGGTTCTACAACCTTCTTATTCTCATAGAGCTTCTTTCTTGTGGTCCTCACAGTCATCACTGTAATCATCATCACCCAGCTTCTTCTTGATGAGCAACAAATGTAAGGAGCATAGGGAATGGTCAGCCTGCTCACCATGGAATCATACATCTCATGGTAGATGAATTTCATCACATCAAGGCTAAAATCTTTGTCAGGAACCTCATTTTTAGCAAGCTTGTGTGCAAGGTAGAGCAAATTGATGAGGTCAGCATAGATGGCATCATTGTTTCCACCACTCGGAGCAATGTTCTCCCTGAACATACGAACCAACTGATCATAATGAGGGATAAGTCGATTGATGGTGCCAACCTCTCCATCACGGTCATGGACATATGCAAGCTTGTTCTTGTTGGGCCTAGATGGAGTGTGGACACGAATACCTACAACATTGCTAGATCCATGAATGCATAGTCCAACACATCAGTAAAGACATAGAAGGTGGCAGCATCATAGTAATGTGAACCTACCATCCACTTAATAGTATGACCCTCATCATCCACCATCACCGGAGTGGAGAAGAACTGCTACTCCATAGGAATATTGTAGTCACACTAGAGACCCATGAGATGGTGCAGCCCCAACTGTTCAATCACATGCATAGCTTCTTCAAAACAAGACTTGGTCCTCAAATAGCTCATGTTAAGAGGGTGCATTGGACGCACAAAAGTGGACATAGTGAGATAAATGTCCCTGAGAATATAAAGGTGTTCCATGCACCAAAAGCTATGGTCATCAACATCTTCCTCAGGTGAAGCCTTGGTGTACCAATCACCTTGCCTTAGAGTGGAATATTGAACTAAGTCCATGTTCTTGTAGTTGACACGCAGTTCTTTTCCCTTTCTCTTCTTTGCACCAGCTGGTGGTGCCTTGGATTTCTCTTTTAATTTCCTGACAGCCTCACTTTTTTGTTGTCTAATCACGGCCTCATCAACAAACTTGTCTGGTGCATCTTTGCGGAAATATCAAGGATGAGACCTTTTAGGAGCATTGCTAGCATCACCTATGAAATATAGCAATAGATGGATAGCACAAGATAAGCACACACACAAGTCAAGGGAAAGGACACTAAATACATTAGGAAAGTAGCTAAGATTTGATACTACTTAGACTTGGGAAATTTACAGAATTCAGTGCAGAAAATCTGGATATTCCAGTCTGACCAAAACCGGATAATTTGGTCTATCGAGTTTCATAAAAACTGCAGATTAACCCTAAGCCTAAAAGTATATCGACATATTTAGGTGCTATCCCAGGGTGCCTAGATGGCAGGGAATGCAAGGGAACACAACTACTCCAAGAAATTTAACCAAAATAACCACCACAAGCCAATCTTGGAAAAGAAACCCTAGACGGGGGATTGTGGGAATTACCCTCTTCCATTTGAGGAATGGCCTGAAGGAGATGGTGCCCGGGATTGAGGAGGAGCGGATCCTTGGAAGATTCGGAGTTTCTAGCGGTGGGGAAGCTCTGAGAGAGCCCAAGGGCGGCCGTGTGGAGAAGGAACTCGAATGAGTCCCTCAGCCCAATCTGTCCTCTTTAAAAACCAGAAAAACATAAACCGGATATTCCGGCCCCCATATATTCTCGTTCCAAAACCTGAATAATCCGGGTTCAGAAACTGAAAGATCCGTAATTGCTGGAAAATGACGTGTGTGCTAAGATAGAGATGTTTTAGATGAGATGGTATTGGGATTAAGACATCCAAACTGATGATGGTACTTCACACCACAAACATCCAAGATGCACAAAAAAATTAAAAGCCAAGTTTTAGTGTGTGTTTTCCATAGAACCAACGAACAAAAACAAAGAGAATGAAAAACAATTCGAAGGGATGCCACTAAGAGCCAAAGAACCAAATCTTCAAGGAGAAGAGACTGATGGCCTAGTCCACCATGTAAGATTCCATGGCATGACACCGCGAAGATGTATCTTGGGTGCACAACCAATACTAAATATTTTAAGCTCATAATTCATGAAATGAAAATAGAGATATAAATGGATTTTTACTATTGGCATCATGGCGGGAGGGAGAGCCCAAATAATTAGGTCAACACTCCCCCTATTTCCATGCCTACACCTAAACCAAATACATAGTCAAAATATAGGTGTGTATACAATATAATCAAGTGAAGATCCTTGAATTAATGATATTTAGATCATTCCTCAAATAAGTGAATGTTTCTTCATCAAGTAGCTTCGTGAAATATGTCGGCAAGTTGGTATTTGGTGCGAAAATAAGCTAGCTCAATATTTTCTCGGACAACATGATCTCTAATGAAGTAGTGACGAATATCGATATGCTTCATTCCTGAATGTTGCACGGGATTATAGGAAATCTTGATAGAACTTTCATTGTCATAGAAAAGAGGCACTTTGTCACAAATGACACCATATTCCTTTAAATTTTGCATCATCCATAATAATTGAGTGCGTCCACTAGCTGCTGCCACATACTCAGAATCGGCTGTAAAGAGAGATATATGATACGTCATAAACGTATCCTTTATTTCTGATGTTCCATGTTGTTTTCATGCCTTATGCTACATGTTTTCCTTACACTTTATGTTATTTTTATCAATTTCCCGGGACTAACCTATTAAGATGCCACAGAGCCAGTTCCTGTTTTCTGCTGTTTTTTAGTTTCAGAAAAGTTGTTCTGAAAATATTCTCGGAATTGGAAAATTGGAAGCCCGGAAGTATTAGAATTCCCGAAGTTTCCACGGAGTCCCAAAGAGGCCCGGAGGGGGGCACAGGGGGGCCACACCATAGGGCGGCACCCCCTTGCCGCGCCTAGGGGTGTTATGGGCCCCCCGGGCGCCCACCACCATCGCCCTTTCGCCTATATTACCCTCTCGGATAGTTAACCCTAAAAATATACCACTTTTCCATGAAAAACACCCGAGGCCGCCGTCATCGTCAACTCGAGATCGGGAGGGTTCTGGAGTTCTCCCCGGCACCCTACCGGGAGGGAAAATCATCACCGGAGGGGTCTACACAACCATGCCCGCCTCCGGAGTGATGCGTGAGTAGTTCATCCTTGGACTACGGGTCCATAGCAGTAGCTAGATGGTTGTCCTCTCCTCTTTATGCCTCATGTTTAGATCTCATGAGCTGCCTAATACGTCTCCAACGTATCTATAATTTCTGATGTCACATTATGATATTTTGCCAATTGCTACATGTTTTCTCTCTTCTTTATGTCATTTTATCAATTTTCCGGACTAACCTATTGACAAGATGACACAGAGCCAGTTCCCTGTTTTCTGCTGTTTTTAGTTTCAGAAAAGTTGTTCCGGAAATATTCTCGGAATTGGAAAATTTGAAGCCCGGAAGTCTTATAATTCTCGGAAGCATCCAAAAGTCCCGAAGAGCCCCGGAGGGGGGCCACTGGGTGGCCACACCATGGGGTGGCGCGGGTCCCCCTGGTGGCACCACCTAGTGGTGTGGGCCCCTGGCCACCCCCCCCATCGCCCTTTCACCTATTTATACTCCCCCAAGGGAAAACCCTAATAGAATCGACCTTTTCCACAAAATACATCCGTAGCTCCGCCGCCGACAAGTTTCGGGGGACAGATCTCTGTTCTGGCACCCTACCGGGACGGGAAAGTGCCCCCGGAACCCATCTCCATTGTCCTTGCTGTCTCATATGATGAGGAGGGAGTAGTTCTCCCCCGAGGCTGAGGGCTCTACCGGTAGCTATGTGGTTCATCTCTCTCTCCCATGGTGTGATCTATATGTGATCGTGAGCTTTGTAATCTAGTTGAATAAGTAGATGTTACTCTTCATCTTGTGCTACTCAAGTGTTTTATTAATATGAACTTTGGAGTCACCTTGTCCTGCGGTGTGAAGGTGATAGTGTGAACATCGTGTGTGTCTCCTCTATGAATTGTGGTGTTTGTCTAGTACCTTCTAGGGCCCTCATAGTGACAGCGTGGGGTTAACTAGACATGGTAATGCTTACTTTAAGGAATGCTTTTTGCAGCCCTACGCAATGATTAGTGTTTGTTATACAACCGGAGAGGGTTAAGAGTAGCATAGTGAAGAGAAGATATTTAGTTATTCAATTATGTGATCATTGTTTAGAGTGTCCACTAGTGAAAGTAGGATCCCTAGGCCTTGTTTCCAAGCATTGAAACACCGTTTTCCGCCTGTTCTGCTGCATGTTTGCTTGTTGTCATATTTATTTCAGATTGCTATTATTACTTATAACCATCCATATTGCTCGCATTTCACTATCTCTCCGCCGAACTAGTGCACCTATATACCTGACAAGTATATTGGGTGTGTCGGGGACACAAGAGACTTCTTTTATCTTAATTGCAGGGTTGCTTGAGAAGGATATCTTTGACCTCTACCTCCCTGAGTTCGATAAACCTTAGGTGATCCGCTTAAGGGAAGCTTGATGCTGTTCCACAAACCTCTGCACTTGGAGGCCCAACACTGTCTACAAGAATAGAAGCGTGCAAAGACATCAAGCTCTTTTATGGCGCCGTTGCCGAGGAGGTAAGGTAAAAGGTACTTACATCCTCGGGTGTGAGTACTCGGAGTTATTTCCTTTAGATTCTGCAATTTTATCTTTTTGTTTCTTCTTTTCACTAGTTAGGCTTATTTTTACTCGCTTCTTGTTTTTATTTTTTACTAGTAGTCTTAATGGAAAACAACAATGATGTGATAGAACTTTATAATATTTATCTTGAATTAGGACATGATGCTTTTGAAGCGAAAATTAAAAAAAAACTATGGAAGTTTGTTTGCATAATAGTGATAGCAATGTTATTAGCATTAATTCTTTGCACCCCATCATTCCTAATGCTAGGGAAAAGTCTAAGCTTGGGGAAGCTAGTTTTTACGATCTTTTTAGTTTTCCAGCTATAGAGGAGAAAATTTGCTCTGATGATACTTTATCTCCCATATGTGATAAACCTAATGATGCTATTGATATTTTAAATCCTCCTACTGAAAGCATTCCTTTTAAAATACCCAAGAAAATTGTTTCACTTGTCATGGATAACCGTTATTTTGGAGATGGAACTGTCCATCCTAGTGATCATTTACACTTTATGCATGAATTATGCGAGTTATTCAAGTGTGTAGGTATCTCAACGGACCAAGTTAAGAGGAGGATATTCCCTTTTTCACTTAAGGACAAAACAAGGGAGTGCTATGAACTACTAGATGATCCTCATCATTTGGAGTGGAAGGAACTTGAATCTCTCTTTTACTCTAAATTTTATCCTTCTCATGAACTATATTTAGATAGGAATTACATTTATGATTATTGGCCTCATGATGGACAAAGCATTTCCCAAGCTTGGGGAAGACTGAAAACATTAATACTCAAATATCCTAACCATGAGCTTCCTGAGGAAATAATTTTAACTAATTTTTATGCAAGGCTTTCGGGACATTGGAAGGATTATCTAGATGCCTATTCAGAGGGTTCTTTTTGTAGTAATAAGGTTGAAACTTAGTGGGATCTTCTTGAGAGAATTCGAATCAATAGTGAAGATTGGAATAACAACAAAGGTAAAGAATCAGGTATAAACTATGAGTATGATTGCATTAAGACTTTTGCTGAAACTGCTGATTTTCATGAGCTTAATGCTAAATATGGTCTTGATCCTCAAATAGCTATCGGTCGGTATAGATCCTTTGCTTCTTATATTAATGTTCCTAAAAATGGAGACATATATCATGAACCTTTTAAAGACACTTGCATGCAAAATGAAATTGTTATTGATGATTGCAATAAACATGCTCAAACTTCTGAAAGTACTATTTCTTATAAGCATGTTAATTTCTGTGGAGCACTTAGACCTTGTGAAAAGAATCAAATCGAAGAAGAATATTGTATCCGTCATAGGAATGAAAAAACTAGAATGTGGGATAGGGCTCTAAATGATCTTGGTGAAAAAGTTTGTGCCCTCTACCCTTTTATTTGTGAACTTTGCTGTAAAGTGGGTCATTTTAATTTTCAATGTTCAAGCCATGATAGTAGCCTTTCGAATCCTATGAGTACTACAAGTCTGTATTGTGTAGACATGATCAGCCCTAATGAGCATGATGAACTTACATTATTTTTGGTGTGTGAAGAGTTATTAAGAAAAACTTCTTTGATTGATATGAGTGCTTTTGATATGAACAGTGTCTTGCATGAATGCCATCTTTATTGTGTTGAAAATTGCCATGCAAATAATTACATACAAAATATTCTAAAAGGAGACACTTTACCAAAATATGATAGGACTAATATTAGTTTTTTTTCTTATTAATGAGTAGGAGGAATCCTCCAAAGTTCTTTATATTGTTTCTGACAGTAAACAAGGGTATGTGGAGAAGCTTCCTTTTAAGCCTCTCCCTCCTAAAGAGGGGAAGAAGAAGAAGAAAAGGAGGAGTAAAAGGAGAGAGGTAACGGTATCTCTCCCTAAGCATGTTGCTCATATTACAGCTTTTGCTGATGAGTCTCAACTCGATTATTTTCCTATGACTATGATTTATGAAAGTGATCATTATTGGGAGAAACACACTACTTTTAATATCGAAAATCTGTTTGGTACCAATTCTGAAAACGATGATATTAATAATTGTTGTACTATTAGTACTCTCCATGCTCCTTCCAATGATAATATAGAAAGCTCTAAACTTGTGGATGATGTGTTTGCAAATCCCTTTGCTATTAATGATTATATGCTTGATACATCTCCTCCTAGTAAAAATGATGATATGTTTACATGAACGCCTTTTGGAATAAAACTATTTTATTGCTTGTGATGATACTATGCCTCCAATATATGATGATTGCAATGATGAATATGAAATTTTTATTCCACATACTATTGAGGAGAAAATTAATTATGATTTCAATATGCCTCCAGTCTTTGATAATTATTATAAAGAAAGTTATAATATAGGATATAATTACAATCATCCTCATGAAACTTGCCATAATTATGGTGGGATTACCCAAAACCATCTCTTTAATATGCAACTTGTCTATCATGTTCGCGTTCTTTATGATAATCCTACTCCCGTTGTTATTAATAAGAATGACTATGCTTATGTGGAGAGTATTAATTCTTTTATGCATGTGGCTCGTGATAAGAATGTTTTATGTGATAGCTACATTGTTAATTTTATTCATGATGCTAGTGAAAGTTACTATGAGAGAGGGAAACATGGTTTTATGCATCTCAACAATATTAAGTCTCCCCTCTTTATGTTGAAATTTTTTATGTTGTACTTCTTTTGTGTTCCTATGCTAGTCACTTTGTGCTTCGTTGACTTATTTTTCTACAAAATTCTTTTTCATAGGAAGTGGGTTAGACTTAAATGTGTTTATATTTGCTTCTTGGTGCTCTATTATTGTGCTTCAACTCTTATTCTTATGTGAGCATCTTTTAAAAATCATTGTGCCTAGCTGAAAGGCATTAAAAGAAAAGCGCTTCCGGGAGACAACCCGTTTTATTTCTCCGTTTTCGGTCCGTTTTCTTTCAGTTATTTTTGTTTTATTTGCACCTGGGTATTTTCTATTTCCTTAGAAACCCTGCTGTATCTTTTCTTTTGTGTCTTTGTTGAGCCAAGTAAAGCCTCTAGTGGAAATTTGAGACTATATTTTGGATTTCTGCGCAGGAAATAGATTTCTGCTGTCCACTGTTAAAATCGTATAAAATCACAGAAAATTCAAAATGACCTGTGTTTTTTTGTGCGTAATCCTGGGCTATATACAAAACTTTTCTTAGCTGAACACTTTTTTATTTGAGCAACAGAGGATTTTCTAAAAAAAAAATCATCTTCACCTGCTGCTCTGTTTTAAAAGATTTCTGCTAATAATTGCATTTGCCTGTTAATCTCTTTCTTTTGGTGTTCTTGTGAGAAAAAGAGTTTTAAAAGAAGTTGCGATAGTAGCTAATGTATTTATGAGTGTTAGGCGTGTGTTGAAACTTAACCATGTGAATTTATTATTTCGATTGCACTAACGTTGCTAATGAATATTGTGAGAAGTTTGGTGTGAAGGAAGTTTTCAAAGGTCAAGAGAAGAGGATAATATGACGTGATCAAGAAGTGTGAAGAGCCTAAGCTTGGGGATGCCCCGGAGGTACATCCCAGCAAATTCCAAGAATACTCAAGCGCTTGGGGATGCCCAAGGCATCCCCTTCTTCATCGACAAATTATCAGGTCACTTCTAGTGAAACTATATTTTTATTCGGTCACATCTTATGTGCTTTACTTGGAGCGTATTTTATTTTTGCTTTCAGTTTGTTTAGTTTTCTTTGCTGTAGTTTATGGTTGTATCTTATCATACTTGTGTGGGAGAGATACATGCTCCGTTTTCATTGCTTAGAACACTCTAGTTTGCATTCTTATTGTTCTGTGAGTGTTCACTTTCTGCTAGTACTGCGTTTAGCCTTTGTTTTCATGCATCTCTTATTGAGAGCTGTTAGTTTTAGTAGTGCTATGTGAGTGATCTTATTTTTGCTTGTTGTATCATGAAGAGTATTTTTGTTAAAACATATCTTGTATGGTTCTTGTTGAGAAAAGAAACTCCTGCTTGAAGTAGAATTTTTAATGGTGCAAGTAGAAGCTTGTATAGACTGTGGGTAGAACTTATTCATATCATGCTGAATGTTATTTTAGTTTTAAAGCCTTGTGGTTATTGAGTAGGATGATTAGCCTCAAATAGCTGAGAGTGTTTAATGTGCCATTGAAAGATTCATGAGTTGTTCCTGTCATAGTGAAGCATAAATTTATGGTATTCTCTTTTGAATGTTTTATTTGGTTGACTTGGCGCATGCTCACACCATGTTTATGACTACGAACCAGTCACTAATAGCCTCTATGATAATTTAGTTTTTGAACTTGTGGTACCAATTATGCTTTTATTAATGATGTTTATGTCGCTATGCATGATTATGGTCTTATGCTCTCTTGATTTGTCACTCCCAGTCTTTTGCTAGCCTCCACCTGTACTGAGTATGGAATTCTACTCATGCACCCAACTCCCTAAATCCAAGTTTTCCCATTGTGTCCACCATACCTACCTACATGTGGTATTTAACTTCCACTCCAAGTAAATTTCTCATGTGTTACCTTTAAAACCTTCAAAATTACTCTTGCTTTGTGTTCCTGTTTTTGCTCATGAGGACGTAAATAGAGAATCTTTATCTCACTTGTTGATTGGATTTCACACCCTAGACTAGTGGATTCATCCGCTTATCCAATTGATAAAAGAGCTGGCAGCGGGGTGCCCAGCCCCAAATTAATACACACAAAATCTCTTCACTATTTTTGCCCCGTATTTATCAGCCAAAGCATAATTGTGTAAACAAAAGAGAAAGAGGGATGACCTTCTATACCAGTTGCGTCCTTCATATGGGAGCCGCTCTTGTGAAATCTAGCTATCTTGTGACGTACTATATTTTCTGTTTACCATTCATTGACATTAGCATACATCTCCCAAAATATAGACACTTAGTGTCAAACTTTTAATGCCTCTGTTTAATAAAATAAAAGCTCTAGCACATGAGTGATCCCTGATTCCTCTGTGAAGGGCCTTTCTTTTACTTTTATCTTGAGTCTCATCTTCTAACTTTATGCACAGTTGAGAGAGCATTTTTGTCATTCTGAGTTTTATGTGCATTTGTCCCAGAAACATTATTAATTGATTCATGATGTTTTATTGCTTGTTCTCAAACTATCTGTTCTAGTCTTCCTCATGAGGTGTCCTGGCATTTATGTTTTGCCCCACTCTTAAGGACTACCGAAATACCACTTTGGCATGCTTTCTCTATACTTGAAACAAACGTATATATTTCTTTGCATTGTTATTCATGATCTTTTATTTTGAGTTTCTTCTCATGATGCAAAGTGATTGCTATGCTTTATTATTAAATTTCTATGATCTTTTATTATCATGTTTGTGTTAAAGTTCTATGATCTCAGCTTACATATGCTTTTACATTTTGATGATCAAGTTTTGTGTGGTAGCAGTCACCTCCGAAATTATTTTGTTTTATCGTTTACCTACTCGAGGACGAGTAGGAACTAAGCTTGGGGATGCTTGTTACGTATCCAACCTACCTATAATTTGTGATGTTCCATGATGATATTTTGCCAATTGCTAGATGGCAGGGAATGCAAGGGAACACAACTACTCCAAGAAATTTAACCAAAATAACCACCACAAGCCAATCTTGGAAAAGAAACCCTAGACGGGGGATTGTGGGAATTACCCTCTTCCATTTGAGGAATGGCCTGAAGGAGATGGTGCCCGGGATTGAGGAGGAGCAGGTCCGTGGAAGATTCGGAGTTTCTAGCGGTGGAGAAGCTCTGAGAGAGCCCAAGGGCGGCCGTGTGGAGAAGGAACTCGAATGAGTCCCTCAGCCCAGTCTATCCTCTTTAAAAACCAGAAAAACATAAACCGGATATTCCGGCCCCCATATATTCTCGTTCCAAAACCTAAATAATCCGGGTTCAGAAACTGAAAGATCCGTAATTGCTGGAAAATGACGTGTGTGCTAAGATAGAGATGTTTTAGATGAGATGGTCTTGGGATTAAGACATCCAAACTGATGATGGTACTTCACACCACAAACATCCAAGATGCAAAAAAAATTAAAAGCCAAGTTTTAGTGTGTGTTTTCCATAGAACCAACGAACAAAAACAAAGAGAATGAAAAACAATTCTAAGGGATGCCACTAAGAGCCAAAGAACCAAATCTTCAAGGAGAAGAGACTGGTGGCCTAGTCCACCATGTAAGATTCCATGGCATGACACCGCGAAGATATATCTTGGGTGCACAACCAATACTCAATATTTTAAGCTCATAATTCATGAAATGAAAATAGAGATATAAATGGATTTTTACTATTGGCATCATGGCGGGAGGGAGAGCCCAAATAATTAGGTCAACACTCCCCCTATTTCCATGCCTACACCTAAACCAAATACATAGTCAAAATATAGGTGTGTATACAATATAATCAAGTGAAGCTCCTTGAATCAATGATATTTAGATCATTCCTAAAATAAGTGAATGTTTCTTCATCAAGTAGCTTCGTGAAATATATCGGCAAGTTGGTATTTGGTGCGAAAATAAGCTAGCTCAATATTTTCTCGGACAACATGATCTCTAATGAAGTAGTGACGAATATCGATATGCTTCATTCCTGAATGTTGCACGGGATTGTAGGAAATCTTGATAGCACTTTCATTGTCATAGAAAAGAGGCACTTTGTCACAAATGACACCATATTCCTTTAAATTTTGCATCATCCATAATAATTGAGTGCGTCTACTAGCTGCTGCCACATACTCAGAATCGGCTGTAAAGAGAGATATATGATACGTCATAAACGTATCCTTTATTTCTGATGTTCCATGTTGTTTTCATGCCTTATGATACATGTTTTCCTTACACTTTATGTCATTTTTATCAATTTCCCGGGACTAACCTATTAAGATGCCACAGAGCCAGTTCCTGTTTTCTGCTGTTTTTTAGTTTCAGAAAAGTTGTTCTGAAAATATTCTTGGAATTGGAAAATTGGAAGCCCGGAAGTATTAGAATTCCCGAAGTTTCCACGGAGTCCCAAAGAGGCCCGGAGGGGGGCACAGGGGAGGGCCCCACCATAGGGCGGCAGCCCCTGGCCGAGCCTAGGGGTGTTATGGGCCCCTCGGGCGCCCACCGCCATCGCCCTTTCGCCTATATTACCCTCTCGGATAGTTAACCCTAAAAATATACCACTTTTCCATGAAAAACACCCGAGGCCGCCGTCATCGTCAACTCAAGATCGGGAGGGTTCTGGAGTTCTCCCCGGCACCCTACCGGGAGGGAAAATCATCACCGGAGGGGTCTACACCACCATGCCCGCCTCCGGAGTGATGCGTGAGTAGTTCATCCTTGGACTACGGGTCCATAGCAGTAGCTAGATGGTTGTCCTCTCCTCTTTATGCCTCATGTTTAGATCTCATGAGCTGCCTAATACGTCTCCAACGTATCTATAATTTCTGATGTTACATTATGATATTTTGCCAATTGCTACATGTTTTCTCTCTTCTTTATGTCATTTTTATCAATTTTCTGGACTAACCTATTGACAAGATGACACAGAGCCAGTTCCCTGTTTTCTGCTGTTTTTAGTTTCAGAAAAGGTGTTCCGGAAATATTCTCGGAATTGGAAAATTTGAAGCCCGGAAGTCTTAGAATTCTCGGAAGCATCCAGAAGTCCCGAAGAGCCCCGGAGGGGGGCCACTGGGTGGCCACACCATGGGGTGGCGCGGGTCCCCCTGGTGGCACCACCTAGTGGTGTGGGCCCCTGGCCACCCCCCCCCCCCCATCGCCCTTTCACCTATTTATACTCCCCCAAGGGAAAACCCTAAAAGAATCGACCTTTTCCACAAAATACATCCGTAGCTCTGCCGCCGACAAGTTTCGGGGGACAGATCTCTGTTCTGGCACCCTGCCGGGATGGGGAAGTGCCCCCGGAACCCATCTCCATCGACTCCACCGCCATCTCCATTGTCCTTGCTGTCTCATATGATGAGGAGGGAGTAGTTCTCCCCCGAGGCTGAGGGCTCTACGGGTAGCTATGTGGTTCATCCCTCTCTCCCATGGTGTGATCTATATGTGATCGTGAGCTTTGTAATCTAGTTGAATAAGTAGATGTTACTCTTCATCTTGTGCTACTCAAGTGTTTTATTAATATGAACTTTGGAGTCACCTTGTCATGCAGTGTGAAGGTGACAGTGTGAACATCGTGTGTGTCTCCTCTATGAATTGTGGTGTTTGTCTAGTACCTTCTAGGGCCCTCATAGTGACAGCGTGGGGTTAACTAGACATGGTAATGCTTACTTTAAGGAATGCTTTTTGCAGCCCTACGCAATGATTAGTGTTTGTTATCCAACCGGATAGGGTTAAGAGTAGCATAGTGAAGAGAAGATATTTAGTTATTCAATTATGTGATCATTGTTGAGAGTGTCCACTAGTGAAAGTAGGATCACTAGGCCTTGTTTCCAAGCATTGAAACACTGTTTTCCGCCTGTTCTGCTGCATGTTTGCTTGCTGTCATATTTATTTCAGATTGCTATTATTACTTATAACCATCCATATTACTCGCATTTCACTATCTCTCCGCCGAACTAGTGCACCTATATACCTGACAAGTATATTGGGTGTGTTGGGGACACAAGAGACTTCTTTTATCTTAATTGCAGGGTTGCTTGAGAAGGATATCTTTGACCTCTACCTCCCTGAGTTCGATAAACCTTAGGTGATCCGCTTAAGGGAAGCTTGATGCTGTTCCACAAACCTCTGCACTTGGAGGCCCAACACTGTCTACAAGAATAGAAGCGTGCAAAGACATCAAGCTCTTTTATGGCGCCGTTGCCGGGGAGGTAAGGTAAAAGGTACTTACATCCTCGGGTGTGAGTGCTCGGAGTTATTTCCTTTCTGCAATTTTATATTTTTGTTTCTTCTTTTCACTAGTTAGGCTTATTTTTACTCGCTTCTTGTTTTTATTTTTTATTAGTAGTCTTAATGGAAAACAACAATGATGTGATAGAACTTTATAATATTTATCTTAAATTAGGACATGATGCTTTTGAAGCGAAAATTAAAAAAACTATGGAAGTTTGTTTGCATAATAGTGATAGCAATGTTATTAGCATTAATTCTTTGCACCCCATCATTCCTAATGCTAGGGAAAAGTCTAAGCTTGGGGAAGCTACTTTTTACGATCTTTTTTAGTTTTCCAGCTATAGAGGAGAAAATTTGCTCTGATGATACTTTATCTCCCATATGTGATAAACCTAATGATGCTTGTGATATTTTAAATCCTCCTACTGAAAGCATTCCTTTTAAAATACCCAAGAAAATTGTTTCACTTGTCATGGATAACCGTTATTTTGGAGATGGAACTGTCCATCCTAGTGATCATTTACACTTTATGCATGAATTATGCGAGTTATTCAAGTGTGTAGGTATCTCAACGGACCAAGTTAAGAGGAGGCTATTCCCTTTTTCACTTAAGGACAAAACAAGGGAGTGCTATGAACTACTAGATGATCCTCATCATTTGGAGTGGAAGGAACTTGAATCTCTCTTTTACTCTAAATTTTATCCTTCTCATGAACTATATTTAGATAGGAATTACATTTATAATTATTGGCCTTATGATGGACAAAGCATTTCCCAAGCTTGGGGAAGACTGAAAACATTAATACTCAAATCTCCTAACCATGAGCTTCCCGAGGAAATAATTTTAACTAATTTTTATGCAAGGCTTTCAGGACATTGGAAGGATTATCTAGATGCCTATTCAGAGGGTTCTTTTTGTAGTAAGAAGGTTGAAGCTAAGTGGGATCTTCTTGAGAGAATTCGAATCAATAGTGAAGATTGGAATAACAACAAAGGTAAAGAATCAGGTATAAACTATGAGTATGATTGCATTAAGACTTTTGCTGAAACTGCTGATTTTCATGAGCTTAATGCTAAATATGGTCTTGATCCTCAAATAGCTATCGGTCGGTATAGATCCTTTGCTTCTTATATTAATGTTCCTAAAAATGGAGACATATATCATGAACCTTTTAAAGACACTTGCATGCAAAATGAAATTGTTATTGATGATTGCAATAAACATGCTCAAACTTATGAAAGTACTATTTCTTATAAGCATGTTAATTTCTGTGGAGCACTTAGACCTTGTGAAAAGAATCAAATCGAAGAAGAATATTGTATCCATCATAGGAATGAAAAAACTAGAATGTGGGATAGGGCTCTAAATGATCTTGGTGAAAAAGTTTGTGCCCTCTACCCTTTTATTTGTGAACTTTGCTGTAAAGTGGGTCATTTTAATTTTCAATGTTCAAGCCATGATAGTAGCCTTTCGAATCCTATGAGTACTGCAAGTCTGTATTGTGTAGACGTGATCAGCCCTAATGAGCATGATGAACTTACATTATTTTTGGTGTGTGAAGAGTTATTAAGAAAAACTTCTTTGATTGATATGAGTGCTTTTGATATGAACAGTGTCTTGCATGAATTCCATCTTTATTGTGTTGAAAATTTCCATGCAAATACTTACATACAAAATATTCTAAAAGGAGACACTTTACCAAAAATATGATAGGACTAATATGAGTTTTTTTCTTATTAATTAGGAGGAGGAATCCTCCAAAGTTCTTTATATTGTTTCTGACAGTAAACCAGGGTATGTGGAGAAGCTTCCTTTTAAGCCTCTCCCTCCTAAAGAGGGGAAGAAGAAGAAGAAAAGGAGGAGTAAAAGGAGAGAGGTAACGGTATCTCTCCCTAAGAATGTTGCTCATATTACAGCTTTTGCTGATGAGTATGAACTCGATGATTTTCCTATGACTATTATTTATGAAAGTGATCATTATTGGGAGAAACACACTACTTTTAATATCGAAAATCTGTTTGGTACCAATTCTGAAAACGATGATATTAATAATTGTTGTACTATTAGTACTCTCCATGCTCCTTCCAATGATAATATAGAAAGCTCTAAACTTGTGGATGATGTGTTTGCAAATCCCTTTGCTATTAATGATTATATGCTTGATACATCTCCTCCTAGTAAAAATGATGATATGTTTACATGAACGCCTTTTGGAAGAAAACTATTTTATTGCTTGTGATGATACTATGCCTCCAATATATGATGATTGCAATGATGAATATGAAATTTTTAGTCCACATACTATTGAGGAGAAAATTAATTATGATTTCAATATGCCTCCAGTGTTTGATAATTATTATAAAGGAAGTTATAACATAGGATATAATTACAATCATCCTCATGAAACTTGCAATAATTATGGTGGGATTACCCAAAACCATCTCTTTAATATGCAAATTGTCTATCATGTTCGAGTTCTTTATGATAATTCTACTCCCATTGTTATTAATAAGAATGACTATGCTTATGTGGAGAGTATTAATTCTTTTATGAATGTGGCTCGTGATAAGAATGTTTTATGTGATAGCTACATTGTTAATTTTATTCATGATGCTAGTGAAAGTTACTATGAGAGAGGGAAACATGGTTTTATGCATCTCAACAATATTAAGTCTCCCCTCTTTATGTTGAATTTTTTTATGTTGCACTTCTTTTGTGTTCCTATGCTAGTCACTTTGTGCTTCGTTGACTTGTTTTTCTACAAAATTCTTTTTCATAGGAAGTGGGTTAGACTTAGATGTGTTTATATTTGCTTCTTGGTGCTCTCTTATTGTGCTTCAAATCTTATTCTTATGTGAGCATCTTTTAAAAATCATTGTGCCTAGCTGAAAGGCATTAAAAGAAAAGAGCTTCCGGGAGACAACCCGTTTTATTTCTCCGTTTTCGGTCCGTTTTCTTTCAGTTATTTTTGTTTTCTTTGCACCTGGGTATTTTCTATTTCCTTAGAAACCCTTCTGTATCTTTTATTTTGTGTCTTTGTTGAGACAAGTAAAGCCTCTAGTGGAAAGTTGAGACTATATTTTGGATTTCTGCGCAGGAAATAGATTTCTGCTGTCCACTGTTAAAATCGTATAAAATCACAGAAAATTCAAAATGACCTGTGTTTTTTTGTGCGTAATCCTGTGCTATATACAAAACTTTTCTTAGCTGAACACTTTTTGATTTGAGCAACAGAGGATTTTCGAAAAAAAATCATCTTTACCTGCTGTTCTGTTTTGACAGATTTCTGCTAATAATTGCATTTGCCTGTTAATCTCTTTCTTTTGGTGTTCTTGTGAGAAAAAGAGTTTTAAAAGAAGTTGCGATAGTAGCTAATGTATTTATGAGTGTTAGGCGTGTGTTGAAACTTAACCATGTGAATTTATTATTTTGATTGCACTAACGTTGCTAATGAATATTGTGAGAAGTTTGGTGTGAAGGAAGTTTTCAAAGGGCAAGAGAAGAGGATGATATGACGTGATCAAGAAGTGTGAAGAGCCTAAGATTGGGGATGCCCCGGAGGTACATCCCAGCAAATTCCAAGAATACTCAAGCGTCTAAGGTTGGGGATGCCCAAGGCATCCCCTTCTTCATCGACAAATTATCAGGTCACTTCTAGTGAAACTATATTTTTATTCGGTCACATCTTATGTGCTTTACTTGGAGCGTCTTTTATTTTTGCTTTAAGTTTGTTTAGTTTTCTTTGCTGTAGTTTATGGTTGGATCTTATCATACTTGTGTGGGAGAGATACACGCTCCGTTTTCATTGCTTAGAACACTCTAGTTTTCATTCTTATTGTTCTGTGAGTGTTCACTTTCTGCTAGTACTGCGTTTAGCCTTTATTTTCATGCATCTCTTATTGAGAGCTGTTAGTTTTAGTAGTGCTATGTGAGTTCTCTTATTTTTGCTTGCTGTATCATGAAGAGTATTTTTGTTAAAACATATCTTGTATGGTTCTTGTTGGGAAAAGAAACTCCTGCTTGAAGTAGAATTTTTAATGGTGCAAGTAGAAGCTTGTATAGACTGTGGCTAGAACTTATTCATATCATGATGAATGTTATTTTAGTTTTAAAGCCTTGTGGTTATTGAGTAGGATGATTAGCCTCAAATAGCTGAGAGTGTTTAATGTGCCATTGAAAGATTCATGAGTTGTTCTTGTCATAGTGAAGCATAAATTTATGGTATTCTCTTTTGAATGTTTTATTTGGTTGACTTGGCGCATGCTCACACCATGTTTATGACTACGAACCAGTCACTAATAGCCTCTATGATCATTTATTCTTGATTTGTCGCTCCCAGTCTTTTGCTAGCCTCCACTTGTACTGAGTATGGAATTCTACTCATGCATCCAACTCCCTAAATCCAAGTTTTCCCATTGTGTCCACCATACCTACCTACATGTAATATTTAACTTCCACTCCAAGTAAATTGCTCATGTGTTACCTTTAAAACCTTCAAAATTACTCTTGCTTTGTGTTCCTGTTTTTGCTCATGAGGACGTAAATATAGAATCTTTATCTCACTTGTTGATTGGATTTCACACCCTGGACTAGTGGATTCATCCGCTTATCCAATTGATAGAAGAGCTGGCAGGGGGGTGCCCAGCCCCAAATTAATACACACAAAATCTCTTCACTATTTTTGCCCCGTATTTATCAGTCAAAGCATAATTGTGTGAACAAAAGAGAAAGAGGGATGACCTTCTATACCAGTTGTGTCCTTCATATGGGAGCCGCTCTTGTGAAATCTAGCTATCTTGTGACGTACTGTATTTTCTGTTTACCATTCGTTGACATTAGCATACATCTCCCAAAATATAGACACTCAGTGTCAAACTTTTAATGCCTCTGTTTAATAAAATAAAAGCTCTAGCACATGAGTGATCCCTGATTCCTCTGTGAAGGGCCTTTCTTTTACTTTTATGTTGAGTCTCATCTTCTAACTTTATGCACAGTTGAGAGAGCATTTTTGCCATTCTGAGTTTTATGTGCATTTGTCCCAGAAACATTATTAATTGATTCATGATGTTTTATTGCTTGTTCTCAAACTATCTGTTCTAGTCTTCCTCATGAGGTGTCCAGGCATTTATGTTTTGCCCCACTCTTAAGGATTACCGAAATACCACTTTGCCATGCTTTCTCTATACTTGAAACAAACGTATATATTTCTTTGCATTGTTATTCATGATCTTTTATTTTGAGTTTCTTCTCATGATGCAAAGTGATTGCTATGCTTTATTATTAAAGTTCTATTTATCATGTTTGTGTTGAAGTTCTATGATCTCAGCTTACATATGCTTTTACATTTTGATGATCAAGTTTTGTGTGGTAGCAGTCACCTCAGAAATTATTTTGTTTTATCGTTTACCTACTCGAGGACGAGTAGGAACTAAGCTTGGGGATGCTTGTTACGTCTCCAACGTACCTATAATTTATGATGTTCCATGATGATATTTTGCCAATTTCTACATGTTTTCTCCCTTCTTTATGTCATTTTTATCGATTTTCCGGACTAACCTATTGACAAGATGTCGCAGAGCCAGTTCCCTGTTTTCCGCTGTTGTTAGTTTCAGAAAAGTTGTTCTGGAAATATTCTCGGAATTGGAAAATTCGAAGCCCGAAAGTCTTAGAATTCTAGGAAGCATCCAAAAGTCCCGAAGAGCCCCGGAGGGTGGCCACACCATGGGGGGCGCGGGTCCCCCTGGTGGCGCCACCTAGTGGTGTGGGCCCCCTGGCCACCCCCCGACATTGCCCTTTCGCCTATTTATACTCCCCCGAGGGAAAACGCTAAAAGAATCGACATTTTCCACAAAATACTTCCGTAGCTCCGTCGCCGCCGCCGACAAGTTTCGGGGGACAGATCTCTGTTCTGGCACCCTGCCGGGACGGGGAAGTGCCCCCGAAACCCATCTCCATCGCCGTTGCTGTCTCCTATGATGAGGAGGGAGTAATTCTCCCCCGAGGTTGAGGGCTCTACCGGTAGCTATGTGGTTCATCTTTTTCTCCCATGGTGTGATCTATATGTGATCGTGACTGCCTCACATGATCGAGATTATCTTATTGTAATGCTACATGTTGTGTTTGCTGGGATTCGATGATTATTGAATGCTTTGTCTTTTGATTATCAATCTTTGATGTTTTCTTCATGTGTATGTTATTTATGATGTTGCATGCTCTCCGTTGTTAGTAGATGCTCTGGCCAAGAAGATGCTAGTGACTTCAAGAGGCAGTATTTATGCTCGATGGTGGGTTCATGCCTTCTTTGCATCTGTGCTCGAGTGACAAAAACGTGACAGATGGAGGATGTGTTGTTGCCATTAGGGAGAAAACAACGATGTTTACTTCGTATACATTGTTTACATTACACACTTTGATTACTGCGATAATCTGTTGCTTGCAACTTAATACCTAGCATTTGTTCGGATGATATTCGGAGGGTGGATTATTAGTCATAGATGCAGTTGGATGACGATCTATGTATTTTGTTGTAATGCCCGCATGAATCTCATAGTAATCAGAAAACTTCAGAAGTTGCTTTCAGTAGGAGGAAGGTATGATGAGCACAACAACAGTTTTCCCTCAGAAAACAACCAAGGTTTAATCGACCAGTAGGAGGAAGGAGTAACTTAAGAAGGTTGATGCAGCTGAGATGGCAGGGCGCACTACTGGTTCAGCAGCAACGTGGAACCTACACAACACAAACAATTCACTTTGCCCCAACGAAGCAGTGAGGTTGAGAATCTCACCGGTTTTGCTGAACACAAAGAAGTTAAACGTATGGTGTGGAAAACAGTATGAAAGCAGTAGCAGCAGTATGAAAACAGTGTGAACGTAGTGTGTTCTGGAAAAAGGACCGGGGTCCACAATTCACTAGTGGTGTCTCTCCGTGAAAGATAAATAACATGTGTGCTGAACAAATTACAGCTGGGCAATTGAAAGAAATGAAGGCTGCACTGTAGTGCATATGCAAGACATAAATATTACTATGTGATTCATGCAGGCATTACAACAAAATACATAGACCGTCATCCAACTGCATCTATGTCTAATAATCCACCCTCCGAATATCATACGAACAAACGTTGGGTATTAAGTTGCTAGCAACAGATTATCACAGTAAGCAAAGTGTGTAATGTAAACAATATAAACTAGCTAAACATCGTTATTTCTCCCTAATGGCAACAGCACATCCTCCATCCGTCATGTTTCTGTCACTCGAGCACAGATGCAAAGGAGGCATGAACCCACTATTGAGCATAAATACTCCCTCTTGGAGTTACTAGCATCTTGGCCAGAGCATCTACTAATAACGGAGGGCATGCAAGATCATAAATAACATAAGCATGAAAATAACATGATAGATTGATAATCAGAAGACATAGCATTCAACATTCATCAGATCCGAGCAAACACAACATGTAGCATTACATAAAGATGATCTTGAGCATGTGAGGCAGATCACGAGATCTAAACATGAGGTACAAAGTGGAGAGAACAACCATCTAGCTACTTCTATGGACCTATAGTCCAGGGATGAACTACTCACGCATAACTTCGAAGGAGGGCATGGTGATGTAGACCCCTCCGGTGATGAATTCCCCTCCTGGCAGGGTGCCGGGGAGAGCTCCAGAACCCTCCCGATCTCGGGATGACGATGACGGCGGCCTCGGGTGTTTCTCGGGACGAAGTGGTATATATTTAGGGTTAATATGTCAGGGGGTATAAATAGGCAAAAGGGCAAAGGCGGTGGAGGCCTGGGGGGCCCACACCACCCCATGGCGCGGCTAGGGGTGCGCCGCCCTATGTTGTAGGCCCCCTGTGGCCCCCTCCGGGTCTCTTTGGGACTCCGTGGAACCTTCGGGAATTCTAGGACCTCCGGACTTTGAATTTTCCAATTCCGAGAATATTTCCATAACAACTTTTTTCAAACTTAAAACAGCAGAAAACATGGAACTGGCTCTGTGGCATCTTGTCAATAGGTTAATCCGGAAAATGGATAAAAAATGACATAAAGTGTATAGCAAACATGTAGGAAACAACATGAAAAAACATGGAACATCATAAATTAAGGATACGTTTATGACGTATCAACATCCCCAACCTTAGTTCCTACCCGCCCTCGAGTAGGTAAACGATAAAAACACATAATTTCTGAGGTGACAGGCTACCAACATAAAGTTGATCATGAATAATGTAAAGCATACGTAAGCTAAGATCATAGAACTTCAACACAAGCATGATAAATAGAATTTTAATAATAAAGCATAGCAATCACCTTACATCATGAGAAGTAACACAAATAAAAGATCATGAATAACAATGAAACGAAAGATATACGTTTGTTTCAAGTATAGAAAAAACATGGCAAAGTGATATTCGCTAGTCCTTAATAGTGAGGCAAAACATAAATGCTAGGACACCTTCAAAGTTCATGAGGAATACTAGAACAAACAATTAGAGAACAAGCAATAACACATCATGAATCAATTAATAATGTTTCTGGGACAAATGCACATAAAACTCAGAATGTCAACTATGCTCTCTCAACTGTGCATAAACTTAGAAGATGGAGACTAAACATAAAAGTAAAAGAAAGGCCCTTCGCAGAGGGAAGGAGGGATCAACTCATGTGCTAGAGCTTTTATTTTGTTAAACAGAGGTATAAAAAGTTTGACACTCCTCCCATCCATCTTACACAAACCATGGCTAACCGAATCCTCGGGTGCCTGCCAACAATCAAATACCGTGGAGTGTCTATTTTTTTAGAGAGGTGTATGCTTATGTCAACGAATGGTAAACAGAAAATACAGTACATCACAAGCCAACTAGACTTCACAAGAGCGGCTCCCATAGAAGGACGCATCTGGGTAGAAGGTCCTCCTATTTCTCTTTTGTTTACACAATTATGCTTTGACTGATAAATCAGGGGCAAAAATAGTGAAGAGAATTTGTTGTTATTAATTTGGGGCTGGGCACCCCGCTTTCAGCTCTTCTATCATTGGATAAGCGTATGAAGCTACTAGTCCAGGGTGTGAAATTCCAATCAACAAGTGAGATAAAGATTCTCTATTTACGTCCTCATGAGCTAAAACAGGAGTAATTTTGAAAGTTTTAAAGGTAACACATGAGCAATTTACTTTGGAGTGGCGGTTAAATACCACATGTAGGTAGGTATGGTGGACACAATGGGAAAACTTTGGTTTTGGGGAGTTGGATGCACGAGTAGAGCTCATACTCAGTACAGGTGGAGGCTAGCAAAAGACTGGGTGCACAAATCAAGAAAGCATAAGAGCCATAATCATGCATAGCGGCATAAACATCATTAATCAATTCATAAGTGGTACCACAAGTTCAAAAACTAAATGATCATAGAGGTTATAAGTTACTGGTTCAAAGTCATTAACATGGTGTGAGCATGCGCCAAGTCAACCAAATAAAACATTCAAAGGAGAACACCACAAATTTATGCTTCAATATGACAAGAACAACTCATGATTCTTTCAATGGCACATTAAACACTCTCAGCTATTTGAGGCTAATCATGCTACTAAATAACCGCAAGTATTTAGAATTAAAATAATATCTAGCATGATATTAAAAAGTGTAGCCACAGTCTATACAAGCTTCTACTTGCACTTTTATAAATTTTACCTCAAGCAGCAGTTTCTTTTCCCAACAAGCACCATACAAAACATGCTGTAACAAAAACTCTCTAAATGCTACAGCAAGCAAACATGAGAGTAATCACATAATACTACTAAAACTAACAACTCTGAAAAAGAGATGCAATGAAAACAAGAGCTAAACAGGAATTTTTGTAGTAACTAGAAGAAAAACTAAGAATACTAGCATAGCAAGTATTCAAACGAAAAAGCGGAGCGCGTATCTCTCCCAAACAAGGAATGCTAGGGTCCAATTATATTATATAATCAAGGAAAACAAAAGAAAAGAAAGGAAAACAAAAGAAAAACAAACAAACGCTCCAAATAAACTTCATATGATGTGAGCGAATAAAAATATAGTTTCACTAGAAATGACCTGATAGATTGTTGATGAAGAAGGGGATGCCTTGGGAATCCCCAAGATTAGATGCTTGAGTATTATTAAAATATTCTTTTATTAACCATGGGTTCATTCTCAAGTTTGACCTTGCACTCTTCTTGATCATATATATCACCCTCTTATCTTGACCCTTGAAAACATTCTTCACACCACACTCAAAGAGTAATTCGCATTAGAGGGTTAGTGAAACAATAAAAAAATACATGGGTTATGTAAGGGAAAGTTTTGTTGATACTTTTAAAAAGTATCTATAGCCACTGATGTTTCGTGAAGAAAACAAAACCACTTGACATCGCAAAAGAGCAAATGCAAGAAAAATGGCAGAATCTGTCAAAACCAGGACAGTCTGTAAAGACGATTTTTTTCAAGGCACTTAAAGTGCTCAGACCGAAAAACTTAAAGAACAAAAATGTTGCGAAATTAGTCAAGGAATAAGCACAAGAAATTTCAGGTCATTCTGATTTTTTTGTGATTCATACGATTTTTTTCGGTGGATAGCAAAAATCTGTTTCCTGCGCAGAAATCCAAAAACCAACTCCAACTCTCGTCAGAAACCTTACTTGGCACAACTAAAACATGAAAATAAATATACAAAGGAGTTTTTACAGAAGTATACAACCCCTTGACTCAAATAAAACAGAGAAAAAGAAAGCAAAAAAAACCATGGGTTATCTCCCAAGAAGTGTTTTTCTTTAACGCCTTTTAGCTAGGCCCAGAAAAGTGGAATCAAGTGTTTTCAAGTGAAGAAGCAGCCAAATTGTAATTTGTTCAAATAATAGAATCAAAAGGAAACTTAATTCTCTTTCTAGGAAAGTGTTCCATACCTTTCTTGAGTAGGAACTGAAATTTAATATTCCCCTCTTTCATATCAATAACAACACCAATAGTTATAAGAAAAGGGCTTCCCAAATCAATTGGACAATAAGCATTGCATTAAATATTCAAGACAACAATATAAACGGGGACAAGAGTATTATTAACCATCATAAGAACATCATCAACTCTCCCCAAAGGTTTCTTTCTAACATTATCAATAAGACGAATATCCAAATAACAAGGTTCCAATGGTGGTAAATCAAGAATATCGTAGAGTTTCTTGGGCATAACAGAGATACTAGCACCAAAATCACATAGAGCATTGCAATCAAAATCATTCACTTTCATTTTAATAATAGGTTCCCAACCATCATCTAGCTTCCTAGGGATAGAGGCTTCACATCTTAATTCATCCTCTCTAGTTTGCATGAGAGCATTTGTAATATGTCTTGTGAAAGCCATATTCATAGCACTAGCATTCGGAAAACTAGCAAGCTTTTGCAAGAACTTAATAACTTATGATATGTTGCAATCATTAAAGTCAAGATCATTTTTATCAAAGATAATGGGACCATTGTCTCCCATGTTTCTAAAAATTTCAGCACTCTTATCAGGAACATTTTTAGCAGTTTTATGCAGTTCTGCATTTTTAATAGCAGAAGTGAGAATGTTTCCAACACCAATTACTTTAACATTAATAGTAGAAGGTTTTGTAGCATGAGAAGCTTCAGTTTTACTAGTGGTAGTAATGGTGCAAACATTAGCTATATTATTTTTTCTAGCTATTTCATCTTCTCTTTCCCATCTAGCATGCAATTCAGCTAACATCCTAACATGATCATCAATTCGAATTTCAATAGCATTCAAAGTTTTACTTTATTTAACATCATGAGGCATAACCTTTAGTTTCAGAAAATCAAAATCAAGAGCAAGGCTATCAACTTTAGAAGCAAGAACATCAATTTTGCCAAAATTTTCCTCAACAGATTTATTAAAAGCAGTTTGTGTACTAGTAAAAACTTTAAGCATGCTCTCAAGAACAGAGGGTACCCTATTATTGTTTTTGTAGGAATTACCATAAGCATTGCTATAAGAATTACTATTATTGGGAGGATATGGCCTATAATTGTTGCTACCAAAATTATTCCTATAAGCATTGGTGTTGAAATTATTATTTTAATGCTATTCACATCAACATGCTCTTCTTGAGCAACCAAAGAGGCTAAAGGAACACTATTTGTATCAATAGGATCATGGCCATTCACAAGCATAGACATAATAGCATCAAGTCTATCACTCAAAGAGGAGGTTTCTTCAACAGAATTTACCTTCTTACCAGTTGTAGCTCTCTCAGTGTGCCACTCAGAATAATTTAACATCATATCATCAAGAAGCTTTGTTGCTGACCCCAAGGTAATGGACATAAAGGTTCCTCCAGCAGCTGAATTCAGAAGGTTTCTTGAAGAAAAATTCAGACCTGCATAAAAGGTTTAGATGATCATCAAATAGTCAGTCCATGAGTGGGATAATTCTTTACCAAAGATTTCATTCTTTCCCAAGCTTTAGCAACATGTTCATTATTAAGTTGCTTAAAATTCATAATCCTACTTCTTAAAGATATAATCTTAGCAGGAGGATAATATTTTCCATTGAAAGCATCTTTACACTTAGTCCAAGAATCAATACTATTTGTAGGCAAAAATAGCAACCATTCCTTAGCTCTTCCTCTTAGAGAGAAAGGAAACAATTTCAGTTTAATAATATCTCCATCTACATCTTTATATTTTTGCATCTCACATAGTTCAAAAAAATTATTAAGATGGGAAGCAGCAGCATCAGTACTAACACCAAAAATTGCTCTCTCATAACATGGTAGGTTTTATCTCATAAAAATCAGCAGTAGGAGCAGGTGGAGCAATAGGTGTGCTAATGAAATAATTGTTGTTGGTGCTAGTAAAGTCACACAACTTAGTGTTCTCAGGAGTAGTCAGTTTAACAAGACTAAAAACAGGAATAAAACTACAGCTGGAATAAGAACTAATTTTTTTGTGTTTTTGATAAAGAGAAGCAAACAAGACAAAATATAAATAAACAAAGAAAAACAAAAACAAAGCTAAGAGATTGGAAGTGAGAGACTCCCCTTGCAGAAATTCTCTTCCTCCCCGGCAACGGCGCCAGAAAATAGTTTGATGGTGCAGGTCTTGCACTCGTTGGAAAACCCCAAGAGGAAGGTATGATGAGCACAACAGCAGTTTACCTCAGAAAGAAACCAAGGTTTAAGCGACCAGTAGGAGGAAGGAGTAAATTAAGAAGGTTGATGCAGCTGAGATGGAAGGGCGCACTACCGGTTCAGCAGCAACGTGGAACCTACACAACACAGACAATTCACTTTGCCCCGATGAAACAGTGAGGTTGTCAATCTCACCGGTTTTGCTCAACACAAAGAGGTTAAACGTATGGCGTGGAAAACAGTAGGAAAACAATATGAAAGCAGTGGAAGTAGTATGAAAACAGTGTGAAAGCAGTGTGTGTATTATCAGTATGAGAAAAGGACCAGGGTCCACAGTTCACTAGTGGTGTTTCTCCGTGAAAGATAAATAACATGTGTGGTGAACAAATTACAACTCGGCAATTGACAGAAATGAAGGCTGCAGCGTAGTGCATATGCAAGACATAAAGATTACTATGTGATTCATACGGGCATTACAACAAAATACATAAACCGTCATCCAACTGCATCTATGTCTAATAATCCACCCTTCGAATATCATCCGAACAAACGTTGGGTATTAAGTTGCTAGCAACAGATTATCGCAGTAAGCAAAGTGTGTAATGTAAACAATGTAAGCTAGGTAAACACCGTTGTTTTCTCCCTAATGGCAACATCACATCCTCCATCTGTCACGTTTCTATCACTCGAGCACAGATGCAAATGAGGCATGAACCCACTATCGATCAGAAATACTCCCTCTTGGAGTTACTAGCATCTACTTGGCTAGAGCATCTACTAATAACGAAGAGCATGCAAGATCATAAATAACATAAGCATGAAGATAACATGATAGATTGATAATCCTAAGATATAGCATTCAACATTCATCAGATCCCAGCAAACACAACATGTATCATTACATAAAGATGATCTCGATCATGTGAGGCAGCTCACGAGATCTAGACATGAGGTACAAAGTGGAGATAACAACCATCTAGCTACTACTATGGACCCTAGTAAAGGGATGAACTACTCCCACATCACTTCAGAGGAGGGCATGGTGGTGTAGACCCCTCCGGTGATGAATTCCCCCCCCCCCGGCAAGGTGCCGGGGAGAGCTCCAGAACCCTCCTGATCTCGGGGCGATGATGACGGCGGCCTCGGGTGTTTCTCGGGATTAGTGATATATTTTTAGGGTTAATATGTCGGGGGTATAAATAGGCGAAAGGGAAAAGGCGGTGGAGGCCTGGGGACCACACCACCCCATGGCGCGGCCAGGGGGCGCGCCGCCTTATGGTGTGGGCCCCATGTGGCCCCGTGATACGTCAAAAACATATCTACTTTTTTGAACACTTTGCTTATGTTTTCCCTCTAAACTTGTGTGTTTTGAATGCAACTAACACGGACTAACACTGTTTTCAGCAGAATTACTTTGGTGTCTCGTTTTGCGCAGAAAATCAACTTATAGGAAAGTACCCGGAAACAAAGGGAAAGTCCATATTTTACCCGAAGACTCCCGCGGAGCCAGAAGATGAGTCGGAGTGGGGCAAGGGGGTGCCCTCACCACCCCCAGGCGCGACCAAGGTGGGCCCGTGCCTAGGCATGGTGAGCCTACCTCGGGCACCCCCTCGGACTCCCCTTTTGACTACATATGCCTCGAAACCTAAAAACCCGAGGGGGTTCGATCGTTTTCCAGAAAGAAGTCCGTAGCTCCGCCGCCATCGCGAATCCTTTTTCGGGGTTCAGAAACTCCGTTCTGGCACCCTGCCGGGACGGGGAATTGGAGGAGATCATCACCATTGTCATCACCAACGCCTCTCCATCAACCATCCATGTTTTCCTCATCCATGTGTGAGTAATTCCCCCGCTGTAGGCTGAAGGGGATGGTAGGGATTGGATGAGATTGTTCATGTAATAATGCCGTGATTGTTAGGGCATAGTGCCTAGTAACCTCTATTAGTGCTATTGACATTGTTGCAACTTGTTATGCTTAATGCTTGCCACTTTGGGCCTAAGTGTCATGATCTCAGATCTGAACATGTTATTGAATCACGATGATAATTATTGTTTCTTGATCATACCTGTAAGTTGTTTACACATATTGTTGTCTGGAACCCGAGGCCCCGAAGTGACAGAAATTGGGATAACCGGAGGGGATGGCTATGATGTGAGGATCACATGTGTTCACGGAGTGTTAATGCTTTGCTCCGGTGTTCTGTTAAAAGGAACACCTTAATTACCAGTAGTTCCCTTGAGGCCCCGCTAAAAACGGGCTGGTAGGACAAAAGATGTTGTGAAAGTTCTCATTACGAGCACGTACGACTATTTACGGAACACATGCCTATGGTTACTTAGTGCTTGGATGCATTATCTTATTTATCTGCAATGCCCATGTCTTGATTATAATATGAACTATCTTATCCATGCAACGCCCGTTCATCTATCCCTATGCCTACAATATTTAATCCCGTTGTTTACTTCAAACACTACTGCTGCTGTTTTAATTTCACTTCTGCTATTATTTCACTACTGCTGCTACTATAAAACTGTTACTACTGATAAACCACTACGAACAATTCCACTTTCAGGTGCAGGTCAACTCACTTGTTAAGGCTCCCCTTGTGTCGAATCAATAAATCTGGGTTTAACTTCCCTCGAAGACTGTTGCGATCCCCTATACTTGTGGGTTATCAAGACTATTTTCTAGCGCCGTTGCCGGGGAGCATAGCTTTATTTGCGAGCTCACCGGAGAGTAATATTATCTACTGCCAATAATTCATCATGGATAAGACTCGTGATGGAAAGTTTCCTATATTACCATCCACTACAAGAAGAGGTACAACTCTGAACTCCTTTGTTGCTCTTGATTCAGCGTCTGTTATGAGTAAGCTGCTTACACCACCACATACACATGCTACACATGCTACTTCTGCTGAATCTAAAAATACTTCTGATACTTTTGATGATGCTTCTACTGTCCTTGATGAGAGTGGTTATCTTGGTCCTTTCTTAGATGCTACTATTGCTAAAGCTAAAAATATTGCAAACACTGAAACTCCTGATAAAAATCCTATTACTCCTGCTTTTTCACCTGAGTATAGAGAGAACCCTAGTGATGATCTAGATGGTGCTTATATTGAACTGAGTGATGATCGTATTGATGAAATACATGCTATGAAGGATAAAGATGATGCTATACGTCTTATGGAAATCCGTGTTGTTAGATATAAATTATCTCCTGGTGCTAAGTTTTCCACTTCTCCTATTTATATTAGGGACAAGGATTATGATTTCTCTCTTGATTTATCTTATATATCTATTGTTGAGAAAGAACCTTTTTGTGGAACTGAAAATGAAAGTGCTATAAAACATATGAATGAGCTCTCCTCTTTGAGTAGTTTATTCTTTGATGATCTTAAGAAACATAGCTACTTTGTTGCTAAAATATTCCCTTTCTCATTAAAGGATGAAGCTAAAACTTGGTTTAACAATTTGTCTCCTGGATCTATTGATAGTCCTATTGGTTTGGTCAATGTTTTCTTTCAGAAATATTTTCCTGCTAGTGCTCAACATGCTGCTTTACAAGATATATTTAATTACAAGCAATTGGAAGAAGAGAAATTGCTTGTATATTGGGAAAGGTTCGGTCCTTTAGTTAGAGCTGCACCTGGGCATAAGCTAGAAGATAATAAACTTCTTGATATATTCTATGATGGACTAACTATTGAATCTAGGACAGACCTGGATAGTTGTGATGGTTCTGTTTTCAGGCAAAGAACTCCAGAAGAAGCTGAGGAACTAATTGCTAAAATAAGCCAAAATCATGATGATTGGACTATGGTTGAGCCTGAGCCGACCCCTACTCCAGTAACTACACCAACACCAACACCAACACCCAAGAAGAGGGGAATGATTGAATTAAATGATGAAGTTATGAGAGAAGCCAAGAAATCTCTTAAAGAGAGGGGTATTAAATCTGAAGATGTGAAGAATCTTCCACCTATAGAAGAATTATGTAAGCCAATCCCTCACTCACCATCCATTGAGGTACACTCTCTCCAATATTTTGATAGTAGAGATATACCGTATGGAAAACCTCCCAATCAATGCTTAGATGAATTTGATAACTATGTCATTAAGCAAGATAATTTTAATATGAGAGTGCAGAACCACCTTATGGAAAACTCTAGAGCTATTAATGATTTCCATGGTATTATAGAGAGAACCTCTAATGATGTTAAAATGCTTGTTAAACATTTTCAAATGGTTCAAACTCAAATTGATCAACTTGCTAAAGTGCAAAACGATTTGCTAGTTAATTCTTCTAAAGAAAAACATGCTTGTGAGATCAGAACTAGAAGTGGTATTGCTACACAAGATCCTTTATATCCTGAGGAACATCCTAAAGAATTGAACAAGATTCTTAGCAAACTAATGATAATGTTATTCATACTAAGAAGAAAAAGAAGAAGAAACATAAAACTTTTGTAGAATCCTCTGAACCTGCTAAAGATCCTAATAGTATATCTATCTGTGATGCTGAAACTAAAAGTGGTAATGAAAAGAATGATGCTTCTGATAAAGAAGAACTTGAACCTAAAAAGCAAACTAAAACTGCAAAGTACACTAAGGAAGATTTTGTTGCTAATAAACATGGTAATGAGGGAGAACCTTGGGTACAAAAACCAATGCCTTTCCCTGGTAAGAAACACAAATCTAAGGAAGAAGAACACTATAACAAGTTTTGTGAATGGATGAAGCCTTTGTTCTTGCAAATTCCTTTAACTGATGCTATTAAATTGCCTCCTTATGCAAAATATATGAAAGATATTGTCTCTAACAAAAGAAAGATTCCTAATGAGGAAATTTCCACTATGCTTGCTAATTACTCTTTTAATGGCAAGGTTCCTGAGAAGCTTGGAGATCCTGGTATACCAACTATTCCCTGGTCTATTAAAAATAATTATATTAGAATTGCATTGTGTGATTTGGGAGCTGGAGTTAGTGTCATGCCTTTTACTCTCTATAAAAGACTCCTCCTAGAAAAATTGATACCAACTGATATATCTTTCCAAATGGCAGATAAATCCACTTCTATTCCTGTGGGTATATGTGAGGATGTTCCTGTTCAAGTTGATAATAATTGTCTAGTATTAACTGATTTGTTGTGTTGGAAATGCCTGAAGATGATAATATGTCTATTATTCTTGGAAGACAGTTTCTTAATACTGCAGGGGCTGTTATTGATTGCAATCAAGGAAAAATTACTTTTAATGTTAATGATAAAGCGCACACTATTTATTTTCCCAAGAAGATTGATAAGAAATATGGTCTAAATTCAACTAAAAATATTGAGACCATCAAGATTGGAGAATTTTATTGTCCTATTCCAAATCCATCCAAAGAATATGCGACCATCATGGTTGGGACTATATCAATCAAGGTTGAGGTAATATAAATATTTAGTGATAAACTAAGTTTTATTTCATATAAAATTATTTTGGTAGCAAGACTTGATCAAGCTTGTTAACAAAGTGATTTTAAATGAAGGAAACAATGTTATCACTACGTGTTCGTTATGTTTTCTTATTCATATGCTTGTTTTCGTTGTGCTTCCATAAAGTATATCATGTTTTCATATTGTTTTCACCATATTCACTCATGCCCACACACGTTTTCACCTCGTTTTCGCTCGTTTTCCATCGTCTACCCACGTCGCTATCCCTAATCACGTTTTCCATATGTTTTCCTCCGTTTTCAGTGGGTATATGTTTAGTAGAGTGTCTTAGAACTACTGTAGGTTTGGTTTTCCATCATTCCATCTTTGTTTTCCAGCGATATTATTATTAATTAAAATTCTGGAAAAGTATGAAAAATAAAGTTTCTCGAAAAATCCCGAAAAGTTTATATTCGAAGTTTTTGCGTAAAAGGGGGCAGAAAGCCACCTGGGGTGACCCCAGGGGGGCACCCAGGCCAGATCACCATGGCCAGACGTGGCCTGCCCCTAGGGCACGCCTGCCTATGGTGAGGGGGCCCCCTGGCCCCTCACTTGCTCTCCCACCTACCACACCTTCCTCTTTCCCGTAGAAACTCACCCAGTTCACCCAAACCCGAGTTCTTGTTGTTCTTCCTCACGATTTTCAATCTCCTTGCTCAGCTCATCTTTTCTGCTGAGATTTGGGGCAGTTGTTCTCCGGTATGTGACTCCTCCGATGATCCAAATAGAATTTTGTTTAGTGGAGTATTTCTTGCGTATTTTGCTGCCGTACGTGACAGGTTATGTGAGCTTGAATGCTTGTTTGATGCTTGATTAAGTTAGTTTTGATGCATGTTTAGTACTCATACAAGTCCCTATAGTAGTTTCTATCATATAGTTGCTCCAAATAATTTTGTTGTGCTATTTGTTAAAAATTTCAGAATAGAAGGATGAAGAACCATACCTTTGAAGAGATGTTTGTAAGTGATGCACCAAGGGCATCTAGGCCCTCAAGATCAGCTGCGAGAGCAAGACCATCATATAACGAAAATCTTCTTGCTTCCGATATTGGGGAGAGGGATGATGGAGATGCTAATCCATCCACTTTTCCATGCTATGAATTTTTGCAGAAAGCGGGGATTCTAATTGATTTCAAGTTTCTTGTTAACGATGTTGGCTTAACTACTTTTATGCAGGAGGAGCATGCTCAATACGGTATCCTCACAAAGACTTTCGTTGAAAGTTTTGAGCTCCAAAATCGTTCCTATGGGCCAACTATTTCGTTTAAGATTTATGATAAGGGCTATACTTTGCCACTGACATAATTTTGCTAGATAATAGGTGTTTCTTCGTCTGGGACAACAAAGAAGATCTCAGATCGCCCTGGAGATTTGCTAGAACTCTACTGGGCAATAAGCAACAACGATGACCGCCTAGCTCAGCGGGGAAAGATAAGAAACATACAACTCTCAGCTAATCGTTATTTTGCCTATTATCTTGCTACTAGTGTTCTAGGAAGAGAAAACACTAGAAACATTTCTCACTACCATCTAGCTTTCCTAGCTGCTGCTCTTATTGGTGTTACTAATTACAATCTTCGTGTTATTATTGCACGTCGTTTAGTGGCCAGAGGACCTATTTATGGAGGCATTATTGCTTCACGTATTGTAGCTGATTTAGGTCTTGCTGTTAGCCCTAATGATGTGATATTACCCGTACAGAGGCTTGACCTTGCTGCCATGAAACTGCATCATTTTGTTACTTCTGATTCCTTCCAGGGAAAATTAATTTGTAGGATGTTTTTTGCTGACGGGGATGATAGGGCAATCCCCATGCCACAACATGGTTTGTTCAGTATTGACAGGGGATTATGGTCTCACACCAAGGAGGTGCTGGACGAGCAGCTGCAGTTGCTTGGTTTCCGCGAGCAGCACGACCCCGAGGAGCAGGAGGGTGACGAGGCGCCCCATGAGAACTACACCGCGCATTATCGAGGCGCATCGAGCTCGTACCAGGGAGGAGGCCCCTCATCGTCACACTTTGGAGACATCACTTCATGGCAGGGCTGGAATTGAGCCCCACTTAGGCCAAAAGCCTAAGCTTGGGGGCGAGGTATACTGTCGTGGGATAATCACGGCAGATGTTACCTGGGGTAACTGATCTCGGGGCAAGTCGACACAGGTATTTGGGAGAGGGTTTAGCTCGAAGGAAAACATGGTGAAAAGCAATCTAAGAACCGGAAAGCAACTCGCCGGCTCTCGATATTATTATACTGGATACTCGATAACAGGTGTTACAACTATGACTTGAATCTCTGGCAAACTAAACCTAGGGGCCGGTTTATAAAGCACCCGTACACCCCTAACTTGCCCTTCAAGGCACATCTTGAGTCCTACTCGAACTCCACATACAAAGCCTAACTTTCCTTATCGCAACCCACAAGCCGGGTTACGAATCTCACAAGCCTTTGGGCCTTCTAGTAACCTCTTTACCCCTATCCGGGTATTGCTCAGCTCACCTTGGGCCGGATTATACCTTGAAGTGGGCCTACCGGGTTACTATCCCCCCATCAGTAGTCCCCAGAATAGCTTGGGCTTCCAAGATTTACTCTTCGAAGCGCTGGCTATTCCCTACAGAAGCATTAGA
Source organism: Alopecurus myosuroides (assembly GCA_028641055.1). Lineage (NCBI taxonomy): Eukaryota > Viridiplantae > Streptophyta > Magnoliopsida > Poales > Poaceae > Alopecurus > Alopecurus myosuroides. Next base: position 736,088,637 of record CM054057.1, on the reverse strand, counting down.
GGCAAACACATGAGGATCAAGACGCAGCGCGTCGACGAACAACCGTGACAGGTACCAAGGAAGCCAGGTAAGACCCGGCTCTCCGTTAATCTCCCAGACTTAAATCTTAATAAGAAACTCCCTGACCTCACATCCTTCTTGATAATTACCGCTGATACAAGGAAGGCAATTTCCCCTTCCTTTTTCCATGGATCATATTGGTCTGCGCACAAAATGTGCCTTTCAAATTTCGAAATGGCCAATTACTCCGTACTCCCCGGGTCCCGACCGTTAGGCTAAGCCCTTCCATCCGGATGGTTATAAATAGAGCCCAAGGAACAAACCCTAACTCTTAACGGCTCATTTCCCCCATTCCTCTTCTCCTCAAACCCGAGCTCGCGAAGTGCCACCACGGAAGCCCCACGCACCTCACCGGAGCCCATCCGCCGTCGCCTGCGCTCCGCCGTCGCGCGACTCACTCCAATCCCCAATCCGCCGCCGAGCGCCCGGTCCGCCGACCAACAACCTCAAAGGGACATCAATCTTGCGCCATCTGTCTCCGCAAAGCTCTTCTTCAACCCCCTTTGGTAAGCTCCTCATCCCCCAGCTCATCCTCGTAATTTCTCATCCTTCCCTTGGATCAGATCTGAATCAAGTGGTCCGCGATTTCCCGGGCCGCGCCGGATTAACTCACCGATATTTACCATAATCATCCCCATAGATAGGATTCATAGCTTGTATTGCTCTCCTAACTCCAGTAATCATTAACTTGGCCACAAATTTGGAAATAAGATTCCCAATCTAGGCTCGGGCCATCTAAAATTTCCGCCTTTGTTATCCCTCCTCAGAGAATCTCACTTCTCCGAATCATTCGTAGATGGTAGGCATACAAACACCCTCCCAACTTCTCCAAACACTTGCTTTTTACGGAAAACTCTATAAGGATTGAAATGGCACATGATACCCGGAAAACCATACTTGACCCCGCAAGGCAATACCCGGAAAGTGTTTAAATTGCCGGTAACCACTTATCTGCTAACTTCCGAGTTTTTGTCTCTTACGTCCTTTTCTTCAATGTTTTACCAGGTCAATCCCATGGCACCCAAGAGGCAGGGGAAACAGCCGGCTAAGGCTAAATCCTCAAACTCCATATCGGCCAATTGGGGGAAGTCCTCTGTCACCAAGGCCAAACTGGAGGAGTTGGTCGAGCTCGGAACCCTACCTCCACAGGAGGCTATCCACTGGCGAGTGCCAGGCAGTGAAACCCGGCCTTCTCCAGCGACGGATGAGGTAATATGCTTCGTTGAACATGTGACCCGGGGCTTTAGGCCTCCGGGTCACCCCTTCTTCCGGGACGTCCTAGACCATTACAATCTCCGTATCTTCGATATAGGTCCAAACTCCATTTTGAACATCTCCCATTTTATCGTTCTTTCCGAATCTTACTTGTGCACTCCGCCAAGTCTAGCCCTCTTCGTCGAACTTTTTCAGTGCAAGCCGTGTCGCGAAAGCGGCGACGGCGCACTTCTCACTTGCGGCGGGGTTTCTATCCAGCGCCGCAAGAACTCCCTGATGCCTCCTATTTCTCTCAATTCCACGTAAAGCACTGGCAGCTTTCATACTTCTACTGCCGGGATACCTCTCCACCCGGTGAAAAGAAGTTGCCGGGTTACTCGGAGGGTCAACTTGACATCTCCGAGAAATTCAACGCCTTTGCGCCTGATTCGGACAGGGAGGCGATCTTGCCCTTGTTAGCTAGGATCTCCATCTTGTCCGCCCGAGGCCTCATCGGGCTAAACCTGGTGAAGACCTGGGTTAGCTTCCGCATTCAGCCAAACTCCATTCGTGAGAAACTGATGTGCGAATACTCGGGTCAAACCACGGACCCAATCCGATTCTCTACCCGCACCCTTGCTCCGGGTGACATTAACAAACAATTAAGGGTTTCCTGACAGAGAAGCTCGAGGTAATCCGGGGCATAGCCGGATTAGAACCTTTTACCCTCGAGAATCCAACCCCCGCAGTAAGTTTTCTGCCTTTTGATTTTGACTTCTAACAACTTACCTTTATTCGCTTCTCTTGACTCGATATTAATCACTATCCTGGCATCTTCTCCTCAGGCCGATGATGACTTTTGGACGGTCGACACCCCTCCTAATTCCGAAGACGGGGAGGAGGAAGACGATGTCATTGACTCGAATGAAGGTACATACTTGATTCCCTTACTCACGTTATATCCTGCCTTTTATTCTTCTTTATGCTGTAACTCGGATATTTTTCAGAGCGAGAGGACCAAAGCGAAGAAGAAGAAACGGACAGCAGGGGCGGGTCCACCAGCGAGGAGGAAGAGCCGGAGCCGGCCACCAAAGCCGGAACAAAGAGGAAATCCCAGAGGATAGCCCTCCAGGTTTTTACTTCATCTCCTTACACTTTGGTTTTTTGTTCCCATAACGTCACTCCGGGGCTAACCCCATCTCACCCCTTTTGATCATAACTGAAGGAGCCACCCGCGACTAGGCGCCGAGTAACCCGGAATCATCCGGGCAACGAGACCCCTAACCCGGTCGCTTCGCCGCCCCCGGTTCAACACCCTGGTATTTGTTGTAAACAAAATTTCTTTCCGGTCATTCCTTTGTAACATAATCCCAGACCTTTCTTGCCATTTTTCAGTCTCTTCCGGGTCTAGTGACGGCTTCCCCTCGGACTTCCCGGTGAACACCGGGTAAGCGCCTTTTCCTGATATTATACCGAACTTCCATCCCTTTTTTCTTTTAACCAGAGATTAATTGTGCCTTTGCACCTTCTTCAGAGCCACGGTTATTAGTAGCGACCAGGAGGACACCGAGGCTAAGGTCCGGGTCGAGAACGAGCCGGCTGACGATGCCTTCACCACGGCTGGCGACGAGCAAGTGTCGCCACCGGAGCCAGCTAGGCATGACGCCGAGTATCCAACCGCTTCACACGCAGGCGAGAAGGAGAAGGGAGCAGCTTCAAGCGCGGGAGGGGGACCAGACTCCGACATTCGGATGACCCGGGTGCCACCTCCTGTTACAAGAAATGCTCCTTTTCCCACTTTCCAGGTATCCGAGCCATCTAACTCGGATAACGCTGACTTTAACCAGCTGATGAGCGCTCTTCTTGCCATGAAAGCTTCAGAAGGGACTGTCTTAGAACGCATGGCTGCAGCACATCAGGTAACTTTTACTTGGTGCTCCTTATTATACATCCAGTCCCCAAGTCCCGAGTATAATTTTTTTTAATTATCCTCGGTACTTCGCATAATACTTTTCGGTAATCATTTCCTCAGACGAAATACTCTCGTGACACCCGGCTTATAGCTTCACCCGGCTTTTGCAGGCAGAGATTACTCAGTCAGATGAAGCGTTACTTAAGGCTGAGCAGCTCTTGCTGGCTGAAGTTAAGCGTAGGGAGGCCCTTGAAGCGGAGATAAAGACTTTGAAAAAAGACGTCTCCACATACAAGAAGAAGTACAATGCTGCCCAGTCCTCGCTGAATAACCTGTCGACTCAGCTTACGGACACTTACCGTATCTTGCTAAGTAAGTTTGCTATTTGCGATTAATTTGCGTATCTCTATCTTGCCGCTGTAATAACCAATATTACTGATGCTTTTGCATGTTTAGGTGCTAACCTTGCTGCTCCGGAGGAGAATGCCATCACTCAAGTTAAAACACTGAAGACTGTGCTCCGGACGTTTTTTGCCGGCACGAAACTTTTGCTGGATGCTATCAAGTGGCCTTCTGAGGTATACCCGGGCGAGGAGAACCTTATACAGGCCTTTTCCACAGCACCTGGATGGATTGAAATACTGAAGCGCTCGTCCTGCCGAATTGGGATGACCCGGGCTTTAACGCTGGCGAAGGCTTATTTTCCAAAGCTTGACCCGGCGAAGATAGTATCCGGGTTCCCAGAGTTTAAAGCTGACGGATCCAAATTCAAGCCCCAGGATTTCAAAGCTATACAATCTGCGGTACGTCCTTCAGCCACAGCTTTGGCCGACAAGATGGATCTAAACACGATTATGAGCTCGTATGATTCTGAGGGCAAGGTTATCCTGGTGGAGGCCCCCCCCTATTGATATGTTGGACAAATGGTCGACTGATCTGGCTAGGAGGAAGGAAGAGGCTGCAAAGAGGGAAGCAGAGCTGGGCGTAAAGCCGTCTACCTCTACCCCAGCCGTGCCCCCGCCTGTTCGTCCAGATGTGAAGAGCCCGGGTAAAACTGCTGGCAAGGCCAAGAAGCAAGTCCAAGACTTAGACCCGGAGGACCACTCTCAAGACGCCGAGTAGGACGCTGCCTAGTGCTTTTGCGTTTCTCGAGACTGATATGACTTTTGCGGTGCGCCTGTGCCATTGATGCTGACACTATGACTTTGCGTTTGTGAACTTATGATAACTCTTTGCCTCCCCTGGCTTTTGATAATCTCGATGTTGTGTTACTTATAAGCTTATTCTCGATACTTCGAACTCTTGTTTTCAATTTCCTTTGGAGACTCGGCTAGCCGAGTATCGTAGGTTTTGATAGATGAACTTTTCTTTAAGTCCCCAATACTCGGAAATTAAGGTTTACAGGCTTTGGTAGTTAAACAGTTTGTTTCTGTTTCGAAGTCCCCAGTCCCCATGACCCAAAGTACGAGCTATGGGGGCGTGGCCTTTCTCAGATGACATACTGCTGTTTACCAAGCTGAATACCAATAGCTGTTTACATAAATACTGAAGTCATGCTTAATACTTGTTGAGTTTCCGGCTTTTTTAGCCTTATACTCTGCATGGACTTGTGGTTTAGATGACCCTTTTGATTATCTTGTACTGTAAGCCGGCTTTCGCGTGGATACCATGTCGTTGCATCTATACGAAAAACAAGATCAAGCAAGCTACATTGGGCTGCATAGTTTGATTGTAATCGTACGTGAACAGATCATGCCACTTTAGTGCGAGTCACATCGAGCTTAAGTAAGAATAACCAAGAAATTTGGCTCCTTTGTCCGGTTATAAGATTGCAGCTGTACCCGTTTTTTCGAGTAATCAGCCCCCATAACTCATAGGCATCATGGCCGGGTCTCCGGGTTTTGTGATTACTTATTGAAGCCGACCACCCCCGGAGACCTATATTCACACAATGTATTTCGATGATACTGATGTATTGATAGTAACAATGTTACTTACTTGTAACTGAAGCAAAGACCATGATAAGACTCGAAACCATCTTCTTTTATTGATAAAAATTTCTTTTTTGAATCAGCAGGCCGCCTCATTAAAAACCTTCCAGTTCCCGTAGGTACCCTGGTAAGGAAAAGAGTGCGTATGAAACCCGCCGTCGATTACACTGCTTTAGTTACTCCCGAGAGTCGGCCTCGCGTTGGTACGGCCGATGCACATTCTCCACTTGCTATGCCCCTTCGTAATGAGTACCGGATTTGCTAGCCAATCCGGGTATATCGCCTTTGAAACGTGATCAGCCGCGGATGGTGGTGCATCTTCTTCTTCCCTACTGAGAGTTTTGAAAATATCGTTCCTGATGAAGCCTACCATCTTAGGGTCTTGTTCTGCCCTAACTTTTGCTTTGTCCCCCCCAGGAGTTGGCTTTTTTGACGTTGCCTCTCTTCTAGGTCTACCTGAGAACGGTAATGTTTGAGCTCTTCCTTCCTACAGGCTTGCTCGGCCATTGCCGCGTCTCCCTCATCACACTCAGCTGCTATATCTCGGTTTCCGTGTATTGTAATGGTCTTCTTGGGACCCGGGATTTTCAGTTGTAGGTACACATAGCACGGTCTCGCCATGAACTTGGCATAAGCCGGCCTCCCAAACAATGCATGATAAGGGCTGCGCAACTTTACTACCTCGAAGGTAAGCCACTCGACTCGGTAGTTGTCCTTTGACTCTCCAAAAGCTACTTCCAGTGCCACCTTTCCTTCAGGGCATGCTGAGTGACCCGGCACTATCCCGTGAAAAACTGTTGTACTCTTTTGCAGCTGCGATTCCTTTAAGCCCATACGCAGAAAAGTTTCCCAGTACAGGATATTGATACTACTTCCTCCATCCATCAAGACCTTTTTCAGCTCGTAGCCGTTGACCTGTGGTGCTACTACCAAAGCTAAGACTCCCGGGTGATCAACTCTATCCGGGTGATCTTTCCTGCTCCATGTTACCTCTTGTTCTGACCATCTCAAATACCTTGGGACAGCGGAAGAGACCGAATTAACTGCTTGTTTCAGTATCTTCTTATCCTTGTTAGAGCCTCCTGTAGTGTGCACATGATATTGACCCAGCTGTTTGGGGTTAGCTTGAAAACCTCCTGCTCCACCTTGATTGTTACCTTGATTTCCAGCTGGCGGATTGCTGGCTGGGGGCGGTCCGTTACCCAAGTTTCCACCTAGACCGGACCTCCTCCTCGGCCCGCACCTCGCATAGCTCTGTTCACTTCCTCGTTCTTCCACCTTTGTAAGTCGGCACATTGCTCCAATGAATGATTGGCCGGCTTGCCATTCCTGCTATGCTTCGGGCACGCCATCCTAAATATGTCCCAACTGTTGCTTGGTCTTGGAGGTCCTTGGTAGTGTCCCCCATTGTGATTTCCAGTATTAAAATTCCCTTCGGATCTAGGTCTTGAAGACCCGGCCTCCGTGTTGGCTACAAACTCGGAATTCCCTTCAAACGGGCGCTTGTTTTGGCTACTTCCATTATTGTTTGGCGCCGATCCATTGCCGGTTTTCCCGCTGCTACTTGCGTTTGCTTTTGCTTTCTTGTCATCAACTTCCTCCTCTGTGGTATCCGTTGCAGCGTGTTTGTTGCACGCATCCATTAACTCCCCCATTGTAACCTCCGCTGCATTCCTACTAGATTTCATGCGAGTTAGCTTTTGCACTAAAGGAACATACTTACATGTTTTTGCCATAGCTTGTAGCGCGTCCTTAGGCTGGATATCCGTAGACGAGTGGAGTATCTCCATAACCCGGCGTACCCAGCTGCGTGCTGACTCTCCTTTCTTCTGAACGCATCTTTCTAAATCATCAATAGTAAATAACTTTCTGCATGTCCCATGAAAGTGCTTGATGAATGCGGTCTTTAGCTCCTCCCACGACTTGATCGATTTTTCCGGTAGGTTGGTGAACCATAACTTTGCTGCTCCCTCTGACATCATTAAGTACATGAATTTGGCTTGAAGGTTCTCGGATGCGTTGCGAATTGACATTGCCATCTCATAGCTGCTCAGCCACGTTTCTGGATCCATTGTTGGCTCATAATTTACTACTTTCCCGGTTCTTTGAACTTCTCCGGGTAAGGTTCTGCTCTGATATCGTCCGAGAGGCACTTTGGTCCCGCAAGGGTGGTTGGGGCTGGTCTTACCCGGGAAACACGTGACCCGGCTGGAGGTACCGCGGGGTGCGGCACCGCGGGTAACTCGTGTGCTGCAGACCCGGCCCCGGCTCTTCTGGCTCTGGAACTGTCCACCACCGCCTGCGCTGCTGATACTACTGGTACGGTCTGGATACGCGGTGGAGGCGGCATTTGCTGCTGCTCTTCCCTTCGTTGTGCCGCACTTGTTTGGATATTGCCCTGTTGCTGACTGGCGTACGGCGTCCCATGCATCCCGCTTCTATGATCCGGATAATTGGCTTGCTGTGCTACCGCGGTATGTAGCAGATCGATTGCTCGTCGGGTTCCTTCCGCATGAGGCGAGTCTCCCACAGGGATCTGGTTTAATGCGAGCGTTGCTGCGTACACGTTGTCCATGGGATTGTTGTAATGACCTGCTGGTGTGCGGAATCGTGATGGTGGTGGCGGCATGGTATTGCCGGCTGTCACCCCTGTCTGTGGCAAAGGTAACCCGGCTGGCACGTTTACCGGATGTGCTCCCGTTGAAGGTCGCGGTATGGTCCCTTGGTTCGTCGGTGGAATCGGTTGATCTTGAGGCGTGAACACCAGGGCAGTCGGGTTAATAACCCCTCCTGTTGCCGGCAGCATAGTTCGGTGCCTTTGATGCATCCTTGTCGTTTCCTCCCGGAGCCGGGTCTCTCGGTCATCCAATTCGCGCTGCCGCGCGGCCATCCCCTGCCTTTCTGCTTCCACTTGCCTTCTTTGCTGCTCCAACGCACGACGAGCCACGTCCAGGTCTCTTACACGCTCTGCCGCGTTTTCTGGGGTAATAACTGTGGCCAAGACTGTGGGGTCCAAAATCAAATTATTATCAAACAGAGCCGGGTGACGCGGGTTTGAGGGGCCCGCCCCCGGGGTCCGGTTTGCTTGGAACCCGAACATATTTGCGTGTCGCTCCTCGTCTGCTGGGCGACTGGTGACAGACGCCGACTCTCCATCGACCTGGGCCAAGACCGGGTCAACTGCTCCTTGCTGCTGGGCCGCTGCCTGAACCGCCCCGGCTGGCGCCCGCGGCCGCGTTTTCTTGATTGAGATTGGTCGCGGGAGCCGCATAGACCGCAACCCGGCGCATGATGCCCGGTGTAGATTCGTATTGTTCTTCCTCGCTGTTTTCCTTTTCATATCGATCCTCCAATAAATCCCGTATGGACTCGGTATCATCCTCCCTCTCTAACTGACCCGCTGTTCCAATCGACTCTTCTTTTTCCGATCGGACATACGTGTCTTCCCCTGACACAGAATCAGATCCAATATTATCACAATTCGAACTGGAAGTACATACCATACCGATGAAGACGTTGACGCTGCCGACTGTCACGATGGATCCGGTTTCGAGGTGATCCGACTCTGGCCCCAGCCAGAATCGTCTACCATCTTCTCTCCTTTGCTGTTGACGTAGACTTCTCCGACGATGAGGTTCTTCATGCTCTTCCGAGCTTCTCCCGTGATGTAAACACCTTTGGACGCAGGCCCCACGGTGGGCGCCAACTGTCGTGGGATAATCACGGCAGATGTTACCTGGGGTAACTGATCTCGGGGCAAGTCGACACAGGTATTTGGGAGAGGGTTTAGCTCGAAGGAAAACATGGTGAAAAGCAATCTAAGAACCGGAAAGCAACTCGCCGGCTCTCGATATTATTATACTGGATACTCGATAACAGGTGTTACAACTATGACTTGAATCTCTGGCAAACTAAACCTAGGGGCCGGTTTATAAAGCACCCGTACACCCCTAACTTGCCCTTCAAGGCACATCTTGAGTCCTACTCGAACTCCACATACAAAGCCTAACTTTCCTTATCGCAACCCACAAGCCGGGTTACGAATCTCACAAGCCTTTGGGCCTTCTAGTAACCTCTTTACCCCTATCCGGGTATTGCTCAGCTCACCTTGGGCCGGATTATACCTTGAAGTGGGCCTACCGGGTTACTATCCCCCCATCATATACCGACATCACACACTCATATATATATTGTATTCAGTCGGTTCTTTATACATTCATATTTTATGTTTCTCTCTCTCCCTTTTTTATCGCTGTTTTGTATTCTCTTTGCAAAACACAAAAAGACCAAAAATATTTCTGTTGATTCTCTCTGTTTGTTTCTTTAGTTGGTTTGCTTTATCTTTTAATTGCAGTTTTTAATTCGAAAACCCAAAAAGATTTTGCTTTGTTTGCTCGTTTTCTTTTGTTCTTGTTTTAATTTGAAAACCCCCCCAAAAAAAATTATTGTTCTTCTTTTGTTTTGTAAAGTTTGCTGCAGAGTTCAACAGTCATCCGTGAATCCATTGGAGCTTGGTTTTCATTATATATTATTCGAGCCACAAGTCAAGAGCAATAATGACGATCTATGACAATTCAAGTTGTGGTGAGCGGCTAGTATGAACTCTATTTGTTTTCGTTTTTGTACATATACCCATCCATGTGAGCATGCTTAGTTTGTTTCGTTCTCTCTCATGTTTTGTTCCAATTTATTAATAGTAAATGACCTGTCGTATAAATATTTGTTCGTGTTGTTCTATTCGTAGAAGGGTATGACATTGTAGTAGCCTCCTCTAACTGTTTCATTTGAATCGACTTGGCACATGCTCATGCATGCTAAGACTGAAAACAAAAATTCAATAAACCTCGATTATTTATTTTGCCTCGGATTTCTAGTATCAATTTTATGCCTCAGTTAATTTTAGTTTGTCGCAAACATGATTATGGTAATTATTGCTCTCTTGATTGTCGCTTCCCAGTCTATTGCTAGCCTTCACTTGCACTGAGTATGAGCTCTACTCGTGCCTCCAAATCGCTGAAAACCAAGTTATTCCACAGAGTTCACTATAAATTCCTATGCATGGTATTTCATGCCATTCCAAGTAAATTTGCAAGTGCTACCTTCAAAACCTTCAAAATACTTCTCGTTTTGTGACACGGTTTTAGCTCATGAGGAAGTAGTACTGTGTTTGTTATCTTCCATGCTAAATTAAGTACCTACCTGACTTGCATGCTTCATCTGCTCGTCATTAATATTGCAAAGAGCTGGTTAGACCACTATAACAGAAAAATAATGAAAAATAGGCACTCCCCCATGGTATGTGAAAGTTGGCAGGCACCCGAGGATTCGGTTAGCCATGGTTTTTGAAAGCAAAGGTTGGGGGTAGTGTCAAGCTATATATATATGCATGATATAATTGCCTAATTCGAAACCGCTCTCACTTGTTTAGTATGGAAGATAATAAGCACTCTATTGCCATTTGTTGACATGAACAACCACCTCTCAAAATTGTTTTACTTCTGTTTCATGAAAAATGAAAAGCTCTAGCGCATGTGAATCCCTGCTTCCCTCTGCGAAGGGCCAATCCTTTACTTATAGGAAGAGTCTCCACCATATTCTTTGAGAACCTTCTTGAGAGCATAATTGTCATTCTTAGTGTGATGTGTTTGTCCCAAAGCACGGTTGATTGTGATATAATCTTGATACTTGCATCTTTTGATATCTTTACTTCTAGCCTTCCCTTGAACTTCATAGGTGCCCTGGCATTTAAGTTTTGCCCCACACATAAGGGCAAGCGAGATACCACTTTATCAGATCCTATTATGAATATTACAATCTTGCAAATAGTTATGCTTCATGTTGTTTATTATTAATATGTTGTTATCTCTTCATGGTTTGAATAGCTATTAAGTGACAGTATCTTGCATGTATCTTATCATGAGCATAATTAAGTATTTGATCATATAGTGAGTATATTTACATCATATGAAGCAAATGTGTTCGTAAAAGTTCTTTTATCGCACTCAGTTGTTAACTGAATTGCTTGAGGACAATCAATAATCTAAGCTTGGGGAAAGTTGATACGTCAAAAACGTATCTACTTTTCCGAACACTTTGCTGATGTTTTGCCTCTAAACTTGTGTGTTTTGAATGCAACTAGCACGGACTAACACTGTTTTCAGCAGAATTACTTTGGTGTCTCGTTTATGCGCAGAAAATCAACTTTTAGGAAAATACCCAGAAACGAAGGGAAAGTCCATATTTTACCCGAAGACTCCCGGAGCCAGAAGATGAGTCGGAGAGGGCCAAGGGGGGCCGCGCCTGGGCATGGTGAGCCCACCTCGGGCACCCCCTCGGACTCCCCTTTCGACTACATATGCCCCGAAACCTAAAAACCCGAGGGGGTTCGATCGTCTTTCAGAAAGAAGTCCGTAGCTCCGCCGCCATCGTGAATCCTTTTTGGGGGTTTAGAAACTCCGTTCTGGCACCCTGCCGGGAAGGGGAATTGGAGGAGATCATCGCCATCGTCATTACCAACGCCTCTCCATCGACCATCCATGTTTCCCTCATCCATGTGTGAGTAATTCCCCCGCTGTAGGCTTAAGGGGATGGTAGGGATTGGATGAGATTGTTCATGTAATAATGCCATGATTGTTAGGGCATAGTGCCTAGTATCCTCTATTAGTGCTATTGACATTGTTGCAACTTGTTATGCTTAATGCTTGTCACTTTGGGCCCGAGTGCCATGATCTCAGATCTGAACATGTTATTGAATCACGATGATAATTATTGTTTCTTGATCATACCTGCAAGTTGTTTACACATATCGTTGTCCGGAACCCGAGGCCCTGAAGTGAGAAAAATTGGGACAACCGGAGGGGAGGGCTATGATGTGAGGATCACATGTGTTTACGGAGTGTTAATGCTTTGCTCCGGTGTTCTATTAAAAGGAACACCTCAATTACCAGTAGTTCCCTTGAAGCCCCGCTGAAAACGGGCTGGTAGGACAAGATATGTTGTGCAAGTTCTCATTGCGAGCACGTACGACAATTTACGGAACACATGCCTATGGTTACTTAGTGCTTGGATGCTTTATCTTATTTATCTGCAATGCGCATGTCTTAATTATTATATGAAATATCTTATCCATGCAACGCCTGTTCATCTATCCCTAAGCCTATAGTATTTAATCCTGTTGTTTACTTCAAACACTATTGCTGCTGTTTTCATTTCACTGCTGCTATTATTTCACTACTGCTGCTACTGTAAAACTGTTACTACTGATAAACCACTGCGAACATGTCCACTTTCAGGTGCAGGTGAATTGACAACTCACTTGTTAAGGCTCACAAATATTCTTTGGCTCCCCTTGTGTCGAATCAATAAATTTGGGTTTTACTTCCCTCGAAGACTGTTGCGATCCCCTATACTTGTGGGTTATCACCCCGCTTTGGGTCTCTTTGGGACTCCGTGGAACCTTCAGGAATTCTAGGACCTCCAGACTTCGAATTTTCGAATTCCGAGAATATTTCCAGAACAACTTTTCTGAAACTAACAACAGCAGAAAACAGGGAACTAGCTCTATGGCATCTTGTCAATAGGTTAGTCCGGAAAATCGATAAACATGACATAAAGTGTTTGGCAAACATGTAGGAAACAACATGGAATATCAGAAATTAAGGATACGTTTATGACGTATCAATCACCTACGTGGGGAATGGAAACATTATGTCTGGTATGTTTCTCTGTGACCTCTATCCCCTTGTTTGGATCTATATATTTAGTCGTAGAATTGGAGGTGAAACCAATTGGATTGAACTATTACTTATTCATGGTTCCATCCTCTTCATGACTTAAGCGGTTCTACCATTCTAAAGACTATATGATTCAGATTTGAAAATCAAACTAGCAAGTAGCAATCATTAGGAAGTATAGCAATTCCAATATTTAGATGACCAGGATGTATATATACGATGATACCTTAGGGCAATGGTCTGATCAGGTGGGTTTTGAACTGAGTATGGGCTACATGTCGTAGTGACAATTGACAGAGACGCAGGAGGTGCCCCTTCGCAAATCACCGACCGGGGAGACACCTGAATGCCTATTCCCGGAGACCGACGACGACGCACAACCAACTATGCCCTATGCGGCTGGGCAGACGATGGAGGCGGAGTAACAGAAGCAACATCTATGTACGCTACATAGATTCCATTATGGCATTGGCCCTAGGTGGCTAGATGTTTTGGGCTTGGCCCTAGGTGGCTAGATGTTTTGGGCTTGGCCCGTTCAATTCAAAACACTTGGGATTAGTCGTGCGCTCTCCTAATGGATGTAATATTATGATTAGCCCAAAACTAATGTACTGGCCCCTGTTGCGTATGATTAAGGGGGGCAGAACCATGGGGGTGGCCTGGCCCACGCTCGGCCCCCTTGGATCCGCCACTCCCTTTGGGTATCATAAACCAAACATTGAGGTATGAACCAAATATCAAAAGATCCTATGGACAGCCACCATGTGGCTTTCTTTAGGATCCGCTTGATACCTTCCACACACCCCTACATTCAACACAATATCGGGTCTAGATGCACAAAGGTAAAGCAAAGAGCCAATCGTGGAGCAGTATACCTTTTGATCCACATCTTTACCATTTGGATTTGGCTTGAGATGGCATTTGGTTTGCATTGGAGTGGTCTTTCCTTTTAGATCTTTCTTTTTGAATCTCTTAAGCATGTCTTGGATATATTTGGCTTGAGTGATTAAATTCCCTTCTCTCAATTGCTTGATCTCAAAATCAAGAAAGAACTTCAACTCTCCCATCATTGACATCACAAACCTATCGGTGATAAGTTTTGAAAATGCATCATTAAAAACTTGTTAGTTGAGCCAAAGATAATATCGTCAACATATGGTTGGAATACGAAAATCTCCTCGTTAACCCTCTTTGTGAAAAGGGTAGGGTCGATTTTCCCATCTTCAAAGCCACAGTCTTTCAACAACTCTTTAAGATGCACATACCATACACATGGTGCTTGTTTAAGTCCATAGAACGCCTTATCGAGATTGTAAACATGTTTATGGAAGTTGGGGTTCTCGAACCCTAATGGTTACTTAACATATACCAACTCCTTTAAAGGGCCATAAAGAAATGCACTTTTCACATCCATTTATTGCAACTTGAAGTTGTGATGAGATGCATATGCAAGAAGGATACATACAGACTCAAGGCGAGCCACGAGAGTGACAATTTTGTTCTCATCTTGCTTGTTCTTGAAAATCCATTTTGTGCTTATAACTTTGCAGGACTGTTTGGGCTTCTCTACTACCTCCATATTTTGTTGCGTTTGAAGTTGATAAGTTCATCATGCATGGAATCAAACCAATATTTATCCTCAAGTGGTTCAAATACTTTATTTGGTTCCACCATGGAAATATGAGCTTGATGTTCACTAAAGCTTGCCAATTGTCTCCTAGTGCACACTTTGCATCTTACATCACCAATAACCTTGTCAAGGGTGTGTTCCATATTTTTAAATTTACTCAACACTCTAGCTTTATGAAGGGCTTTGATATCCTCATGGGAGCGAGGAGGGATCACATGATCTTCGTGATCGTTTGAGTCCCTGATACGTCATAAACGTATCCTTAATTTTTGATGTTCCATGTTGTTTTCATGCCATATGCTACATGTTTTCCTTACACTTTATGTCATTTTTATCGATTTCCCGGGACTAACCTATTGACAAGATGCCACAGAGCTAGTTCATGTTTTCTGCTGTTTTTAGTTTCAGAAAAGTTGTTCTGGAAATATTCTCGGAATTGGAAAATTCGAAGCTCGGAAGTCTTAGAATTCCTGAAGGTTCCATGGAGTCCCAAAGAGACCCGGAGGGGGGCCCTGGAGCCCCCACACCATGCCTCCGCGCGGGTGGGCCTCTGGCCGCGCCGGGAGGTGGTGTGGGCCCCTCGGCCGCCCACCGTCATCTCCCTTTCGCCTATATATGCCCCCGATGCATAAACCTTAAAGATATCAGCCTTTTTCCACGAAAAGTTCCATAGCTCCGCCACCGCTGCCGACAAGTTTCGGGGGACAGAAATCTCTGTTCCAGCACTCTGCCGGGACGGGGAAGTGCCCCCGGAGCCATCTCCATCGACTCCACCGCATCTTCATCGTTGTTGCTATCTCCTATGATGAGGAGGGAGTAGTTCACCCCAGGGGCCGAGGGCACCGGTAGCTATGTGTCTCATCTCCTCTCCCATGGTGTGGATTTGTAATCTAGTTGAATAAGCAGATGTTACTCTTCATCTGTCATGCTACTCAAGTGGTTTTGTTATGAGATCTTCGTAGATACTTTGATCACGGTGTAAAGGGGATGGTGTGTGTGCACCGTGTGGTTTAGCATGGTATTTATATCTTGTGTTGGATGACCCTATGAAATTGTGGCGTTTGTTTAGTACTAATTTGGGGCGCTCATAGTGATAGTGTGGGGTGCCCTAGAGAGGGAATACAGACTTGAGAAGTGTTGTTACAGCCCTACGCAATGATTGGTGTTTGTTATTCGATCGGAGAGTGGTTCGGAGTAGCGTAGTGAAGAGAGATATTTATGCATTCAATTATGTTATCATTGTTGAGAGTGTTCACTAGTGAAAGTATGATCCCTAGTTATTGTTTCTAAGAATTGAAACACCGATTACAATCAGTTCTGCTACATGTTTGCTTGCTGCATTTTCATTTCAGATTGCTATTATCACTTACAATCATCCATATTACTTGTATTTTACTCTCTCTTCGCCGAACTAGTGCACCTATATAACTGACAATTGTATTAGTTGTGTTGGGGACTGATGGTGCCTTGTCAGGAGGCTGCTTGCTCTTTAAAACTTTGTTCCCCGGCAACGGCGCCAGAAAACTTGATGTGTCCCTCGACGGGAGGCTGACGTTGGTAAACCCCAAGAGATAGGTTGTGAAGAGTGAAGCGGCAAGTTTTCCCTCATAAAGGAAACCAAGGTTGAATCGACCAGTAGGAGGACAAGCAATCTCTGAAGGTTGATGCAGCTAAGGTGGCAGGGCGCACTACCCGTTCAGCAGCAACGTGGAACCTACACAACACAATCAAATCACTTTGCCCCAACGAAGCAGTGATGTTTTCAATCTCACCGGTTTTGCTGAACACAAAGAGGTTAAACGTATGGTGTGGAAAACAATATGAAAGCAGTGGAAGCAGTGTGAAAATAGTAGAAACAATGTGTGTATTATCTGTATGATTAAATGGACTGGGGTCCACAGTTCACTAGTGGCATCTCTCCGAGAAAGATAAATAACATGTGTGGTGAACAAATTACAGTTGGGAAATTGACAAAAATGAAGTCTGCACCGTAGTCATATGAAAGACATAATGATTACTATGTGACTCATGCGGGCATTACAACAAAATACAGAGACCGTCATCCGACTGCATCCATGACTAATAATCCACCCTCCGAATATCATCCGAACAAACGTTGGGTATTAAGTTGCCAGCAACAGATTATCGCAGTAAGCAAAGTGTGTAAGGTAAACAATGTAAACTAAGTAAACACCGTTGTTTTCTCCCTAATGGCAACAACACATCCTCCATCCGTCACGTTTTTGTCACTCGACACAGATGCAAAGGAGGCATGAATCCACTATCGAGCATAAATACTCTCTCTTGAAGTTACTAGCATCTACTTGGCCAGAGAATCTACTAATAACGGAGAGCATGCAAGATCATAAATAACATATGCATGAAGATAACATGATATATTGATAATCAGAAGACATAGCATTAAACATTCATCGGATCCCAACAAACACAACATGTAGCATTACATAAAGATGATCTCAATCACGTAGGGCATCTCACGAGATCTAAACATGAGGTAGAAAATGGAGAAGACAACCAACTAGCTACTACTATGGACCCGTAGTCCAGGGATGAACTACTCACGCATCACTTCGGAGCAGGGCATGGTGGTGTAGGCCCCTTTGGTGATGAATTCCCCTCCCGGCAGGTTGCCGGGAAGAGCTCTAGAACCCTCCCGGTCTCCGGATGATGATGACGACAACCTCGAGTGTTTCTCGGGAAAAAGTGGCATATATTTAGGGTTCACGTATCGGTGGTATTATATAGGCGAAAGGGCGATGGCGGTGGACGCCCGAGGGGCCCACACCACCCCTAGGCGCGGCCAGGGGGCGCGCCGCCCTATGGTGTGACCCCCCTCCGGGCCTCTCCGGGATTCCGTGGAACCTTCAGGAATTCTAAGATTTCTGGGCTTTGAATTTTCCAATTCCGAGAATATTTCTAGAACAATTTTTCTGAAACTAAAACCAGCAGAAAACAGGGAACTGCCTCTGTGGCATCTTGTCAATAGGTTAGTCCAAAAAATCGATAAAAATGACATAAAGTGTAAAGCAAATATGTAGGAAACAACATGAAAACAACATGGAACATCAGAAATTAAGGATACGTTTATGACGTATCAGGGACACAAGATACTTCTTGTATCGTAATTCCATTGTTGCTTGAGAGGGATACCTTTGACCTCTTCCTCCCTGAGTTCGATAAACCTTGGGAGATCCACTTAGGGGAAACTTGCTGTTGTTCTACAAACCTCTGCATTTGGAGGCACAACACTGTCTACAAGAATAGAAGCGTGCGTAGACATCGGTCCCCGTCTTGACAATAAGATTGACCTTGATCATCATTATGAGTAACTTCATTATGAGAAGTAGAGGGTTGATCTTGGTCTTGATCTTCGCTAGCATCAATAATAGGGGAATTTGATTCTTACATAGCAACTTGATCAATAGAAGGATGGTCTTGAAATTGTTCCTGGGTTGGTGAATCACTCATGGTGCAGATCTTACACTCGTTGGGAGACCCCAAGAAGAAGGTATGAAGATCACAACAACAAGTTTTCCCTCGGAAAGAAACCAAGCTTGAATCGACCAGTAGGAGAAAGAAATCACTTCTGAAGGTTGATGCATCTGAGGTGGGAGGGCGCACCACTGGTTAAGAAGCAACGTGGAACCTACACAACACAATCAAATCACATTGCCCCAACTAAGCAGTGAGGTTGTCAATCTCGCCGGTTTTGCTGAACACAAATAGGTTAAATGTACCGTGTGGAAAATAATATTTGTTTGCAGTAGATGAAAGAGAACAGTGATGGCAGTAGTAAAATAGTAGCAGCAGTATGAAAACAGAGATTGCAATGGTTGTATTATCAGTATGAGGAAAATGGACCGGGGTCCACAATTCACTAGAGGTGTGTCTGCCAAGACAAATAGATAGCATGTGTGGTGAACAAATTACAGCTGGGCAATTGACAAATATAAAGGCTGCACCATAGTGCATATGCATGACATGATGATTACTATGTGATTCATGCGGGCATTTGATGACTCCCAAGTGCAGGAGATCAATTGTAGTACCTTTCGATAAGTATTTGAGTGTCGAACCCACGAGGAGCTGAAGGTAAGCTATCTATTCTCTAAAGCCCTATAACCCTCTTATATGGCTGTTTATGCAAAGCAATAAGTTTGACTAAAAGGAACTAACTAATTAAAAGCAAGTGACGTGGAGTGTGGTTTCTCTAGTAACTAGTGAAGCAAGTTTAAAATGCAAGTAATCCTAAAGCAAGTTTCTAAGCAAGTTTCACAAGTAGCAAGCAGCAAATATCTCAAGTATCTCAAGGGAGCAAGTGTTCTAGCAATAGGTGTTTCGTTCGTGTGGTTGTCACAATTAGTGAAGCACATGTTTTAGTCTTAGTTGTTTCTTATAGGAAGGAGCCATATATAGGTATATGATGGCTCCCAAGTGCAGGAGATCAATCGTAGTCTTCGATGGGAAGTATTACCCAAATTTGTAGTTCGACTCAGTGGGAACACAAGAATACCGGTGAGACTTTAGCAATTGGGACGTCACTCCCAACCACACCTGTGTATCAACAAACTTGCAGCGAGAGTGGTGAGTGTAATAATGCAGTGAAAGTAAACAAACAGAAAGTAAATGGAGAGCAAGTGTTTTCCCAGTTTTCACCGTAAAAGAGTGAAAGTAAACCAGAGACTAAAACGCAGGCATGAGGTGACAGCGGGGTGTTGCACGGATAAGATTGATCATGTAATAATGTTTTGCTAGCAGCGGGGCCTTTCTCTATCTCAGTTTTATGTAGGTGTGTGTTCCGTAAATTATTGTGCGTACTAACCAAGAGAATTTGCACAAAGCCTATTGTCCTACCTGCCCATTTCACCGGGGCCAATTTGGAACTACAGGTAATTAAGGTCTACCCTTTCGAATAGCCCGGACCAACGCATTAACACTCCATGAACACACATAATCCTCAAACTAGAACATATCCCCCTTGTTTTCCCTAGTTGTCACTTTAGGTTCGCAGGTTCAACATAATAGCAGGTAATACACATTGCATATAGATACCAAACTCAAATATATGATGTAGCAATGTAAGTTCAGTACTGAAATCATGCCACTTGGGCCCTAGTAACAAGAATTAAGCCTAGCAATAGTGCATCAACATAAGACATAAGAATTCTCAAGACAAACCCTAGATCCCCCGCATACCGGGTAGCAATTACATGATCAATCTCATCCAAAACCCCTCACACCTCACATGCCTACAGCAACTACTCACACATGGAGGGGTGATGATCTCATGGTTGATGATATGATGGTGGTGATGATGATGGTGACGAAGCCCCTCGAATTCCACCTTCGGGGGTGAAATCCGGATCAATCTGACTCCGAAATCGAAGATCGTGGTGGCGGCGGCGCTCCCGTTCGCGAACAGGCCCTCCCTTCGAAACCCTCAGTTTCTCGTATATATGGAGGGGTACGTCGAAGACCTAGCCGGAGTGGGCCATCTGGGCCCAAAAGGGGTGACCCCACGCGGCCAAGGAATCTGGCCGCGTGTGGGGCCCCCTTTTGGCCCTCGGGTGGCCCCCCGGCCCCATCTGGTGCTCATTCCCCTTATTTTCCAAAAAAGTTACGTGGTTTTCGTCCCCTGTGAAAAGTCCTGCGAAAATAGACGGAAAGAAGAATTTTGCTAAAAACAGCGTCAGATTCTACAGATTTATTCAATTATGGGGGGACTCCGGAGAGAAATACGATGGAAAGTGCTTGGAAAAGTAGATGCATTTTGGGTGCATCAGTATAGTCAAGTAAATAATCTACAACCCCTTATGATGGATCATGTGGCCAAGTAAATGACTGCACAAGATTAATTAAGACATAAAGTCCCACCATAGCCTTACGTTCTAAGGTCCCCTATATATATCCCCCAATAACTTAACTTTGTGGCTCGGTCTCAGGTTACTGTCACTCCCAAGTCACCACCACTCCATTATGCTACCGGTGATCACCTTACATGCATTCCCTAACATATGCGTGCACTCATATATTGTACATAAAGACAATCATAGAAGATAACAAACTTGTATGCAACCAATCAACGAACTATTTCACCATTGCCAAGAACAATTCACTACTCAAACATAGTTGGGGAGACACAATACATCAAGGGAATATAGTATTGCATCATACATCGTGTTTGCCAAGAGATTACACTGGAGAGATGGAGCTGATCTTGCTGTAGATGTTTGATGATGAACACGCGGAGGGGGGTGGAGCCCTCCGGGGGTGATCCTGGCGGCGTTTCCCCCCTCCGATCTTCTCCGGCGGCAGCCTTCTGTCTCTCTGTTTCGTGGTTTCGTCTCTCGGCGCCGCCCGCCCCCCTTCTCGAAAAGGCCAGGGGACCCTTTATATAGTCGTTTTTAGGTCATGAGACACTCGGGAGAAGAAAGATCGACGGCATCGGAGCCACGGGGGCAAAAAGGGGGCCCCACGCGCGGCCAAGGAACTGGCCGCGTGAGGGTCCTCTTTTCCACCTGATTGTCCTTTGGCCCTCTACTTTGGCCCATGGTCTTCGTCTCGAAAATTCTGAACCGTGCTCTTTGGCCTTGCCCTTTTTGGAGTCCCGAAGCTCCCGGAAAGTCTGAAACACTAAAAAGTACGTTTTCTGGAAAAACAGGGTTAGAACCAAAAGAAGGGGGGTTGTTCATAAAATCCCCCAATCATTATAAACATGAATATAAGTTGCTAATATGTAGGAAAAACAAGTAATAACATGCAAAGTTCATGTATGCATTTTACATGCATCAACATCCCCAAGCTTAACCCATACTCGTCCTCGAGTATGAAGGTGATAAAACTAACATGGACTTTGCATTTTAAAACAATCATGGAATATCAAAGAAGATTATTAATGCTACATATAATCAAATGATTCATAATGTAGATTAGTAGCAACATACAATTCATGTTATAAGAAATATCAAATATGCAAGCAAAGATGCTTCATGAAAGTTCACAAAGTGTATAATGAAATAAAAGCACTATGGACCAAATGCATACACAAAATGAAAAATAAAATCCTATATTGGTCAAAGAATAGCATAATGGAAAATAGAAAATATGGTGTACACTTTGGAGAAAATTTAGTAGAGGTAAAACATGATCAAGTCTTATTTAGCCTCTAAATTATTCAACTAAAATTACTAATTGAAATGTGGCATCCATTGGTCTAAGACTCTCATTGCCCCTTTATCACTAGCATCTTAAATTGTGAATGTTGAAGTAATGTGATTGACAAGGTGTTGGTTAAATGCCTCATGCCCCATGAGTGTGAAAACCTACTCCATGATTACTCAACTTAAGATTCCTAATAAGCTTTGTACAATCATAATAAGTATTAATGACATCATAGAGAACCGCAAAGAGGTACCTCTTGCCCCATGACATGGAAACCATCCCATGTCACAATGACAAGATGAACAAACGGAGTAGACTCATCATCCTTTTTTTATTTCATTCACTATGCATAGCTTCTTATTTTATTGTAGTGTTTGTATCCCACTCTAGCCGTAAGTAATTTCCACCATGATCAAGCATGGCTTGGGTTAGCGGCCCAATGCGTTTCTCTAGTCATAAATATACTTACTCATCAAAACTTACTATTCCTCTATTTCATTTCGGCATGGCAGGAGTCCAAAAACAAAAGTACATGATATCAACCAAATGTAAATTTTTGTGCAATGTTGAAAGCTTTCCAGTGATACACGTTTATAGCTAGCTCCCAACCAAACACTTGTCAAACGCAAAACTTTTAGCTCCCGTTATTGGGTCATGTTTATTAAGTGCAATGAAAAGTAAATGTGTGCATTCAAAAGTTCGTGAGAGTCCTATCCCAAATTCAGCTCATGACAATTAATAAAGTGAATATCTTAATTTAGAACATAAATAACACTATAACATGGTGAACATACTCGGAATATCTCTGAAGCTAATAGGTAGATATGGTGGACTCACTGGAAATACTTGGCTAAAGGGTGTTGGAAACAAGTTTATACTTGTTGGAATTTTTACTTTTTTGGCTAGCAAGAGGGAGATAGTTGAGCAGCTACTATGCATGCATTAGTGTCCATAGAACTACTCATTTCATGACAAACTAAGTAAACTAACAATTAACATCAAAAACATGAATAAGAGATAGCTCATGACAACACTATTGCAAATTTCTACACCTAAAACAGCATAGAAATCATGCAACTATAAGTAGCTTTTATAATCAACTAAAGCATCCCTTTCCCAATAAATATAACAGCATCCAACTTAATTAAACCCATTATTGTAGTAGCTGATTCTCATAAATATAATTGTGGTGGTGGTCTCACAAATAAACAAAAAAAAACTAGACGCTTCAAGTTTCTGCTATAAATGCTTTGCTTAGAAAAACAGAAAATAGACGTGTGCTAACCAAAAGAGTGTTGGTACAGGGGGGTGTTCACCACATCCCCAAGCTTGTGGTTTTCACCACTCTTGGATCTCTCTTGGCGCAGCTCCTCTATTCCCTGTGAAAAAACTTTACAAAACATGTTTCTCCCATTCTTTTTTCTGTGGGGTGAGATTAGCAAGGACAAACAAAACGTATGCATGCTACGCAAAATTCCAAAACAAATGCTCCAGAAGATATAAAATAAGGTTCATAATGTTGTATGTTCACTCTCTAGATCGAAAATATCAAGGAAATTCAAGTCCCAAACCCAAAGAGTGCATCCAACAAAAGAAAGCAAAATCTGTCCAGAAAAGCAATAGCAGCAAAACGAACGTTTTCCCTAAGCTAGACTCATCAAAAAATTAATCTAATTTTTGTGCTTACAGAGTACGAAAAGTTGCAGAACATACTAAAAAATTAGCTCAATCCGACTTACAGATAAAAAATGAAAAATCGTACGGTGAGCAGAATCGTGCTGAAACAGAAATTCCAAGCACTTGGATAGCAACTTTTAAATCCAAATGGGTGAAACTTGACACTTTATTGAAAACTCCAGAAACTAAACTAAAGACTAAGTTGTTACAGCAAGAGGACACTAGTAAAAACCAACTAAGAACAACCGGGTTGCCTCCCGTAAAGCGCTTTATTGATAGCCGTATAGCTAGGCTTTTCTTACTTAACATCATGATGGTTGGAGTGAGGTGACTCGGCATCCCCAAGCTTGGATTCTTGTACTTATTTGATACATGTAGGGTGAGCCCAGGGGTACATCCCCAAGCTTGATTGGTTGTCCCTCTTGATCTTTGTTCATCTCACTCAACTCTTCCTCCTGAAAAATTCTTCTTACACAAATTTCAACATAAAACTTGATTAGTGGGGTTAGTGCTTCCATAAATAAAATCCACATAGGTACAACAAAGACACATCATGAGTTGATTCTAAATATTAACTACTGTTACTACAGTTGTGCATTGCTCCTTGATCAAAAGAACCACACAAAACACAAGTAATGAGAGCAATGCAAAATAAAGACATAATCTGCCAAAAACTGAACAGCCCGTAAAGAGTGAATTTTTAGAGGCACTTAAGTTGCTAAAATCAGAAAAAAAAAATGAAATATGTAGTGATAACTAAATATTTCTGTCGTAAATTACCAGGTCAAAATTCCACTTCTGTGATTTTAAACATTTTTCGCAGTGAAGTTCAGGAATCTGTTTTCTGGACAGCTAATTACTATTGTTTAATCCTATCTCTCATATAAGATTATTCTTGCCATTTATGATGAGAAATAAGACAGAAATGTGATGTTACAGTAGTGAACTAATATTTTTATTGTTTTTAGCTTTGGAAAAAGTTTTAATGATAGAGACTTTGCAATAGCTTCATTGGCATGAACAACACATGTTCAAGGTCGACCCCAACTTCTCCATTACTCATCCTTCTCATTTACTTTCCCAATTTTTTTATAAAATGAAAATCTTAAACTAAATGATAGATAACAGTAGGTAAAGGTATTTTACATGTTGAAAAGACATAAATGTGTGCTCAAACCGAATAGGAAATTAAAGCATAAGGAACACACCAAAAAATATAAACAATTTATTTTTAAGTCTAACCCCTTTCCTATGCATTGGCATTTTGTAATGAAACAAATAAAAGAAGCACATAATAGCAAGCATATAAAGGTAGATCAAGTGCAACTTCAATACTTTCATCATAAAGAGGGGAAACTTAATATTGTTGAAATATGTGTAACCATGTTTCCCTTTCTCATAATAATTTTCAGTAGCATCATGAATAGATTCAACAATATGAATATCACATAAAACATTCTTATCACATGGCCACATGCATAAAAGAATCACTACTCTCCCACATAAGTAAAATCCTCATTAGTGATAGTGGGAGTTGAACATTCATAATTTTAATTGCAATCATCATATATATGAGGCATAGTATCATCAAAGTGAATTTTCTCCTCCAAGCTTGGGGAACTAGAAATATCATGCTCATCAAAACCAACTTCCCCAAGCTTAAAACTTTCCATAGAATCAGCAAGTATATCATTTTTATCCTCAATAGTAGGGGGACTAAAAATATCATATTCATCAAGACAAACTTCCCCAGGCTCAAGGTTTTCCTTAGCAATAAAGGTGTTCAAAGAATTAGTACTACCACAAATATGATTGTTGTGCAAATAATTTTTCAATTTCTCCTCAAACACTTCATGTCCTAATTCAAGGTAGATATTATACAGTTCTAAAATTGTGTTTTAGGTTTATATGTTAGTATGCAATGCAAACAAGAATAAAATCTTAGCACAACGCTCCCCGACAACGGCGCCAGAAAAGTGCTTGATGACTCCCAAGTGCAGGAGATCAATTGTAGTACCTTTCGATAAGTATTTGAGTGTCGAACCCACGAGGAGCTGAAGGTAAGCTATCTATTCTCTAAAGGCCTATAACCCTCTTATATGGCTGTTTATGCAAAGCAATAAGTTTGACTAAAAGGAACTAACTAATTAAAAGCAAGTGACGTGGAGTGTGGTTTGTCTAGTAACTAGTGAAGCAAGTTTAAAATGCAAGTAATCCTAAAGCAAGTTTCTAAGCAAGTTTCACAAATAGCAAGCAGCAAATATCTCAAGTATCTCAAGGGAGAAAGTGTTCTAGCAATAGGTGTTTCGTTCGTGTGGTTGTCACAATTAGTGAAGCACATGTTTTAGTCTTAGTTGTTTCTTCTAGGAAGGATCCATGAATAGGTATAGTCAAGTAAATGATCTACAACCCCTTATGATGGATCATGTGGCCAAGTAAATGACTACACAAGATTAATTAAGACATAAAGTCCCACCATAGCCTTACGTTCTAAGGTCCCCTATATATATCCCCCAATAACTTAACTTTGTGGCTCGGTCTCAGGTTACTGTCACTCCCAAGTCACCACCACTCCATTATGCTACCGGTGATCACCTTACATGCTATCCCCAACATATGCGTGCACTCATATATTGTACATAAAGACAATCATAGAAGATAACAAACTTGTATGCAACCAATCAACGAACTATTTCACCATTGCCAAGAACAATTCACTACTCAAACATAGTCGGGGAGACACAATACATCAAGGGAATATATTATTGCATCATACATCGTGTTTGCCAAGAGATTATAGTGGAGAGATGGAGCTGATCTTGCTGTAGATGTTGATGATGAACACGCCGGAGGGGGGTGGAGCCCGGCGGCGTTTCCCCCCTCCGATCTTCTCCGGCGGCAGCCTTCTGTCTCTCTGTTTCGTGGTTTCGTCTCTCGGCGCCGCCCGCCCCCCTTCTCGAAAAGGCCAGGTGACCCTTTATATAGTCGTTTTTAGGTCACGAGACACTCGGGAGAAGAAAGATCGACGGCATCGGAGCCACGGGGGCAAAAAGGGGGCCCCACACGCGGCCAAGGAATCTGGCCGCGTGGAGGGTCCTCTTTTCCACCTGGTTGTCCTTTTGGCCCTCTACTTTGGCCCATGGTCTTCTTCTCGAAAATTCTGAACCGTGCTATTTGGCCTTGCCCTTTTTGGAGTCCCGAAGCTCCCGGAAAGTCTGAAACACTAAAAAGTACGTTTTCTGGAAAAACAGGGTTAGAACCAAAAGAAGGGGGATTGTTCAGAAAATCCCCCAAATTATTATAAAACATGAATATAAGTTGCTAATATGTAGGAAAAACAAGTAATAACATGCAAAGTTCATGTATGCATTTTACATGCATCAGCATTACAACAAGATACATAGACCGTCATCCAGTTGCATCTATGACAAATAATCCACCCTCAGAATGTCATCCGAGCAAACCTTGGGTATTAAGTTGCAAACAACAGATAATCGCAGTAAGAAAAGTGTGTAATGTAAACAAGGTAAACATTGTTGTTTTCTCCCTAATGGCAACAACACATCCCCCACCCATTTATGTTTCTGTCACCCGAGCGTGAGTGAAATGGAGGCATGAACACACTATCGAGCATAAATACTCCCTCTTGGAGTTACTAGCATCTACTTGGCCAGAGCATCTACTAACAAAAGAGAGCATGCAAGATCATAAATAACATACACATGAAAAGAACATGATAGATTGATAATCATGAGACATAGCATTTATTATTCATCGGATCCGAGCAAACACAACATTTAGAATTACAATAATATGATCTTGATCATATAGGGAAGCTCACAAGATCTAAACATGAGGCATAAAGAGGAGAGAACAACCATCTAGCTACTGGTATGGACCCGTAGTCCCAGGATGAACTACTCACGCATCATTCCGGAGGTGGGCATGGTGGTGTAGAGCCTTCTGGTGATGATTCCCCCTCCCGACAGGGTGCCCGGGAGAGCTCTAGAACCCTCCCGAAGTAGGGTTGACGATGACGGCGGCTGCGGGTGTTTTTTGTGGAAAAGGCTTCTGTCTCTAGGTTTAACCCTTCTAGTACAACATATAGGCAAGAGGGAAATGTCGGTGGGAGAGCAGGGGGGCACACCACCCTTGAGCGCGGCCAGGGGGCACGCCCACCCATGGTGTGAGGCTCCTGTGTCTCCCCTCCGGATCTCCTTTGGACTTTGTGCATCCTCCGGAAATTCTAAAACTTCTGGGATTCGAATCGTCCAATTCCGAGAATATTTCTAGAACAACTTTTCTAGAACTAAAAACAACAGAAAACAGGAACTGGCTCTGTGGCATCTTGTCAATAGGTTAGTCCCAGGAAATCGATAAAAATGGCATAAAGTATAAAGGAAACATGTAGCATATGGCATGAAAACAACATGGAACATTAAAAATTATGGATACGTTTATGACGTATCAACATCCCCAAGATTAGTTCCTATTCGTCCTCAAGTAGGTAAACGATAAAAACAAATAATTTCTGAGGTGACATGCTACCAACATAAACTTGATCATCTAAATTGTAAAAGTATAAGTATAGCTGAGATCATAGTACTTTAAACACAAGCATGATAGATACAGTTTTAACAATGAAACTTAGCAGCCACCTTGCATCATGAAACCTCTTTCTCTTTTGTTTACACAATTATGTTTTGACTGATAAATCAGGGGCAAAATAGTGAAGAGAATTTTATAGTAACCAATTTAGGGGATAGGCACCCCGCTACCAGCTCTTCCATCATTTGGATAAGCGGATGAAGCCACTAGTCCAGGTGTGTAAAGTCCAATTAATAAGTGAGATAAATATTCTCTATTTACGTCCTCATGAGCTAAAACGGGGGCACAAAACATGAATAATTTTGAAAGTTTTAAAGGTAGCACATGAGAAATTTACTTGGAGTGGCGGTTAAATACCACATGTAGGTAGGTATGGTGGACACATTTGGCAAACTTTTGGTTTTTGGGAGTTGGATGCAAGAGTAGTCGCTTTAGTATTATTATAATTTTCTGGGATGAACCACGGGGGCATCCCCAAGCTTTGATCTTCACGCTTCTTGATCATATTATATCACCCTCTTCTATTGACCCTTGAAAACTTCCTTCACACCACACTCAAAGTAATTCGCATTAGAGGGTTAGAACAACAATAAAAAAATCCATGGTTTATGCATGGGCACAAGTGCTATTGATACTTTTAAACATTAGCTACAGCAACTGATGTTTCGTGAAGCAAAGAAATCCAATTGACATCGTAAAAGAGCAAATGCAAGAAAAATGGCAGAATCTGCCAAAAACCAGACCAATCTGTAAAGAAGAATTTTTTCAGGGAACTTACGTTGCTCAAATCGCAAAACATAAAGAACAAAAAACTTTCGGAATTAGCTAGGGAATAAGCACAAAAATTTTCAGGTCATTTTGATCTTTTTGTGAGTTTACGATTTTATACGGTGGACAGCAGAAATCTGTTTCCTGCGCAGAAATCCAAAACCAACTCCAACTTTCACTAGAAACTTTACTTGGCACGACTAATACATGAAAATAAATATACAAAGGAGTTGCTAGATAAGTATAAAACTCCTCGACTCAAAGAAAACATAGAAAAACAAAGCAAAAAATAAAACCATGGGTTATCTCCCAAGAAGTGCTTTTCTTTAAAGCCTTTTAGCTAGGCATGATAATTTGAGAAGATGCTCACATAAGAAATACTAATTGAAGGAAAAGATAGCAACAAGAAGCAAATTTAAGTCTAATCCACTTCCTATGAAAAAGAATCTTGTAGAATAACAAGTCAATAAAGCACAAAGTGGCTAGCATAGGAAGACACAATAAGTGCAACTTCAAAAATTTCAACATAAAGAGGGGAAACTTGATATTATTGAGATGCATAAAACTATGTTTTCCTCTCTCATAATAACTTTCAGTAGCATCATGAATGAAATTAACAATATAACTATCACATATAACATTCTTATCATGAGCCACATGCATAAAAGAATTAATACTCTCCACATAAGCATAGTCATTCTTATTAATAGTAGTGGGAGCAAATTTAACAAAATAGCTATCATTATTATTCTCATCACCATAATCATCAAATATAGGAGGCATATTGTAATCATAACTAATTTTCTCCTCAATAGTAGCTGGACTGAAAATAGCATGTTCATTATTTTAACCATTATATATAGGAGGCATATCATAATCACAATAAAATTTATCCTCAATAGTAGGTGGAACTAGAATACCACAATCATTATAGTCATCATATATTGGAGCCAAAGTATCATCAAAGTAAATTTGTTCCTCTGTGCTTGGGGGACTAAAAATATCATATTCATCAAAACTAGCTTCCCCAAGCTTAGACTTTTCCATAGCATTTGAAATAATGGTGTTCAAAGAATTCATACTAATAACATTGCTACTAGCATGCAAATAAAGCTCTCTCAAATTTTTGTTTTTTTACATTAATACTAAATATTAAAAATAAAAACAAGGAACAAGTAAAAATAAGCCTAACTGGTGAAAACAAGAAACAAAAAGATATAATTACAGAATCTAAAGGAAATAACTTCAAGTACTCACAGAGAATGTGAGTACCTTTTACCTTACCTCCCCGGCAACGGCGCCAGAAAAGAGTTTGATGTCTACACATGCTTCTAATATTGTAGACAGTGTTAGGCCTCCAACTGCAGAGGTTCGTCGATTACCCAAGGTTTATCGAACTCAGGGAGGAAGAGGCCAAAGGAATCCCTCTCAAGCAACCCTACAATTACGATACAACAAGTATCTTGTGTCCCCAACACACATAATACAATTGTCAGTTGTATAGGTGCACTAGTTTGGCAAAGAGAGAGGAAAATACAAGTAGTATGGATAATTATAAGTGATACTAGCAATCTGAAATAAAAATGGCAGCAAGCAAACAAGTAGCAGAACAGGTTATAGACGGTGTTTCAATGCTTAGAAACAAGGCCTAGGGATTCTACTTTCACTAGTGGACACTCTCAACAATGATAAAATAATTGAATGCATAAATATCTCTCTTCACTATCCTACTTTGAACCACTCTCCGGTTGGATAACAAACACCAATTGATTGTGTAGGGCTACAAACCACACCTTAAAGTCGCATTCCCATGTCTAGTTAACCCCAAACTGTCAACTTGAGAGCCCTAGAAGGTACTAGACAATCACCACAGTTTCATAGGGTCATCCAACACAAAATATAAATATCATCCTAAACCACACGGTGCACACACTGTCACCTTTACACCATGATCAAAGTGTTTACGGAGATCTCATAACAAAACCACTTGAGTAGCATAACAGATGAAGAGAAACATCTACTTATTCAACTAGATTACAAAGCTCGTGATCACATAAAGCTCACGCCATGGGAGAGAGAGATGAAACACATAGCTACCGGTAGAGCCCTCAGCCCCGGGGGAGAATTACACTCTCCTCATCATATGAGACAGTAACGACGATGAAGATGGCGGTGGAGTAGATGGAGATGGCTCCGGGGGCACTTCCCCGTCCCGGCAGTGTGCCAGAACAGAGATTTATGTCCCCCGAAACTTGTCAGCGGCGGTGGAGCTACGGAACTTTTCGTGGAAAAAGGTTGATATCTTTAGGTTTTATGCATCGGGGGGCATATATAGGCGAGAGGGCGATGGCGGTGGGGGCCCGAGGGGCCCACACCACCTCCCGGCGCGGCCAGAGGCCCACCCACGCAGAGGCATGGTGTGGGGGCTCCAGGGCCCCCCTCTAGGTCTCTTCAGGACTCCGTGGAACCTTTGGGAATTCTAATACTTCCGGGCATCTTAAGGTATTTCAAAATCTACATAAGAAACATGAAATTGCGCAATTTTGTGCCTTGTGTTATGTACTTTTTATAGCAAAATGAAGACAATGAACTTCCTGTTGTCCCACATGTGAACTTCCATGAATCGCAAGGGTGAACTTCCCATTTGTGTGCCTTGTTTATGTACTTTTTCTAGCAAAATAAAGACAGTGAACTTTCTAATATCCCACATGTAAACTTCCATAAATCGCAAGGGTGAACTGCCCATTTTTGTGCCTTCTGTTATGTACTTTTTCTAGCAAAATAAAGACGGTGAACTTCATGTATCCCACATGTGAACTTACATGGATCGCAAGGGTGAACTTTCCTTTCGTGTCTTGTGTTGTGCACTTTTTCTAGCAAAATAAAGACAGTGAACTTCCTAGTATCCCACATGCGAACTTCCATACATCACAATGGTGAGCTTCCCCTTTTGTGCCTTGGTGTTTTTGCACGGGCGTTATGTATTTTTTCTAGCAAAATAAAGACGGTGAACTTTCCTGGCATCCCACATGTGAACTTCTATGAATCGCAAGGGTGAACTTTCCATTTGTTTTTGTTTTTTATTTGTTTCATTTTGATTTTAGAGATATGGAAACTCAAACAATACGAAGTTGTTTTAATAAATAAATTCATGATCATTTTTTTATTTTATTACTGCAAAAAACAAGATGTGAAAAAAAATCTATCGAAATAGTTCACTATATACATAGGTATTTGATATTTATTAAGTTCTTTCCCATCTTCTTTATCTATCTATGATCTTTTTAACCTGGTGTTTTTTTGTGGGTCCGGCAATCGTGGAGCATCTTTGTTATCTGTGGTACTGCCACGAATTTTGATTTGGTTTGATTTACTGACCCGCTACGACTACAAATTTGACTGATGTTGTTTTAGTTGCTCCTCCAACTTTAGCCTCTCGCACGTTCTGCATTGTTCCCTTCTATATTTCCACAAGATCCACATATCCTCTTCCCTTGCAGTTCCATCTTCTTTCTATCGCCACCCTTTTTACCAATAGCTATTTCCTGAGGATCTCATCTCTCTCTGGACAAGTTCTTGAGTTGTACATTTTCTTCTTTTTGCACATGCCGCAAACCCATGGCCCCTCTTCTTCTTTGCCAAGTTTACCGAATATCTGTGCATTGTCATTTTTTTCATTCTACCATGAACTTGCCTCCTTGATTCCATTTTGCATTGTCTGTATTTTTGGTTTTTTGCTGGCTCCGTCATTTCCTTGTGCCTCCATATCGTCTACTTCGCCTTTTTCTTGATCATCTTCTTCTTCTGTTTCCATCTCATCTCCATCCTCTTCTTTTTGCGTTTCCATTCCATCACATTCGTACTCGTCTTCATAATCTTCATCTTCATCAGTCTCCGAAGAGTCCTCATCATCATTCTTTGCTGGAAATTGATGACCCACAAGTATAGCGGATCACAGCAGTCTTCGAGAGTAAGTGTAACCCAATTCATTGATTCGACACAAGGGAGCCAAATAATACCTATAAGCCTTAGCAACTGAGTTGTCAATTCAGCCAACCCGAGAAGCACGTGACAAAATATATTAGTAATAAAAGGTGCAATAAAATAGTGGATGGAGTGTTGATGTGGTGATTCTCTTGCGTCCTCAATACACCTAATACAATAGGGATTGTATAGATGCACTGGTTAAGTGAAAAGGCAATGAAAGTGGTGTAATACGGAGTGAAGTAGGTGATATGTGTAATCTATAATAATAATTGCAGCAAGGTGAAAAGTGACAAAATCATGTGAAAACAGTAGCAATAATAGTTAAGATGGACCGGGGTTCATAGTTTCACTAGTGGAAACTCTCCAAACAAAAGAACAACTGTTGGGTAAACAAATTACAGTTAGGCGATTGAAAAATCATGAGCGTATAACAATGCTATTATCTCCACTACTAATAAAAGAGCGTACTAAAACTTCGCTAAGTGCACCCAGAAAAGTGTACACAGGTACACTAGGGCCATCAGATCATCCCCGCATGATAAAATATAACGATTTAGATTGCTTAGGTGGTCTGCCAAACGTTTGAACGCTCCCGATGGATCCTGTCAACTCGGCAGACCATGTTCTGCCGACGATTTATCGCTCTGCGTCCCCCATTTGCCCCCACACCCCATCCACCCGATCCGATTAATTTGGTAACCTCCCCAATAGCTAGGAAACCTCCCCAATAATCCGTTTGTTCCTGATCCCTTTCCTCAACCCCTGTGCCGCTCCTCCCTCCTGAGCATCTCCACCACGCCGGCGACGGAGAGCGACGAGCGCAGATTGTGTCGACGAGAACGCCAGGTAGCGAGCGACGAGTGGGCATCGGGGAGAAACGACGCCCTGAGTCCCGATTCCCCACCGCCTCTCACGCCGCCGAGTACCTGGCGGGAACTCCTCTGCTATCCCCTCTCGCGACTGCCGTGCATGTAGCGTACAGAAGCCACCTCATGTTTTTGTAGTGTTCCTGCTCATTGACCTCCTCAACCGGCTGCACACAGTCGCCCTTCACCGGAGGTGCGCGAGTAGGTCAGGTCTGTCCGGGCGGATTTGTTAGAAGTGGGGCAATTGGACAGATCGGGTGGTCGATGAAATGCTTAAGGAATTTGCTGATTTCGTTCGCATGTTGCAACCTCGCAGGGCTGCGTTCAGAAGTCCAACGAGTGTGTATTGATGTTGCCCAGCAACTTGTTTTGCTTTTGATTACAGTGCTTCTTCTTTTCCCTTGCCAACCAGGATTCCAGGAAAAGGATACAACACATGGTTTCTCTATGGTGGTTTACAGCAGTGAGTCTATAGGGCCACGAAGTTATTTACAGTGTTCATGCCTATATCTGTAAGTACAAAATATGCAGTGCAAATGGTTCAATTTATTGACATAGTAAGCATTTTGTTTTTCAGACTATAGAAGAGGAAGAATTCCTACACATGGAAGCTTCATATCGAGTGTTGATTTATTATGCTTCTTTTGAAGTATATACTTCGTCTCGCTTGCATGTGGATTTTATAAAATTAGGTGGTATTATCTCGACGCCTTTATCTTATATGCTTGAATATTAATTTATGGTTTACCAAATATTTGTTTAACTAGAAATAGTTAGCAGGTCTAGATCTATTGACGAGAAGTGTATCAAAGAACATTAAACATGAATATACATCTTATATCTGCTGACTAACCTGAAATTCTTGCACACCCAGAAAGAGGTAAGCTTATGATTTTTATTGGTTTCAATTTTTTGCTCGTTCTTTTCCGTTTTGGGAATGCCGATATGTCTCATGAGCAAGCTATTAACTTCCATTACATAATTTTGTATGTTGGCAAATGGTGGAAAGTTTGTATGGATGAAATGCTTCATGTACCATCATACCAAGATGCGAATAAATTTTAAGAAAGTAATCTCGATGAAACAACAAATATTTTGCTTAGCTGAGGTACATAATTAAGAAGTTGATATACTCATGGTTAGAGTATTTTTTCTCTCACTTGGTTCTTGCTACATTGAGTACTGAAATATAGCGATATGCCAAAATTGTGACAAATCCAAGCTTTGGTTATGTAAAACTTGCCATATTGTATTGTTCTTTGATTTTGTAGCTTCCGAGAATCAGGAAGATTAAGTGCAGAACACGATTATTGTCAGGGGTGTTTGAACATCTTGTATAAATGCCAGGCTCGAAGGTGCTTCTCCATTCCTTCTTTCTCTAAATCTGTAACCTCATAGTTCATGTAGTTCGCGTGTCATGTAACATTCTGTACTGTTGGAGCGGTGTTCTTCATTGATTAGCTTGAGCCTAAAAATGATGCGTAAAACATGGTAATCGAGATTCTGCTGCTTCGAGCATTTATGAGAAATATTGTCTAAGATAAAACTGATTCTATTACTTAGAATTTTAGTCATAGATTTGGGTTATTCGGTGTTGCACTTAAAATATTCCAAATTTCTGAATTTCCATTTGGTTGCAACAACTCACACAATAGTTCGACTAAATAATTAGTTTGTGTAACTATTCTACCCAAGATCTCGAGGCTGAAGAATCTCACTGTCACACAGGCTGTCATTGCGGACAAATGGATGTCAGGGTTGTGCAACAATTACCACGGAATCAAGCTTATATGGTGCTCTGGATGAAGATGCATATGATGAGGACGAGCTCATATGGTGGTTATATATGGATATGGCATATCTGGAAGGAGAGGTGTCGGTGGGTGTTTTAGCAATCCTCCTTGTAGGAGAACCTGCTTTTTGATCTTGTGCGGGATGATTTTATGCTACTCGGCACCAACTTGATGAGATGGGTTTCTGAACCTCTGAACCTCAACGAGCAATCTGACAGCAGCGAGTAGGTGCTTACTTCCTTTTTTGTGGACGAGTTTTCTGCCCTTCCTTTTCTTTTCATCTATTTGACCAGGGTCTTTCTAGCTTGTAAGCTAGACATTATTTGCTTCCTTCTTACTTGATGATTTGGCAGAACAATTATTGTTTTACCTAAAAAAGATCTAATTACATACATATTGCATATACTTTTGCTATCTAATTTTTAAACTGTGGGCTGCGTAGTTTTTTCTTGCGGGTGATGTGGTTGATCACTTAACTATCGTATTTTGTACCTAGAAACTATTTTAATCGTTTTCCTTCAAATCTGCACCAAGGGTGGTTGGAGATATGCAGTTCTTCTCGGCATTTCTTTTTTATAAATTGAACCTTGGTTCCATTTCTTTGTAAGTTAGATCCCGTCGAATTGGTAATGCAGAAGAGTGGCAAGCATGAAAGCCTCTTGCTTTATCATTGCCACTGCAAACCAAATAACAATATGTTTTGTCTCTCTTCCCACACAGCTATTATGCTTGTGTCTAACATGTTATATGCATTATCATCTGCCACTACAAACCAAAGAACACTATATTTTTTCTCTCTTCCCACGCAGTTATTATGCTTGTGTCGACATGTTATATGTAATTCTAAGAAAAATATTGATGCGTTAGTTGACTGGAGAAATTTGTAATTTTTTAAAATAACTTCAAATGAAAAAGGCATGGATGGAGTGCCCTATATTTGCACTCATAAATTCATATTAGTCGATTGACTACAAAGAATCTGGATTGCTTTGTCAAAAGCAATCAAAATATTTGTGTTACCCCTCTATCTATTTTAACCCTGAGACGAGTATATCATGTATTTGCTTGGTTTAGAAATGCTTTTGTAAATGATTCAAACATTCGTTCAAGACAAGATTGCGTACATATGTATATTTTGATGCATATGAGGAGACGTGTGTTACACGTGCACACTAACTAGTGACGGTATAAAGTTCACAAGTTCTAACATGGTAGACATTACGTGAAGATAAATAGACCGCCATCCAACAACATCGATTACTAAATTAAAGTCCACCTTAAGAGAGAAATCCAACAAATCTCGCTGGTATTAAGTTGCAACACCGAAATGATTGCTTTGTGTGCAACAGACAAATGCATTAAGAACAATATGTAATGTAAGCAATACTTCTCATCCGTAGATAAGAACACCGTTGTTTTATCCCTAGTGGCAATAGCACATCCCTCTCTCGCACGTTTCTCACTCGTGCGCTGGTTAAAGTAGGTATGCACCCACTATCTAGCATATAAACCCCCTATTGAAGATGCATACAATTACGTGATCAAGGTAACCACACACATAAGAGAGTATTGCAAGAACACATTAAAAACACTCCAAAGATATAAGTGAACCTTCTCATATAATGAAATGAACAAAATAATTATAATTTCATGGTTCAATAGATCATAGCGAACACAACATTACATCAGAGGGATCTCAATCATGTAGGGAAGCTCAGAGAACATTGTATTGACCATCAAGGTGGAGAGAGTACCAACTAGCTACTGTTATGAACCCATAATCCATGGGGTAACTACTCACGAAGCATCATGGAGGCGGAACGGTCGTTGGAGATGGATCCGGGGCACCTCTCCGTCCCGGCAGAGTGCTAGAATAGAGACTTATGTCACGTGAATTAGGGTTTTGGATGGCAGAAAAGCTTGGACGCGATTCTAGAAAAAATCCTTCGGTGGTCTTCCGTTTTAGGTAAAAATTGATTTTATAACCGAAGAGAAGACAAGAGGCAGTGCCCGAGGCCACGTGATGACCCCTAGACGTGGGTGGGGGCAGGCTGCGCCATTAGGTCACATGGTGGCCCTGAGGCCCATTGATGTGCGTGACACACGCGTTCTTTGGGAGACCCCAAGAGGAAGGTATGAAGAGCATAGTAGCAAGTTTCCCTCAGAAAGAAACCAAGGTTGAATCGAATAGTAGGAGGAAGGAGTAACTTCAGAAGGTGAAGCAGCTGAGATGGCAAGGCGCACTACCGGTTTAGAAACAACGTGGAACCTGCACAACACAATCAAATCACTTTGCACCAACGAAGCAGTGAGGTTGTCAATCTCACCGGTTTTGCTGAACACAAAGAGGTTAAATGTATGGTGTGGAAAACAGTAGGAAAACAGTAGTAACAGTATGAAAGCAGTAGGTGTTTATCAGTATGAGGAAAAAGGACCGGGGTCCACAGTTCACTAGTGGCGTCTCTCCGTGAAAGATAAATAACATGTGTGGTGAACAAATTACAGCTGGGCAATTGGCAGAAATAAAGGTTGCACCGTAGTGCATATGCAAGACATAAAGATTACTATGTGATTCATGTGGGCATTACAACAAGATACATAGACAGTTATCCAACTTCATCTATGACTAAAAATCCACGCTCCAAATATAATTCGAACAAACGTTTGGTATTAAGTTGCAAGCAACAGATAATCGCAGTAAGCAATATGTGTAATGTAAACAATAACATCATCCTTAGACAAAGCATCGTTGTTTTCTCCCTAATGGCAACATCACATCCTCCATCGGTCACGTTTCTGTTACTCGAGCACAGATGAAAAGGAGGCATGAACCCACTATCGAGCATAAATACTCCCTCTTGGAGTTACTAGCATCTACTTGGCCAGAGCATCTACTAACAACGGAGAGCATGCAAGATCATAAATAACATATGCATGAAGATAACATGATATATTGATAATCAGAAGACATAGCACTCAACATTCATCAGATCCCAGCAAATAGAACATGTAGCATTACATAAAGATGATCTTGATCATGATAGGCATCTCACAAGAT
Source organism: Alopecurus myosuroides (assembly GCA_028641055.1). Classification (NCBI taxonomy): domain Eukaryota; kingdom Viridiplantae; phylum Streptophyta; class Magnoliopsida; order Poales; family Poaceae; genus Alopecurus; species Alopecurus myosuroides. The sequence continues at coordinate 736,050,178 of CM054057.1, read as the reverse complement.
CTAAACATGAGGTACAAATTGGAGAGAACAACCATCTAGCTACTGCTATGGACCCGTAGTCCAGGGATGAACTACTCACGCATCACTTCGGAGGAGGGCATGGTGGTGTAGATCCCTCCGGTGATGATTTCCCCCTCCGGCAGGGTGCCGGGGAGAGCTCTAGAACCCTCCCGATCTCGGGATGACGGTGATGGCGGCCTCGGATGTTTCTCGGGTAAAAGTGGTATATATCTAGGGTTTACATCCCGGGGGGATTATATAGGCGAAAGGGCAGAGGCGGTGGAGGCCTGGGGGCCCCACATCACCCCCTAGCGTGGCCAAGGGGGGCCGCGCCACCCTATGGTGTGGGCCCTGATGGAGGGATGATAACCCGGTAGGCTAACGCCAAGGTGTAACCCGGCCCAAAGGGAACCGCGCAAGACCCGACTCAAGGAAGGGGAGTTTCTAGAAGGCCCAAGAAGTAGTGTAGGCCTCGTAACCCGGCTTTTGGGGTTACTATTAGGGAACTTAGGGTTTGTATGCGGTTACTGGGTAGGATTCCGGGTGTGTCTTGGATAGGAAGCCAGGGGGCCGGGTAAGATATAAACCGGCTCCTAGGGTTAGAAAAGGAGAACTTCATGAGATATTCGAGTATCCTTGTAATACGAGAGTTGATATTGTAACCCTAGATCGGAGACTCGGAGACTTGATTGCCAGAGCTGCCAGATCGATTGGTAGTATGATTTCCCCTGAGCTAAACCCTCTCCCAAACACCAGAGTCAAATTACCCCAAGATAAGTTACCCCTGGTAATGTCTGCCGTGATTATCCCACGACAGTTGGCGCCCACCGTGGGGCCTACGTTCAAAGGTGTTTACATCATGGGAGAAGCTCGGGAAAGCATGAAGAACCTCGTCATCGGCGAGATCTACACCAACCAAGAAGGAGAGGAGATGGTGGATGACTTTGGCTGGAGGCCAGAGTCGGATCTGCTGGAAACCGGATCTGTCGTCACAATTGGCCGGGTCAACGTCTTCGTCGGCATGGTACGTACGTCCGGTTCTATTCCTGATGATGTTGAATATGATTCTGTGTCAGGAGGAGCGACCTGCGTTCAGTCGGATGGGGAAGAGTCGGTCGGGACGGTCGATCCGATAGAAGAGCCCGCCACGAAGAGGGAACAGCCGGAGGAGCCGGCATGGACCCCGCGTGGTCGGGTCATGAGGGAAGATGATACCGAGTCTATCCTGCACCTGCTGAAGGATTGGTACGAAGAGGATAGTTGTGATGAGGAAGAATATGAATCTGCACCAGGCATCGCGCGCCAGGTCGCGGTCTACACGGCCCCTGCAACCAATCTTAATCAGGGGGACGTGTCGTGGGATAATCACGGCAGACGTTACCGGGGGTAACTGATCTTGGGGCAAGACGACACAGGCGTTTGGGAGAGGGTTTAGCTCAGAGGAAAACATGGTGCAACTCGATCTGGTAGCCGGCAATCAAAGTCGCCGAATCTCCGATCTTGATATAATAACTCAACTCTGGGATTACACTAGATGCTCGATATCAAGCGATATTGCTAGGGTTCTTAGATCTCTGTCTAAACTAGACCTGGGGGTCGGTTTATAAAGCACCCGTACCCCCTGGCTTACCCTCCAAGGCGCATCCTGGATCCTACCCGAACACGGCGCACAAACCCTAACTTTCCTTTACCATGACTCACAATCCGGGTTACTGGGCCTACAAGCTTGGGCCTTCCACAAGTTTCCTTATCCTTAGCCGGATCATGCGCAGCGTCCTTTGGGCCGGGTTACTCCTTGGAGTTTGGCCTACCGGGTTATCATCCCCCCATCAGTAGTCCCCAGAATAGTCTGGGCTTCACGGATCCTTCCTTGAAGCGCTCGCTATTCCCTGCAAGTATATCAAACACACAAGTATGTGGAGGCCGGGTTAAGGTGCCTCAGTAGATGGCTAGGCCTTACTCCATGGTGGCCATATAGTAACCCGGCTCTTCCCCAATCACCTAACTTACTTTCCCAGGTAAAACCCCAAAATGTCAAGATTCTATACTTGATAATTGACCTGATATCACGGGATGGATCTCTTTCTCCTTTTCGCTCAGATCCCCTGCTCAACATTTAAAGCGCATCTCGCCAAAACTCAAATAAATAGCCGTTTACTTCCGCAACTCCCGGCTCCCGCTCGCTGAACCGGGCTTATCCACTCGCGCTATAAATAGGCTCCTTGGGGGTAACCCGAACCCTAACGGCTCATTTCCCCCCACTCCGCTTCCTTTCTTCCTCCGCGCTCATCCTCACTGAGCGCCACCACGGAAATCCCGCACGCATCACCGGAGCCCATTGGCCGGAGGCTGCGCTCCGCCACAGCTCGCCCCGCACCGCCGCCAAGATCCACCGGCAAATCTCCATCCGGCCCGTCAGGAACCGCGAAAGGACACCAGGCTTGCGCCATCTGCCTCCGCAAGGCTTCACTCAGATCTCCTCCGGTAAGCCTCTTGCACCCATTAATTTGCCCTTGCAATTTTTGATTTCACCTTAGATCAGATCCAAATCGACCCGCCAATGATTTCTCGGCCATGCCGAATTAGGTTGCTAGTATTCTTTCTAGCTCGCCCAATAGATAAGTTATGGATTCCAATCCACTCTCCTACTACCTGCAATTATTAATTTCGCCACAAATCTGAAGATAGAATTCCCAATCTGGGCCGGAACCACTCAAAATTTCCGCCTTGGCCTCAATCACCCGGCTAGTCCTCCCCTTTCCAGTTCCTTTTATTCGCGCTAAGTACCCGTGCAGCCATCCATCGTCCTCAAAAGTTCCTTCAACGCTTAGACCCCCATAATTTTCGCTATAATACTTGATACCCGGACAGTTCGAACTCCACTCTGCACACTGACACCCGGATAATATCCAATTTTCATGCCTCAATACTACTTGCCGATACTTGGCCAGCTCACAGCTTCCGTGTCGTAGTCCTCTTATCCTTTTACCTTGTACTTTGCAGGTCAACCACATGGCTCCCAAAAGCAGGGGAAAACTCCAACCAAAGCAAAGCCACCAACTCCATATCCGCCAACTGGGCGCGGTCTACGGTCACCAAGGCCAAGTTGGAGGAGCTGGTGGAGCTGGGAGTTTCTTCTCCTCAAGAGGATATCCAGTGGAGGGTGCCGGGCAAGGAGACCCGGCCCACCCCGACAAAAGGCGAGGTAATTTGCTTCGTGGAACATGTGACCCGGGCTTCCGCCCACCGGGTCACCCTTTTTTCCGTGATGTTCTAAGCCATTACGGCCTTCGCGTTTTTGACATCGGGCCTAATTCTGTATTAAACATCTCCCACTTCATCGTCCTTTCCGAGTCATACTTGTGCACTTCGCCAAGTCTAGCTCTTTTCATTGAGCTTTTTCAGTGCAAACCGTGCCGCGAGAGCGGTGACGGGGCGCTTCTCGCTTGCGGCGGGGTTTCCATCCAGCGCCGCAAGAATTCTTTGATGCCACCCCTCACCCTTAACTCCCATGTCAAGCACTGGCAGCTCTCATACTTTTACTGCCAAGACACCTCCCCACCCGGCCAAAAGAAGCTGCCGGGTTTACTCAGAGGGTCTTCTTGACATCTCCGATAAATTTAGTGCCTTCGCCCCTGACTCGGACAGGGAGGCAATTCAACCTCTACTAGCCAAAATCACCACTCTCACGGCCCAAGGCCTCATCGGGCTCAACCTGGTGAAGACTTGGGTCGACTTCCGGATTCAACCCAATTCCATCCGCACAAAGTTGATGTGCGAGTATTCGGGGCAATCTACAGACCCGCTCCGGTACTCTGACAACATCTTCGCGGCTGGCGACACTCACAAAACCATCAAGGGTGTTCTGACAGAAAAGCTTGAGGTAATCCGGAACATATCCGGATTGGAGCCCTTCACACTCGAGAACCCAGCCCCCAAGGTGAAAACCCGATTTTGATGCCTTTACCTTTGCTCTTTCCACTCGATACAGTTGATAACCCTTGTACTGACACTTTTCAGGCTGATGATGATTTTTGGAAAATCAACACCTCTCCTAGCTCCGAAAGTCCAGAGGAGCAAGGAGAAGCCGTTAACTCGGACGAAGGTACTCTCCGGATTTTATTTGGTTCCTTTAAGCTCATCATAACCCCTTCATTTCCAACTATAATTTTGATGATATCCAGAACGAGAAGATGACGAGGAAGAAAACTCCGACGGCAAAGTAGAATCCGCCAGCGACGAGGAGGAACTTGACGTTGTTCCACTGGCCATGCTTGAAGGAGTCGCCCATGACCAAGCGCAGGTCAACTCGAAATCACCCGGGTGATGATGCCCTTAACCCGGGTATTTCATCGACTCCGACTCGGCGGGCTGGTACTTACCCTATCTTTTCTCGGTCGAAACATTCTCCTTGAACCATTCCCACATGACATCTGACTTGATAATTTCCAGCCTCTCCCGAGTCCAGCGACGGATTTCCTTTGGACTTTGCGGTGAATACCGGGTAAAATCCCCTTCCTGATGCTCCACCACATTTCATCACCCTTTCCTGACTGTGTATTTAGCTGCTCACTGACAACATCTATAGGGCCACGGTCGTTATCAGCGACCAAGAGGATATGGAGACCGAGGGCCCGGGTAAAGGGAGCCCGGCTGATAAGACTACAGCCGCGTCTAGCAGCAAAAAACAAGCGTCGCCGACAAACCCGGACACACAAGAAGCCGAGTATCCGATCGCTTCCCATGCAAGCAAGAAGAACAGAGCCACAACCTTGGGTGCAGAAGAAGGAGCATCGGATTCCGACATACAAATGACCCGGGTGCCGCCTCCCACTAAGAAGAAAGCTCCTTCTCGGAATTTCCAAGGCCTCGGGTCCTCTGATACGGGTAAAGACACTTTTGATCAATTGATGAACACTCTCCTCACTATGAAGACTTCGGAGAGAAAGATCTTGGAGCGCATGGCTGCAGAGCACCAGGTAATGACACTTGGTATCTCATATTGCGTACCTAGTCCCCAAGTTCCGAGTATGACTTGCGAAAGTTATGCTTGGTACTTTACGCCATATTCAGCTTACCATAATATCCAACTGATACTTGCGTTCCTTGCTACTTACAGGCGCAGATAACCCGGTCTGATGAAACTTTACTTAAGACCGAACAACTTCTTCTTGCCGAGGTAAAACGAAGGGAACCCCTTGAGGATGACATGAAAACTTTGAAGAAGGATGTTTCCAAATACAAGAAGAAGTGCAATGCCGCTCAGACCGCACTGAAGAAACTATCGGACCAAGTCGCCGATACTTATCAGATCTTGCTTAGTAAGTTTTTGCCGCCGATTGGCTTCATGTCTTTGCTTTATTATATGATACTCGGATTACTGATACGTTCTTTCTTTTGTTACAACTGTAGGTGCCAACCTTGCGGCCCCAGAGGAGGATGCCATTGTCAAGGCTAGAACCCTAAAGACCGTGCTCCGGACTTTCTTTGCCGGCACAAAATTTGTACTGGATGCCGTGAAGTGGCCTACGGAAGTATATCCGGGTGAAGAAAATCTCATTCAAGCCTGCTCCACTCTGCCTGGCTGGATTGAAATCTGGAAACGCTCGTCATGCCGGATTGGTATGACCCGGGCTTTTACCCTGGCCAAGGCTTTCTTTCCGAAGCTTGACCCGGCGAAGGTAATATCCGGGTTTCCCGAATTCAAGGCGGACGGTTCCAAATTTACACCCAAGGATTTCAAGGCCATACAAGCCGCAGTGCGCCCCTCGGCTACCACTTTGGCCGATAGTTTGGATCTAAACACGATTATGAGTGCATACGACGCTGATGGCAAAGTTGTTACGGAGGAAGCACCCCCGCCCTTTGATGTCTTGGAGAAGTGGGTTTCTAACTCGGCCAGGAAGAGGGAGGCAACTGCGAAGAGAGAGGCCGAGTTAGGATCAGGGCCGTCTGCCTCTACACCAGCCGTCCCTCCACCTGTCCGCCCTGGTGCGGTGAGTCCGGGTAATGCCGCCGGGAAAGCTAAGCAGCAAGCCCAGGATCAAGACCCGGAAGACCGTACCCAGGAGGCCGAATAGGGCAGTACCATCATAATACCTTGGTCACGTGATGCTTTGTTTTCAAACTATTATGCTTTTGACGGTGCGCCTGTGCACCCCTGATACTGATGTCGTAACTTGTAACGTACTTTTAGTCCGTGACATACTTTGCGTCTTTCCTGGCCTTTTGATAATCGTGCTACTTGTCCATTCTTTGAACTTGTTCTCGATATCCGACTCTCTTTTTGGCTCCCTTCGTAAGACTCGGTTTTCTGAGTGCCAGGGGCTTTGATAAGTGGACTTTTCTTTAAGTCCCCAAGACTCGGATGGTAGGGTCTTTCGAACTTCGATAGCCAAGTAGTTTGTTTCTGTTTCGAAGTCCCCAGTCCCCATGACCCAAAGTCCGAGTCATGGGGGTGTGGCCTTTCTCAGAGAACAAATTGTTTTTTACCGAGTCGAAAACCTAAAGCCATTCCGTGTAGGTACTGAAGTTATGCTTGATAGTCGTTGAGTTTCCGGCTATTAGCCTTGTACTCTGCATAAACTTATGGTTTAGATGACCCTTTTGACTATCTTGTACTGTAAGCCGGCTTTCGCGTGGATACCATGTTGTTACATCTATACGAAAACAGGTCAGGCAAGTCCCATTGGGCTTCATGGCTGATTGTAATCGTAAGCGAACAAATCATGCCACTTTAGTGCGAGTCACATCGAGCTTAAGTAAGAAAAGTCAAGAAAATTTGGCTCCTTTGTCCAGTTATAAGATTGCAGCCGTACTCGTTTGCGAATAATCGGCCCTTATAACTTATAGGCATCAAGGCCGGGTCTTTCGGGTTTGTGGCTGGGCTACTTGAGCAACCAGCCCCCGAGACCTATATATACTCAACGTTCTTAATGATACTGAAATATTGATGTCACATGGATACTACTTACTTGTAATCATGCTGTAACGAAATAAGATTTGATAACCATCTCTTTATTGATGCGAGAAAGTTTGGATCAACAGGCCGCCTCATTAAAAACCTTCCAGTCCCCTTAGGTACCCTGGGTAGGAAAAGAGCGCGTCTGAAACCTGCTGCCCGTTACATTGTTTAGTTCTTCATGGGGACCGGTCCCGGACTGGCGTGACCGACGCACATTCTCCACATGTTGGACCTTTTCATGATGAGAACCGGGTTTACTAGCCGACCCGGGTGAGGTGTTTCCATGACGCGGCTGGTTGTGAGCGGTCGTGCAGTTTCTTCCTTTATAGCGGATTGCTTGGAGGAGTCATCCTCGATAAAAGCCACCATTTTAGCATCTTGTGCTACTTTGGATTTTTCTCTTTCGCCTTCAGTACTCGGCCTTTTGATGTGGTTCTATCCTCCGGTCTGCTTGAGACCGGTAATGCTTGAGTTCTTCTTTTCTACAGGCCTGCTCGGCCATTGCTGCGTCTCCTTCGTCCCATTCAGCTGCTATGTCTCGATTTCCATGTATGGTAATGGTCTTCTTGGGACCCGGGATTTTTAGCTGTAGATACACGTAACACGGCCTAGCCATGAATTTGGCGTAAGCCGGCCTTCCAAATAACGCGTGATAAGGGCTGCGCAATTTGACTACCTCAAAGGTAAGCCACTCAACTCGATAGTTATCCTTTGACTCCCCAAAGGCTACCTCCAATGCGATTTTTCCCTCGGGGCACGCTGAATGACCCGCACTATCCCATGAAAAACTGTTGAGCTTTTTTGTAGCTGAGACTCCTTGAGGCCCATGCGTAGGAAGGTTTCCCAATACAGTATATTGATGCTGCTTCCACCATCCATCAAAACCTTTTTCAGCTCATACCCATTGACCTGTGGTGCGACTACTAATGCCAAGACTCCCGGGTGTTCCACTCTTTCTGGGTGATCCCTTCTGCTCCATGTTACCTCCTGTTCTGACCATCTTAAGTATCTCGGGACAGCTGACGAAACTGAGTTGACCGCTTGCTTCAGCATCTTTTTGTCCTTGCTAGAGCCTCCTGTGGTATGCACATGATATTGACCCAATTGTTTGGGGTTAGCCTGGAGACCTCCTGCCCCCCCCCCCTTGGTTATTACCTTGATTTCCAGCCGCCGGGTTACCAGCTGGGGGTGGGCCGTTGCCCGGGTTTCCCCCTGGACCCGGTCCTCCTCCCCGTCCTGCACTTCGCATAGCTCTGTTCACTTCCTCATTTTTCCATCTTTGTAAGTCGGCGCACTGCTCCAAAGAGTGGTTAGCTGGCCTGCCGTTCCTGCTGTGCTTCGGGCATGCCATCCTGAATATGTCCCAATTGTTACCCGGCCTTGGCGGTCCTTGATAGTTTCCTCCATTGTGATTACCTCCGTTGAAATTTCCTTCTGCTCTGGGCCTCGAAGACCCGGCTTCTGTGTTGGCGACAAACTCGGAGCCTCCTTCAAACGGGCGCTTGTTCTGGCTATTTCCGTTATTACCCGGTGCTGGTCCATTGCCGGTTCTTCCGTTATTACTTGTGTTTGCTTTTACCTTCTTGTCATCAACTTCCTCTTCTGTAGTATCTGTCGCAGCGTGTTTGTTGCACGCATCCATCAATTCTCCCATTGTAACTTCCGACATTTCGACTAGACTTCATGCGAGTTAACTTTTGCACTAAAGGTATATACTTGCATGTTTTTGCCATGGCCTGTAGTGCATCCTTGGCTGAATATCCGTGGACGAGTGAAGTATCTCCATAACCCCGCACCCCAACTGCGCGCCGATTCTCCCTTCTTCTGGACACATCGCTCTAGATCATCAATAGTGAACAATTTCCTGCACGTCCCATGAAAGTGCTTGACAAACGCGGTCTTCAATTCCTCCCAGGACTTGATCGATCCTTCCGGCAAATTGGTGAACCACAACTTTGCTGCTCCTTCTGACATCATCAAGTACATGAACTTGGCTTGGAGATTCTCGGATGCGTTGCGAATCGACATTGCCATCTCATAACTACTTAGCCATGTTTCTGGATCCATAGTTGGCTCATAATTCACTACTTTCCCTGGCTCTTTGAATTTTTCCGGGTAAGGTTCAGCTCTGATATTGTCCGAGAGACACTTGGGTCCCGCAAGAACGGTTGAGGCCGGCCTTGCTCTAGAAACGTGTGATACCGCGGGGGGCGCGGCTGGGCGCGATGCTGCGGGAAGTCCATGCGCTGCAGACCCGGCCGCGGCCCTCCGGGCTCTGGAACTGTCCACGACTGAAAGTGCATTTCGTTTTCCCAGTGTTTTGTGTGTTAGTTAACAATACTAAGTACATTATTTATCGAGGTGTTTAGTGTGCAGGTGTTATACTTAACATCGGCATCGAGCACTGAAAAGTCGGTGAAGTTTGGCCTGAGGGGGACAGAACTCAACCGGATTATTCGGACCGGATTATTCATCCTGGACCGGATATTCCGGTTGCTGAGAAAGGAGCTCAAAAATGGCTAAGGACTGAGGATTTTGCATACTGGAATCAACCGGATTATTCGGACCGGATATTTCATCCTGGACCGGATATTCCGGTTACTGCGAAAAATTGCTAAGGACTAAAGTTTTGAGCTACTGGAGTCAACCGGATTATTTGGACCGGATTATTCATCCCGGACCGGATATTACGGTTGCTGCGAAAAACTGCTAAGGACTGGAAGTTTTGAGCTACTGGAGTCAACCGGATTATTTGTACCGGATATTTCATATCTACCGGATATTCCGGTTGCAGTTGAGGAAGTGGAAAAATGGCTAAGGACTAGAAGATTTGCGTACTGGCATCTACCGGATTATTTGTACCGGATTATTTCAAATCAACCGGATAATCCGGTCCAGCACTGCAGTTCAGCGTGGAGCAAACTAACCGGATATTCCGGTCCAAACTTGAACCGGATATTCCGGTACCTTTTTTCCTGCACAACGACTAGTTGTGAGGAGGGACTATAAATAGCCCTCCTCTTCTTCCTCAAGATCGAGTTCTTCCCCCTTAGCATTGATGAGCATTTAAGAACTCACCAAATCCCTCATAACTCCCAATCCCTCCACCCAATCTTGAAGATCTTTGGAGGATTGAAGGAGAAGGCCCCGATCTACATCTTCACCGACCCGTTCTTCATTTCCCCCTCTAGCTCGAGGGATCTTGCCTAGGGTTTCCTCTTGTGGAGAACCTAGGCATCTTGTTTCTTGTTGGTGATTCAAGAGTTGTTGGGAGCCCCCAATTAAGTTGTGGGTGTGTGCCCCAAGGTGTTTGTAAAGGATTTGATCCCCGCCTCAAAGGGGTTCTATAGTGGAAGGTGAACTAGGCCTTTGTGGCGAAGTTCATCGGAGAATAGGGTGAAGCCTTAGTGGCGTTGAGTAGGCCTTTGTGGTGAGCTCACACCCCTCCAACGAGACGTACTCCCCTAAAAAGGAGGAACTCGGAAATACATCGTGTCTCCGTGTGCTTCCATCGGTTACCTCGTTCCTCCCTCTCTTTACTTACTTGTACTTGTTGCCTTGTTTGCTTGTCTTGTCATATAGGTAAATTCATCACTAGTTGCACTATCTAGAGAATTTACCTTTCTTGTCAAGCCTAAATTTGAGAAAAATTAAAATTTGCCGTAGCACCTATTCACCCCCCCCCTCTAGGTGCCCATACTATACTTTCAATTGGTATCAGAGCCTCGGCTCTTCTATCGGGCTTAACCGCCTAAGAGTTTAAGTATGGGTGATGAGGATGACGCTCCGTCCGAAGGAAATGTGTCCATGAATGATCTCAATGCTTTGAGAGAATCATTGACCTCATCCATAGACACTAAATTTGAGGAGTTGCGTCTACTCATGACAACGCTCCTCAAAGCCAAGGAACCGGAGGTGGTCGACTCATCCCCTCCGGAAACGGAGGGTGCCAAGATTGGGGTTGATGGTGAACCACCTAAAACTGCTTCCGCCGAACAATCCGCTAAGAAGGGTGTGAATGGAAAGGAAGGATATCATGCCGTTGAAGGCCATTATTCTCCCGATCCTCCCATCCCTTTTCCTCATATAATTCCTAGGGGAGATCCACCTAAAATTGATGCATATTCTTTTCGTGAATGGCAATACTACATGGAGACTCACTTGAACTCTTCTTGTATAGATCTTTGGAGAATCACTCGTGATGGATACAAGCCATATGATCCCAAGAATCTCACAAGAAGAGAGGTTGTAGATTGCCAACTCAATTACACCGCTTTGTCCATCCTTCATCAAGCCGTGGGCCCCAATCACATGCCGCATCTTCAACACTTCTCCACCGCCAAAGAGACATGGGATGCCCTTGTCGTCATGTTTGTTGGGAATGAAAGCATGCAAAGAAATCGCTATGACACCTTGACCAATGAGGCCGAAGGATTCTTCATGCGTGATGGAGAAGATCACGTTGACATGTATCGAGGCTCAAATCTCTCGCCACCGCCTTCTCTAATGCGGGTGCAACACATATTGATGATGCTTGGATCAAGAGGAAGTTCATAATTGTCGTGATGCCTTTCGAGGGCACGGATATGAAGAGCATTCAAGGGAGACATGATTTCTCCACCATGACCTCTACCCAAGTCATGCAAGAGTTGAGCTCCTACAAAGTGCAAACCAAGAATGCTCTTGACAACCGTGCTAGGGCCATTGGAATGCATCAAGGAGCTTCCGTTTCTTTGAAGGCCAAGGTGTTGACAAGAGAAGTTGAGAATGATGAAGATGGTGAAGAAGCATTGCCTCCATTGAAGGAACAAGAATATGATCCCGTTCTAAAGGATCTAATAGCTCTCACCGTGCAAAAGTTTTGTAACAATCCCCCAAAAGGCAAGAAGTTTGTTGAGGAGAAGACCAAGTCTCGTTATGGTAATGATGGGGCTCAAAAAGTGAGATCTTGCTTCAATTGCCAAGACAAGTACCACTTCATTGCGGAATGCCCATATGAGAATAGAGAAAACCATAGTGGCAAGCTCATCCGCAAGGACAAGTCCAAGGTTGAATACAAGAAACCTCATTTCAAGAAGAAACCTTTCAACAAGAAGACTCCTACCAAGTTTGTGCTCTTGACTCAAGAGGAGTATGATTCCGGGAGTGATGAAGAAGAAGAAACAACAAGTGAAGTGGCCGCTCTAGCTATTGCTTCCACTCCATCTTCGTCATCCCTCTTTGAATCTCCCAATGAAAATCTTCCTCAACGCGATGCCAAGTGCTTCATGGCTAAGGCCACGGAGGTATCATCTTCTCCTAACTCTAAGACCCCTAGTGAACTAGAACATATTGCTTGTCTTAGAGAAGAAGAGGAAAGAGCCTCCTTGGACCGTTTTATGTCTAACATGCAAGGGGAGACCAAGAAGTACTTTGAGCATCTCATGAGGCAATTGGGAGAGGCCCAAGAGGCCCTTGAGAAGAGGTGAGATTGAGAGAAGGGATGCGGATGAAATTGCATCTCTCTCAATGACTCTTGAAGAAGAGCATGATGGTAGAGTTTCTCTAGAGGATGAACTTGAAACTATTGAAACCACTCATAATGAACTTGTCTCTAAAATCATTAAGGAACGTGATCTTGCTATTGCTAAATATAAAAAGGCTAAAAAGGATAAAGTTGAGTTTGGGGTTGGTCATGGTAAACTAACCGAGGAGTTTGAAAAGCTAACCATTGCTCACAAAGCTTTGGAAAGCCAACACTCATCCCTCAAAGAGTTGCATGAACAACTTCAAACTCAACTTACTCAAGCTAACCATCCTAGCACTTCTACTTCTTCTTGTGATCATGCAAATATTATTGAAGAAAATGCTAGGTTGAAGGATGAGCTTGCAAGTCTCAAGGGCAAAAGCACACAAGGTGAAAAGGTGGTGCTTGCCAACCCACAAGTGGTTGCCTCAAGCACTAATGCGGTCATTTCTAGACCACAAGTGAGTGCTCCAAGGCAACAAGTGGGCAAGCAAGGACTTGGTTATGTAGCCAAGAAAAGGAACAAGAAGAAGAAGAACAAGAAGAAGAACAAGAAGAAGAACAAACATGGTGCTTCGGGTGGTATTGTCATGAGGGACAACACTACTCGTAGCTCCTCCGCGGGAACTAACAACCCACACCATTTCTTATATGTTGATTATTATGGTGTTGTGCAAGCTAAATATGTTGGTCCTATTGAAGGTTTTGTTGACTACACTATATGGGTTCCCAAGACCCTTGTTGCTAACATGAAGGGACCCAACTCGGGTCCTAACTCTAGTCAATGATCTCTTGCAGGACTATGCTTCCGGTGGGACTAAATGGATTCTTGATAGTGGATGCACTAATCATATGACCGGAAGCAAAGAACTTGTGACGGAGTTGCAACCAAATGACATCCAAGCAACCGTCACCTATGGGGACTCGTCCAAGTCTAAGGTATCCAGATTTGGCAAGGTTGTGGTGGCTCCCGATATCACTATCGTGAACGTCATGCTTGTCGAATCCCTTGGTTACAATTTACTTTCCGTCCGTTCTCTTAGTAAGATGGGTCTTTCCGTCTTCTTTGATGGTGATATGGTGGTCCTTTTGAGGAGCAAGACTCTTGACGTCGTTCACGTGGGACATGTTGAAAATGAGTTGTATGTGGTGGACTTTTCGAAGTCAACCAACACTCAAGCAATGTGTCTTTTCGGGAAGGCGGACTTGGGATGGTTGTGGCATCGCCGCCTATCCCATGTCAACATGAGAACTTTGCAAAGTCTTCACAAAAGTGGCCTTATTGTTGGACTAAAAGAAAATGTTTCCTTTGCAAAGGATCGCGTTTGTAGGTCATGTGTTGAGGGGAAGATGCATGACATTGTGCACAAGGCCAAGACTATTATCTCATCAAAGAGGATCTTGGAGCTTCTTCATGTTGATCTCTTTGGTGCCGTGCCCGAGGCAAGTCTTGGCGGCAAGAAGTATTGCTTGGTGATTGTCGATGATTATTCAAGATACACTTGGGTTTATTTCTTCAAGTGCAAGAGTGAGACTCAACAAACCATCATCGATTTCTCCAACGAAGTGCAACGTCAACACAATGTGCAAATCATGGCTATTAGGAGTGATAATGGGTCGGAGTTCAAGAACTATACATTGAATGAATTTCTTAGTGAAGAAGGCATTCGTCACCAATACTCCGCCACTTACACTCCTCAACAAAATGGTGTTGCCGAAAGGAAGAATCACACTCTCTTGGATATGGCAAGGACCATGTTGGCGGAGTACTCTTCTCCCCAATATTTATGGGCCGAGGCCGTATCCACCGCATGCCACTCCTCCAACCGCCTCTACATCCGCAAAGGCTTGAGCAAGACCCCATATGAGATCCTCACCGGCAACAAGCCCAACGTATCCTACTTCCGTGTATTCGGTTGTAAGTGCTTTTATTTGATCAAGGGTATTAGGTTGTCGAAATTTCAATCCAAAACTATTGAGGGTATTTTTGTTGGTTACGGTGCCGAATCCCACACTTATAGAGTCTATGACAAAGCCTCACGGATTGTCATAGAATCTTGTAGTGTGGTGTTCGAGGAAAATGACGGCTCCCAAGTGGCGCAATTTCATGTTTCAAATGTAGATGTTGAAATGCCTCAAGAAGCCATAGGAAGGATGGGTGGGGATTCTTCCGCCCCATCGAGGGACACCTTATGGCGACTCGAGAAGGACTATGCTCTACCCATGTGGAGCCCTCCTCTACATTTGAAGATCAAGCCAAGGAGCCACCTACTACACCTAACCGAGAACATATTCAAGACCCTCCTCTCATTGATCAAGTGACTCCGCAAGTCGTACCCACTCCTCTCACTAATGCGAGTCAAGATCAAGGCCAAGATCATTCTTCCTCGTCATCCTCTTCTCAAGTTGAAGCTAGTGTTGAAGATATTGTTGATGACAATGTTGATGATCAAGGCCATGTTGGTCAAGATGGGGACCCAAATGATCAAGATGATCAAGTGATCCCTCCTCGCAATAATGAGGAGATCGAAGCCCGTCGCATCAAAAGGATAAGAAGAGCTTTGAAGCAAATTGATGCCCAAGATAACAAGGTCTTGGAGGATGTTCAAGCTAGAAGATCCACTAGAAGGCAATTGGCTCATTTTTGTGAGCATCAAGCTCATATCTCTATGGTGGAGCCTAAGAAAGTGTATGAAGCTCTTGAGGACTCCGATTGGGTTGAAGCTATGCATGATGAGCTCAATAACTTTGAGCGCAACAAGGTTTGGAGATTGGTTGAGAAACCCAAGGATTGCCACAATGTTATTGGCACCAAGTGGATATTCAAGAACAAGCAAGATGAGAATGGCATTGTCATTAGGAACAAGGCAAGATTGGTCGCTCAAGGTTACACCCAAGTTGAAGGCATTGACTTTGATGAAACCTATGCGCCCGTGGCTCGCCTTGAGTCCATCCGTATCCTCCTTGCTTATGCTTCCTCACATAATTTCAAGTTGCAACAAATGGATGTGAAAAGTGCTTTCTTGAATGGTCCACTAAAAGAGGAGGTATATGTTAAGCAACCTCCGGGGTTCGAGAATCTCAACTTTCCCAACCACGTTTACAAACTTGACAAGGCTCTCTATGGTCTCAAACAAGCACCTCGTGCTTGGTATGAGCACCTTAGGGAGTTGTTAGATGATCGTGGTTTCGAAGTTGGGAAGATTGACCCCACTCTCTTCACCAAGAGAGTAAAGGGAGAGCTTTTAATATGCCAACTCTATGTGGACGATATCATCTTTGGCTCAACTAACCAAGCTTTCAATAATGAGTTCTCTAAGCTTATGACTGACAGGTTCGAGATGTCTATGATGGGTGAGCTTAAATTCTTCCTTGGCTTTGAGATCAAGCAATTGGCCCGTGGTACCTTCATTTCTCAAGCCAAGTATACTCAAGACATGCTCAAGAGGTTTAACTTCCAAGAGGCAAAGATCAAAACCACTCCTATGCAAGTCAAGTGTCATCTATCACGCAATCCAAAAGGGAGTAAGGATGTGGACCAAAAGCTCTATCGTTCTATGATTGGTTCTTTGCTCTATCTTTGTGCATCTAGGCCCGATATCGTTTTGAGTGTAGGTGTGTGTGCAAGGTATCAAGCGGCTCCTAAGGATTGCCATCTAATGGCGGTTCATAGAATCTTTCGTTATTTGGTTCATACCTCAAGATTTGGTTTGTGGTACCCAAAGGGGGCACAATTTACTCTCAATGGATATACGGATTCCGATTGGGCGGGTGATCAAGATGATAGGAAGTCAACTTCGGGGGCTTGCCAATTCCTTGGTAGGTCCCTTGTAAGTTGGTCCTCGAAGAAACAAAATTGCATCTCTCTCTCCACTGCCGAAGCGGAATATGTTGCCGCCGCGAGTGCATGCACCCAATTGCTTTGGATGAGGCAAACTCTCAAGGAATATGGAGTTCATTTGGACAAAGTACCTCTTCTATGTGACAATGAAAGTGCTATCAAGATTGCATACAATCCGGTGCAACACACAAGGACGAAGCACATTGAGATTCGCCACCACTTCATCCGTGATCACGTGGCGAGAGGAGACATTGCACTCGGTTATGTGCCCACCAAGGACAATCTTGCGGATATTTTCACGAAGCCACTTGATGATGCAAGGTTCATGTTCTTGAGGAATGAGCTAAATGTGATTGATTCAAGGAGTTTGGCTTGACTATCTTGCGCACACCCCTATAGATGAAACGTGTTCGAGCTTAGATGTAGGCATGGACATAGGGGGAGTGCTATCCTAACACATTGGGTTCTCCCTCCCCCCATTATGCCCATAGCAAAAATTCATTGTAATCTCTTTTCTAATGTTGAATTGTGAGCTTCAATGTTGAGTTTTGGCAATGCCCCCAAGATATATCTTCGCGGTTGCATACCAAGAACTCTTACATGGTGGCTTCGGCCACCAACCTCTTCATTGCGAAGAGTTGGATCTTAGTTGGGTTTGTCTACTTGTCATTTTATTGCATTTCGTGTGTTTTTCCCGGCTAAGTGTTTCTTCCTAGGAAAATCCCACTCAATTGTTTTTTTTGGTTGGTTGCTTCTTGCTCTTGAGAGGGATAAGTACTAGTCTCAGTTTGGTAATTCTATCCTAAGCCTTTCTCTCAAAAAGCCTTTCTTTCTAAGCACTAGTGTCGTCCGTTGAAAACGAGGAAATTTCGAATCTGGAGGCAGTCGGAATTTCCGGTTCAGTTTTGAACCGGAATATCCGGCTGTACCGGAATATCCGGTTCAAACTTGAACCGGAATATCCGGTTCGGCGAAATCCATATAACCTGGAGCCCGACGGGATGGGCAGTTCTTGCCCTATTTCCCGTCCGCTCCTCCCCACCAAATCGCCGCCGCCGTGGTTCTTGGCCTCCCGGGCCGTTTCCTCCGCAAGATCTTGGAGATTTGACCCGGATCTTGATCTCCTCGCGTTTTGGATCGATTCTACCCAAGCTTTTCTCTCCATGGATCCCGGTATAGTTCAAATCTCTTGAATCTTGGTGCTATAACCTCACCTTCCATGGATGTGCGTTTTTGTTGGCTTGCTTGGTAGATTTCGTTCCGAAGAGGACTCCCCATACATGCTAGAAATCATAGAGTAGATCACTTGTTTGCAATCCTTGTGGAAATCTGAGATCTAGGTTGATTTTGTGCTGTTCCGAAATTTACCGGAATATCCGGTCCACGACTGAACCGGAATATCCGGGTAACCGGAATATCCGGTTCAGTTTTGAACCGGAATATCCGACTGAGTCCAGTACTGTTTTAAGGGCAGCCCCAAATGAATCTTTCCCAGATTTCCACCTCGATTGTTTCCTGTCATCTTCTCTATCGTTTCTATGTATGATTGTATCCGTTGTATGACACTAGTGTACTCATCTTGTGCTTTTCCTACTATATCTTGTTTCACAGATGGTGACCACGATCGAAGCGTTCCAAAGCGCAAGAAGCTTGTCTCTACCCGTAACAAGAGGAAACCTCGGCTCAACTATAAGACCGACATTCCGATTCAGGAGTTCAATGGGCTCAGAAAGAAGGATGCCTATCTGTCTCCAAGGGTTGGCAACATTGATCCTCGTTTCTGGAATCTGGAGCAGTCCTACATTTACACTGACATCTATTGTGACTTCCGCTATCCGTGCCGCCCTATGCATCCATATGACCATGCCGCTCTCAAGGCCAAGGATGAGTTTGCTGATGCTGCCAGTATTGTTGAGCGCTTCGGTTTGGTGAAGCTGATGGAGACCCAGTGCAACTACAACACGCAGCTGGTGATGCAGTTTATGTCCACCCTCGTGTACTCCACTGGTGATATTGTGACCCGTCTTAAGTGGATGTCTGGAGATACACCTTGTGAGGCATCCTTTGAGAGGTTTGCTCGGCGTCTTGGCTACTCTTACAGCGAGCACCCTCCTCTTGGTCACCGCGTCCATGAGGTTGATAGGCCGAGGAGGGAGGTGTCCATGGCTGAGCTTTACGCCCCTGGTTTCACTGTTGGGGGGCTTGAGGGACTGCTTCCTCTTTATGATCAGCTGGTGCGTATTTTCAGAGCTTTCCTTGTGCCGAGTGGAGGTAACAACGATGCTCTCACCACTCCTCTGTGCAACCTTCTGATTCTGGCTAAGGAGTGTATGGAGGAAGAGGACCCGGCTGTCTCATATACTGTGGATGTGATGGACATCATCTTTCACGAGCTCTATGCTGCGATGATTGGTGGCTACACCATACCCTATGCTCCCTACATCATGATGCTTATCAAGTATGAGATGCGGAAGGAGTACACCGAGCTTCCCATGGTTGAGCACAAGGTGAGGAAGCTGTATGTCAAAAGGAAGGTGAAGACTGCGGCTGCTTCTCGGAGTGCTCCATTTGAGGGTGGTTCCTCTATGGGTGGTCCTTCTAGCTCTCAGTCTGCTCCCAGGGTGCCTGTGTCTGATCTCACCACTTTGCGCAACGTCAGGAAGCTATCCTGGTTTCAGCGCAACGTGCTCTGCATGAAGCTGGACATTCACAAGGAACAGTACAGGGCATATCGCAGGGACACTGATTTGGCCAGCTCTCAGCGTCAGATTCTCCATCACGTGAGTGGTGGCACTGGTGATGTTCCTGCTCCTCTTGATGCTCAGTCCTACTCTGCTTGGTCTGCTGAGGATTCCACTCCTTGGGAGAGCATTGAGGCGGCCCTCAGGTCTACTCGGGAGACTGCTTCACGGGCTCATGATGCTGCTGCTGATGAGGAGGAGTCTGATGATGAGCAGGGATCTGGAGACGAGTCGGATGCTTAGACCGTGTCTGGGGCGTTAGTTAGCTATTTCCCTCCTTTTTGGTGTCTCGATGCCAAAGGGGGAGAAGTAGCTATTATAGACTACGGGATTTGCATGGGTTCGGGCACAAGCATTTGCCTTTATCCTTCCTTGAGAGCTTGTGTCCATTTTATCTTCATTTGTCGTGCTTGTGAACTTGTCGTTTATTGTCGTTTAAAACTATGTGTGCTATTATGTGTGTGAACTTGGTTATCTGGATATTATCATGGTTATCTATTTATGGTATGTTGGTTATCTATCGGATATGTTGAGGAGATTATCTATGATTGTGCTTGGTTATTCTTGGATATATCGTTCTCGCACAAGGTATATACTTCTTTACACTCAACATATTGGTGATGTTGTCTCTTTGTCGTGTTTGCTACTTGTTGAAAATCTCTTCCTATACATCATTGCATCTATTTGCGTTTGAGGCAAACAAAAGATATGCATAGAGATAGGGGGAGAGATTTTCATCTTGTTTCAAGCATACTTACTGTCAAGGTTTATTGCAAATCTTAGTATTGTCATCTAACACCAAAAAGGGGGAGATTGAAAGTGCATTTCGTTTTCCCAGTGTTTTGTGTGTTAGTTAACAATACTAAGTACATTATTTATCGAGGTGTTTAGTGTGCAGGTGTTATACTTAACATCGGCATCGAGCACTGAAAAGTCGGTGAAGTTTGGCCTGAGGTTTTTGGGACAGAACTCAACCGGATTATTCGGACCGGATTATTCATCCTGGACCGGATATTCCGGTTGCTGAGAAAGGAGCTCAAAAATGGCTAAGGACTGAGGATTTTGCATACTGGAATCAACCGGATTATTCGGACCGGATATTTCATCCTGGACCGGATATTCCGGTTACTGCGAAAAATTGCTAAGGACTGAAGTTTTGAGCTACTGGAGTCAACCGGATTATTTGGACCGGATTATTCATCCCGGACCGGATATTCCGGTTGCTGCGAAAAACTGCTAAGGACTGGAAGTTTTGAGCTACTGGAGTCAACCGGATTATTTGTACCGGATATTTCATATCTACCGGATATTCCGGTTGCAGTTGAGGAAGTGGAAAAATGGCTAAGGACTAGAAGATTTGCGTACTGGCATCTACCGGATTATTTGTACCGGATTATTTCAAATCAACCGGATAATCCGGTCCAGCACTGCAGTTCAGCGTGGAGCAAACTAACCGGATATTCCGGTCCAAACTTGAACCGGATATTCCGGTACATTTTTTCCTGCACAACGACTAGTTGTGAGGAGGGACTATAAATAGCCCTCCTCTTCTTCCTCAAGATCGAGTTCTTCCCCCTTAGCATTGATGAGCATTTAAGAACTCACCAAATCCCTCATAACTCCCAATCCCTCCACCCAATCTTGAAGATCTTTGGAGGATTGAAGGAGAAGGCCCCGATCTACATCTTCACCGACCCGTTCTTCATTTCCCCCTCTCTAGCTCGAGGGATCTTGCCTAGGGTTTCCTCTTGTGGAGAACCTAGGCATCTTGTTTCTTGTTGGTGATTCAAGAGTTGTTGGGAGCCCCCAATTAAGTTGTGGGTGTGTGCCCCAAGGTGTTTGTAAAGGATTTGATCCCCGTCTCAAAGGGGTTCTATAGTGGAAGGTGAACTAGGCCTTTGTGGCGAAGTTCATCGGAGAATAGGGTGAAGCCTTAGTGGCGTTGAGTAGGCCTTTGTGGTGAGCTCACACCCCTCCAACGAGACGTACTCCCCTAAAAAGGAGGAACTCGGAAATACATCGTGTCTCCGTGTGCTTCCATCGGTTACCTCGTTCCTCCCTCTCTTTACTTACTTGTACTTGTTGCCTTGTTTGCTTGTCTTGTCATATAGGTAAATTCATCACTAGTTGCACTATCTAGAGAATTTACCTTTCTTGTCAAGCCTAAATTTGAGAAAAATTAAAATTTGCCGTAGCACCTATTCACCCCCCCCCCTCTAGGTGCCCATACTATACTTTCAACGACAGCCTGTGCTGCTGATGCTGCCTGAACGCGGGGAGGAGGCGGCATTTGCTGCTGCTCTTCCCTCCGCCGTGCTGAACTTGTTTGGATATTCCCTTGTTGTTGACTGACGTATGGCGTCCCGTGCATACCGCTTCTATGATCCGGATAATTGGCTTGCCGTGCCACCGCAGTGTGCAACAGATCGATGGCTTGCCGAGTCTTCTCTGCATGGGGCGACTCTCCCACAGGGATTTGATTTAACGCGAGTGTCGCCGCATACACATTGTCCATGGGGTTATTGTAGTGACCGGCTGGTGTGCGGAATCGTGATGGTGGCGGTGGTGGTAGATCGTTGCCGGTTGTGACTCTAGTCTGTGGTGGGGGTAACCCGGCCCGTTCATTTGCCGGATGTGTCCCTGCTGTCGCCGGTTGGGGTGCGGTTCCCTGGTTCACCACTGGTATCGGCTGATCCTGAGGTGTGACAAATAAATTAGCCGGATTAATAACCCCGCCTGTTGCTGGTAACCTGGTTTGATGCCTTTGATGTACTCTAGATGTTTCCTCTCGGAGCCGAGTTTCCAGCGCATCCAGCTCACGCTGCCGCGTGGCCATCCCTTGCCTTTCTGCCTCTACCTGCCTCCTTTGCTGTTCCAGCGCACGACGAGCCACATCCAGATCCCTGACACGTTCCGCTGCGTTTTCCGGAGTGATAACCGTTGCAAGAACCGTGGGGTCTAGAATCAGATTATTATCGAATAAGGCCGGGTGGCGCGGGTTCGAAGGACCCGCCCTGGTGTCCGGTTTCCCAGGAATCCGAACGTATTTGCATGCAACTCCTCTGCTGCACGGCTGGTTACTGATGCCGACTCTCCATCAACCCGAGCCAAAACCGGGTCTCCGTTAGCCGCGCCCTGCTGCTGGGCCAATGCCTGAGCCGCCCCGACTGATGCCGCGGTTGCGTTCCCTTGGTTGAGATTGGCCGCGGGAGCCGCATAGACTGCAACTCGGCGTACGATACCCGGTGTAAATTCATGCTGTTCTTCCTCGCCGTTCTCCTCCTCATACCGGTTTTCCAGCAGATCCAGGATAGACCCGGTATCATCTTCTCTTTCGACCCGGTCGCGCGGGGTCCATGCCGGCTCCTCCGGCTGTTCCCACTCCGCGATGGGTTCTTCTGCCGGATGTGTCGTTCCAATCGATTCTTCATCATCTGATCGGATAGAAGTGGCTTCTCCTGGCACAGAATCAGATCCAATATTGTCAGGGATCGAACTGGAAGTACATACCATACCAATGAAGACGCTGATCCGGCCGATTGTCACGACGGATCCGGATTCGAGGTGATCCGACTCTGGCCCCCAGCCGGAATCGTCCACTATCTTTTCTCCTTTGTGGTCGATGTAGATTTCGCCGACGACAAGATTCTCCATGCTCTTCCGAGCTTCTCCCGTGATGTAAACACCTTTGGACGCAGGCCCCACGGTGGGCTCCAACTGTCGTGGGATAATCACGGCAGACGTTACCGGGGGTAACTGATCTTGGGGCAAGACGACACAGGCGTTTGGGAGAGGGTTTAGCTCAGAGGAAAACATGGTGCAACTCGATCTGGTAGCCGGCAATCAAAGTCGTCGAATCTCCGATCTTGATATAATAACTCAACTCTGGGATTACACTAGATGCTCGATATCAAGCGATATTGCTAGGGTTCTTAGATCTCTGTCTAAACTAGACCTGGGGGTCGGTTTATAAAGCACACGTACCCCCTGGCTTACCCTCCAAGGCGCATCCTGGATCCTACCCGAACACGGCGCACAAACCCTAACTTTCCTTTACCATGACCCACAATCCGGGTTACTGGGCCTACAAGCTTGGGCCTTCCACAAGTTTCCTTATCCTTAGCCGGATCCTGTGCAGCGTCCTTTGGGCCGGGTTACTCCTTGGAGTTTGGCCTACCGGGTTATCATCCCCCCATCAGGACGTGACTACGGCCGCGGTCGGAGCGGCGCGAGCGCTGGCCCAGCAACAAGATCCGGTTGATGGAAACCCGGTCATAGCCCGGGTTGACGGAGAGTCGGCTTCAGTCACCAGCCATACCCCGGAAAGCGAGTTGCGAAGAAACATGTTTGGGTTTATGGCAAACAGAACGCCAGGAGCAGGGCCCTCGAATCCGCGAAATCCGGCTTTGTTCAACAATAACCTGATCTTGGACCCTACGGTGCTAGCAACGGTGATAACCCCAGAAAACGCGGCGGCACGCGCTGCGGATCTGGATGTGGCTCGCCGTGCATTGGATCACCAGAGGAGAGATATGGAAGCTGAGAGACAGGGGATAGCCGCGCGCCAACGCGAGCTGGAAGCATTGGAGAACCGGCTCCAGGTTCAGTCGACCAGGATGCATAATCAGAGATATCAGTCGAGATTACCAGCGACGGGTGGAACTATAAACCCGGCCGCACTATTTATTACACCTCAGGATCAACCAATTCCAGCTGTGAACCAGGAAACCGGACATCAGCCTGCAACCTTGGGGGGACAGCTGGCAAACGTACAAGCCGGGTTACCCACGTTGCAAACAGGAATCGTAACTGGCAATGCAGCGCCACCACCACCACCGCCACGATTTCATACTCCACCAGGTCACTTCAATAACCCCATGGACAATGTATATGCAGCAACATTGGCATTGGATCGCATCCCGTAAGAGAGTCACCTCATGCGGAGGAGACCCGGCGGGCGATAGATCTATTGCGCACAGCAGTGGCTCAGCAGGCCAATTACCCGGATAACAGGAGTGGAATGCACGGAACACCATATGTTAGCCGGTATAATGGAAATACCGGCAATATTCAGACAAGCTCAGCACGGCGGAGAGCAGAGCAGCAGCAAATGCCGCCTCCTCCCCGTAGACCAGCAACACCTGCAGTATCAGCAGCGCAAACTATTGTGGACAGTTCTCGAGCCAGGCGCGCAGCGGCCGGATCTGCGGTACGAGGGCCGGTAGCGGTTGCACCCCCCGCCGTACCTGCAGCAGGATCGCACGTTTCCCGGGTGAGGCCAGTACCGGCAAATTTAGCCGGGCCCAAGTGTTTGTCGGACGCCATCAGAGCAGAGCCTTACCCGGATAAGTTCAAGGAGCCGGGTAAAGTGGTTAATTATGAGCCGACCATCGATCCAGAAACCTGGTTGAGCAGTTATGAGATGGTCATGTCAATTCGCAATGCGTCTGATAATCTTCAAGCCAAGTTTATGTACCTGATGATGTCAGAGGGAGCAGCAAAGTTGTGGTTCAATAATCTACCCGAAAAATCCGTCAATTCATGGAGCGAGCTGAAAACAGCCTTTATCAAGCACTTTCATGGAACATGCAGGAAGTTGTTTACGATCGATGATTTAGAGCGATGTGTTCAGAAGAAGTGAGAATCGGCGCGCAGTTGGGTACGCCGGGTTATGGAAATACTCCACTCGTCTACGGATATCCAGCCAAAGGATGCATTACAAGCTATGGCAAAGACATGCAAGTATATACCCTTAGTGCAAAAGTTAACGTGCATGAAATCTAGTCGGAATGCTTCAGAGGTTACAATGGGAGAATTGATGGACGCGTGCAATAAGCACGCCGCCACAGATACCACAGAGGAGGATGTCGATGATAAGAAAGCAAAAGCCAACGCAAGCAACAGTGGAAGACCCGGCAATGGGACAGCGCCGGGAAACAATGGAGGGAATAATGGAAACAACCAAAACAAGCGCCCGTATGAGGGAAGTTCCGAGTTTGTCGCCAATACAGAAGCCGGGTTTGCAAGACCTAGAGCAGAGGGAAATTTCAACGGAGGAAACTTTAATGGGGGAAACTACCAAGGACCACCAAGGCTGGCTAATCACATAGAGGCCTTCAGGATGCCCTATCCGCGTCATAGCAGGAACGGTAGGCCGGCTAATCATTCATTGGAGCAGTGCATAGATTTACAGAGATGGAAGAATGAAGAAATACAGAAGGCAACGCGAGGTGCAGGCCGGGGAGCAGGGCCGGGTCCGGGCGGAAACCCGGGCAATGGCCCACCCCCGGCTGGCAACGCAGGAGGCGGTAATCCGGGTAACAACCAAGGAGGCGCTGGAGGTTTCCAAGCCAACCCCAAGCAGCTAGGGCAGTACCATGTCCGTACTACGGGGACTTCCAACAAAGACAGAAAGATACTTAAAAAAGTAGTAAATTCGGTTTCTTCAGCTGTCCCGAGGTACTTGAGATGGTCAGATCAAGAGGTAACATGGAGCAGAAGGGATCACCCGGAAAGAATAGATCATCCGGGTGTGTTGGCTTTGGTGGTTGCACCACAGGTCAATGGTTACGAGCTGAAAAAGGTCCTGATGGATGGCGGAAGTAGCATCAATATTTTATATTGGGAAACTTTCTTACGCATGGGGCTAAAGGAATCTCAGTTGCAAAAAAGTTCCACAGTTTTTCATGGGATTGTGCCGGGTCACTCGGCGTGCCCTGAGGGAAAGATAAGACTGGAAGTTGCTTTTGGAGAATCAAAGGATAATTTCCGAGTGGAGTGGCTCACGTTCGAGGTGGTAAAGTTGCGCAGCCCCTATCACGCGCTACTCGGAAGGCCGGCTTACGCCAAGTTCATGGCCAGGCCGTGTTACGTATACCTACAGCTAAAGATCCCGGGTCCCAAGCAAACCATCACCATACATGGGAGCCGGGTTATAGCAGCTGAGTGTGACGAAGGAGACGCGGCAATGGCAGAACAGGCTTGCAGAAAGGAAGAGCTCAAGTATTACCGGTCTCAGGTAGACCCGGATGACAGAACGGCATTGAAGAGACCAAATACGGAGGATAAGAGAGCAAAATTCAAAGCAGCACAGGATACCAAGATGGTGGCTTTTGTCGAAGGTGATCCCTCCAAGAAATTTGCTATAGGATCTAACCTAGACAGTAAGAAGGAAGAGGCACTCATTGAGTTTATTCGCGGAAATCAAGATGTTTTCGCTTGGACACCCAGCGATATGCCAGGTATCCCGACCGAGTTAGCTGAGCACAGTTTGCATGTTGATCCTAAGTCTCGGCCCGTGAAGCAGGGCCTGAGAAAAATGAATGAGGAAAGAAGAAAGGCTATAGGAGCGGAGATAGCTCGGCTACTTGCAGCCGGCTTTATCATGGAGGTTTTTCACCCGGATTGGTTGGCAAATCCGGTTCTAGTGATGAAAAAGAGTAACGAGTGGAGGATGTGTATTGATTACACGAGTCTCAACAAGCATTGCCCAAAGGATCCGTTTGCTCTTCCAAGGATAGATCAGATCATAGACGCAGTGGCTGGAAGTGACCTATTATGTTTCCTGGATGCATATTCCGGGTATCATCAGATCAAGCTCAAGAAGGAAGATTGGGAGAAAACATCGTTCATAACCCCCTTTGGAGCTTTCTGTTACAAAACCATGACTTTCGGATTGAAGAACGCTGGTGCAACCTACCAGCGGTGCATACAGAAGTGTTTTGAGGATCAGATTGGACGCAATGTTCACGCTTATGTTGATGATGTGGTGATCAAAACAAGGAAGGCAGAAACGTTCATTGATGACTTAAAGGAAACATTCGGGAACCTGAGAAGATATCAGATGAAGCTTAACCCCACCAAGTGTGTATTTGGAGTTCCAGCAGGAAAATTACTCGGATTCATTGTTTCCGAGAGAGGGATCGAGGCAAACCCGGACAAGATCAAAGCTATCCAGAGTCTGAAAAAGCCGGAAAACCTAAAGCATGTTCAAAAGCTTACAGGGTGCGTAGCAGCATTAAGCCGGTTTATATCAAGGCTTGGAGAGAAGGCGATACCCTTATACCGGCTCTTGAGGAAAACCAACAAATTCGTTTGGGACCAAGAGGCGGATGAGGCGTTCGAGGCACTAAAAAAGCAATTATCTGAGGCGT
Organism: Alopecurus myosuroides; assembly: GCA_028641055.1. Taxonomy (NCBI): domain Eukaryota; kingdom Viridiplantae; phylum Streptophyta; class Magnoliopsida; order Poales; family Poaceae; genus Alopecurus; species Alopecurus myosuroides. The sequence goes on along the minus strand of CM054057.1, from coordinate 736,022,973 downwards.
CGGTCTTAGCAGCGCCGGGTCCTAAGGAGCCCATGTTACTATACATTGCGGGTGGGCCCCGGGCGGTTAGCGCAGTGGTTGTTGTTGAGCGTAAAGAGGATGGAAAAGATCACCCGGTACAGAGGCCGGTTTATTACGTAAGCGAGGTACTATCAGAAGCAAAGCAACGTTACCCACATTGGCAAAAGCTAGTTTTCGGGGTCTTTATGGCCAGCCGGAAATTGAAACCATATTTTCAGGAACACCCCATAACAGTGGTTAGCTCTATACCAATGTCGAATATTATCAGAAACTCAGATGCAACAGGTAGAATAGCCAAGTGGGCCATTGAGATGGGAGATTGTCACATCAACTACGAGCCCAGGTCTGCAATCAAATCTCAAGCTTTAGTTGATTTTATCAATGATTGGACTCACACGAGCATGCCCACAATGACACCAAGTTCCGAGTCTTGGGTCATGCACTTCGATGGTTCAAAGCAGTATGAGGGATCAAGAGCTGGGGTGGTGCTCACATCGCCCAAGGGAGACAAACTGAGTTATGTGTTGCAAATTCACTTTGATTGCTCCAACAACGTGGCCGAGTATGAGGCATTGTTACATGGATTGAGGGTAGCAAAGGAGATGAACATCCGGCGAATACGGTGCTATGGAGATTCGGATCTTGTGGTACAGCAGGTCTCAGGAACTTGGGATAGAATGGATGCAACAATGGCAGCATACCGCAGAGAGGTGGACAGGGTTGCCGAGTGTTTTTCCGGGTATGAGGTGGAGCATATTGACAGGCGAAAGAACGAGGCAGCAGATGCGCTCGCAAGACTCGGCTCGCGCAGAGAGCCGGTTCCACCCAACGTCTTCCTGGACGAGTTATGGCGGCCATCTGTTAAAACCGACTCTGAGGAAGAGGTGGCTAACCAAGACCCGGATTTGGAGCTCGTGGCCACGGTACGTGCCATTCCCGAGTGGACAGAGCCGTTTCTAGCTTACTTATCACGAGGCGTGTTACCACCACAGGAAGTTTTAGCAAGGCAAATTCTGAGACGGGCAAAGGGCTATTCTATTATCAATGGAGAGCTGTATAAAAGGAGTGCAGCAGGAGTCTTTTTGCGCTGTGTAGCACCAGAAGAAGGCCGGCAGATCTTGAAGGAGATCCACGAAGGTGATTGCGGGCATCATGCCTCCACAAGATCCCTTGTGGCCAAAGCATATGGGCACGGTTTCTTTTGGCTCACAGCCTTAGCAGACGCGGAGCGCTTGGTGGCAAGGTGCGATGGATGTCAAAGGTACGCTCGCCAAATCCATGTGCCAGCTATGGAGTTGCAAACAATCCCACTGACCTGGCCGTTTGCTGTTTGGGGCATGGATATGGTGGGCCCCTTCCACATGTCACCGTGCAAAAAGACTCATCTTGTGGTAGCTATCGATAAATTTACAAAGTGGGTTGAAGTTATGCCAGTTACCAATTGAGAAGCAATCACAGCAGTCAAGTTCCTGAAAAGGATCATCTACAGGTTTGGATACCCTCACAGCATAATAACAGACAATGGAACCAACATGTCCTTAGGTGAGATGGAGAAATTCTGCGAAAACAATGGTATCTGGCTTGACATAGCCTCGGTATCCCATCCACAAGCCAATGGACAGGTGGAGAGGGCAAACCAGGAGTTACTTCGTGGGTTAAAACCACGGCTGCGAGTCCCGTGCATCAGAGCCGCTGGAGCATGGGTGGAAGAGCTGCCATCAGTAGTTTGGGGAATTAACACTACACATAACAGATATACTCAGATGACCCCGTTTTTCATGGTTTATGGTGCAGAGGCGGTATTACCGAGTGACATTATTCACGACTCGCCCCGAGTATCGGCTTACGTTGAGGTGGAGAACGAGAAGACCCGGCAGGATGCCGTGGATATGCTAGAAGAACACAGAGAACAAGCCTTGGAGAGATCAGCTATATATCAGCAGGATCTGAGGAGATACCATAGTCGGCGGGTCAAAACCCGGGTCTTCCAGGAAGGGGACCTGGTGTTGCGCTTGGTACAATCAAAGGAAGGAAAGCACAAGTTATCTCCACCATGGGAAGGACCGTTCATCATAAGCCAGAATTTGCACAATGGATCGTATTACTTGATATATGCAAGGGAAGAGTCGGATACTGTCAATGACACCGCTCACACCACTTCATCTATGCAAGAGAGGGAGAGACCATGGAACGTGGCACAGCTACGTCCCTACTACACCTAGAATAGACTAGTCTTACAAGTGGAACTACACGATGTAACAGGCAGCAGGTTTCAGACGCACTCTTTTCCTATCCAGGGTACCTAAGGGGACTGGAGGGTTTTTAATGAGGCGGCTTGCTGACCTAACTTTTCTGATATCAATAAAGAGAGGGTTAAACCATGATATTGTTTCTTTCTTGTGTGTTTTTGTTAAGTTCTTATATTCCTGTTCTTGCTTTCTGTTTTTTATTTTTGTCAGGTAAGCATTATTTGTTTGTTTGCAGTATATTAGTTTTTCTAAAGGTTATATATATAGGTCTTGGGGGCTGATTGCTTGAATAGCACATTTGCAAACTCAAAGACCTGGCCACGATGTCATTAAGTTATAAGGACCGATTACTTGCAATAAGTACGGTTACAATCTTATAACCGGACAATAGAGCCAAATTTTTCTTGATTTCTTTTGTTTAAGCTTGATGTGACTCGCAAAAATGTGGCATGCTTTGCTAGCATGTAATTACAATCAGTCATGATGCCCAATGGGACTTGCCTGACCCTGTTTTTATACAGTTATAGCAGCATTGAATATCCACGCGAAAGCCGGCTTACAGCAAAGAGGATCAAAAGGGTCATCCAAACCACAAGTTATGCAGAGTACAAGGTTAACAGCCGGAAACTCGCAACATATTAAGCATAACTTCAAACCTATGTGAGTAACTCTATGTTTTGGGCCTTAGCAGAAACAATTTGCTCTTTTGAAACCACCAAACCCTTAGACTCAGAAATTCGGGTCTTGGGGACTTGGGAATTCGAAAATAGCAACAAATTGTCTAGCTATCAAGCTTAAAACCCAAAAATCCAATTCTTGGGGACGTGGGGACTTAGGAAATAAAGTCCACTTGTCAAAAATCCCTGAGACCCGGAAACCGAGTCTCACAAAGGGAAAAATAGCGAAAATCGTAAAACCAGCAACAAAAAGTTCAAGACTAGGAAATAACAAATCCATGCAAAAGGCCAGAAGGGCCACAAAAGCTATTAAGGTTTTAGCGTATTACAAACCGAGGAAGTTGTATCGAAAAGTGCACAGGCGCACTATTAAAAGAATAATTGTTTTAGGCATATTACAAAATGCCCATTGGCCGAATAAAGTGTTTGCGGTGGTAAAAGGTGAAACTTTACTCGGCATCCTTGGCCGAGTCATCGACGTTGTCCTTGGCAGCCGGGTCTTGGACTTGCTCTTCGGTGGTCTTCCCAGCTCCTGTATCCGGATTAGCAGCAGAGTCGGCACGAGCCGGCGGACGGACAGCCGGCGTAGAGGAGGAAGGCGCAGTATCGGCCTCAGCTTTTCTCTTGGCAGCTTCCTCCTTCCTCTTGGCAGATTCCGCCTTCCACTTCTTCAGCATGTCAAAAGGCTTAGGCAGATCCGACTGAATGGGCTTGCCTTCGGCATCGTAAGGTGGAACGATGTTGCTTAGGTCCAGACTGTCGGCGATCAAGCTCGCCGAGTGACGCACCTCAGTATTAATGGCCTTGAAGTTCTTGCCGGTAAATTTGGAGCCGTCGTTGTTGAATTCGGGAAACCCGCCCACGAGCTTTGCCGGCTCAAGCCTGGGAAAATAGGCCTTGGCCAGAGCAAGCCCGCGGGTTACCCCAACCCGGCACGACGAACGCTTCCGGTGGTCAATCCACTCGGGGATGGTGGAACATACGTCAAGCAAAGTGTCCAAGCCACAGTAACCCACAGCCGGCCACTTCACAGCCTCCAAAATCCACTTGGTGCCGGCAGAAAATTGCCGGATTACGGCCTTCAGTGTCTTTAATTTCTCAATGTCATCTTCGTCTGGGGCCGCTTCACCCGGGCCTGCAGTATAACAGAAAAGGTTCAAGCAATAACATCCGGGTATCTTGCCTAATGGAAAACCTGGGTTATAATTAGCGAGTTATAAATATTTACCAAGCAGAGCGCGATAAGTGTCGGCAATCTGAGCCGAGACCTTTTTCAGCGCACTTTCGGCATTGTGGTATTTCTTGTTATACTTTTTCACGTCCTTGTCGAGATTCTGCACTTCAACCTCTAGCTCTGCACGCAGCTTTGTCTCGGCCTGGAGGAGCTGGTTGGTTTTGGCCAACACCTCCTCAGACCAGGTCACTTGTGCCTGTGGAAAAAGAAAAGGGAAAGATTAGTCGGATATAAGAAAACGCCAGATATGAAAGGAAGTACCGAGTAAACTTTGCCTAGTTAAACTCGGAACTTGGGGACTAGGTGAGTATATACACAATATTGATCAGGATTACCTGGTGCTCTGCAGCCATGGCCTCAAGGATGTCTCTCTCGGTGGTCTTCAGAGCGAAGAGCTGATCTAGCATTTCTTCGTAGGAGAGATCGCCGAGCTTCAGCTTGGAAGAGCCGGGGTTCTGGTCACCCGGAGGCGGGGTTCTCTCCTTCTTGGGGGTGGACACCCGGTCGCCTGGTGTTGGGAGTGGGATCACCCCTTCCCCGTGCCAGGATCTCGTCGCCATCATCTCCGGGTGTGTGTCTCCTACTCGGCCGGGTTTTTGAGCAGGTCTTCTTCTTTGTCTTCTTCTTCCACGCCGCCAGCCGCGGCCTTCACAGTGTATTCCGGATCCTCCATCGCCGTGTTATCCACATCCATATCGTCCGGGTCACTGCTCGTGACCTTGGCTCTGGGAAAGAGAAAAAGAAACAGTCAGTATATGGTAAACGAGAGGTATGGAAAAAGTTAGTGTATTGAGTAGCAAGAAAAGTGACTTACCCGGTGTTCACGACGAAATCCGCTGGGAGATCGTTGCTAGACCCGGAAGAAACTGATAAAGAGTGTGAAAGTGAGACCCGGATTTGTCCGGCCAGAGGATGATTTGGAGAGGGAAATCTCTGAGGAAGGCGAGAAGAATGAGTTTGGGGAATACCGGCTTTGCGAGCGGGGGACGAAGGGATGCCCGGGTTAAGAGGATCACCACCCGGGGAATTCCGGGTTACCCTACGTTTGACTGGGACGGGTTCCTTCAAGCGTGATGAATCGATCAAATGTTGGTTAAGTTCGCACATGTTAGCGTACTAATAGGGTTTGGAGGTCATAGAGGAGTAAGGCACCTTGAATACAACCCCCCCGGGTCTTCCTCTTCGCCCCAACGTCTATGTCCGGCTCAGCCTCGCTTTCATCAGATTGGGTCTCCTCCTTATCCTCCAACCCTGGGAATTATAGCATATTATCGAAAAAAGGTTGGAAAAACAAGTTGACAGAAAGGGAAACGAGTGAGACTCGGATGTTACCCTCATCAGTATCAACCGACTCCTCGTCCTCTTCCGAGTTTTCGGAAGGAGGAGGGGTCTCAATCTTCCAGAAAGCGCTATCTTCCTGAGATAAAAATACAGTGATAAAAGTTAGTGGTTGTACCAGAAAAATGTCAGTCGGATAAAGAGTAATGGCCGGATCTTACGGCTAGAGCCGGGTTATCCCGCGTGTAGGGGTCCAGGCCGGCTATGTTCCGGATCACCTCCAGTTTCTCGGCCAGAAAGTTTTTCATGATCTTGTTTGCATCTGCGGCTGGATAATTTCTCATCGAATAGCGAAGAGAATCGGTGACGTGCCCAGAATAGTTGCACATAAGTTTGGGCCGGACACTGTTGGGTTGAACTCAGAAAGTTACCCAGGTTTTAATGAGATTGAGCCCTAGGAGACCGTGGGCCGACAGTACGACTAGTTTGTGCAGGAGGGGTTGGATAGATTGCCTCTCGGCATCAGTAGCAAAGGAGCTGAAACTATCGGATAAATTAAGGAGGTTTTCGGTGAAACCCGAAAGTTGCTTCTCGCCGGCTGGCGAGGTATCCTGGAAGTAGAAGTACGTTTTCTCCCAATGTTTAACATGGGAGCTAAGACCCAGAGTCGGCATGAGGGAATTTTTCCTCCTCTGGATGGAGACCCCTCCACAGACTACGAGGGCCCCATCGCCGCTCTCTCGGCACGGCTTGCATTGAAAAAGTTCAAGGAAAAGAGCCAGATTCGGTGGAATGCATAGATATGACTTGCACAAAACTATAAAATGAGTGATGTTGAGCATAGAATTGGGACCTACGTCAAAAACCCGGAGTTTGTAGTGATCTAGCAGTTCGCGGAAGAAAGGGTGACCCGGGGGGCGGAAACCCCGGATCACGTGTTCAACGAAGACTACTACCTCATCGAGACCCGGAGAAGGCCGAGTCTCCTCTCCAGGTACTCTCCAGTGAATTTCCTCTCCGACGGGCAAGACCCCCGACTCTGCCAGTTCGTCCAGCTTGGCCTTGGTCACGGTCGATCTCGCCCAGTTGGCAGAGATCGATTGACTCGGCTTCGCCTTGCTGGCCGGCTGTTTCCCCTTCAGTTTCGCGTTGGCCTTAGGCATGAGCTTAATCTAAAAGAAGGACAAAGCACAGAGTATAAACAACTTGAGACCCGGAAAATGGCTTATCCGACTTTAGTAAAGAACACTGCAAGAAATCCTGGCCGATTGGATCTAGGCGAGAAAAATATGGGAAAAATTGTGGTCACAGGTATTTGAAGGTGTGAGGCGCAATTAGATCTAAAACCTATGGAAGTGCGAGTGTGGAGTATTCAACTAATAAGAAACATGAAAGGTATCGAGAAACGGAACCGGATCCCATCTAGTTGCGCGAAATCAAAGGTGGAATCCATGGGATTAAGGTGGCTTACCGGCGGGATCTAGGAGGAGAACGCGGCAGCGGCGGATGGCCCGACGGCGGTGATTCCTAGGGGCCTCCGGTGATCTACTCGAGGGCACGGCGGCGAAAGTCAACGGCGGCGTCACAGGGACGGGTGCGGCGTGCGGACGGTGGCGGCTCGACTCCGGTGACGTATTCGTGGACGGCGCAGCGGTGCGAGCTTGAGCTCGAAAGTGAGGGCGCCGAGAGGAAGTGGAGATGAAGAGGTAGGGAGAAATGAAGTGCGGATCTGAAAAATGACGCTTGGGCGCTTATTTATAGCCGCTGAGTGGGAAGGTGCCCTAGGGTTGGGCGGCAAAGGCCAAAAATTTCGGAAAAAGATGTTCAGCCGGATTTTTTGGGATAAGCATTGAAGGCACCCGTTACGAGATATCCGGAAAAAATTGAAACAGATTGCGAGCGCGATATTCGGACTAGCTAGCGAACGGTGCGAGTCTGGGTCTTACGTGTTTCCTCGGAGTGTTGACCCGGGAAAACATTGTTCGACTCAGGAAAAGCCGGGTTATTATATGGACCGCCCACGGAGATAGGCCTAGCTGTTATCAAAGCGCTTTAACCCGGTATTTTATAGATTTGTATGTTTATTATTTTGCAGGGAATAGCGTGCGCTTCATGGTTGGTCCCGCGAAGCCCAAGCTATTCTGGGGACTACTGATGGAGGGATGATAACCCGGTAGGCTAACGCCAAGGTGTAACCCAGCCCAAAGGGAACCGCGCAAGACCCAGCTCAAGGAAGGGGAGTTTCTAGAAGGCCCAAGAAGTAGTGTAGGCCTCGTAACCCGGCTTTTGGGGTTACTATTAGGGAACTTAGGGTTTGTATGCGGTTACTAGGTAGGATTCCGGGTGTGTCTTGGATAGGAAGCCAGGGGGCCGGGTAAGATATAAACCGGCTCCTAGGGTTAGAAAAGGAGAACTTCATCAGATATTCGAGTATCCTTGTAATACAAGAGTTGATATTGTAACCCTAGATCGGAGACTCGGCGACTTGATTGCCAGAGCTGCCAGATCGATTGATAGTATGATTTCCCCTGAGCGAAACCCTCTCCCAAATACCAGAGTCGAATTACCCCAAGATAAGTTACCCCTGGTAACGTCTGCCGTGATTATCCCACGACAGGCCCCCTGAGGCCCCCCTCCGGGTCTCTTCGGGACTCCGTGGAACCTCCAGGATTTCTAAGACTTCCCGAATTCCTTCAATGTTCATGAGGAAGACTAGAACAAATAATTAGACAACAAGCAATATCACATCATGAATCAATTAATGATGTTTCTGGGACAAATGCACATAAAACTCAGAATGGCAAACATGCTCTCTCAACTGTGCATAAAGTTAGAAGATGGGGACTCAACATAAAAGTAAAAGAAAATCCCTTCGCAGAGGGGAGCATGGATCACTCATGTGCTAGAGCTTTTATTTTATTAAACAGAGGTATAAAAACTTGACACTCCGCCCAACCATCTTTCACAAACCATGGCTAACTGAATCCTCGGGTGCCTGCCAACAATCACATACCGTGGAGGAGTGTCTATATTTTAAGAGAGGTGTATGCTTATGTCAATGAATGGTAAATAGAAAATACAGTACGTCACAAGACAACTAGACTTCACAAGAGCGGCTCCCATAGAAGGACGCATCTGGGTAGAAGGTCATCCCTCTTTTTCTTTTGTTTACACAATTATGCTTTGACCGACAAATCAGGGGTAAAAATAGTGAAGAGAATTTGTGTTATTAATTTGGGGCTGGGCACCCCGCTGCCAGCTCTTCTATCATTGGATAAGCGGATGAAGCCACTAGTCCAAGGTGTGAAAGTCCAATCAACAAGTGAGATAAAGATTCTCTATTTACGTCCTCATGAGCTAAAACAGGAGTAATTTTGAAAGTTTTAAAGGTAACACATGAGCAATTTACTTTGGAGTGGCGGTTAAATACCACATGTAGGTAGGTATGGTGGAAACAATGGGAAAACTTTAGTTTTCGGGAGTTGGATGCACAAGTAGAGCTCATACTCAATACAGGTGGAGGCTAGCAAAAGATTGGGTGCGACAAATCAAGAGAGCATAAGAGCCATAATCATGCATAGCGACATAAACATCATTAATCAAAGCATAAGTGGTACCAAAAATTCTAAAACTAAATGATCATGGAGGCTATTCGTGACTGGTTCATAGTCATAAACATGGTGTGAGCATGCGCCAAGTCAACCAAATAAAACATTCAAAGGAGAACACCACATATTTATGCTTCAATATGACAAGAACAACTCCTGATTCTTTTAATGGAACATTAAACACTCTCAGCTACTTGAGGCTAATTATGCTACTCAATAACCACAAGGCTATAAAACTAAAATAACATTTAGCATGATATGAAAAAGTTATAGCCACAGTCTATACAAGCTTCTACTTGCACCGTTAAAAATTCAACCTCAAGCAGCAATTTCTTTTCCCAACAAGCACCATACAAATCATGCTTTAACAAAACTCTCTAAATGCTACAGCAACCAAACATGAGAGGACTCACATAACACTACTAAAACTAACAGCAAGGATAACGAGAGCTAAACAGGAAATCTTTGCAGCGGGTAGAAGAAAAACTAAGAATACTAGCATAGCAAGTATTCAAACAAAAAAGTGGAGCGTGTCTCTCTCCCAAACACAGAATGCTAGGATCCAACTATATTATTGCAGCAAGGAAAACAAAAGAAAACAAAAGAAAAACAAACAAACGCTCCAAGTAAACTTCATATGATGTGACCGAGTAAAAATATAGTTTCACGAGAAGTGACCTGATAGATAGTTGATGAAAAAGAGGATGCATTGGGCATCCCCAAGATTAGATGCTTGAGTCTTCTAAAAATATTCTTGTATGAACCACGGGGGGCATCCCCAAGCTTTGACCTTGCACTCTTCTTGATCACATACATCACCTCTTTTCTTGACCCTTGAAACCTTCCTTCACACCACACTCAAACAGTAATTCGCATTAGAGGGTTAGTGCAACAATTAAAAATCCATGGGTTTTGTATGGCACAAGTGCTATTGATACTTTTAAACATTAGCTACAGCCACTAATGTTTTGTGAAGCAAAGAAATCCACTTGACATCGCAAAAGAGCAAATTCAAGAAAATCTGTCAAAACCAGACCTGTCTGTAGAGACGAATTTTTTCGAGGCACTTACGTTGCTCAGATCGAAAAACTTAAAGAACAAAAAATTTGCGGAATTAGCCGAGGAATAAGCACAAAAATTTCAGATCACCCTGGTCTTCCAGGATTTTATATGATTTTTTACGGTGGACAGCAAAAATCTGTTTCCTGCGCAGAAATCCGAAAACCAACTCCAACTCTCGTCAGAAACCTTACTTGGCACTACTAAAACATGACAAGAAAGATATAAAGGAGTTTCTACAGAAGTATACCACCCCTTGACTCAAAGAAAACAGAGAAAAACAAAGCAAAAATAAAACCATAGGTTATCTCCTAAGAAGTGCATTTCTTTAACGCCTTTTAGCTAGGCCTAGAAAAGTGGAATCAAGTATTTTCAAGTGAAGAAGCATCCAAATTGTAACTTGTTCGAATAACGAAATCAAAAGGCAACTTTATTCTCTTTCTAGGAAAGTGTTCCATACCTTTCTTGAGTGGGAACTGAAATTTAATATCCCCCTCTTTCATATCAATAACATAACCAACAGTTCTAAGAAAAGGGCTTCCCAAATCAATTGGACAAGAAGCATTGCATTCAATATTCAAGACAACAATATAAACAGGGATAAGAGTATTATTAACCATGATAAGAACATCATAAACTCTCCCCAAAGGTTTCTTTCTAACATTATCAATAAGACGAATATCCAAATAACAAGGTTCCAATGGTGGCAAATCAAGAATATCATAGAGTTTCTAGGGAATAACAGAGATACTAGCACCAAAATCACATACATCATTGCAATCAAAATCATTCACTTTCATTTTAATAATAGGTTCCCAACCATCATCTAGCTTCCTAGGGATAGAGGCTTCACATCTTAATTCATCCTCTCTAATTTGCATGAGAGCATTTGTAATATGTTTTGTGAAAGCCATATTCATAGCACTAGCATTAGGACAACTAGCAAGCTTTTGTAAGAACTTAATCACTTCAGTTATGTTGAAATCATCAAAGTCAAGATCGTTTTTATCAAAGATAATGGGACCATTGTCTCCCATGTTTCTAAAAATTTCAGCACTTTTCTCAAGAGCATTTTAGCAGTTTCAGGCAGTTTTGCAATTTTACTAGAAGAAGTGGGAGTGTTTCCAACACCAATTACTTTACCATTGACAGTAGAAGGTTTTCTAGCATGAGAAGCTTCAGTTTTACTAGTGGTGGTAATGGTGCAAACATTAGCTATATTATTCTTTCTAGCTATTTCATCTTCTCTTTCCCATCTAGTATGCAATTCAGCTAACATTCTAACATTATCATCAATTCGAATTTGGATAGCATTTGTAGCAGCAAAAGGATTCTCATCTATGGTTTCAGTTTTAGCATTCATTCGATTATTCAAAGAAGATTGAGCTTCAGACATGGAATAAATTGAAGTTTCAGCATGAGCATTTTTAACTTGCAACCGAGATATTTCTCTATTTAAACTCTCAAGTTGATAGCTGATATTTCTTAGCATAGCAGATTGTTCTTCCATGGTTTTAGTAAATAATTTATTTTTCTCAATTTTTTTTTTGCATAAAGTCTTTAGTGGCTCTTTGAACTTCTAAAATTCTTTCATTAGACATTCCAGTTCTATCATTATTACCACTAATAAAAGGATATGGCCTATAATTGTTACTACCAAAATTATTCCTATAAGCATTGGTGTTGAATTTTTTTTTAATGAAGTTCACATCAACATGCTCTTCTTGAGAAACCAAAGAGGCTAAAGGAACATTATATGTATCAATAGGAGCATGGCCATTCACAAGCATAGACATAATAGCATCAAGTCTCTCATTCAAAGAGGAGGTTTCTTCAACAGAATTTACCTTCGTACCAGTTGTAGCCCTCTCAGTGTGCCACTCGGAATAATTTACCATCATATAATCAAGAAGCTTTGTTGCTAACCCCAAGGTCATGGACATAAAGGTTCCTCCAGCAGCTGAATCCAGAAGGTTTCTTGAAGAAAAATTCAGACCTACATAAAAGGTTTGGATGATCATCCAAGTAATCAGTCCATGAGTGGGACAATTCTTTACCAAAGATTTTATTCTTTCCCAAGCTTTAGCAACATGCTCATTATCAAGTTGCTTAAAATTCATAATTCTACTTCTTAAAGATATAATCCTAGCAGGAGGATAATATTTTTCCAATGAAAGCATCTTTACACTTAGTCCAAGAATCAATACTATTTCTAGGAAAAGATAGCAACCATTCTTTAGCTCTTCCTCTCAAAGAGAAAGGAAACAATTTCAGTTTAATAATATCTCAATTAACATCTTTATATTTTTGCATCTCACATAGTTCAACAAAATTATTAAGATGGGCAGCAACATCATCAATACTAACACCAGAAAATTTCTCTCTCGTAACAAGGTTTAACAGGGCAGGTTTTATCTCATAAAAATCAGCAGTAGGAGCATGTGGAGCAATAGGTGTGCTAATGAAATCATTGTTGTTGGTGCTAGTAAAGTCACACAACTTAGTGTTCTCAGGAGTAGTCATTTTAACAAGACTACAGACACTAAATAAAACTACAGCTAGAATAAGAACTAATTTTTTGTGTGTTTTTGATAAAGAGAATCAAACAAGACAAAATAAAATAAGCAAAACAAAAACAAAGTAAAGAGATTGGAAGTGAGAGACTCCCCTTGCAGAAATTCTCTTCCTCCCCGGTAACGATGCTAGGAAAATATCTTGATGCGCGTGATACACACGTTTGTTGGGAGACCCCAAGAGGAAGGTATGAAGAGCAGAGTAGCAAGTTTCCCTCAGAAAGAAACCAAGGTTGAATCGACTAGTAGGAGGAAGGAGTAACTTCGGAAGGTGAAGCAGCTAAGATGGCAGGGCGCACTACCGGTTCAGAAACAACGTGGAACCTGCACAACACAATCAAATCACTTTGCCCCCAACGAAGCAGTGAGGTTGTCAATCTCACTGGTTTTGCTGAACACAAAGAGGTTAAATGTATGGTGTGGAAAACAGTAGTAACAGTATGAAAGCCGTATGAAAGTAGTAGGTGTTTATCTGTATGAGGAAAAAGGACCGGGATCCACAGTTCACTAGTGGTGTCTCTCCGTGAAAGATAAATAACATGTGTGGTGAACAAATTACGGCTGGGCAATTGACAGAAATGAAGGTTGCACCGTAGTGCATATGCAAGACATAAAGATTACTATGTGATTCATGCGGGCATTACAACAAGATACATAGACCGTTATTCAACTTCGTCTATAACTGAAAATCCACCCTCCGAATATCATCCGAACAAACGTTGGGTATTAAGTTGCAAGCAACAGATAATCGCGGTAAGGAAAGTGTGTAATGTAAACAATAACATCATCCTTAGACAAATCATCGTTGTTTTCTCCCTAATGGCAACAACACATCCTCCATCCGTCACGTTTCTGTCACTCGAGCACAGATGAAAAGGAGGCATGAACCCACTCTCGAGCATAAATACTCCCTCTTGGAGTTACTAGCATATATTTGGCCAAAGCATCTACTAACAACGGAGAGCATGCAAGATCATAAATAACATATGCATGAAGATGATCAGAATACATAGCATTCAACATTCATAAGATCCCAACAAATACAACATGTCGCATTACATAAAGATGATCTTGATCATGATAGGCAGCTCACAAGATCTAAACATGAGGTACAAAGTGGAGAGAACAACCATCTAGCTACTGCTATGGACTCGTAGTCCAGGGATGAACTACTCACGCATCACTTCGGAGAAGCGCATGGTGGTGTAGACCCCTCCGGTGATGATTTCCCCCTCCGATAGGGTGCCGGGGAGAGCTTCAGAACCCTCCCGATCTTGGGATGATGGTGACGGCGGCCTTGGGTGTTTCTCGGGTAAAAGTGGTATATATCTAGGGTTTACGTCTCGGGGGGATTATATAGGCGAGAGGGCAGAGGTGGTGGAGGCCTGGGGGCCCCACACCACCCCCTGGCGCCGCCAAGGGGGTTGCGCCACCCTACGGTGTGGGCCCCCTGAGGCCTCCCTCCGGGTCTCTTCGGGACTCCGTGGAACCTCCGGGATTTCTAAGACTTCCGGGCTTCTAATTTTCCAATTCCGAGAATATTTTCAGAACAACTTTTTTGAAACTAAAAACAGCAGAAAACAGGGAATTGGCTCTGTGGCATATTGTCAATAGGTTAGTCTGGAAAATCGATAAAAATGACATAAGCTGTATATCAAACATGTGGGAAACAATAGGAAAACAACATGGAACATCATAAATTAGGGATAGATTTATGACGTATCACCCATCTTCAGGTGCCCTTCTGGCTGCTGGAGTCATGCGGTGAATAAAAAATCCTCGCAAATTATCAGCTCATTCCGGACACTTTCATTTTTGGACTTTTTATGCAATAAACACACAAAATAAACAGAAAATGGCACTGGGCACTAGATTAATAGGTGATACATCTATTTTTCCTCACTATTTATATGATAATTTGCCCTTATTCATTGCTATTTTCTCTATTAGAGCACTATACTTATGTTATTTCGTTGTTTCCTCCATGTTTTATAGTTCTATTGAATTATTTATCAGAGTCAGAAAGCAGCTGGAAAACATCTATCAGAAGGGATATTTTCTGGACGTTAGAAAAATCGGGGAAATTCGATCAGAAAATGAGATTTTGTCAGAAAATCACCAGCGGAGCCAAAAGGGCCGCCAGAGGGAAGCCAGGGGCACCAGGCGCGACCTCCCCCTTGGTCGCGCCCAGTGGGCCCCTAGAGGCCCCAGGCCCCTCCAGCAGCTCCCCTTCAGGGTACCTACCCCCCTTGACCTAAAAATCCCGGAGAGGCACTTCATAGAATTTTTTCGTTGCCTCTTCGCAACAAAAACGACAGAGAGAATAAAACACCTTCCTGGCAGGGAGATTCCACCAGGGAAATTCCCTCCCTAAGGGGGAAATCGTCACCACAGTCACCGTCATCGCACCAGGCATCATCAAGATCATCATCATCATCCTCATCACCATCAGCACCATCATCCTCACCATCCACCTCCGTCCCGCTCTAACAATTAGGGTTCTATATCGTTGTTTTCCACTAGTTCTCTCTCCCACTGTGAATTACTTGTTTTTAGTTGATGCTTATGAGATTTATCGGTGTATTCACTTTATGACCAGATTGTTATTTATCCATTTATCACCTCTGATCATATACCTTATGATGTGGTGTGAGTAGATCATTCAGCTCTTGAGGACATGGGAGAAATCTAGTTGTTAGTAATCATGTTTTGTTGGGTAGTATTTACCCGTTTGATATTTAAGTTATGTTGTTATTTCTCTAGTGGTGTTATGTGCACATCGAGAACATAACACTTCACCTTTTAAGGGCCTAGAGGAATGCATTGTGTGTTGGATTGCTTGTGGTGGGTTGCCGGAGTGATAGAAGCCAAAATCCCAACTTGCAATACTTCACATAAGGGAGTAGTAGATATCATGAGTTTATTTCTACGGTTAGATTTATTCCCTAATTACTTTATTGTATTTGCGGACGCTTGCAAGTAGTGTAATCGTAAGTGTGCATTAGTCTTGGATAGGATGGTGCACTAGCATAGGTCTACCCAAATAACACTTACTAAAACGATAAATATTAATCAACGGTGTGTGATGAAAATAACTAGAGTAAACCTCTCGTGTGTCCTCAGGAACGTTTTAGCCTTTATAAGAAGTAACACCGGCTTGTCCTTTGTGCTAAAAAGGATTGGGCCACTTGCAGGAACTATTTACTTCTATTTTTATTTACTTGTTATCGCTTTGTTACTATTACAAAATTCCCTAAACAATAGTTCTCTAGTGTTTATAGTGAAAACTTGCTTGAAACTATTTATCAATACCTTCTGCTCCTCGTTGGGTTCGACACTCTTATTTATCAAAAAATCTACGATTGATCCCCTACACTTGTGGTTCATCAATAGGTTAGTCCAATAAATGATAGAAGATATAGAAAAACATATGAAAAACATGTCGAAAACAAGCACGAAGCATCAAAAATTACAGATATGTTTGGGACGTATCAGCAATGACTGGTCTGAGAGCAACCTTTTTATGCATGTACCAACATCCTTTTTATACATGTTAGTCCCATACCTCTTTTTATGCTCCTCTTGCATGTTCTAGCGTTATGTCCTCCAACTTTGTTGAAGTTGCTGCACAATCTCTGACCTTTAGGGACACCATTCTCATCAAGCTCCGGTTCTGGGCGTGTAGGTGTAGAACTTTCTTTTGCACCCTTTTTCCTGCAGAAATTTTATTAATACTGCCTTTTGTCTTCGCAATTGGTGGCGGCTGGATATGGTCATAATTTTCATCAATACCAGTATCTTCCTTATCCGGTATATCATCAGACTTAGCTTCATGTCGTGACTCATTAGAACCATTGTTCTTGTCTGCCTCGTCATTAACTAATTGTGCATTGACCTCTTGGAAGGCAGACAACACTTTTTTGAACATGTGGTCTGAGGAGCAACCTTTATTCACAATTTTCATGGTCTCGTTGTACAATATCGCCCTTTTGAACTGAACCGTTGTCCTGTCCTCCTCAGATATTATGTAGTCTCCGTGGTTGTATCTTGGCTCTGTCACCGGATCCATTGTGTACCTCTACAAGATATACCTATTTGGTACCTTGTCCAATCTAATATGTTCAAAGACGGCAATAGTGTGCCGGCGGAACAATCCTGCACATAGGATTTCGAAAATTTTTGTTGTCAGCAATGCAGAACCCTAATAAGTACTGTTTTTGATACAATAGCAGGTGAACTTCCTATAGAAAGAACCCTTTAGACATCAAATTGTTTTTTATACTTGGCAGGAGGCAAAACTAACATGCAATAATTTTTTTGCAGTCGAGTAAAACGAGCGAACCTCTAGTTTTTTACAAGTATGCTCTTAGAGTCTGCACCCACTCAAACCTTTTTGTGTTCTTGTCCGCCAAGACGCGAAACTCATGCCCTGACCAAGAAAATACTATACTCTTGTTAGTGTGGTACACAAAGAGCTCTGTTGGAGCATCCCCCGGTTTGATGCAGAATGTTGTGCTGATATAGGTTTTCTCGAAACACATTGCACACATTCCTGGTGTACTTTTCAACCAGGTAATTCCTAAGATGCAAAGTGCTTTGATGCATGCCTTTCTCCCTGATAACGAGAAATCCATGCAAAATACATCAGTAAACTATACAGAACCTCCTTTTTTAAAATTCAGAAATAATACATAGAACTATACTTGTTGAAGCTAACGTCTCTATATTTTCCGCTTCATGCCTAGTTTTTTTGTTCCTTCACAAAGACTTTCTTCAAGATATGATTCATGCTCTTGCATCTCTAAGTCGATGTCATACAGGCACATAACACATCTTTCCAATGTGCTGATATCCAATCTTTTCTCTCAGCCCACAAATTTATCATCACAGTGTTGTTGCGCAAACGTTTTTTTTTTTGAAATGGGTAGCCCAGGCTCTGCATCAGATTGTGCAAACGTACTTGTCTATTAATTCATGCCAGGCATCCTGGTAATCCTTTGGCATCAGCGAATGATTAAGTAGTGCAGAAAGTTCGCCCTTCAGATCAGAGAACACCTTGTAAAGTTCAGACAAATGAATTTCCTGCCTCCTCATGATATGCCATCTGCATAGCTTGTGTAGAGCATGTTTCAAATTGCTTTTATCGCTTTCGCCATTAATGGACACTGATCTGTAGGTAATTTTTTTAATTAGATTCTTTTGGGGGGAATACAATATAAGTGAACACACCCAACAAAACAGTGTTACCCCCCCCCCCCAGAAAAACAAGTGAACCCCTCATAAGAGCTGTTGTGAACTCTTTAGCAGAGGAGTGTTCAGTTTTTTTGGAACATGTTAAAATAACCATGGGTTCCATGCTCCCCATGCATCCCAAGAATGTACTAAACACTCATCTGAATTAGTCCTCACTTTCGTCGTCCATCAATGCAGCTCCAAAAATACACGATTCCAAGTATGTGGCGCTTGTTTCTCTAATATGTTGTATCAAACACCATGGCGTCACCAAAATCCGCATATGCTCCCCTGCAACTTGCATTTGACCAGTAAATGTTTTTTTTATCCTGTCCTCTTCGTCTACCTGTGCGTCAAAGAAAAAGTTTTTTTTTCTTCCATCCTCTTAAAGAACTTGAACATTTTCTGAAATGCACTTTTAGATTTTTCACGAGCAAAAGATGCTTTTCTGCAAATTAGAAGGTGATATATATGGTGGGTTAGAATCAACCAAATCTCAAAAATAGTGAACTGCTAAATGCTATAACTGTGAACTTCTAACTATGGAAACATTGAACTTCCTAATTTCTTACAATTGAGTATATCCTTGTCGTGAAAGGTCAGGTTTCCTCTTCCATTATGCAGCTTAGACATCAGTCCCAGGATGTTTACATGCCTAACATTGCTTTGATCTAGATCCTTGACATAATCCATCGAGGATGGGTCTATTTTCTTGTGTGAATGCATGAATACCATCATTTATGGGCTTAACGACATGGGATTGTGTTCATGTACTATCCCTCGCACGAGACACGTGTCGTCATCTCTATACTTGAATCATATTGATTCCTTGCAAACAGTCCTTTTGCTCATCTTGTCTCTTTGTCGTTCAGAATCACCGATAGATGGCTTGTGTTTACCTTCAGGTACACATTGCAACCAACATGTTCTTTTGTTGCGCTGGCCTATCTTGACTCCAAACCATGTGTGATTGGCATATGTGTTGTAATACTCATATAACTCCTTAAAAGTGTTGAATTATTGACCAATAGCATGCACCGATTTGATTGGGAGCTTTGGCGCCTGTTTTTTATTTTTTTGCCATGATAAACATTTATCTTGTCTTGGTAATTTTTTTAGCAGAAAACTTACGTGCGTGTACGTTAGCAGTTATGTAAGAGTCTACGTTTCTGTAGTTTTAATCGGGCTAGGTGGTGTGACTATTGGTATATGTCAGAGAGGATGTCTTGGAGGCATGTGATATGATTTTCTCCTGGATTCTACCCTGTTTTCACCATGGCAGGATGCATTATGTTCTTACTCGTGCCAGCTTGATGTGTTGCACGGTGAAGTGGAGGGACTTTTCTGGACAAATAACTTCTCTTATTGTCATAGGCCGAATTAGCCAAATCCCTATTAATTGTAGGATTAATATGGTTCATTTGTACTGTATGCTTTTTGCCGCCACTTTCATTGCTCATGCCTGTATGAAATTCATAATCTGGATAAGTGGTCTGCTTTCTAGATGACTCTGCTCCCTGCCCGCCTGGTACGTTGGGAACTCCCTTATGCACTGATCGACGTGGTAGGCAGTACTCGGGATCTAATACAGTCATCTGCTCAGTGATCCGAACTAGAGAGCGTCGAGCTTTTGTAGGACCCACCAGCATAATATATCATTGTCTTCTTGATGTTTGTTGCATTGTTGCACTGCCCTTATGAGAATTGCATCAATAACATAGCTGAACTTACTTTTTGGCATGTTGGGGGCTTCATGTGTCAGAACGTCGGACTGATTCGCTACGGCATGAGAACATAGAGATTGTCCTTCTCTAGGCCAGCTAGATATCTCACATTCAACCTCCTCATTCAAATTTACAACATCCAAGTCGATCAATGCAAAACCCTAGTGTTGTAAATGGCTGATATCCCAACATGCTATGACCATTGTTAATGCCTACCAATTTTTTCCTTATAAATGTCCCAAAATCCTGATATAAAAAAGAAGGAAGAAAAACGTTTTTAATGTGAAAAAATCAGATAGGTGACGAAAACACCTTATACTACAACAAGTGAACCTTCTAACGAATACAATATGGACTTCCAATTTTTTTGTGATCAACTAGCATTGGGGCAAACTAACACGCAAAATTATCTTTCTTAACACTTAATCATTAGTTTTTTTTTGTGCCATGGTAAACTCATGAACCTCAAAAACATGCCAGAAGTAAACTTCCAATATAGTTTAAGATAGTTTTTCATGCCTACTTTGTTTTTACCTTTTCTCGGGGAGTGACACATATCATCTAAATGAACTTCTAATATACTAGTAGTGAACTCCGAAAATCGAGTCACAAACTGCATTCCAAGTATTGTTTTGTACATAGTGGCGATCCTATTCACTTCTAATGGGAGGTTCACAATCATAAAAAATTTAGACAAATTTCTACAAGTTTTTTCAACAGGGAATTTCGTTTTTTTACTGTAGCCTAACCTCTAGATCAGTCATGCCAGGGAAGTTTGTTGAGGTGGATCTAGTTGGACCCCCTCCGTCTCCTCTGTTCTTCGTCGGATCGACGCCATGATGTCTGAAGAAGGACTATTGCCTTCTGCGCAGGGGGAGATGGTAATTCAGTTCCGGGGAGAACATGTTGTGCATGCCGTGTGCACCGAGACCTCCCTCGCGACGGCTACCGCCGCCGCTCGCTCGGTCCCGCGGCTACTGAAGAAGGTCTTCTAGACAGGAGTGATGGCGGATAACACTCCGTGTGCGCCGCGACCTCCCTCGCATCGGCTAGTGCCGACGCTGGCTTGGTCCAGCCACACGGAAGAAGGTCTACTAGATCGGCGGAGTTCACTACTACTTCTTAACAATTACTCTTTAATTTTTTTTGGACGATGATAAACTCATAAACCTCAAAAACATGCCATGAATAAACTTCCAATATAGTTTAAGATAGTTTTTCATGCCTACTTTGATTTTAACTTTTCCAGGGGGAGTGACACATATCATCTAAATGAACATCTAATATACTAGTAGTGAACTCCGAAAATCGAGTCACAAACTGCATTCCTAGTATTTTTTTTTTGTACATAGTGGCGATCTTATTCACTTCTAATGGGAGGTTCACAATCACAAAAAATTTAGACAAATTTCCACAAGTTTTTCAACAGGGAATTTCGCTTTTTACTGTGTAGCCTAACCTCTGGACCAGTCATTCTAGGGAAGTTTGTTGAGGTGGATCTAGTTAGACCCCCTCCATCTCCTCTGTTCTCCGTCGGATCGGCACCATGATGTTTGAAGAAGAAGGACTACCGCCTTCTGCGCAGGGGGAAGATGGCAATTCAGATCGGGGGAGAACATGTCGTGTGCACAGCAATCTCCCTCGCGTCGGCTACCGTCGCCGCTCGCTACTAAAGAAGGTCTTCTAGACAGGGGGTGGTGGTGGAGAACACGCCGTGTGCGCCGCGTCCTCCCTCGCATCGGTTAGCCGACGCTTGCTTGGTCCCGCCGCTTGGAAGAAGTTCTTCTAGATCGGGGGGGGGGGGGGTGGTTGGGTGAGACAGCGCCGTGTGCGCCGCGACCTCCCTCGCGGCCACCGCCGCTCGCATCGGCGTCGCCGATTAGGGGAAGGAAGAGGGGGGTTGGAGGTGGATTCAATTTTTCTGTTGGGGGGGGGGGAGGGATTCTAGGTTAATTCGATTTTTCTATTAGGGGGGTGAGGGTGAGGCGCTGGTTTTTGTTGGGTCGGGAGGGTATCCAGTTCAGTGCAAGGTACGCACCCAAATTCGGAAAGTGTTGTAGAATAGGTATTCTACAACTCTTAAAAGGTTGTTGAATATATATATATATATATATATATATATATATAGAACATGTAGATGGAGCCCGAAGGATCTCGAGTGTTGCATTCATATATAATGTCATTGGTGGGAAAGAAACGATACCTTGAAAAGAGAGTGAAATTACCGACACATCCTAAACAAAATACACAAAGGACCCTAAACCTAAAATATATAGGAAAATCAATCAAAACCTTGGACTCTGACGATAAGCTCTAGAAGAGGCCTCCACCATGGAGGTAGAAAGAACGCCAGGTCGGCGTCTAGAGGGGCCGCCACTTCGCCCATAGATCACAGCAGCAGACATGCATGGCGACCATGTGGTTCTCTCCAAATTGCAGCCGTGACCATCCATCCCCACCTTCGTGATGCACCACCTTCGCGATGCACAAAGGGAGACACAGCTTCGATTCCACCCCTCGCCTCCATCGCCGACCGAAAGATTAGCGAAACAGGTTTTCGCCCCGCTTTATAAATAAAACAAACTGCCAACCGAATCATACAAAGTATCACGACCACCAAGACTTTACACCAGATGGTCCGCTGGGACAGCAACACAAATAAGACGGGAGAAACTCCACCGCACATCAACGACACGATAAATTGTAATGAACGTGTTCATTTTTTCCCTAGAACTCGTGACACCCACACTTTTGCCCTATGTCAAGTAGCTTATTAAACAGGCAAAAAAAAAAGCACAAACACAACACAGCAATCTACGTAAAGATGCATCGATGGCTCAAGATTTCGTGACCCGAAAATGACACCAATGAAAGACCTCGAGTCGAGGAATCAGAACAGGGCACACCACACACGTTGCAGAGTCTCCACAGGGAACATCTCATTCCAAGTGGCACCAGAGAAAAAAAAATCAAATCTTCTTCTTAATAATAACAACAATAATAATAATAACAAATCCGGATTTCGCTTCACCGCATAGCGTCGACTACCGTTCAACCTCGACGAAAAGGCGGCAGAAAGCCATGTGTGTATGTTTTTGATTTCTCTTCCCGGATTTTTTCAAACGCAGGGCCATTGCCCATTTGGCTTTGACCGACATAAAAAGGATTTATTTACTCCCTCCGATCCATATTAATAGGTGCTGAAGTGGATGTATCTAGACATGTTTTATTGCTAGATACATCCACTTCAGCACCTATTAATATGGATCGGAGGGAGTAAAAAAAAGAAACGAATTTACAAGGCAGGAAAAAGAACTCTAAAACCAACAGCACACCCACCGAAATCCTTTTTTTTTTCTCCCTCTACCTTTCCTCCTCCTACCCAGCTCACCTTTTCCTCTACTCTATATCTTGCTCCATTCCCCCCACACGCAAAAGCTTCCCCCATCCCCATGGGCGCCTCCCCCTCGCCTGCCTCCTCCCCCCACCCCCTCCCCGCCGCCGGCGCCTCCCTCTTGCAGCAGGAGCATCAGGGCGGGGGAAGCTCGAGACATGCTGCCGCCTCTCCCTGCGCGCCGCGTGCTCGAGGAAATGCCTCTGCCTGCGCAGATCCCAACAAACGCTAGGACTAGGCGCTCCCCGGGGTCCCTTTTAGCTCCCCTCTAACGAGTTCTGCAGCTCTTTCTTTGCCTTGGTTCTCTCTCTCGGTCTGTGATTTGTGGTGTGTGTTCGGGAGCAGAGTCGTCTGCCGAGGAATCAAGAACCTGCTAGGTTCGGAGGTGCTGACTTTTCTTGTGCGGTTCTGCCGCTTGTATGGGAGTGCCCATCGCCCGGAGGTCCGATTATTGGAGTACCGACCTCGCGATGGCCGACGGCGAGCACAGCGCCGACCTCGGCGTCCGGCCTATTAACGGAGGCCGAGGCGACGGCGCCGCGGACGGGACGGACGGGCCGGAGCGCGTCCCGACGCCGTCCTCGGCGAGGTCCATCGGCTGGCGGCGCTTCTCCTCGCCCGGCCCTCTCCGGTGCACGACGCCAGGGTGAGCCTTTGACTTTCATTTCACATGCCTTGGACCGCATAACCTGCTCTGTTTACTGAATATAAATTTTGCTGGAGTATCAGTTATGACGACGGCGAGGACTCAGACCGGTATTTCTCCCCGGGGAGCGAGATTTCGCAAGATACTTCCGATACCGACTCCCTGAGCACGAGCATCAGCAGGCAGTACACGTTCAGGCTGGCCTCCAGCCCGGTACATAGCCCTATGAAACGGTCGGGGCTATGGGACACCAGTCCTCCGCCTTCCTCCGGGGTAAGCAGTCACTCGAGGCGACATTCTTCTTCATACACCTTGAGTTCCGGCCATGGCGGCTATGATGATGTTGTTGATTCGCCCAACGGCGAGCATGACGGTACCAGACTTCCGATCGATTTCGATAGTACTAGGCTATGGTATCCTCCGTCGCCGCAGCATGGGGGTGATGACTGTGAGAACAGCTTCTTTGAATACGACGATGATGACTATGACAATGCCGATGGGAGGACCTTTGGACATGGTAACCATGGTTCTGGCGGCGGCGATGATTTACGGGGAATCGAAGGAGAACATAACATAGCTCACAAGGAGTTCTTGAGGAACGCTTTGCATGGGCATTTCAGGGCTCTCGTGTCACAACTTCTCCAAGGTCATGGAGTTGATCTCGTGGACAGATGGTCGGACATCGTGTCCTCGTTAGCATGGCAGGCAGCTACGTTTGTGCGGCCAGACACAAGCAAAGGCGGCAGCATGGATCCCACCAGCTATGTCAAAGTCAAATGTGTAGCGTCAGGGGATCCCAACGATAGGTATGCGCTATAACCGTATTCAGCAATTATCTAGATCTTTGTCAGCCTATTTTTGGAGCTAAATCATTATTCATCTGTTTGCAGTGCTTTTATTAAAGGTGTTGTTTGTTCTAAGAATGTAAAACATAAACGTATGGTGTCGGAGCATGAGAACCCTAGAATTCTCCTTTTGGGAGGAGCATTGGAACACCAAAAGGTTACAAACAAACTAGCATCCATAAACAGCATTCTGGAACAGGTAATGCCTATCATTTTTCAGTTACAGCATGTTTATCCCAATATATAGCTTTTGGCATGTTCATTGTTGACCTGGAAAGCGTGACATGTACAGGAAAAGGAGTATCTTAAAAATGCTGTTGCAAAGATAGCGGCTCAAAAACCTCACGTCTTATTGGTTGAAAAAAGTGTTCCAATGTATGCTCAAGAGCTTCTTGCAAAAGATATCTCTTTAGTACTGAATGTCAAGCGATCACTTCTAGAAAGGATATCACGCTGCACAGGCGGTCAAATTGCCTCATCCATTGACAATGTCACTTCAGCTAGACTTGGACACTGCCAAGCTTTCTGGATTGAAAGAGTTTCAGAATCTTTGGCTCCAAAGGATTCAAACAGAAGATCTGTCAAGACACTGATGTTTTTTGACGGTTGTCCAAAACGCTTGGGCTGCACGGTAATGCATAAAACTGTCCATTGCCATTCAAAGATCATCATTATTCTATGTCGTGATAAATTAAGGGCCAATTCTCATCATATTGTTTGTTTCCTAAATCTTCTACAATTGTGCTTCGGTTATTTTTTCTCCCCATTCTGTTGCCCTTTCTGCTGAGTATTGCAAAGCACTTTGTATTTTAGGTTCTCAAATCTTCTACTACTTGTACTTGGGGTCTTTTATTTAGTCACTTTTCATATTGTGCATGACTTTATATCTGATAAAACCAATATATTTCTGCCTAGGTCCTTCTAAGAGGCACGTCCGATGAAGAGTTAAGGAAGGTCAAACTTGCTTTGCAGTTTGCTGTATTTGCAGCATATCAACTATCGCTCGAGACCTCATATCTTGCGGATGAGGGTGCAATACTACCAAAGATCCTTTCAGAACTTCCAGTTCTTCCACTTGAAAATCATATGAATGGTGGGAATATTTCCTCAAGTAATCGTCCCTATGCTTCAAATGATATTCAAAGCATCGGTGACAGAACTTCTGAAAATGGGTGCATGATGCCTGTAAGTTTTGTTGATGATTCTTCAGAATTGTTGTCTACCAATCAATCTTCTTCGGGAAGTAACTTTAATCAGGGAGAATATATTGGTGAAGCTAATGGCACATCTTCTCGTTCCCCAAGATCATCTCTTGACAATGGTTGTGTAGCACCTCTAGGCATAACTGTTCATAGAGATGAAATGGTTGGTGGGACTTCTAGAGTAGAAAATGACTTGGACAATAGTTGGAATCATATATCAGATGAAGAACCTGCAGGAGTAGCCATACATGGTCATAATGAGAACCCCGCTGAGTATTTCCCAACATCTGATAATGCACAGAGCATTTTGGTTTCCTTATCAATTGCATGCCCTCAGAGACGAATTGTATGCAAGCAATCTCAGCTGTTGCGCATAAAGTTCTATGGTAATTTTGACAAGCCGCTTGGGAGATATTTTCATGAAGATTTATTTAATCAAGTATTGCATTCTCAAACCTACCCAGTTTTCTATTTCCTTACAAGCAGGTGTGTGTACCACTTTATTAATATGTTTGGCCTTTGTTGCCAGAGTTCATGCTGTGCGTCTTGCAAGGAGCCTGCAGAATCTCATGTACAATGTTATACTCATCAACAAGGCAGTCTTACAATCAGCGTAAAAAATCTTGCATCTGTGAAGTTACCTTGGCGGAATGATGGGAAGATATGGATGTGGCACAGGTGCCTCCGGTGCAAATCAAAAGATGGAAACCCTCCTCCAACACAAAGAGTAGTGATGTCTGATGCGGCACGTGGACTTTCTTTTGGGAAATTTCTGGAGCTTAGCTTTTCAAATCACACCACAGCTAATCGAGTTGCCTGCTGCGGACATTCCCTCCAGAGGGACTGCCTTCGTTTTTATGGGTATGTGGTTGATTCTTTTATTCGATCTTTTCAATTTTAGGGCCAATGTAAAAGTTGCCATTCTCCATGAACAGGTCTGGAAGCATGGTTGCCGTCTTCCGTTATTCTCCTGTAGACATCCTGTCTGTCAACTTGCCACCCTCAGTATTAGACTTTGCTTATCCAGTAGCTCAAGATTGGCTTATCGACGAGGCTGGTGATGTATGTTCTTTTAAATATAAGTTTATTAATTTACTTCCTGTTTGGCCTAGCTTAAAGTTCAAGCTGCACGATACACCCAGCTTTAAAAAAAAGCTGAAGCTCACCTAAAGATATAAGTTGTGGTACCTTTCACCATCTCACCTCCACATGCCGCTCTATATCGGTAATGCAACGGCTTCTTTGTGCTCCTCTGAGAAGCTGGTCTTGTGGGCTTCTCCGCACATGAGGTCCCAAAGCTAGCTTTGTGGAGCAAAGTTAAGCTGGGAGAAACAGCCCTTAGATGGATGCTGGAAGTTCCCTTTTTGACAAATTTTTCTTAAAATCTATTGCCCTATTTTAATGGTCGACTTCTCTTGCAGGTTGCCAATAGGAAGGATAACCTTTACAGGGTGATTTCTGATAAACTTGAATGCATTGGAAAGACAGTCTCAGCCCAAGAAGACGTGAACATGAAGGCAGGCTTGTATAAACATGTTGTTGATCTTAATGATTTGATTAAAGTTGAGT
Source organism: Alopecurus myosuroides (assembly GCA_028641055.1). Lineage (NCBI taxonomy): Eukaryota > Viridiplantae > Streptophyta > Magnoliopsida > Poales > Poaceae > Alopecurus > Alopecurus myosuroides. Next base: position 735,995,662 of record CM054057.1, on the reverse strand, counting down.
GGAAGAAGTATGACGTAAGTTAAACGGTCACATGGTTTTGTTAGTTGATTTTAAACGGTGCAGTAAGCTACATGATGAGCTGATTGCTGATTCATTTTGCATGAATGTACACCATTTTCAGATTTCAGGTGATGAAACTAAAGATGTTCTACAGCTCAACCGCCTGAGGCGGGAGCTTGTACTTGATGCCCACGTATGGGAACGCCGACTGCACATGATGCACTCACTCACCAAGGAAAACTATCATACTACGGCAACTGATGCACCTTGTCCTAAGAAGCTTCCTGAAAGCTTATTAGAAGAGTCGAAGGCTGAGATTTCTAGTAAGCAGGAGAATATGCAGAATTCAGTAGAATATACTGAGTCAAGTTCTCCCATCACAGATACTGGGAAACCATTGCCCAGAAGAGAACACGGTGACACAACCGTGTCACATTTGGGACTGGAAAACAATATGGATGAAGTATACCACCAGTCTGTTGAAGGCACTACTGGTTCTGCTGGTCGTCACTTTGTCCCGGGCCCATGTGAAATACAGAGTGATGGGGTGATAGCTACTGAACATAAGCTTGAGAAGATATTGGAGAAGTCAGAGTCTTCTCCATCGAATCTTTCTGATAGAATTGACTTGGCATGGACTGGCTCTAGCGTGGATACGCTTACAGTTTTACCCACTGCTCTGATGAATGGTTCCTCATTCCAGAATGTCATGGCTCCAATTAGAATCAAATCATTTGATTCTGCAATCAATTTCAGAAATAGATTTTCACCTGTTGATGATCCATATGTCAGCATAAGAAGAGCTTATTCCCAAAGGCCTCCAAGGGCGCTTGAGAAAACAGGCAGGGGTTTGTCCCCGACATTCACAGACGAGCTATCACTTTCTGGTATGATGGATGGCGAGGGTCGTATGCTTCTATCTCAAAGTGTTTCGGATGTTGTTGTTCCAGTTTATGACGGTGAACCATCCAGTATGATAGCCCATGCCATGACTGTTCCAGAATATCATACTTTCATATTGCCATTGCTGAATCTGCATAATGAATCGGACGGATCTAGTGTTTTGAGCTCTGTGGATCAGAATGGAAATGATTCCAAGGATAATCATTTGACAGTTTCTTTTGAGGATGAAGATTCATGTTCCGTGGACAAGGCGAAATTTTCTGTGACGTGTTATTTTGCAAAGCAGTTTGATGCAGTCAGAAGAAAGTGTTGCGCAGATGAACTGGACTACATCCGTTCTTTGAGTCGCTGCAAGAGATGGAGTGCTCAAGGTGGCAAGAGTAATGCATACTTTGCCAAGACACTAGATGACAGATTTGTCATAAAACAAGTGAGCCGAACAGAGTTAGATTCATTTGAGGACTATGCAACCGAGTACTTCAAGTATTTAACGGAGTCTGTGTCATCTGGAAGCCCATTTTGCCTTGCTAAAGTCCTTGGTCTTTACCAGGTTTGTACAGCTCTAGCTTATTCTCATGTGTTTGCGGGGTCTTATAAGATTGAAACATGTTAACTTAACTGTGACCCATCAATGCACTAGGTTGTTGCCAAGAACATGAAAGATGGAAAGGAACTGAAGACGGAGTTAATGGTCATGGAAAACATATTCTTCAAGAGGAACGTATCGAGAATATATGACCTGAAAGGATCCTTGCGTTCTCGTTACAACCCTGATACATCAGGACATAACAAGGTTCTCTTAGATCTCAATCTATTAGAGACACTTCATACAAAGCCCATTTTTCTCGGAAGCAAAGCAAAACGAAGTTTGGAACGAGCTGTCTGGAATGATACTTCTTTTCTGGCAGTAAGTTAACTCTACTCAATGTGTTACGAATGTTGGAAGTTACATATTTATATTCTAGGGTGCATAGGCCTTGTATATCTAGAAGGACTCTGACACCAAGATCAAAACTGCTGCATTTCAGTCAATTTATATGCAATTTCGGTTGAACTATGAAAAAGCTAGGCGGGTTAAAGAGTCATGCACATGTTTTTTCTTTTTCTTTTCAGACTTACTGTGAAATAGTCTTTTTGCTTTTCACGGCAGAGGCTTGACTAGATTAGTTGCTTAGAGATAAGATAATCTGTTTCCTTAATATTATAGACGGGTTCCTCCAGGGTGAAGGGAATGGGGCTTTACTTTCTATGGATTATAAGCAAGCAATAAGAAATATAGTCCTAATAGTCCACGTCCCTGCCCCTGTGGTGCACCTGGCTGTGCTATTTCGGTTCAGAGCCCGTGAGGTGAAATCTTTGTCTGTCTTACTAAATTTAGCGTGTTTTTTTTTAGGTAGACGAGCCAGAGAAGTTTCCTTAATTTGATATATGTTCCTACCTTTCTGTTGCCGACAACCAAAATGATGTCTCACTGGGGCACATTATTACTGCTGTTATTAGATAAACTGATAAAAAATTAGGATTGATGTGAAAAAGTGGTAGAACCCTTTGACGAGCTGCAACATGTGGTTCTTTAAAGCAAATTGTCCAACTTGCAGCCACATGCGATGCGTTTTGTTTCTAAAACTTACAAATTGTTACCAGATTGGTCGATTTTGGTTAGTCGACGTGGCAACTGTCAGTTAAGCAATTAGGTTTATTTGGCGACTAGGGTGATGGATCTGGGTTGGCCAAGTCCGCAGCCACCCTTGGGCTTGGCTTAGAATCTTGATATTTCCCATTTCTGATTGACAACATCGATCTGAGGGGTTAGTGAGCAGGCACCTAAGATTCTAGTCAACCTTGAAACGATGGTATAAGTTCTGCAAATATTGAAATAGTCCGTACATATATAGTAGCAAATGTTTTGGCGTATTTGCGGCATACTATCCAGATCACTCTACCTCGCTAACTGCTATCTGTCATGTAAGATTTACACTCACGTGTCCCGCACATTTCCTCTTTCTCAGTCGGTGGGTGTGATGGACTACTCCCTCTTGGTTGGCATCGATGAGGAGAGCAAGGAGCTGGTGATTGGAATCATCGACTATCTCCGCCAGTACACCTGGGACAAGCAGCTGGAGACGTGGGTGAAGGCGTCGGGGATCCTAGGGGGTTCGAAAGAGGGGCTCCCTACCATCATCTCCCCAGACCAGTACAAGAAGAGGTTCAGGAAGGCCATGTCCAAGTACTTCCTGACCGTCCCTGACCAATGGTCGCCCTGAAATCAGCCACTTGATGCTATTATTCGCCCATTCGAGTGCATGATGCGGGAGCGGCACATTGTTTTCTTCCTCTTGATTTAACTTTTGGTTTTTGTTAGGATAGCCAATCGATCTTTGCCTTTTGTATGCTGTTTTTGTTCACAACTGGCAGGATCTCACCGGGACGGTCGAGGCTGCCCATCGAGGCAGGCCTAGAGATCGATACATGTATATTGTGTCTTCACCCTACATTGTAACATACACTGTAACATGAAATCCAAAGGAATTATAATATATGAGTTCCTTAGATGGAGGCCCTTACAAGGAGGGGCCGAACTACGTCGTGCGTGGCTCCTTCTGATGGATTATACCTTGCGATGAGATGTCTCTGTCGATGGCGAGGTGTTTATGCTGAATTCGTTGATGTGACCTTTAATGTTCAGCATGCACTAGGACAGTTCTGACGTGCCTCCCAACATGTCCGACGACCCGCGTCCGCTCTTGTTGCAGTTTCTCAACACAAAGGGTTAGGCGCTGTGCAAAAGTTGCAGCTTTTCTCTTCATCCTTCTTCTAAATATAAGAGTGAAACTTACGATGGAACGTGCCGAACCACGTCCTGAAAACGATATGCAATGCAATTCCGCCGCGCCAACCTATTTCACAGGCGAACAAAGAGTTATCCCGGGCTGAATCCAAAAGTGTTATCTGAAAACTACACCTCCGTGTTCAGTCTAAATGTGCAGGGTTCAGTCCAACAGATGCGATGTGGACGGCCGGTACATTGCACGCTGAGTACCTCCGTTCACTTTTATAAGGCATGGTGCATATTTTAGTTTGGTCTCTATTCATATCAAAATGAGTGCACATAGACATATTTAGTGTATATATTCATCCATTTGATATGAATGTACTCCATCCACTTTTATCGACAATTAATTTGAGACGGAGAGAGTAGATCAAATTAAAATATGTACCATACATTATAAAAATAAACAGATGAAGTACCTATAGTTTTTTTTAGGGAACTAATACTACTACTCTGAAGCATTAGGCTGCTAATCAGTGCTCCTTCCATTATTCTTATTGCGACATGAGCTCATTAATCATCACGCGAGATCTCCTGCTGACATTTCAAAATCAGGTAGGAACTGCCCTTATCCTCTCCCACTAATATATAGCTCCTCCTATCTTTTTGGCTGCCATTTTTCTTCCTCTCCCCCGTTGAGATAGGGATGTGTAAGTGGGATCCCACTCATCCCAATTATATCTCATTTTAGGGTTTTTAGTTCAATTTTTTGTCAAAATTTTAAACTAGAAACTCCAAAATGGCTGCTAATCGGTGCTCGTTTCATTATTCGTTAGCCTCCTATCTTTTTTGTAGGTCCTTAGTTCTGGAGTGTGTCTGGTTTGAGCTAGCTTTCCCTTTCCCTGGTCTCTCCCCCCCGCTACAGTACTTGAGAGCTGAAAGAGAGATCCCGGCGAGCTCCCGCCCGCTCCCCGACGGCGATGCCGGTCGGAGGCGAGTAGGATGCTGCGCGCGGGCTGTACAGAGTAGATTTAGGTTTGTTGCTTCCCTTCTAGTTGTTCTCTTTGTAGGCGTTGACGACATGTCGTCGAGGTGGTGCTTGCTGTGGTGCCCGGGCCACTCCAGCGAGCCTCTGGCCGCGGTTACCTCCTCAGCGAAGCTCCGGTGGGCGGAGAAGCTGAAGCAGGAACACGGCGCAACCTCTTCCCCGCATAAGCTCGAGGACTGGCCTCTGGCTCTGGAAGCCAGGTGGTGCTTCTCTGCAACAGATGCGAGTGTGGTGGTGGAACTTCTTCCGGCCGGCCGAGGAGGCGAGGGGGGGAGGAGAAGTTGCAGGCGCTTGTTTTCTTTTGCAGGGAGGTGGTTACTGCTGCATCTTCGATCGCATCACGCTGAGTTCATGGAGAACTCAGTGATCTTTGGCCGGATTGGCGGCCCATTCTGCTCCTCCTTTGTGGAGGTCTCCTACCGCGGACGTCGGAGCTCAGCGACGTGCAGAGGCCAAGTGGTTCGTCCCCGGCCAAAGTGCGGATGCCGGCGTCAGTGGCTGCGCGCCGGAGGACTTCGTCCAAGAGAGTTCCTGGGCATTCCCCTCTTCGACCTCGGCGTTCGCGCCTCGAGTTTGCCGACGGCTGGTGGCGGAGGATCAATCCTAGGACCCGATTGCTTTTTATGTTTAAGTTCTAGGGTGTTATCTGTAATTTTGGAGGTCCTCTCTTCGAATTTCAGGTCTCTAGGGCAAGTGAGGAAAAAGGGCCTCCTTACAATTTGTACCTGCCACGTGTTCTGTTAATGCAGCATAGAGGCATGGCCCCATCTCTTGTTCAAAACAAACAAAAAAAAAGTTGAGAATCTTCTCCTCAGATCCGCCGCCACTCTCTTTCCTCTCTGGTGGTGCTGCCGGCCGGCAAGAGGATTGATTATGTGGTTGGCTCTAGTTTTTTTTCTAAAAAGACGCAATTTATTTTTAGTTCAAAATATACGAGCATTACACCTGGCATCTGGAGAACTAAGATGTCCACTTCGCGGACATAAATCAAAGTGCCTGCAATAGTTGAACCATTCACATTGCTCTGAGAAGTACCATTAGATACATTACTTCCTTCGTCCCAAATTACATGTCATAGATTTGTCAAAATGTGAATGTATCTAGACATATTTTAGTATATGGATACATCGACTGAGATTTTCTTAAGTCTCAGTCACTTTTTAGAAAAGTGCAACCGTAGTTAAAAAAAAAGTGTAATTGCACTTTTCTGGACTCGGCAGTTTAACGCACCTTACGTTCCTTTCCTTGGGTGGGAACAGCCTTGTTGGCCCGATTCCCACGGTGCTTGGCAACCTCACTATGCTAAGCACCCTAGACCTGCCAGTCTGCAATCTGACAGGAGACATTCCTGTGGAGTTTGGACAAATGAGCCAGCTCTCATTATTGCTGCTCTCTGGCAACCAGCTAACCGGGTCGATTCCAGCTTGTCTTGGAAACCTGTCTGAATTCGGATTCATGGTCCTGGATAGCAACCCGTTGGCTGGCACAATACCAACAGCACTCTGTGACCAGAACTCTCTGTTTTTCGTCAGTGTTTCAGACAACAATCTACAGGGCGATTTCAACTTCTTGTCAACTCTTTCCAACTGCCAACACCTTTCTTACCTTGACATCTCCATGAATCGTTTCACCAGGAGCCTCCCCACAGACCATATAGGGAATTTTTCCAGTGACCTCCAAACATTCCTTGCATATGGAAACAAAATAGTTGGCCAACTTCCTGCTACAATCTCAAATCTAACTGGCCTCATCAGGTTAGATCTTTCAACCACCCAACTGCGTAGCACAATTTCAGAGTCTATTGGTATGCTAGGGAGTCTCCAGTGGCTTGCTCTTCAAATAAATAATATGTTTGGCCCCATCCCATCAAACCTTGCCATGCTAAAGAATATAGTAAAACTATATCTTCATAGCAACAAATTCTCCGGCTCCATACCCAAGGACATTGGAAATCTAACAATGTTAGAAGACCTTAGGTTGTCTAATAACCAGTTATCCTCGACTATACCTCCAAGTTTATTTCATATTGACGGCCTCATCTTTCTAGATCTTATTTCTCAAAACTTGTTGGAAGGCAAACTACCGGTTGATATCGGCTATTTGAAGCAGATTAACGGCATGGATCTCTCTACAAATTCCTTGGTTGGTAGCCTCCCAGATTAGATCGCGCAACTCCAGATGATAGCCTACTTGAATCTCTCTCACAATTCATTCAACAGTTCATTTCCATTGTTTCTCATTAATCTTGCAGTTTCTGGACTTATCACATAATGATTTGTTTGGTACCATACCAAAGTATCTGACCAACCTTTCCATCCTCACTAGCTTGAACCTGTCTTTCAATAAGCTACAAGGTCAGATACCCGAAGGTGGCGTCTTCTCAAACATCACCTTGCAATCCTTGGTAGGGAACACAGGACTTTGTGGTGCTCCACGTTTAGGGTTTTCACAATGTCCAACTAACTCTCGAAGATCTGGGAGTCAAATGCTGAAAGTTCTTCTACCTACTCTCATCCTAGTAACTGGAGTACTAGTAGCTTTCTGCGTGATTTGGAAGAAAATTCAGAAGCGGCATGGTATGACAGCTTCTGCCGCGGGTATGGTTGACATTATCAGCCATCAGTTGCTCTCCTACCATGAGCTTGCTCGTGCCACTGATAATTTCAATGAGATCAACCTACTGGGATCTGGAAGCTTTGGAAAAGTTTTCAAGGGCCAACTAAGCAGCGGTTTAATAGTTACTATAAAAGTTCTCGACATGCAACTAGAAAAGGGCATGAGAAGCTTCGATGCAGAGTGCGGTGCGCTACGCATGGCACGCCACCGCAACCTGATTAGAATACTTAATACATCCTCCAACCTGGATTTCAGGCCACTGGTTCTTCCATACATGCCCAATGGAAGCTTGGAGACGCTCCTGCACACTGAAGGTACAACACACATGGGATTCCTTGAGAGGCTGGGAGTCATGTTGGATGTGGCGTCGGCAATGGAATATCTTCACCATGAGCACTGCGAGGTGGTCTTGCACTGTGATTTGAAGCCTAGCAATGTGTTGTTTGATGAAGACATGACAGCGCACGTCGCTGACTTTGCATTGCAAGGTTGCTAGGTGATGGTAGCTCCACGTTCTCCGCGAGCATGGCTGGAACTATCGGCTACATGGCACGAGGTATTATTACGTCCTAGCAACTTGGCTTCGCGCAATCGTTCTTTTTCTCGAATCATTGGTTATGTGAGGCTAATAGGTCATGGTTTAATTTTCCTTTTCTTTTTTCCTTGAGCAGAGTATGGGGCTCATGGAAAAGCATCGCGGAGTAGCGATGTGTTTAGCTTTGGAGTTATGCTTCTCGAAGTCTTCACCGGAAAGAGACCGTTTTCATTGAACATCTAACCCTGAGACAATGGGTTCGGGAGGCGTTTCCTGCACAACTTGTCCGTATCGTGGATGGTCAACTAGTAGAATGCTTATCTGGCTGCAACCTGGAAGTCTTTCTTGTACCCGTATTTGAGTTGGGTTTGCTCTGCTCTAGTGGCTTGCCTGACCAAAGGATGGCGATGAGCGATGTGGTCACCAGGCTAAAGAAGATCAAAGTGGAGTGCAGTAAATCGATAGCTGTTAAAGCTTGAACTTTACACATGTAATGCAGGTAGATAGTTCTAGATACGAATTCCTCAGAATCATGCATCTTCCTTGTGAGAAAGTATCCAGTGGAAACCGGTGAAAACCACGAAAAAAAACATGCTTAAAAGTTGTAAAAAAATCTCAACAAATATGCATTACGCTGGGATGGTAGAGTTCTATAGACATGCAAACTTTCAAGTTGAAGCTCAAAATTGTTTAGAAGCTATGAAAACGATAAATTTAGCTATCAGTAGTACTTCAGCAATGAACCACTATATATGAACCCCACCATCAGCTGCTGCCCATTTACAGCAACACGCAAATCTGTCACATTGTAACATCCCAGTGTTTGGGAGGTTATAAGGATCTTAATATAATATGTGCATTTGCAAAGCATGCATCTAAAAGTACGGAAAATTTTGGCGCGAAAGTTTAAACAAAGCAAAGTGACCAAAGTTTCACTTGACATGATGAAATAGGTCTAGTCCATCTAGTCAAGAGTACATTTGGAATGATCTTTATGACATAGTATCTCTGCAAACTAGATCATTTGATTAGACAAACCATAATTGGTTATGATCAAACACAAATTCTCAACAACTTTAACCACAAGTCTATAAGTGACCTGGGATAACTCACTAGGTATCTACAACTCAAATAGGGGTGAGTATCCAAATCACATAAGTGGTAATCATACTTCCACTAATGAGTAATACACAATTGAACCATCTCATCAATAGATGTGTTATGACCTCTCACACAATACCTCTTTAAGTTATCAACCATTCACAAAACATCTTTCCAAATTATGGAGTACCTACTAAATGAACCATCACAAGTACATAACAAAGAATCAATAGAACACCAGTGATACAAACAAGTGTTAACTCAAAACCCACAAGTGGAAAATGACATAATAATTGTATTAACATATTTATCGAATATGTACATATCTCATCAAGCATAAAAGAAGTATCTACAAGAAGAAATAAATCTTCTTCAACTACTGATAAACCTTGATCATTACATATGATATTCCCAAATCTCTATATCTGCATTATGAATGACAAAGTTAATAAAGTGATGAATATAAAGTAGATCATGACACCTGGGAGAACAAACAACAACTATGACATAAGACATTAAACCTCAATGACTTTCACATGCTCATTGTTTCAATCATCTTATACAAGTGATCATATGAAATCTCAACACATCAATGAACCATTTGATAAACTTATTATTAAGTCATCATTCCATTAGCATTCTACACTTTTATTAAAATCCACCATTCAACAACTAAAGTATCTCTGGATACAATTGATGGAATAACAACAAGTTATAATCTCTTTTAGAGGAATTAAATTCATAACTAAGTAAAACAAATCATATATGATATAATTACATATCTTTTGGGAAATAAAATAAGAAGTATATGGAAGGATAATAAAAGCATGACCTAACTCTTAATATAGATCTTGTTATTTTGGCTAGACCAATGTATCTTATTTCCCAATCTCCTCTAAGTTATTTTGCAAGAGAAGAAACCATAAGACATGAGGAACTATCACATGAAGATCTTCAAGAAGATTATTTAGAGTGTGATAGAAATGCTACTATAAGCTACTATAAGAGTACTTGGAAACTCTTATACCTTGATCTGATCTTATTAAACCTCTCGAAATGGTATGATATTCCAATGTTAGTGCTATATAGAAGTAGTTTGATAACAAGCCTTGCAACCTTGTTAACATATCACTTTTGTATACTCAAACAATGGAGTGTCATACACAAACAAAGAAAAGATTGAATTACATGGTACATCTCAGCCTATTGTATATGAGTAGTAATTTGGAGGCAAGTCTGGCCCACTTGTTAACATAATTTTCTTATATGCATATGGAAACTTGATGTCATAAAATAAACCTACATTCTTTCATAATCCTCTAAGTAAAATCTTTGCTTGGAACAACTGGTTGTTTTCACCACAAGGGTGAGATAATTGAAGTTGGAAACCAAGAGAGGAACCTACCTGCAATAGACAACAGTGATAACAGAAGACTAGTGGCAACTAGAGAGAAGAACATCAAGCAACAGAAGACCACAGGAAGCAACACTGCCTCAGTAAGGGAGCATAAGAATTTATCCAGTGAATCATTAGGATACAATAGAGAATCATTAACCTCTGTCAAGCTCATCAGAGATGAGGAACTCATAATAATATCTTTAATGGAAACAACTATCAAGTATGGGATAATAACAAGCCATTACATCCACATGTCTTGATATGTGGAGGTAGATGAAACAAGCTTAAAACCTTGTTTTCCAAATCCTTTTCACATGTAGGACTTACAGATGATAACAAAAACTCATCTATTTATAACCATGTAAATGATTACATGTTTTAAAACAACATTAGATATTGTCCACAATTAGAACCTATGTGGAAAACAAGTAAATAAGATTCCAAAACCACACATGTTTTCCATTTGATCAAGTATTGAAAACAGCAAACATAGAATACACATATCTCAGTAAAATGCCAACCAAACTTGCTAGGAGTTTCAATTAGGAAATAACAAAGCCTCATAAGAGAAAACAATTTCATTACCTAATAAAAATAATTTAGTATGTCATGGGATACAATTCTCTATTAAGTGATTCTCATTTCAATACACATAAATCATACCAACTAATGTTGCCAAGTTATTTTCTAAAAAGAGATTGTATCCAAAATGATCCATTTATAACATACCACTTGGTGAACCATATGTGTGTTGTGTAAATATGATATTCATGCTTAAAAATAAATTTAAAGCCATTTCATAAATTAAATGGAGAGAAATAACAAAAATCACTTAAACTAGCACCTTAAATAAAAAATACAAATATTCTTCTAATTCACCAAAACAAAACATGGTGAGATGTGAAATTTGATAAGAAATTCAAATATGATTTTTAATAATTTTTATCTTCACAAAAAGGCCCTGAAAACGTACGTTTCTTCTCAGTTTTAAGGACATAAGGTCCTAGTTGTAAAAAGTAGAAACTTCAGGGGGTTATTGAAAATCTCCTTTTTCTTTCTCTTTCTTCTTCCTCTGCCAGAAGGCAGAGGACAAGGCCGCCGTGTCGACGCCGGCTCTGCCACATCTTGCCAGCCGCCTTGCGTGCGGATAAGAGCAGAGGCTGCCGTGATCCTCTCCTCTACCTCCTCTCTCACTCGCTTTCCTCTCTCTCTGTGTGGAGAACCCCCAAAACCCGAAACCCTAGTTCCATGGCCGCCGGTCACCGTCGTCGATTCCGGCCATCCCCGGAGGACCTGAGACCACCACGAGCTTCCTCTCGACGCCCTCTATCTCCCATGTGAGTCTCGTTTGCTGGGAAGACCGGAGAAGGCCGAATCGGGCCGTCTTCTTCACCACCGGCCGCCGGAAGCCGCGGTCGATTCCGGTCGATTCCGGCGAGCCCTTGCCTCCCCGACCTCATCCTCGAGTTCCTGGTGAGATCACGCACCTCGTGGTGCCTTTCATTCAGCAAAATCGGGTTATTCGCATAGAGTTCATCGAGTGCCGTCGCCGTCCGTCGCGAACCTCGTCGCCGGCGGGTCTCCGATGACCATAAGATCATTCCGCCACCACCCACAGCTTCCTCTTGTTCTCCTCTAGCTCCACGACCTAGTGAATCAGGCCAATTTGCACTCGATCGATGAATTGCTAAACCACAGTAGAAATCCCCAATTCTGATGACACTGTCATGACGTCATGAATTTTTTTCTTATTTTTCTTTTAATTTTTAATTTAAAACGAATATGACAGGTGGGACCCACCTGTTAATTTAATATAGGCAGAAAAATAACTAAAATTGATAACACAATAACTTTTAATCCAATAATAAAAAAAATACAAATAAAATATAGAAATGTTTAGAAAAATATAATCTAAATGTTTATCAACTTTTTAAATTTTTTTAATAAAATTTAAAATTTTCTTTAATGAAATTAAATCATTAAAATTGAGAAAATTAATAAATAATGCATAAAAAAAATTTATATACCAAAATGCTCCCAATGACAAATGCAATCCACCTATGATGTTTTCAAAGTCATTTGACCAAGTTTTTATGTGTGCAATGTTTTGCCTAATCATTTAATTTATTTAAAATTAATAAAATAATAATTTATTCAAATACTTTCAGAAAAACATTGAATGATATATCAAATTAAAGAGAAAAGCATTTCCAATTCAAATATGTCAAACATAAAACATTTTGTTCAACTTATTAACTTGTTTCCAAAGGTATAATTGAATTCTGTAATATTCATTTATAACGAGAAATAACTGCCATAACATTATCTTCCTTATTAATAAAAACCTCATGTTTTCACACCTACGAAACCTATCATCACAAGTCATTAGCAAGTATTGTGATGATAGAGTTAGTTGTATCAGTTCATCATTCTTGTTTAAATTCTTTGTTAAATAGCTCCACTTCCTTCAACAACATAAAAGAATATGTGTGTTATCTTTTCAATAGTTGTTTTCCATGTGTTCTTGTTTTGTTATCCAACCAAGTAATAAACACCTCTAACTAAACATGATAACAATTGTTTGCTAAGTAAAAGTGAAACATATGTAAGTCTAAAAGAACTAAGAACCACATCACCACAAGTAATGAAGCATTTCACCTAAAACTCGTGTGCTTAAGATATCGTATCAAACGTGGCTTACACTTGTAAGCTGGGGTGTTTTCCAGGGTAATTCGCGATGCATCTCATTAATATGCATGTACCATCTTGCCAATGTTTTCTGTAGTCCTTACCGGGACTACTTTGCTATCTTTCAGATGTCGGGATTTTCTACGAGACCCTTGAACCCGAAGACATGGATTATTATTGTTATTTCAATCTCAGGCAAGTTCATCACTTGCTCATATCCTTTGCGGTAGTTCATAACAAACTAATTGCAAAAACTCTATCGTATTACCACCTAGTCTCAAAAGAATGCATGACCCTATTTTTATAATAATATGACTAATTGAATGACTACCCGAGTGGTAGTGTTCTGTTTGGTGGGCGGATGAGACCATGGTAAGATGAATAGGTCAAAGGAAGGTTCCATCTGCATGTGAAAGTATTACCTAGGATTAATCACAACTATCGTCAGGATTATTGCGCCGTAAATTCGCGTTAACCATGGGTCTTCTATGTGGGGAGTAAGTCAGCTGTGATCTTTTCTCGTTCGCATGTCAACGGGTTGCCAGAGACGTACGCTGTAGGTTCTGCGGGACTACATGCACATGGGTGGGAGCCCTTACGTCCCACGGACTCTGGGGTCTATGAGTGTCTGCCAGGGGCGTGTAGATCTCCATCGTGAGGGGTGGAATCAGGCGTTCAACCTGCTGGCGGAAATGGGTGGGCATGCGTTGTGCGGAGAAGCACGGTTTGGCTTGGACCAACAACCGGGCCCCACACCTGAGTGGGAGTGGACATGATCTCGAGCCTGGTTGTGCAACATGGTCTTGGTCGTCCATGGGTAAAGTAACGCACCTCTGCAGAGTGTAAAAGGATGTGGCATGTTACCCCCTGTTCCGGGAAGAAGCTGCGAACGCCGCAGGAAAGGCAACTCCATGAAGTTCTAGTCCTGTGAAGATCTAGCGGGCATAGTCTTCAGAATTAAAAGCAACCTCTTGAATAAAGATTTACAAAAACCTTGCATTAGCTTATGACTCTTTCGAGTCTAAACCTGTAGTTAGTGCATTCAACCACCCACTATATATCATGAACTTGCTGAGTAACGCTCGTTACTCATTCGTTCCCGTTTGACCCCCTTCTTAGAGTTGAAGCCTGATGGAAGTCGACATCGTGAAGCATCGTCATCAACAACGTTGATGGAGGAGAAGCTATCAAGATGTAGGTGGAGTCCATTTTTGGAGTTAGCTGTTATAAGCCATAGATTAGGGCTGGCATCAGCCGTAGTAGAGTAATCTGAGCTAGAGATCTTCTCCAGCTTGGATCTTCGAATTATTTCTTCTGATGTTTCATTTGTATGAGATCTTCTTTGATTCTTCAAAGAGATTCTTGAGATTTTGTAATGAAGTTTGTATCCTATAGTTTTGCCTGGACCCGCTGTGTTTCTGTTGTACTACTCTGAGGGATGTAATATTCACAGGTAAGTCCTTCTGTGAGTATTATGTCATCGACTTGCGCACTACACATGCAGTGGTGTGCTGGGTCACCACACACATGGAGAAGACCGGGCAAATATGACCATTACAACTAATCCAGGAGCGAGTAACCCGGGGAGCTCAAAGGCAAGAATCCATGGAGATTTCCACTTTATGGAGGAAGCTGCCTCAACATACCAAACTATGTCGACGGAGCTGACAATAAGCAAAACGTGGAGTCTATCTCAAAAGCCAATCGAGATCTCAATCTACCCAACCAGGTTGGCAAGACTTTATGAGGCTGGACTTACTCAACTATGGTTTAACCCATGGAACTGGTTCGGGCAGTTCGGCGTCACAAGCCTTGGCCACCCTCCCGCGGAGCAGTCCAGCTGCTAGATCCTAGGTTTGTCGGACCTGTAGGTTTTCCTGCTTGCTGCTTTCTTTTCCTATCAGGTCCCCTACTTCTTAGACTTGATGACGTTTCATCCATGAATTATTAAAGCAATTGCACAGGCTATACCCACATATGTGATGGGAGTCTTCAAACTTCCAATGTAGGTATGTGATGATCTTACAAGACTAATCCGCAATTATTGGCGGGGCTCAAATCAAGGAAAGAGGAAAACTCATTGAGTTAGCTGGCTGAAATTGCAACGTTCCAAATTTCAAGGGGGTCATGGGGTTCCGAGATATGCGCCTATTCAACCGAGCTCTATTGGCTTGGCAGGCATGGCGACTTATTGCACACCCTGATGGCCTATGCGCTCGTGTACTGAAGGCTAAGTACTATCCCAATGGCTGTTTAGTTGATACAGTATTTACTGAAAATCCCTCGTCTACATGGAAAGCTATATCACATGGTTTAGAGCTATTGAAAAAAAGGACTTCTATACCGTGTTGCCAATGGCGCAAGTATTAGAATTTGGCATGACAACTGGATCCCCAGACAGTCTTACATGAAGGTCTTGTCACCTCAACAAAATTGCTATCTTAGACGGGTTTCAGAACTACTGGATGTGGATCTGAATTGGAAAGAGGAGCTTGTACGAGACACATTCTGCCCTATCGATGCGGAGCTGATCCTAACCATCAAACCATCTAGTCGAGTGGGTGTGGATTTCTTGGCCTGGCAACCGGAAAAAACTGGAATTTTCTCGGTACGAAGCGCCTACAAGCTGGCGTTTAATGAGCAGTGTGCTTTCCCAGCTACGAGCGTGAGGGCAGATGGGCATGACCGGTGCTGGTCATCCATATGGAAGTCCTCTGTCCCGCCTAAAGTGAAGATCTTTGCCTGGAAGGCAGCTGTAAATGCTTTAGCGACCGAGGAGAACAAAAAACGTAGAGGTATGGAGTTACCAGGAACCTGCAATATTTGTGGTTCAGAACAGGAGGACGTCATGCATTCACTCTTCAGATGCCCACATGCATATCGTCTCTGGATGGTTATGCGAGACATTTGGTTCCTACCTTCAGACTACGATGTCCAGGTCAACCGCACCACATGGTTCAAATCAGTACTATTATCTATCCCACCAGGTATGGTTGACTACTTCTTGCTAGTCACTTGGCGTGCATGGTTTGCTCGCAATGAAGTTACTCACGCCAATCCACTGCCCACGATTGAGGGGTCCAAGAGATTCTTGTGCTCTTACGTGAAGTTGATCAAAACTGTCAAAGAGCAAAGTACTGAAGAAATCATCAAAGGAAAATCTTGTGTGGTGAGTGACCAGTCTCCTAGTACGGTGTTTGTCACGCCATTGTGTGAGAAACAATGGTCTAAGCCCCCATCAGGACGGGTTAAGCTCAACTTTGATGGTTCAGTCAAGACTGATGATGGTTCGGCGGGTGCCGGCATGGTTCTTCGCGATGAACAGGGTAATGTAATTTTCTCCTCTTGCCGGCAGCTTTTAAATTGTCTGGACCCTCTAGAGGCTGAGGCTAAAGCCTGTGAAGGACTGAAACTTGCCCTACAATGGTCGGAGAAGCCAATCATGATAGAGTCAGATTGCTCATATTTAGTGGAAGCGGCAACTAGGAAGGCTCAAGACAGGTCAACACTTGTTCAAGTTATTTCTGAGATTAAGTTTTTGATGAGTGATAGTAGAGTTGTTTCGTTTGTAAGAGTGGATCGTTCGTAGAACAGGGTTAGCCATTGTCTCGCAAATTTTGCGAGAACAGAACCACGAACTGATGTGTGGATGGGTTCGGGACCTGATTGTGTTGTTCAGGCTCTGGACCTTGACCTCCTTGTAATCCCTGATGCTTAATGTAATCCCCTTTTACCCGCAAAAAAAAATATTACTGTTGGAAATTGCCACACGTCACAGAAGTATGATTCACACTGGATATTGTGAAGAGATTGTAACCGACACACGAGAGCGCTCAGTTTAAGGGCACCGCTGCTACCACTACGGTTTTATTTTTATTATTTTTCAAGGATACTGCATCATGCATGGTTTTGTTGCGAAACTAGTTCGGGCAGTTCAGCGTTACAAGCTCGGCAGGATCCTTAACCCGGTATAACAGCCATGCAACCCCCTAATGGTGGGGCGTTTGCCAGCTTCAGTTCTTATGGTGGCGCTGCCTGCATTCAGGCTTTCCCCGCCGATCCGAACAGGCGCATTTTCTCTGCTGCAACAGCTTTCATTGCCTCCTTAGCAGACGCCATGACCTGGATCAGGTCCTTTTCTGGCTTCTTGAGGGATTCCAGGTAACTGTTGCGGACCTCCGTGTTCACGTTGAATTTCCTCACTCCCAAATCTATGCACTCCTGCTCCACAAGTTAAAATGTCAGAAAGCCCAAGTAATTCAAGGTTATAATCGCTTGCACAATAGGATTTCAACCATGGGAGAAGATAATAATACGGCTGACTTTATCAGTTGATAAGGTTAGTACTGAACCAAAACAAATTAAACCTTTGAAGATAAAATGATGTAGGAAACTTGAGAGTACTGTTGCAAGCTACAACTTTATTGATCTTAACACAGAAGGAGACAGTATATCGAACCTTTACAAGCTCTTGAGGGAGGCCAGATGCTCCATGAAGAACCAAACTAACTCCTTTCTTCATGGTTAACTCACGAAGATCCTGTCATCGTTTCAAACATACCGAGTTAGGAAGTCACATACAAGACCACAAATTTGCTTGTTCTTCACAAAAAAGTGAAATTCTGCAATAGTCCAGGGACGAAAATTGGACATTTTTCCAATATATAGGTACAATTACAAGAGGGTACTACTGTACACACAGAAATTTGCTAGTTAAATGTTCCATTCTATGATACTTTCTTCGAAAAATCTTATATTTTGCCACTAAGATGACATATAAAAATTAATAGTTTGGTTGCATTTGCCTGACCTTTAGCAAGTCCAGTCTGAGGTTTGGTCCACTGGGAGGATATTTTCCGTGAACATTTCCAATGCATACTGCTAATGCATCAATACCAGTTTCGTCAATGAATTTCTCAGCCTGAAAATATTTACCATACAAGTTAAGAACTGATTACAGGAAAAGAAGTTCACGTAGTTAAAATTTGCTGGGAAAGAGAAAATCACCTGAGCAATATCAGTAAATCTTGCTTCGTATTCTTCAACTGTCAGGCCATCTTCAGTTCCTGATAGTCTCCCAAGTTCAGCTTCCACAAGTAGGCCTTTTGCATGAGCCAGTGAAGATATGTTCTTTGTGTATAAGATGTTCTCCCCCAAATGCAGGTGGGAACCATCCACCATGATCGAGTCAAATCCCTGGAAAATGAAGAGTCACAGTAAAAAGTGAGGAGAAAAGTGGTAGGTTTAAATGGCTTACCAAAACATCTTATATTCTGGAATAGAGGTAATAGTACATTATTAGTCTCATTCATGATTAGTGGACTGATATACAATTATAGTACTGTACAGCTTCAGAAAATAATGCATCTTTTTCTCATACCATTTCAAGAGCTTGAAGCAAATCATGCTTGGAAGTCCCATGATCATAATGAATAGTGATAGGTACCTGAGTGAGAGAAATCACAGAATAGTCACCTTTATAGAATATAAATAAAGGATGGCTCAATTGAATATGTGAGAACCCAAGTTATATAAATATAAATAAAGGATGGCTCAATTGAATATGTGAGAACCCAAGTTATATAAACATCTGTCAACTGTCTTTATCCACATCATTGGATGTCTGCCTATATTCTTTAAGCATGCTATATTCTCTAGTTTCTCTTACACTGGCTTGTTCTGCTGCGGCAATGCAGCATGCTACCAATGGAACTCCACCTTGATTCAGGGCACTGGGATGAACCTAAATAACCACAATACCATGGTTAGAAATGAAGCTAATACATATCATCTACGAAAAATAAGATATTGAGGTGTCCACAATAAAATTAGTCTGAGAAAATTGCATTTATCACAGAGCAAGCTGGCATGGAAAGTTTGCCTACGTGTACTAATTCTTAGGCCTGTTGGTCACTCAGGCTAAACTGTGGAAGGTATGGGCAGATAGCTCATGTGGTCTAACTTGCGACACACAGATCACTCTCTCCCCATTACTGAGACTGGGAGCTGGGGAACGGTGTAAAGGAGACGATAAACAATGCCACCTCGCTGCAATCTATCTACGACGCCGCTATCTCCCTGCTCAGCATGTATTCTACAAAAGGCTGTTAACCAAGGTATCACTCAAGGTCACAGCACTTCACGAGCACCAAACCTGTCCCCTGTGAACAGGATGCTCTAGAGGCCTCGTTGACAGAGGAACTTCAGCGTGGCTGGGCTGAACTTGTGAGATGAAGCAGAATAGAATTTGACAGCAGGCCAGACACCAACAACCACATGGCTGGAGAATTGTCTCTGAATGACTTTGAGCCTTCATGGCGGGCGGGTGAGCACCGCGCACCAGTAGACACAGAGAAGGGAAGGAAAGGGGGGA
This sequence comes from Alopecurus myosuroides, assembly GCA_028641055.1. NCBI lineage: Eukaryota > Viridiplantae > Streptophyta > Magnoliopsida > Poales > Poaceae > Alopecurus > Alopecurus myosuroides. Next base: position 735,976,229 of record CM054057.1, on the reverse strand, counting down.
GAAGATGGGGTTGACAGTGGAAAAGAGAAATTGCTCCACTGACATGTGTTACCAAGACACCAACTTTATTTTCTCTCTGTCAACTAAAACTGTTTCGCCTCATCAGCTACTTGCATTATCCAACGGCCACATGGAGGCAGTGGAGAACAGTAACAAGTTCAGGGAGCATGGATACAGAGTTTCCGGTTGGGGGAGAAAAGTGAGAAGCTTACAAGTTCAGGGAGAACCAATGCAACTAATTCGCAAAAAAAAAAGGGAGAACTAATGCAATTCAGTCTATACAAAAACACTGATACAAATCACATGTCAGCTGTGTGGTATTTCGTGTATTCCACTAGAGCTAGTTGTTGCAAAGTATTTACTACTCAACTCTTATCATGGATACTACAGTATCAAAGGACACCTAACATAATAAACTATAAAGTCGTCCCATAAATTGTGCAAGGAAACATATTATTTATTACTCCCTCCGTTCCAAATACTTGACTTCCATTTGTTAAAATATGAATGTACCTATATACTAAAACATGTCTAGATACATCTATAGGTAGACAAATGGAAGTCATCTAATATGGAACGGAGGGAGTATTAAAGAATTCCTCACCTGCAGGATAGCAGGACTTTCTTCAGCCTCTGCCGCTGCAATGACAGCTTCAATTCCCTCAAGGTTGTATACATTGAAAGCACCAACTGCATATCCACTCTTCTCCGCGTTCTTCAAAATAAGAACAATAATTAATGAAGTATTCTGAAGCAATAAATGATGATGTATATCCATAACTAGAAATTAAACATGGTGGATAAAATCTTACAAGGAGAAGTTCTTTTGTTGAACTTCTAGAAGGGCAAGTCCAATTCTGGACCACTTTCGCCAGAGCACTGTTATCGCCAACATTACCTGTCATTACGGGAGTGACAAGATAATTCATTGAGTAAAAAGGTAACGTTATCTATCTGTCGGTATGGAAATAACATAGAATGTTTATGACCAGGAAAAACGATGTAAGGGACACCGGGATGTCTACTCTCAGGGCCAAGCTGCCACAAAGGTACACCAGCTAAAGCTTGTCCCATTACTTTGGCACGCCGAGCTTCCAAAGCTTTCGTAGCAAGATCAGATGACGTGATTCCTCCCTTTATAAGAAAAATCATATTATAAAGACTAACTCCAGAAGTCTATTTCATGCACAACTTGCGGAATCAGTCATTTTGTTTGAGATCGCTAACACGGCGGAATTTGTACACTGTTTATTTTTCTGAAGGAAACATGTAGTCATGTGGTGTTATACTATCTTAATATTTAATAAAGTACGGTGAAGTTCCAAGAGAACAGAATAGACATTTTGAACGGATAGTAAGAGTTCCAGAAATTGGCAAATTTTGCAGGATATAACAAGGAAACAAGCTATACCTCATGCATACAGTTTGATATAGTGAACTAAGTAACAATAAAATTTGCTCAAAAGGAAAAAAATAGCTCTTTATTTGTTACCTTTGCAAGGATGTAACGGGGTCGATCAATTCGTCTCACAATCTCTACTAGTGCTGAGCTCACTTTATAATTAATTTCTAAACTTTCTTCGGGAGCTGCAACATGGCAGGTATAATCTTGTTAGGTGATACTTCAAGATAAATATCCAAAAAAATAAAATATTTTGGCATAAAAACATAGCAAACAATAGTAAGATGCCAGCTCTGTCTTACTGCTAATGCATACCAGAAGATAACATCAGTTGTTCTTTAAAGTACATTTTTTAAGCTGGGTTAGGTATATAGAGTTATAGACTCAACACGTAATTTTTAGAAACATACATTGAAACAAACTTGCTTAAGTTCTGGTCATTATAAAAAAAATATATGATGCAAACTAGAAGTGTCCAGTTTAAATGATTGGGATAATCCACTTGTATTACGATTGTTCTTAAATGCATAGCTTCATGGCTCTAGCAGTGACTGACGCATTTTCAGGGCAATAATCAGCAATTCCATTTATCCATTCCCCATTTTAACAAGTTTTGGATTTTCTTCCAATACAGTTAGTCTCAGTGTATGCATAGAATTTGACAGAACAAAATAAAGTTTCTCCCAAGCTAAGCCCTATGCCTGGGAATGGCTCCCACTTGTGGGATGATGATGGTGGTGGTTGACCGATGACGACAGATCCTATCTGAATTGAGTTCAGGGATTAGGATTAAGCTCTGAGCCTCTGATACAATGCATATTTTTGGGATTATTGTGTGCTTCCCTGAGATCTCCACAACTTACATTTGCAAACAGTCATTACAAGCATAGCTTACTCATCAATTTGTCGGGTGAGATATGGCTCGAAGAATTGATGGCACTAAGAAGCCAGAAATCAAAATGGACTCACCTTTTTTATTACTCCCTCCGTCCGGAATTAAGTGTCACAAAGTTTGACAAAAGTGGATGTATCTAGACATAATTTAGATACATCCACTTTTGTCAAACTTTGTGACATTTAATTCCGGACAGAGGGAGTACTATATTGCTAATGGAACTAACAATACAAATGGCCATATTATAATCAGAGAGATACTAACTTTTTCCTGTAATGAGTTGGCGGCTGGTGACGACTAGTGTGTCTCTCCTGGATTGTATGTAAGCATTTCCTAATTCAACAACTCTGCTGATTTCTTGGTCTCTGTCCTCTGTGGATTTCAGTGAGACCATCTCAACAGACACCTGCAGTGAGTAAAGAATGATGCTAACAACTCAACTGATCTCAAACAAAACAATCTAACTTGCAATAGTACTGGAGCTGTTTGCTTTTTATCCAAGTATACATGTATACAATGATTGACGGTTCATGTTTAGGCATGACAGTGAAGATAAAAGTTACCTCTATGACTCGAAGGGATTGTGTGCATTGTGAGCGAAGCTCATCAACCTAACAAATATGAAAGAACATGCAAATGAGATAAATATGAATGAGAGAATCTTAATGCGTTGCAGCCTTGCAGGGCTAACCTGCTTCGTAGTTTTTGGCACATAAGAACCAACAACTATGAGACCTCCAGCTAAATTTCTTTTTAACCCAAGGTCATTTGGGCGAATCGGTGGCTTCGGCACGATCCCAATTCTAGCACTCACAAAACTTGCAGCCGTGCGACATAGAAATCGCTTTCCTTGCATTTCAGCCTGATGAGTTAATATACAAAGAGAAAAAGAATAGCATATCAAAATAAAGCATCCATCCTACGAATAAGGCATAATATCACACTATCAACAAATGCTTCTTGAAATGGAGCGTTATAGCATGCCTGAATCATTCCAGCAGCAAATACATTCATGTCCCTCTCACTAGCAGCATTGACAATACACACAGAGCCCTAGAAAGAGTGAAACTGCCTGTCAGGAAATTCTCGAGGTAAATCAAGAAGAGAAGAAATCAGAACAAAAAGGCAAAGTGGTTGATGATAATTGAGGTCAAGTTTGATGGTCAGTACAGTCCCTAAAATGCGTATAGTATTTTATTATCAATTTCATATTAGCATGTATGCTGCCATGACTGCATACAGAAATGAGAATGTGAAAGACATAAAAAAAAGTATTTGGATAATTATATCCTCAAAAAAGTTCAAAACAAATCTAAAATAACTGTTCCTACGGTACATGTTTATTGTCAAATACCTTCTCCAACCTACAGAGATGCTGGCAGACTGCATTTGGTCCTTCTTTACGCAAGAGACTTATGGAAATTGTTGAAACTTGGTTCGCCGGAATCCTTCCTCTGGTTTTTTCTTCAACCCACTATCCATTCAAGTAAATGAAAATTCTAAGATCTTGCTCTTCACATTACCAAACAAAGAATTCCACAAAAATACCTGTTTGAGATTGGAAGATGTATAGCCAAAAGATGCATCCTTGGCAAACTCGGTCTCTCCAGCAGGAATCAATCTGTAAGATATTGTGGACATCGATAGTGTTATGTGTTATTTTGTATTTAAATACATTGCATAGTGATCCTGCATAGATTACCTGTCAGACTCTGCAACATAATGAATATCATCAATAGTGTACCGCCCACCTTGAAGGAAGAATGGGCAGATTATCCAAGCATCCATGTCACCTAATACTGAAACAACTGCATCAGCTTCCTGGAAAGTAGAAGGATGTGATGAATCGTCAGAGAAATGAAATAGAAAACAAGAGACAAAATGAACGTCAGATATTAACCTCCGGGAAATGGCCACGTAGAGTGGAATCCCCTCTCAAGACCACTGTATAACTAATACCAGGGACATTCTTTGCTGCCACTTCAAGATTTTTGCAGATATCTTTTACTAACAGTGCGGCCTACAAAAGTGAAAAAGATTTGGACGTAAATTTAAAGACACAAAAAAAAATTGTTCTTTGTGAGAAAATAAAAAAGCAAACTTTGTAAGATTACACTTTCCTACCTTATCAGCAATCATTGAACGAGAGTTTGTCAAAATAAAAAAGCAAGTTGGCAGTTTCAGAAACTGCTCTGTGAGGGCTTCAACAGGCCTGCAGTTTAGAAGGCTTATGTATTTATGTAAGGAACATGGAAAAACGAATAAGAAAATGGATAATGGGGTAAACACATACGTTAGCAGAAACATATGTAAAGCTATGATGACAAAATATGCTTTGGTTTACCATTCAGTTAAGACCTCTATATCATGAACTGTTTGAGTTCCAGTTGGATCATCATCTAAAACTACAAGAACTTTTTTGCTATCATGAGATGCAGAGGAAACAAGATCACCCATTGGAACTTCAGGCCACTCAGCAGGAAGAGAACGCAGGACATCTTCCTTATTAAGCATGGGTGGCCTTCCTTCTACATTTACTCCAGTCAACGTCTCATAGACCTGTGCTAGATGGAATCGCCACACAAGTTTAGGAAAGAGAAGTTAGAGTTATCATATTTTGTCTCAAGTTTTCTCTACCGAGAGGTGAGAGCTGCTGAAACATAGGGTAGTTCTCACCTTGACAACAGCAGCATCATCACGTCGACCCCACCCAGAAGAAGAGCCTGTTTACATCGAACAAATAAAAAAATAGCTATCAGGCTTTAAGACTGTTATAACGAGATGATGTGTAATGTAGTAGTACTATAGAAAAAGAAACCTGAAACAAACAGTTGATGAGCAACACTAGAGACATGCAATGGGATCCCCAAGTTGGAGCTTTCACGAGATACTATACCCTGAAAAAGAAAAGACACAAATTATGATACTTTATTAGCAGTCCCATAAGTCATAGGTCGGTTATCCATACAAGATCCTTGACGAATATGTCCACCGCAGAATAAGGTGTGTAATCATTATCAAGCATGTGTGGCACACGATTTCCAAACATCCTGCAAACATTAAGTGTACCCAATATCAGATTGCCACCTTCACTCATTCTAAAACACACCACTGAACATCTGAAAGACTGACCTAGAGGGAGCTGATAGTTAGTTAGCAAAAACTACTAGTACCAAACATTTTCGTTTATTTTTTTTAAAACACTTTATTACTAGGCAACATACATGCAGAAGTATAAACACTGAAGAGCCAAGAAGCAAGGGTGATCAGAGTGAGGTGGGTAACTAAAGGAAACATACCACGAGTAACCTCTTGCGTGCTGAATAATTTCGAAAACTCTTCTTGTTCGCAAATTTAATCGAGCACCAAATGCCATTGCTTCAGCTGCTGAGGCTATATGGACCCCAGCAAGAAGTTGGTTGACCATTTTAACAGAACTGGGAACAATAGCAGAAAAGATAGGTTGGTTCACGCACAGACAAAAGTAATCAGCCATCTTTAATATATTTTTATGTAAGCAACTGCCCAGCACTAACAAAAAATAGTAAATCCATAAGGCACACGATAGAAAATGTGTGTATCACCTCGAAGCTCCACATCCTCCCTTAATGACATATAGCTTCTCACTTAGTGCTGTCATGCCAAAAAAAAAAACAAAAAAATCAGTGTCATGGACCAGTGTCCATATCTCCTCTACAGCATATGATGGTCTTCAGATAACCATTTTTTACCTGACAAAACTCTACCAGTACAATGCAGAGCTTCATCTGTTCCAGCAGCCATTACCTTCAAAAGAAGTGCAAATCTCTATATCAGTTAAGGTTACATCTTCACTTTCCTGTTAAACTGATGTGTTGCTAATCATACAGTTAGCGTTCCATCTGCTGCCCTCTTGACACCACCAGATACTGGAGCATCAACCAACTTTATCTCTCGACATTCGGCTGTACAGAAGTAGTTAATGATTCCAAATAAAATCATCAGACAAAGCAGTAAACAACATTGCCAACATATCTAAAATGTAGAAGGCAGTTCTACACTTCCAGTCCTTACAAGGCTTTGGGGTGCTACTGTGCCATCAATGCATATAAAACAATATAAAAAGGACAAAAAAAAAATGGAAGTTCTCTTTACACACAGGCTGTCATTGCACAGTAATTGCACTTCTGCAAATTATTATAAGCGAATTTGTTGTTTTGAGTTGAGCATAGTAAATGAACATTACTTGTGAGACACTGAAAATACGGGACTGCACTCTCATCTGGAATCACAGACAACAGATTTAGATTTCGATGAGTTGGTCTAAAGATTTACACAGCATAGTTTCTGTTGACCAATAATGTTTGACGATCGTGTTTCTTCTTTAATGCAGAGATGTCCAAGAGAGGTAGAAATGAACTGCTACCTTCTAATCTTTTCTTGAGTTGAGTCACAAATCCAGGAGAAACTGTTGAAGACAGAATAATGGATGCCCCCGCTGACAGCGCTGAAAGACAGGGATATCGACAACCATGTAACTAGAGCTCAACAAATAGTAAACCTACCCCCGAGATGCAAATAGTAAGGAAAACCAGAACGAAAAGGATTAATAGTAAACTTTACCTGGTACAGCACCAGCATTTCCATATAGAACACTTTCAGCTTGAACTTCATTTGCAACCATAATAATAAGTATTTCCGCATCTGAAACCAATTTCTCGTCAATACTTCAGGCATGGTATCATCATTGATACATAATACATGGTATTTCCATTTGTATCGCTTTTAGTTAAGTAGTCATTGACAGAATTTGAGTCAATAAAATGAGAGAAAATAGACCAGTGAGAGAGAAAAAATATACGAGAATTATGAGGTCTGAGCTGACCTCACAAAGTCAGAAAATTATAAAAATGCTGACATGCTTTTATAGCTAATAAAACGTGATCTTAAGATGTCAGAATTATATTTCACACTACATGGTTTTAATGTACCTTTTGATACTTGCTCCGGAGAATCTTTAGTCAATCCACCTAAATCAGCAAATCTGACCAGTGTTGGCTTGTACACCTAAATGAGGAAAGGAGATAAGATTATTCTCGTGTGGAATCAGAAGAACATCATGAGCAAACAAAGACATGTAAGTAAGGGTGAAAAGGGTATCCTATTTCCTCAGCTCTAAGAGCACGTACATTTTTATAAGCTCAGAGTGCCCAATGGACTACTGAAAAAAGAGTTTGTGCTCTATTCTTGTGTTACTCAGGTTACTTCTGCCACTTTCAATGCCTTTGAGATTAATCTAGGCTATCCATGGTAACGTCTAGAAAAATAAAGTCTTATAACCAGAGGTAAATTTATCATCCATTGTAAGATTGTCTACATTATTTTAAATGCAAAAATGTAGAGCACAACTAATATGACTGGAAAGAACAAATCAATTTGAGACTTCTTTATTCCTTGTTCTTGAACTGCAGTAATTGAAATGGAAAATTATGAAGTAGAGAGTAACAAGTGTGAGTTCCTACATCATAAGCTGTTACAGAGAACCCTGATTTTAGCAGATGAGATGCCATTCCAAAGCCCATAGCTCCGAGACCAATAAAGCCAACCCTCTTTACGGTTTTAGAGGCCGTAACAAGTTCATCAGCTAATTTGCTCGCGTCATAGATTTGTTGATTGGCAGCATCTATGATATTTACTCCAAATAATTGTTCCCAAACCTACAAAAAAATCTTCCAAATTTTAAGATAGATCTGATAAACTGAAGCAGCTATGTGCAGCCTGAGAAAACTGATAATAATTCCAAACCTTCAATGGTGAAGCAGATTCACCTCCATTTACTGCTGACGAACCTGAAGATAAGTACAAAATCCATGCATGAATGAAAAGGCATAAGCAACTTCAAGCTTCGGATGCCTGTTTAGTCTATCACGAGATATTCAAATGCGTTGCTGTAAATAGGCTTTAGAAGCATACCATGTATTAATTGCTGATAGGCAACAGATAGAAGTGGCAGAGGGAACGTTACTGTTTTAGCCATATCCATCACGTAGCTCTATATTGGTTAAAAAGAGTGAAAACTTTCTTAGTGATTTGTAAGCAGAAGCATTCAGGCAATCAGCCATGCAGCAGCAGAATTCATACAGTTTGCATCATCAGATACTAACTAATCTTTTAATCCGCTCTCCAAAACTGGATTGATTTACGAGATTAAAAGTATGGGACTACATACAAAATTTAAAATGCAAATTTCGTGTGCACCTCCTAGCCCAGCTAGGTACTTGGAAATTGGAGATTAATGAATTTTGTGAAGGTTTGGAGATCACCTCAGCAATTTCTCTATCACATCCCAGCTACCCTACTTCTACAGCCGGTCATGGGCACCTATACGCAAAAGATGAATTTCATTGTCCATAAAACCTTCGCAGCAATGTTTCAACAATCTATTTATATTCTTCTACTTTAAAAGGAAATCAAAAGAGATAATTTATAATCTACATTATTCATTTATTCCACAAGTTACCGTAGTAATCCCCTACCATGTTCTGAAGAAGAAGAAAAGAAACTTACTGCATGTTTCTTTACTGACTTCAAAGAATCAGTAAGCAGAGGATCTTCACTCAGAAGTTTCGGAACCACCTCCACAAATATCCTGTCAATAAACAGTGTGTTCATAAGTTGAAATATATACATATAAGCATTAAAGGTTAATAAAAAATATACACAGAAACTCAATGATCCTTGTCACCTTGAGCTTCCTGCAGCATTTGATATTATGTCATAGATAATTGATGGATGGATCCCAGCTCGAACACCAAGAAACATTGCTTCAACAGAAGCAACAAAATGAATGCCCTCCAGCAAATCATTAACCAGCCTCATTTTGCTGTAACAATTAATTGTATGTGGTTCAAATAGTGACAACAATCTAGTTACTATGGTAAATATATTGGAAGGGGTAAGAAATCGATATCTCTATTATCTGGTATTCACTATTTTCAGAAAAAAGGAAGCAACCTGCTGCAGCCCAATTCACCTTCGACAAAGTAAATGGTTTTTTCAAGACCTGAAAATACCAGATAGTTTAGAGTTTCAGTATCATTGCAACATGACAGCATCATAGACAAGGGCCAAGAATAAAATGTTGGTACAAAAGTAAAAAAAAACAAATCTGGAGCTACCAGAGAAGAATTGCCCAGCTCTTTCTGCTACATCCTTTCTCCCAGACGCAACGACCTGGCATTGAGAAGCTAGATAGTGATAGCAGAATACTGGAAAGTATACATGCATGCACACAGTTCATATTCTCAGCTGGCGTGTTACTTACAACAGTGTTTTGCTTCAATTCGTCAGATAAACCGCTAAAACAGTAACCGTCAAGAAGAGAGATGTCCTTCTTCTCATCTGCAGAACATAGTTTGGATCAAGTGAATCGCACCAGCATTTCCTGGTAATGGTTCTAGAAGGTTGAAGACTATATACCGGCTGACTGGTCTACCAATCTGACAAATTATCACAAATCGTAACTCAAACAGAAACTGAACATGAACACTTAGTTTTTCGGCGTGCATTTCTGTCATTCTTAAAAGTGCAGCCAAAATTTGAAGCGCGGCAGCTACTGTTGCACAGCCAGGCAAATGGATGGGTGGATGCAAAAAATTAGCACTCTACCTGCAAGCTTCTGCTCCAATTTCTCGAGGCGACTAGGGGCCAACGTCGACCGAATCAACACAAGAGCCTCTGTGCACAACCCTGCGCAATGCTCAAGCAAAAAGCATCAGCTATATAATACTTGTCTAGAAACAAGTGCATGACGTCGACAGACTGGCAAGCAATGCGGAGAAGCAGCAGACGAACGTACCTTTGACTATACCCTGAGCACCGAAGAACAAGTCGTCGATCCCATCCGCGTCGCCGAGCACAATGACTAGCGCCGCATCTGCAGGCACGAAGAGTTCAGGTAGAGACGCAGAACACATAGGAAGCGGTGTATTCTTGGCCAGGTAAGAGAATGCTCTCGTCGGCATTTCACCAAACGCCTCGCACGCACGACGACGCCAGGAGTGGCCACAAACAGCAAGCGGGAGCGCACGCACTTAATAATACATATACGCGTCACGAGTGCTGGAGATGGTCACACAGAAGCTCACCTCGCGCGGCTTCCGCGGGGCTCCCGCACGGGACGCCGCCGGCCTGCTCCGCGAGCGCCGATCCCTTCGCCTGCACGGAACACGACGAGTCGTCACGATCGCGAAAAAACACTCGGACGAGAAACGAAGCAACGGTGGCGATCGAGCCGAGGTGGACCTGGGGGCCGACGTAGAGGCGGACGGTCGCGCCGGCGCGGAGGAAGGAGGCAGCGAGCGCGAGGCTCGGCTCGTCCGCCCCGACGAAGGCGACGACGGACGCCGCAGCAGGGGACGACATCACGCGATCCCGCCGGCGACGACTGACCCAGAGCAGAGCACCTGGTGGAGAGAGGTGAGGGCGCCTGGCGGGATGACTGAGGAAGAGAAGTGACGCACGCGAGTCGACGACTCCACTGTTGTACACCAGTGCCCAACTGGTCCGTGGGCCCGGCGTGGTGGTGACCAACGTGGCACCAGCGACGACGTTGTGCGATCTTCTGCCGGCAGCGTGCCAGTCGTGGAGCTTTTAATTAGTCAAGCCGCAGCATATGGCATCAAATTTTAGTGCGCACGTTAGACGAATCCATGGGACGTAGCGCGACGCACGGATCTTGTTTTTGGCTTTCACGAAGAAGATCAGCTTTGCGTATCTTTTAAAAAAAAAAACAGATCGCAACCGCTTCGCTCCCACGCGTAGGCGATCGGGAGGCGACCCGTCTGCCCCAAGATACACCGGCCGCCGACGGTCCATGCCTCCTCTGGTAGCCACTCCGGCGACGCGAGAAGATGGGGACCATGACGCTTCGACGCCGTTGGGATGGTGGGAGCGACGTCCGGGCAAATAAATCTATCTCAACTCCACTCCCATACCGGCGGCGTCTCGGAGTTGATGGCAAAAGTGTGATGCTCGGTCGGCAGCTTGGTCTTCTCGCTGTTCATCAGATCTGACAAGATCAATTTCTCGGTGAGTCGCTGGCGTTCGTGGTTATTCGTGACGGCTGGCGATCGGGACGAGGTGGTTCTTCTAGAATGAGGATGCTGGTCCGGAGGTGGTGAATTTGTCGTTCCTCTCCGACTTCGTCGATGGGAGGCGACATATCTTGGTCCAAGACAGCACGGGGACGTCCCTGGTCGACGTGCCACAGTGACATGTGCCTTGCTGCGTGCAGCGGGCATGTTCATCGACTCACAAAGACTCGTTGGCGATGGTGCTTTCGCGGATCTTGCAATGGTGGAGACTCGGCGTTTCTTCTGGCGTTCGTCTCGGTGGCATCCGCTTGCCACGGTGGTTGCAGTAAACCCTACATGTCGTTTTGTATTTCTTGATCTATTAGGTTTTTATCTGCAAATTCGGGATAATCATTTTATACCGGTTTATCTTTTAGTTTCATGCGTTGCTTACTGTGGTTGCTCTAAAAAAAGCTTACTTATCATCGAAGATAACCCCCCAAAGGAGCGAATCATTTTTTTTCCAAACGACCCCAAAGGAGCGGGTTCGTTCCACTATCATTGAAGATAACATAACAAGAGTTTTCAGAACCCAAAGTAAAGAGAAAATAAAAGAGGGCGAAGTTGCTTAGGAACGAACAGAGCCCCCCCCCCCCGCCCCGCCCCCAAGGGAGGGGAGGGAAAACAAAAAATAACTACCGAACATCTAACAAGTTTGACAGACAACAAAACGAGCCCCTAAAAGTTCATCAACTCGCACAAATTTACAAACCATAAACGCAGACGGAAAGGAGCCACCCTGCACCAGTGGTCATGCTAGAAATCAGTTTCATTACCTCCATTGACTAACACTTTCCTCCCTTGAAGATACCATTTCTTAACCTTCTGAAGATCTTTCCGGACAGTAGAGTCATTTTGCCACTCTCCAAATGCCATGAGTTATACCGTATTTATTTCTGACTAGATTTTGCCACAAGCCATCTTCCATTTCCTACCTCTACCACCACTTACACAGAAAGCTGATGTTGAAGAGCTTCAAAATTGTGACACCGAGGCCCCCTTTTGATTTGGGTTTATTTATGAGTGTACATCTTATTTCTTTTTAGAGTTTGCCCCCTGCTCGAAGAACCTCCTGGTGATTTTGGTCATCGCTTCCAGGCACATACCAGGGAGGAGATACATGGACATGTGATATATAGGGATGCCGCTAAGATGAGATTGAATCAGAATAAGTCGTCCACCAATGGAAGAGTTGTTCCCAGCCCAGTCATCCAACTTTTTACCCAGCTTTTCCACTAGTGGTTTCAAATCAGACGCCAGGATCCTAGATCCACTGACAGGTACACCCAGATACTTCATAGGCCAGTGACCAAGTTGACAATCCAAAATATCAGAGTAAAACATACTTTTGAGAGAGTCATCCATAACCATGAACAGTTCACTCTTCAAAAAAATGATTTTCAGGCCTGACATTGCCTCAAAGAGATAGAGGATTGGCTTTAAGTGTCTGATTTGGTCGACGTCATCTTGAACCAACAATAATGTGTCATCTGCATACTGGAAAATGATAATCCCCCTGTCCACCAGGTGGGGGACCAGGCCAGTGATCCGACCATTCATTTAGGCTTACTGAATCAACTTGGCCAACCCCTCAACTGCTAGATTGAACAAAAAGGGCGAAAAGCCCCCCCCCCCCGCATGACCCTCTATGGCTACCAAAGTCCTTACCCCTGATGTTATTAATCTTGACACACAAGGTCCCATCTTTGACAATCTCTTCAATAAGTCTCCTCCAAAGGGTACTAAAACCTTTCAAAGACACACAATGAAGAAGATAAGCCCACCCCACCTTACCGTATGCTTTCTCAGAATCTATCTTGAACACAACCCCATGTTGTTTTCTCCTTTTTGATTCATGCAGTGACATCACTCCATCCATGATATTCCCCCTCCCCCCCCGGGATAAAAGCAGTATGCATTTAGAGATGAGTTTCCCCATAAAAGGTTCCACTCTAAGAGCATCACTAGCAGAGCCCTTAAAAGGGCCAACCCTTAAAAATAACTGCTTTTCTACGGGTTCGGGAGGAAAAATGCGAACTAGCAGAACCCTTAAACCCTTAAAACCGTAAAAAAAATGTCCGGGTTGGAGCACGGTTTGGGCTGTCAACCCTTAACTGTGAGGGTTGGGGAGGGCTGCACGTTGCCAACCCCTTCTCCTCTTCACCTCGCACGCGGGAGGGAAAAAAAGCACCCGTTCCCGCCGCCCCGCCTCCTGCGCCCGTCCCCGCCGCCATGGAGCTCCCACCGGAGGCCGTTCCTTCCGCCGCCGCGGCCCCCGCCCCTCCCGCCGCCGCCCCTCCCGCCCCCGCCCCTTCCGCCCCGGCCGCCCCTCCCGCCCCCGCCGCGAGCAAGGCTGAGGTGGCCAAGGTGGTCACGGCCACCCACGTCGGCACGAAGAGGCGGCGCGCGGGCACGCACATCGTCGCCCCTCCCGTGCCCGCCGCCGGCCCCTCACCCGCCCCGCTTGCCGCGTCCGTCGCCGCCCCGCCTCCCGTGCCGGTCGCCGCCCCGCGTCGTCCCGCCTCCCGCAAGAAGGTGCCTGGGAAGAAGACCACCGTGCGCTGCCCCTCCCGTGCGGCCGCTGTCGGCCCTTCCGTGCGGTGGAGGACTCCATCGGTGGAGGTGATTGATGGATGCGGATGTGATTTAGGAGATCGAGCCGAGTTGCAATTTTTTGGTGATGGTGCCGATGAGTTAGATGATGATTTTGTGATGTAAAACTATGAAACCATGCATCAAGATTGTATTTTGCTAGTGATAATCGTATGTAAATGTCAAATGATAGTTTTAAGGGTTGGGGTTGGGGTTGTGGCATCTAGCAGTGCCCTCAAACCCAACCCCGCTAACGGAATATTCTGTTATAAGGGTTGAGTTTGAGGGTACTGATATGTGCCCTCTGTTTACACCCCTTAAAACATCCAATTCTCGCCCCTTTATCTGTTTTTAGGGGTAGGCCTTTTAAGGGTACTGCTAGTGATGCTCTAAGGATGTCCACCTTGGTAATGATTTTATGCAGCACTTGTAACAGAAAGATAGGTCTGTATTTCTGAAGATAATCTGCATCGGGAGTTTTCTGCAGCAAAATGATCACCCCAAAATTTAGCCTGTAAAGACCAAGCTTCCCCTAATACCAATCATTAAATAAGCTCATTACATCATTCTTAACACAACTCCAGCAAGCCTGGAAGAATTCAATTGGAATGCCATCAGGATCTGGAACTTTGTTTCTAACCATGGAGTCAATTGCAAGCTTCACCTCTTCCTCCGAGACCGCCCTATTGATACGTCCAAAACGTATCTACTTTTTCAAACACTTTTGTTGTTGTTTTCCTCTAAACTTGTGAGTTTTGAATACAACTAACACGGACTAACGCTGTTTTCAGCAGAATTGCCCTGGTGTCTCGTTTTTGTGCAGAAATTCGATTTTTAAGAAAATGCCCGGAAAAGATTCTAATGCTCCTATTTTACCCGAAGACCCCCGGAGCTAGAAGACGAGACAGAGAGGGGCCACGAGGGGCCCACACCACCTAGAGGCGCCCCCCTAGGCCGCACCACCACCTCGTGTGGCCACCTCAGGCACCCCCTCGGGTCCCCTTTCGACTACTTAAGCCCCGTAACCTAAAAACATCATGGGGTTCATCATATTCTGGAGAAAAACACCAGAGCGTCGCCGCTACCTCAAAACTCAATCCGGGGACCAGAAGTTCCTATTCTGGCACCCTGCCTGGACGGAAATTCAGAGGAGACCATCGCCATCGTCATCGCCACCACCTCTCCATCAACCATCCATGATTCCCCCATTCATATGTGAGTAATCCCCGATGTAGGCTGAGAGGGATGGTAGGGATTGGACGATATCGTTCATGTAATAATTGCCAGATTGTGAGGGCATGGTGCCTAGTATCCATTGTTAGTGCTATCTATCGTTGTTGCAACTTATTCGACTTAATGCTTGTCACTAGGACCCGAGGGCCATGATCTCAGATTTGAACATGTTATTGATTCATGAGAATAATTATGTTTTTTATCTTACCTGCAAGTTGTATACACATATCGTTGTTCGGAACCCGAGGCCCCAAAGTGATAATAATTAGGATAACCGGAGGGGATGGCTGTGATGTGAGGATCGCGTGTGTTCACGGAATGTTAATGCTTTGCTCCGGTGCTTTATTAAAAGGAGCACCTTAATTATCAGTAATTTCCCTTGAGGCCCTCTACAAACGGGCTGGTAGGACAGAAGATGTTGTGCAAGTTTCTCATGGCGAGCACGTACAACTAAATACATAATACATTCCTATGGTTACCTAGTACTTGGATGCTTTATCATTATTTATCTACAATTACCCATGTTTTGATTATTATATGAACTATCTTATCCATGCAACGCCCGTTCATCCATCCTTATGCCTACAGTATTTTAATCATTTTGCCTACTATGATTGCTACCCACTGTCCTTATTTCATTCCTACTATTATTTCACTACTACTACTGTAAAACTGTTGCTACTCATAAACAGTTGCGAGCAAGTCTACTTCTAGATGCAGCTAAACTGACAACTCATCTGTTAAGGCTTATAAATATTCTTTGGATCCCCTTGTGTCGAATCAATAAATTTGGTTTACTTCCCTTGAAAACTGTTGCGGTCCCATATACTTGTGGGTCATCACCTATCCAGCTCAGCATTATCAGACTCTCACAATTTTTCAAAGTCCCCCCAAATCCCAGCAACAAATATCATGATGTTACCTTCCCCATGACCAAAGAGGTTTTTGTAGTATTTAGTGGCATGAGACAAAAGATCATTAGTCCCCTAAAAAAATGTCTCCATTCACTAGGGAGTACATGGTGTTTTTCCTTTTTCTTCCATTAGCAATTCTATGGAAAAAGGCAGAGTTTGAGTCCCCCTCTAGAAGCCATCTCTCACTGGATCTCTCTTGCGAAAATTTATCCTCTTCGACATACAAGCTCATCAGTTCACTTTGGATGAAACCTTTCCTCTTATAGCGCATGCCACACAACAAGCCCTGCTCCTCCATCTGTTCTAGCAGTTCCTGCTCTAGATTGAGATATTTCGTGAGTTTGATTGAGTCCCCTCTCACATTAGCTCCCCAACCTCTCAGGATGTCCTTAAAATTTCTCAAATTCATTTGGATAGAGGAAACACTATCCACTAAGGGAATAGTGGACCCTTAAGCTATGTCCACCCTGCACATAAACTCAGGATGGGCAATCCATGACTTCTCAAATCTGAACTTTTTTTTCTTGGGAATCATAACTTCACCAGTATCAAAAATCAGAGTATTGTGATCTGATATGACTCTAGCAAATTTTCTAGCATTTGTGAGGGGAAAAAGACTTTCCCAATCAGAATTCATAAGGATCTTTCTCAAGGGTTGGATTTACCTGATTATTAATTAGACCAAGTGAAAATCCCGCCAGACATACTCACCTCCCTCAAAGCATAGGACTTAATAACTGCATTAAAAACAAAAGATAACTTTGTAACCCCAAGGTTTATTTTTCTTAAAGAAAATACAAGAATATTGAAATCGCCACCAATAAGAGGAGGTAAAGTTAAATGGGAACAAGAACCGGCAAAAGCAGAGAGAAAATCAGTCGTGTCATTATCCTGGGCAGCTCCATACACAACCATCAGCATAACTTTCTTATTCAATTTCTTGTCCAAAACATGAGCCTTAACAATAAATCTGCCAGTGGTTTCATTGATGATGTAAACCCTAGAGGACTTGACACCACATAAAATGCCCCCAGATTTTCCAACAGAAGGTGACCAATGCCAGGGGATTCTAATACAGATCTAGAAGATCCAGTAGAGCTCAGAGAATTGTCAGGGGATTCTACTACAGGTTGTAAACCAGCCCAAGGGACCTGATTCAACATCCTCTTCCAAAGATGTTCCTTATCACTCCTAAACTAAATAAGTTGTTCAAGAAATTCCTCATAGGTTAGCTCATTCTGCATTGGTTCAGCAGGGTTTCAATTACTCCGGCTGTCAGGAGCTTTGGGCTAGCCAGATACTCCAGGTGGAGCAGGAGCTGCATGAACATTAGAGCTAGAACCCACACGAAATGAAGGGACCATCTTCCTCTCATCATGATTGGGATTAATTATAACCCAACATGTGAACCAGGGTACTGAATGAGTCATCTTCATTGTCGCCATTAGTGTTGTCAGATGGTTCTGGGACCTTCCTTTTGCCATTCTCATCATCACAGTTCCCTGAAAGTGTTTAACATGATATTGGGCACGAGCAGAATTACCATAGGGCTTTCTGGCATATCTTATAAACCCTCCAGAGGTAGTGTTAAAGGATGTTCTATCAGGGCCACCAGAATCAGGTCTAGCTCTCTTGGGAGTATGCTGAGTTTTATCCACACCCCATGCTTGTCACCATCCTTTGACTTAGAAGCAACATTTTTGTCCTTCTTGCTTATTGGTATCTCTCTAGTGAATTCAATGTCATAAAACTTGCTGGCAATATTGACATTAGACACCACTAGAGGGACTATTGAGACATCAGAGTTACCAACCTGGATTCTCACATAATCCACATTGTTGAGACTGTGTCTATCAACCAGCATTATTCTCCCAACCAAGTTGCCAATAAAAGTAGCTGTAGGGAAATTCATGTTGCCCAGAGGAATCCCTTTAACCCGGAACCAAGAAATGTTCAAGTCTCTAGTAGCCCCATACTCTGGGGTCCAGTGTTCAACTTTGATTACCACTCTAGTAATGGTCGTGAGGTGTGCATTACTGAAGTGGATCCATGCATCAATGTCTCTGGAGCTAGGAAACCCCATGAGAAATTTCTTAGCACCCAAAGGCTTTGCATACCATCTCCAAGTGCACATTCTACCAGCCCACTCAAAAAAATCCTCTTCGATCTCCCTTCAAGATGGATTACTGATGGTGCAGATCTTGCACTCGTTGGGAAATCCCAAGGGGAAGGTATGATGAGCACATCAGCGGTTTTCCCTCAGAAAGAAACCAAGTTTTAATCGACCAGTAGGAGGAAGGATTAACTTCAGAAGGTTGAAGCAGCTCAGATGGTAGGGCGCACTACCGGTTCGGAATCAATGTGGAACCTGCAAAACACAATCAAATCACTTTGCACCAGCGAAGCAGTGAGGTTGACAATCTCACCGGTTTTTCTGAACACAAAGAGGTTATACGTATGGTGTGGAAAATAGTAGGAAAAAATAGCAGCAGTATGAGAGCAGTAGGTGATTTACTAGTGGTGTCTCTCCGTGAAAGATAAATAACATGTGTGGTGAACAAATTACAGCTGGACAATTGACAAAAATGAAGGCTACACCATAGTGCATATGCAAGACATAAAGATTACTATATGATTCATGTGGTCATTACAACAAAATACATATACCGTTATCCAACTACATCTATGACTAATAATCCACCCTTCGAATATCATCCAAACAAACGTTGGGTATTAAGTTGCAAGAAACAGATAATCGCAGTAAGAAAAGTGTGTAATGTACACAATAACATTATCCTTAGACAAAGCATTGTTGTTTTCTCCCTAATGGCAACAACACATCCTCCATCCATCACGTTTCTGTTGCTCGAGCGCAGATGCAAAGGAGGCATGAACCCACTATCGAGCATAAATACTCCCTCTTGGAGTTACTAGCATCTACTTGGCCAGAGCATCTACTAATAACAGAGAGCATGCAAGATCATAAATAACATAAGCATGAAGATAATATGATAGATTCATAATCAAAATACATAGCATTCAACATTCATCGGATCCCAGCTAACACAACATGTAGCATTACATAAAGATGGTCTTGATCATGTTAGGTAGATCACAAGATCTAAACATGAGGTAAAAAGTGGAGAGAACAACATCTAGCTACTGCTATGGACCCGTAGTCCAGGGATGAACTACTCATGCATCACTTCGGAGGAGGGGATGGTGGTGTAGACCCCTCCGGTGATGATTTCATCCTCCGGCAGGGTGCCGGAGAGAGCTCCAGAACCCTCCCGGTCTCGGGATCACGGTGACGGCGGCCTCGGGTGTTTCTCGGGTCAAAGTGATATATCTCTAGGGTTTTTGCCTTGGGGGGATTAAATAGGCAAAAGGGCAGAGGCGGTGGAGGCCTGGGGGCCCCACACCATCCCCCATCGCGGCCAAGGGGCGGCGCCCTATGCTGTGGGCCCCCTGAGGCCCCCCTCCAGGTCTCTTCAGGACTCCGTGGAACCTCCAGGATTTCTAACACTTCCGGGCTTCGAATTTTCCAATTCCGAGAATATTTCCAGAACAACTTTTCTAAAACTAAAAACAGTAGAAAACAGGGAACTGGCTATGTGGCATCTTGTCAATAGGTTAGTCCGGAAAATCGATAAAAATGACATAAAGTGTATAACAAACATGTGGGAAATAATATGAAAACAACATGGACCGTCAGAAATTAAGGATACGTTTATGACATATCAACATCCCCAAGCTTAGTTCCTACTCGTCCTCGAGTAGGTAAACGATAAAAAAATTGAATAATTTCTGAGGTGACATGCTACCAACATAAACTTGATCATCAAAGTAATGTAAAATCATATGTAAGCTGAGATCATAGAACTTAAACACAAACATGATAAATAAAACTTCAATAATAAAGCATCGCAATCAGTTTGCATCATGAGAAGTGACTCAAATAAAAGATCGTGGATAACAATGCAAGGAAAGATATATGTTTGTTTCAAGTATAGATAAAGCATGGCAAAGTGATATTTCGCAAATCCTTAAGAGTGGGGGAAAACATAAATGCCAGGACACCTTCATAGTTCATGAGGAAGTCTAGAACAAATAATTAGAGAACAAGCAATAACACATCATGAATCAATTAATAATGTTTCTGAGACAAATGCACATAAAACTCAGAATGGCAAAAATGCTCTCTCAACTGTGCGTAAAGTTAGAAGATGGAGACTCAACATAAAAGTAAAAGAAAGACCCTTCGCAGAGGGAAGCATGGATTACTCATGTGCTAGAGCTTTTATTTTATTAAACATAAGTATTAAAAGTTTGACACTCCTCCCATCCATCTTACACAAACCATGGCTAGCCGAATCCTCGGGTGCCTGCCAACAATCACATACCATGGAGGAGTGTCTATATTTTGAGAGGTGTATGCAAATGTCAACGAATGGTAAACAGAAAATACAGTACGTCACAAGACAACTAGATCACACAAGAGCGGCTCCCATATGAAGGACACAACTGGTGTAGAAGGTCATCCCCTTTCTCTTTTGTTTACACAATTATGCTTTGACTGATAAATTGGGGGCAAAAATAGTGAAGAGATTTTGTGTGTATTAATTTGGGGCTGGGCTCCCCACTACCAGCTCTTCTATCAATTGGATAAGCGGATTAAGCCACTAGTCTAGGGTGTGAAATCCAATCAACAAGTGAGATAAATATTCTCTATTTACACCCTCATGAGCAAAAATAGGAACACAAAGCAGGAATATTTTTTTAAAGTTTTAAAGGTAGCACATGAGCAATTTACTTGGAGTGGCAGTTAAATACCACATATAGATCCGTATGGTGGACATAATGGGAAAACTTTTGTTGTAGGGAGTTGTATGCACGAGTATAATTCCATACTCAGTACAGGTGGAGGCTAGCAAAAGACTGGGATCAACTAATCAAGTGAGCATAAGAGCCATAATCATGCATAGCGACATAAACATCATTAATCAAAGCATAAGTGGTACCACAAATTCTAAAACTAAATGATAATAGAGAATATTAGTGACTGGTTCATATTCATAAACATGGTGTGAGCATGCGCCAAGTCAACCAAATAAAACATTCAAAGGAGAATACCGCAAATTTATGCTTCAATATGACACGAACAACTCATGATTCTTTCAATGGCACATTAAACACTCTCAGCTATTTGAGACTAATCGTGCTACTCAATAACCAGAAGGCTTTAAAACTAAAATTACATCTAGCGTGATATGAAAAAGTTCTAGTCACAGTCTATACAAGCTTCTACTTGCACCGTTAGAAATTCTCCTTCAAGCAGCAGTTTCTTTTCCCAACAAGCGCCATATAAAATATGTTTTAACAAAAATTCTCTACATGATACAACAAGCAAACATGATATTAATCACATAAAACTACTAAAAATAACAACTCCGAACAAGAGATGTAATGAAAACAAGAGCTGAACAGGATTTTTTGCAGTAACTAGAAGAAAAACTAAGAATACTAGCATATCAAGTATTCAAACAAAAAAGTGGAGCGTGTTTCTGTCCCAAACAAGGATTCTAGGTCCAATGATATTATTGAAGCAAGGAAAACAAAATAAAACAAAGCAAAACAAAAGAAAAACAAACAGACGCTCCAAGAAAACTTCACATGATGTGACAGAATAAAAATATAGCCTCGCGAGAAGTGACCTGATAGATACTTGATGAAGAAGGGGATGCCCAAGGCATCCCCAAGCTTAGACGCTTGAGTCTTCTAAAAATATTCTAGGATGAACTACGGGGGCATCCCCAAGTTTTGACCTTGCACTCTTCTTCATCACATATATCACCTCTTCTCTTGACACTTGAAAACTTCCTTCACACCATACTCAAACAGTAATTCGCATTAGAGGGTTAGTGCAACAAATAAAAATCCATGGGTTATGTATGTCACAAGTGCTATTGATACTTTTAAACATTATCTACAGCCACTGATGTTTCGTGAAGCAAAGAAATCCACTCGACATCGCAAAAGAGCAAATGCAAGAAAAATGGCAGAATCTGTCAAAACCAGAACAACCTGTATAAACAAAAAAAATTCGAGGCACTTAAGTTGCTCAAATAGAAAAACCTAGAGATAGAAAAAGTTGCGGAATTAGATGAGGAATAAGCAAAAAATATTTCAGAGAATTCTGGTCTTCCAGGATTTTATACAATTTTTTACGGTGAACAGCAGAAATCTGTTTTCTGCGCAGAAATCCGAAAACCAACTCCAACTCTCGTCAGATACCTTACTTTTCACTACTAAAACATGAAAAGAAAGATACAAAAGAGTTACTACATAAGTATGCAACCCCTTGACTCAAAGAAAACAGAGAAAAACAAAGGAAAAACAAAAGCATGGGTTATCTCCCAAGAAGTGCTTTTCTTTAACGCCTTTTAGCTAGACCCAGAAAAATGGAATCAAGTATTTTCAACTGAAGAAGATTCTCACATAAGAAATATGAATTAAAGAAAAAGAGAGCATCAAGAAATAAGTAAAAAAACATACTTAAGTCTAACCCACTTCCTATGCATAGGAATTTTGTAAATAAATAAATTAAAGAAGCTAAAACTAGAAATCAAGAACAACTTCAAAACTTTCAAAAAAAGAGAGGTGTTTTAGTAACATGAAAATTCCTAAAAACATATTTTCCTCTCTCATAATAATTTGCAGTCGCATCATGAATAAACTCAACAACATAATTATCATATAAAGCATATTTGTCATGGTCTAAAATCACACAATTCATATCAAGCTCCAAAATAGTGGGATCAAAATTTAAAACCAGCTCCTCTGTTTTTCCACTTTTATCAATAGAAAAACAAGATGATTGATAACTCATAAAAGGTATATGACACATTATATAAATACTATTTTTAGTAGCATTGTAATTTATAACATCAAGTAGCATAGGACCATCGATCGCTTTGCGTGTTGGGAACCCCAGGAGGAGGCTGTGATGAGCACAGCGGTAGGAAATTCCCCTTAGTTAAGAACCAAGGTTATCAATCCAGTAGGAGAAATAGGACCTTCAGAAGGTTGATGCCACTGACGATGGTGATGGCGCTTCACCGGTTCCAGCAACAACGTGGAACCTCCACACAACACAACCAAAATACTTTGTCCCAAAGGTACAGTGAGGTTGTCAATCTCACCGGTCTTCTTGAAAACAAAGATTAGACGTATAGTGTGGAAAATGGTGTATGCTTGCAGTAAGTAAAGAAAGCAGAAAATAGCAATGGTTTGTTTAACAGTGTAGTAAAATGGATCGGGGTTCATAGGTTCACTAGTGGCGTCTCTCCATAAAAGATAGCATGCTGGGTGAAAAAATTACAGCTGGGCAATTGACAAATAAAGGTTGCACCGTAGTGCACATCATGACATGAAGACTACTATGAAATTTAGTGCGGGCATTACAACAATATACATCGACCGTAATCCAACTGCATCTATTACTAATAATCCACCCTCAGGTTATCATCCGAACCCCCTTAGATATTAAGTTGCAAGCAACAGATAACTGCATTAAACAATGTGTGTAAAGTAAGCAATGATCGTACACGCAGGCACTCACACCGCTGTTTTCTCCCTAGTGGCAACATCACATCCTCCCCCGTCACATTTCTGTCACCTGAGCACAGGCGAAAACGAGGCATGAACCCACTATCTAGCATAAATACTCCCTCTTGGAGTCACTAGCAACTACTTGGCTAGAGCAACCAATAGCAAGGGAAAGCATGCAAGATCACAAATAACATATGCAATAAAGACTATAATTAACTTGGCATAAGTTCAATATTCATCGGATCCCAGCAAACACAGAATATAGAATTACATAAGATCAATCTCGATCATGATAGGCAGCTCACGAGATCTAAACATGGAGGCATATGAGGAGAAGACAACCATCTAGCTACAACTATGAACCTGTAGTCCAAGTATGAACTACTCACGCATCACTCCGAAGGCAGGCATGGTGATGTAGAAGCCTCCGGTGATGATTTCCTCTCCGGCAGGGTGCCGTAGACAGCTTCAGAACCCCCTGATCTAGGGTTGACAGTGACGGAGGCTGCGGAACTTTTCGGGGATTTTTTATCAGGTGCTTAGGGTTTTCCATCCGGGGGGATTAAACACAACATGTAGCATTACATAAAGATGATCTTGATCATGTTAGGCAGCTCACAAGATCTAAACATGAGGTGCAAAGTGGAGAGAACAACCATCTAGCTACTGATATGGACCCGTAGTCCAGGGATGAACTACTCACGCATCACTTCGGAGGAGGGCATGGTGGTGTAGACCCCTCCGGTGATGATTTCCCCCTCCAGAAGGGTGCCGGGGAGAGCTCCAGAACCCTCCCGATCTCGGGATGACGGTGACGGCGGCCTCGGGTGTTTCTCGGGTAAAGTGATATATCTCTAGGGTTTTTGCCTCGGGGGGATTAAATAGGCGAAATGGCAGAGGCGGTGGAGGCCTAGGGGCCCCACACCACCCCCCGGCGCGGCCAAGGGGAGGGGGCGCCGCCCTATGGTGTGGGCCCTTGAGGTCCCCCTCCGGGTCTCTTCGGGACTTGGTGGAACCTCCGGGATTTCTAAGACTTTCGGGCTTCGAATTTTCCAATTCCGAGAATATTTCCAGAACAACTTTTCTGAAACTAAAAATAGGGAACTGGCTCTGTGGCATTTTGTCAATAGGTTAGTCTGGAAAATCGATAAAAATGACATAAAGTGTATAGCAAACAGGTGGGAAATAACATGGAACATCAGAAATTAAGGATACGTTTATGACGTATCAATTACCTTCCAACACCTCAATCACAGCACGATGCATCTCTTTTGGAGGAGTTGCATTCCTAATATAAGGAATCACAAAGAATCCACCTCGTGGGATAGCCGCACCCACAAAGAGGGTCGCCACTTCTAAGGGCTTGAGCTCATTGAAGATGAACTTGTCCACACGATCATCTCCACAAACGATACAAATGTTATCTACATTCACAGATTGATTCATACGATCCTAAAAGTGGACATTATGTGGAGGGATTTGCTGATGTTCAACATCCTATTCCTCAGCATCTTCCTCAATTGGTTGATCATGGAACGAAATGAAACCAGTATCCCGTCCCACGCTCAACGTGCCTGACTGCTTCTAGAAGGAGAGATGCTCTCCTGGGAGGATCACGGCTAATGGCTCCAAGCATGTTGTTGTTGAAGCCTACCCTCCCCGAATCGCGGCCAGCCCTAGCCCGACCACGATCGCGGCAGCGGGATCACGAGTTGACGCGGCCCCAACGTTCATCACGACAGAGATCGCCTCTTCCCCCAGTTCTTGGTTGGATCCGTATGCAGCTTGAGGATTGGCCGCCAGATCGAACGCACCCGCCAAAAAACCACCCGGTGGACGTCGAGGAGGGAAGTTGGCCCGTGGAGGTGGACCACTCCCACGCCCACCCTGCCTGTCGTAGTTGAAAGACAATCGCGGTGGAGAGAAAACCACCACCGAGAAACTCCTCCTATCTCCCTGCATCGTACCACACCAGCGCTAAGTGAACGCCGATGACAGGAGGATGGATTTTAGGTCTTGCACCTCGACGAACACCACTCTAGGCTTACCCGCCGCCTTCCCCTTATCCAAGATGTGAGAAAATCTAGATGTGGATTGATTTGAATCTGGAACAGATGGAGGGGCGGGGGATAAGGAGATCCCACCTACCGCATCTGTCGGAGTCGTCGACGGCAACCCACTGGTAGGCCCACCTGCAGCGAGATGTTTTGACGGCGAGCCGTCAGTTCCGAACAATGGGTTCCCCACCGGTGGCCCGTGGAAGAGAGCACGAGAGCCCAGTGGACGACACGGTCACGGAGGGACCCATGCTCCGTCAAACTGGATGCTGGCGATGGAATCAACGTGCCAACCTCTGTGCTGTAACATGGGTATTCAATGAGTGCTCCCGAAATCACTGTTTCATCGTGTCGGAGAAGCCACACGTTGAAGGCGATCCCATCAGCATCAGCGAGGATGAGCCTCCGTTCAACACACCTAAGGATGATGATACCAACCCTAACACACGGCTCGCACAAGGCATGATACACCGAGTTCCATTGGATTGACGTCGGAGAAGGAGGCCGCAAAGGGGGCTCCCTCACGTCCGAGGACCTAGATGGAAAGGGATCCGTGCCCCCAGTGGTGCCGGTGGTGTGGCCACAGTCATCACACTTACTATCACCTCTAGTTGCGTCCATCCTCAGATATGTCCTCCTGCTACCTTTGCTAATATGACCCAAGATTATCTAATTGGGAGCATATGGCACTCAGACCTAATTCCCGCATCAATACTCTTGCCACCTACCCGGTTCTCATCATTCACGGTGGCATAAAAACGCTGGTGCACAAGCAGACAAGCTTCACAATAATACTCTACATTATAGAAATTTTAAGATAAATTAGCATTGCTCTTTAATAGTATTAATCAAGTATATAAACATTCAATCCATATCACATTAGCATTAACGTCACCCAATAGAAAAAGAGAGATGTTGCTTAGTCTTTTGTTGCACTTGATTACCGAGTAGACAATTAATGTTTAGAAACCAGAATGAAAAATAATATGGAACAAAATACTAGTCTTGAATGTAGATTATTATGGAATGGAGCCAGTACTTACTCTATCCGTTCTGTACTACTAGCTTTCTAGAAAGACTTACGTCGTGGAACCTTGAATCAATACGGCCAAGCCAAAAGCGAAAATTTCAAGAATATATGAATTTAGGGCAAGTTCCTGTGAATGTAACCAAACAAAGAGTGTAAATTTTTAAGATTTATTAAACCAGATCCATAACGACGGTGCGGCTGCGCAAATCACCTCCATCACCAGCTAGGCTACGTTGGGCACACCTTGGAGGTTCCCCTACTCCCATGGCCCCAATCACCACGCACCGGTGCCTGCAACTGCCCTAGACCCAAGCCTCACCGCACCGTTCCACTGCCTCCGTCGCCAACCCTCCATCGTCCACAATCTATCGCCACGACATGACGACACTACATCTTCCCCGACCCGACGAATCGAAGCAACTGGATTCCATCTACGTCTTCCCCAACCCGACGCCTCCATCCTCGCCGTTTCACTCTTGTTTTCTAGTCAAATGATGTCATAAATGTGTGCGGAAATTTGCTATATTGCTGTTGCTGCAACAACCTGATGCGTAAAGAGTGTAGAAATGCTTCAGAAACACTGCTGAAAGCTGTAGCTTTTGCTGTCATTTGTTGTCTATTGGATATACGGGATTTCATGAACCCAAATTTTCTGGATTCATTTTTTCACAACAAAATTCGGGTGTCATTTTGTGGAATCTGAATTAATTTTTTTCCAAATTTCATGACTCAAAAGTTTAGGAAAACCCGAACGCCCGCCCGGAGTTAGAAGGAGGGCTCCCCTTGTAAATAGTACATCTAGGTGTAGGATTAGGTCGTTGATTTCTCTCTTGGGTTAGGTGTCGGGTCGTGTTCCACGCTTACGCTATGCCGATGGAGATTCGGTCATCGACATTTGCGGGCGGCGGTTGGTGGCTCGGGCAATGTTCTTCATGCTCATCGCGCTCTCGTGGACGGAGCCGATGGGGAGGAGCAGCGTGAATTTTCATTCCATGGAGAATAGCTCAAGCTCTACAGATCTTCTTTTACCAGTCAAGGTATGTAGTTCTCCCTCTCTATTCCAGGCGATTCTTCCCGTGACACGTCACTAGGACCATCTCCAGGATGAGGTCCTTGGATCTCGGGTCACTCGGTCTATTTGAACCAAGCATGGTACTTCTCCTTATGTAGCTACGTGGGCTTGTTGTAGGAGGTGCCCAGAGTCACGAGATCATACGGCTTAGCCTTCCCGGCGGATGCCAGCTTGGCCGTGTGGAACGCCTTGTATATACGTATGTGTTAGGCACTGGAAAATTGTGCTGATCAGGTCAATCTTACATCTAGGAACTCAAAGCAAAAAGAAATTACAGCTAGGTAATCACATTTCTCAGCGGGAACCACCAAAGAGAAAGAAAAAGCAATCGAGTCCCCGACCAGCGCCGTTGCTGCAGAGCCTTGCTACCGCAATCGTTAAGCTCACCACCAGGGACAAACCACTTGATAAAGAGCTGCCGTAGTATGCCATGTTGTGAAGGATAAAGATCCTCACGCTTGGAGGAAGAAGAATTCTTGGAGCAGGTTGCACCAGGGTGCAGAATGACCCCTTTGGCCTCGGATAGCAGCGGCACATCTCGCCGTAGTAGGAAAGCATCCGCACCTGAAGCTTCAAGACCCGTCCCAGGGCCTGGACGTCGTCCTTCCCTCATCAACACAACCACCTCGGCATCCAGAATAAGAGGACTTGGCGACAGAAAGGCCCTGGGATAAATCGGCTCCTAGAACCAACAACTAATCTTCCAGCTTAATAAGAAGATGAGATGCAGCGCCCTAGCCTTCCGCCTCTTGCTCCGACAACAGGAGGACCGCTAGAAGGAGAGGAAGCGTCGATGTTCCGCGGATGCGGCTCAGGTGCACTAGTAGGAAAATCCATCTTGGCATGTTTCCATTCTGCACGTCATCACACACATGAATTAAAGGAAACCATATATTAGAACCTAAACTACTGCTATACAGGGGGCGGCACCTATTCCATCTTCGCGCTAACTGGTGTAAGCACCGGCGGTGAGAGTAGCCGGATCTGGGAGGACCCCGCGGTTGACTCTCAAAGGGGGGAGGAAAAGAACTCCCCGGTTTTTATGGCTGCACTTTTGGCTTTCATGAAGAAGATCAACATGCCTACTTAGGTTGCCGACAAAAGGAAAATCTTGCATTATATGAATTTTGAGAGCACCTTGGTTTGAATCAATCTGACCAAGCTAAGACCCAAATTTTAAGAATATTTGAATGTAAAGCAATTTGATTCCTGTCAATGTAACCAAACGAAGAGCGGAATTTTAAGATTTAAACCAACTTAGTTCTATGTCAATTTGGTTCATACCAATGTCCACGGCTTCCGCTATGCCAATGGAGATTCGGTCAACGATTTCTGCGGGCGGCGGTTGGTGGCTTTGGGTGATATCCGGCATGCTCGTCGCGCTCCACTGGACGGAGCCGATGGCGACCGGCATCGTGAATTTTCACTCCAATGGAGAATAAGCTCAAGCTCCGCAGATCCTCTTTTACCAGTCAAAGTATGAAGATCCCCCTCTATGTTCGTGATGATTCTGAGATGGGCGTTTTTCATGCCGAACATTGCTCGAGGGAGGATCTGCATCACGGGAATCCTAAAGTTACTCCCGGAATTTCGTCCACGATGGAGATGTGCACGCTATCGTAATTGATGGTTGAAGGGAGACCACTCCCACCTCGCTCTCGGTTTCGGTTTCTTCCGGCCGGCGGACGATGGCGCTGCTCAACCTCTAGGCTGTTACGCCATTTAGGAGGCCTCTCTGCTACAGTGTGGTTTTCTCCCGCCGTCTTGTCCCAAGTGGTTCCTTCCCCGGTGACATCTCGGTTGGCTGTCCCGAGGAGTTCCGGCAAGGTAGGAAAGGAGCAGGACCCGATTGCGTTTTCAGTTTTTATTCAGGGTCCTTTGTGCGAAAAGCGTGGCTATGTTGTAATTATTTTTCTTATTTAACCCTCTTATAACTAAGGATGCAAAAGTGGGATCCCAATTATCTCACTTATAGTGTATTTGAGGGTTTTTAGTTAA
Source organism: Alopecurus myosuroides (assembly GCA_028641055.1). Classification (NCBI taxonomy): domain Eukaryota; kingdom Viridiplantae; phylum Streptophyta; class Magnoliopsida; order Poales; family Poaceae; genus Alopecurus; species Alopecurus myosuroides. The sequence continues at coordinate 735,946,312 of CM054057.1, read as the reverse complement.
AAAACTTTTCAAAAGTTTAAACTAAAAATCCCCAAATGAACTAGAAATGGGATAACTGGAATACCACTCTCGCATCCCTACTTTAATGTATAGTTACACCGTTGATAAATGAAACTTCTAGTTTTCTCGGGTCTACCTATGTTTTTCAAAAAAAGTTAGAAAGAAAAATATCAAAATCGACTGTCGTTGGACGCACCTACCCAATGTGTCCTTTTTTTTTTGGAAAAAATGGGTAAACCTCCAGCCTCTGCATCAGAACCATGCACACAATTTTTATATTAATAAAACCAAAATATCAAATTTGAAGCAATCTAGAACAAGAAACTACACCTCAACAGTCTGAAAGTGCGGCCACATAAATCATCCACCAAAACAACACAATCATTAAACAATCACCCATGGTAGACGTATAGTGTGCAATCATCCACCCTTACCGAAGATAGCTCGTACGACCGCTATCAACCGAGAGAATCCGGCATCCAAACGTCCACGCTGGTCATTTGGTAGTAGGAATGACCACATGTGAATCCAGTGCGTTGCGCGATGAACTACCTACAAAAATGATCCGCTCTAAGGTTGCTAAATATCACATCATTCCTGCAATTTCAAATTGTCCAAAGAAAAGCACATACACCAATGTGTATACTTGCTTTAGTAGATTTATCTACCCGATATAACCAATTACCAAACATATTAGTAACACTAGTCGGAGCAGTGATACTAAAAGTGAAATGAACTAGTCTCCAAATCTTACGGGCGAACTCATATTTGACAAACAAATGATCAGCTGTTTCATCCCTATCATAGAACACACATCTTTTAGTCATGTCCATCTTCTTTTAACTAGGTTATCCTTTGTGAGTAATTCTATACGGTAAAGGAACCACATAAAGATTTTAATTTTAAGTGGTACCTTGAGTTTTAAGAGATATTTACGAAGAAACTTAGTATTACCATTCATAAGGTCAGCATAAAGAGATTTAACTAACACTCCTGAATCTGTCAATTTCCATGAAACTGAACTACGATCCTATGATAGCAAGACTGACATTAGTCTCTACCAGATTGAGCCACGGAGTTCATTTATCCCAAAACAAAGTTCTTGCGAACTCAATGTTGGATGGTGGTGACCCAACACCTGCGCAACTAACACATTTTTATGGCGCACAATATTAAAGAGAGTAGGATACCACACAGCTAATGGAGTTCCATCTAGCCATGGATCCTCCGAGAACCTAATATTTTGTCCATTACCAACGGAGAAGAGATTCAATAAAAAAAACTCTTTCTTAAACCCCATAATTCCTTTCCAAAACGGGGAATCTGTCGGTTTAGCTTCAACCTACACAAGCGGTTTTCCTTTAATATATTTATTGTGAAGTACATTCCATCTTCTATTAAGAGTTTAAATAACCGCTTACTAAGTAAAAACCTATTCTTAACATCAATACATTCAATCACAAGACCACCTTGGTCTTCAGGACGAAAGACAATATTCCCCTTAGTAAGGCGGTATTTCTTTGTGGTTTGGTCGATTTGGCAAAAGAAACGAGACCTATAAAAATCCAATCTTTTCCTACCCAATAGGTATCTCTAAGAAGGATAGCAAAAACATTGGTAAAATTGGCAAGGCTGTGGTACTTGGCTCTCTGACGTGTCCTCGTGATTGTCTCTGTTTGGCAGATGTTGTGAAGTCAGAGCTGTAGCAGCCTTGGTAATTCCCCCTTTGTAGCTCGGCCTTAAAATCGGAGTTGCATTGTCGTCGGTGCTTGTGGATGATTGCTTGGCATGAATCTTTGTGGCGATACCCCGGCCTTTGTAGTCTGGAATTTGTCAGCGGGTGCTTGCGGTGAAGTCTGATGCACTTGCTTATATAAGGAGAGGAGATGAGAGGAGAGGTTATGACCATGCCAATGTGTGACCTCAATGATTCTCTTTTTTAACGATGTGTGCGCTATATCTTCTGTGTGCCTGGTAGGCAGGTCGTCCGCCCAGTTCTCTCCTTCTAAATTAATTTAATAGTAAATCTTTTGGCTTAAAAAAAATCCTTACAGGGATAGCGTTCTTAGGCTTGGGGTAAGCTATAAAATGTATAAGTTAATTAAAATAAGTTAACAAGGATCACCCAAGTGTATCCACGCATATTGTCATTCTTTGTCCGTACAATCTGAGAGAGTAGTCGGTGGACGATGGTTTCAGGAGCTATTAGCTTCCCTACTTTTCCATTCTTGTTGAGCTATGTATAGAATAACAATAAATTTCAGAAAATGAAATTCAGATTTTACGCGAATTCAATTCCTTTATGTTTGACCGCAGGAGGCCCTGACACTATGAACAACAAATTTTGGCCTATCGTTGATGTTCGCGATGTTGCCGATGCGCTACTCTTGTTATACAACAAGGCAGACTCATGTGGGAGATACATATGTGCAATAGACCAAATTGACATTAAGGATCTACTGGAAATCATAAAGAACATGTACCCTAACTACAATTATGCAGACAAGTAAGTGTCATTGTATCAATAATGATGACAGTGCTATAGTGGGTTGTGCTTATAATCAATACATATTGAACAAATCCTTTTTTTGGCAGGATGGTTGACGTGGATCTTGGGTTTGAGATTACCTCAGACAAACTAAGAAATCTAGGGTGGAAACCAAGGAAGTTGGAGGAGACGCTTGCGGACAGCATCGAGTCCTACAAAGAGGCGGGATTTCTTCAAGCATCCGAACCTTGCCGGCTTCCCTTCTTGTTCCTCGTGCAGACTGACTAGGCATAAACCAGAGTCGCGCCATTCTACATTCTAATTTCAAAATAAGGACAATGTCATACCTTCCTTGTCCCGGCTCATCTGTTTGGTTCACCGTGGGTGCAAATGCAGCATTTATTATTTGTTGTCCGATTTTTTTTCACTTGGAAACATGAAAATTGAGTTCCCAAGTTGGGGCAGAGGCAGATTGCACTAGCTCTACGGGTTGTTCGCACTGAGTTCCCGCGGAATATTTTGCCATTCATTTATGTTTCTCTAAGAAAACGGTTTTACGAGTACTGATATGGGCTTCAACATCGGCAATTTTGACGCCCTTCAAATCTTGTTTTTTTTTTGATAAAGGACTTTATTACTTAAAAAGTTCAAGCATTACACCCGGCCTCTGCATCGTGAGATGCACACAGCCGAAATCCGAAACTGAAAAATAAACAGAGCGACAATGCTACAAAACATCCGCTGTAGACTGTCGATGCTATGGAGCCGCTATCCGTAGATCAAGCGGCCATCCATGTGGGATAAAAATATCCCTCGCCACCTGCTCCAGTCGTGCACATGCCTCCGTAAAAAGGCCTCGTAACTCCCCTCGCTGTTGTTATTTAGCCAATCTGACTTTTCTGTATTGCAAAAGGGACTAATGTACAAGAGTTACATGGGCCAACTTGGGCCAGGCTAGTCACTAGTCACACATGGGCTAACTATAAACTAACAGTATATACACATATTCTAACACCCCCCTTCAAACTCAAGGTGGATCTGAGACATTGAGTTTGAGAACATGAAGCTTATGTTGTTCTCTTGTTTGAGCTTTTGTGAAGAAATCTGCAAGTTGAAGCTCTGATGGAACATATTCGAGATGAATGGTTGATTGCTGACAATGAGAGCGTGTGAAGAAGGCATCCACACCAATATGCTTCGTTAGCTCATGCTTGACTGGATCATTTGCAATCTGGATAGCGGCTGTGCTGTCACAAAGAATGGTTGTGGGTGTATCACATGAAACACCCAAATCAGCCAATAACCAACGAAGCCACACAATCTCTGATGTAGTTGTAGACAATGCTCGAAGTTCAGCCTCAGCACTAGAGCGAGACACTGCAGACTGTTTCTTCGACTTCCATGCAATAAGAGAGGTGCCAAGAAAAAGACAATATCCGGTGACAGAGCGACGATCATCAGGATCACTCGCCCAAGTGGAGTCAGAGTAAGCACGAAGCTGGAGCTGGTTTGTACGAGCATAAAACAATCGGCGAGAAGACGTCCCCCTCAAATATCGAAGAACTCGAAGTAAGTGACCATAATGAACTGATGTAGGAGCACTAACAAACTGACTCAGGATGTGGACTGCGTGAGCAATGTCTGGTCTTGTCACAGTGAGGTACACAAGGCTGCCTACAAGGTGACGATAGCGAGAGGGGTCTTCAAGAGGAATGCCATCAGTAGAACGCAACCGTAGCTGGAGTTCCATGGGTGTCATAGAAATATGAGTATCAGTAAGACCTGAGCGTGCAATCAAATCCTGAGTATAGCGGGACTGAGAAATATAGTAGCCATCATCACTTCGATCAACCTCAATTCCCAAAAAGTAACTAAGAGACCCCAGATCTGACATCTTGAATTGCTCACTCAGCTTCCTTTTAACAAAAGCTATATACTTTTGATCATCTCCTGTTATCAACATGTCATCCACATAGAGTAGAAGCAGAGTACGACCACTGTCAGATGTATGAATGAAAAGTGCAGGGTCATGCTCGCTGGGAGAGAAACCAGCGGCTCGAACCACAGAACTGAAACGCTCGAACCAAGCACGAGGGGCTTGCTTAAGCCCATAAAGTGCCTTTCGCAAGCGACAAACATGACCGGATGGCACCTCAACACCTGGAGGTGGCTGCATATAAACTTCCTCATGTAGATCACCATGAAGGAAAGCATTCTTCACATCCATTTGTGAAATTTTCCATGATCGAGCAGCAGCTACAGCAATCAGGGTACGAACAGAGGTCATGTGAGCAACTGGAGCAAAAGTCTCATCATAATCTCTCCCATGAGCCTGCTGAAAACCTCTTGCAACAAGTCGGGCCTTATAACGCTCCACATAACCATCTGATCTAGTTTTGACTTTATACACCCATTTGCAAGTGATGGGAACTGATCGAGGAGGTAATGGTACCATATCCCATGTACATGTACCCTCTAAGGCCGCAAGCTCCTCGCACATAGCCAACTGCCACTCGGGCATCATGACCGCCTCCTCATAAGTACTAGGCTCACAAGCTACCCCAACGAAGAAATCCTTTCTATATTTGTTTGGAAGCTCAAGAGAGGAGCGATCGCGAAGTGTATACCTGTTTGTTTGGGAGGATTCATCAGTGCAAGGTTCAGTGGTACTAGCCAAAGGAGTAGAAGACAAAGGAATAGACGACTGAGCCTTAGATGAAACTATAGGACGTCGACTATAATAAAATTGAAAGGGATCCAAATATTGAGGAGCTGGTTGACTTGGCGAAGGACTGGAGTCCGGAACTGGTGAAGAAGGCATGTCTGGTGGTGATTGATCTGACACTGACTCGTCCAAAGAGAAGATCGGTGGAAGTGAAAGAAAAGATGTGGACTCTAACGACGTGGAGGATGATGACTGAGTAGATGTGGAAAACAAAAAAGGTTGATCCTCATTAAAAATGACATCACGAGAAAAGCGAATGCGGCGAGCGGAAGGGTCATAACAACGATACCCCTTATGTTCAAGACTATATCCAAGAAAAACACATTGGACAGATTGAGCAGTCAACTTGGTACGCTCGCGAGGTGCTAACAGAACATAGCATGTACAACCAAAAACACGAAGATGGTCATAAGTGGGAGGAGAACCAAACAACACCTCACCAGGACATTTTCCCTGGAGGCGAGAGGAAGGCTGAATGTTTATGAGATACACGGATGTAGATATAGCTTCACCCCAGAAATGAGTAGGGACAAAGGAGGAAATCAAAAGTGTCCGGGCTGTCTCAATAATATGTCGATGCTTACGCTCAGAAACACCATTCTGAGCATGAGCACCCGGACAAGAAAGTTGGGGAAGTGTAACCTCAGAAGAAAGAAACTCACGAAAAACTGTTGAAAGATACTCCCCTCCCGAGTCAGAACGAAAAACACGAATAGCACATGAAAACTGAGTATGGACCATGCGTGCAAAGGCCTGATATATAGAAAGTGTAACATCCCAAGTATGAAAAACATCCTTTAGAATGTTTGCTTCTTGTTTATTTATGTTTTGCATCATCATCATCATCATTGCATTGTTTTGGCATTTGTTTTCCTTTGTTTTCAATTGTTTTTCCTTGTTTTTTCTATTTGAATTTCAAACGAAGATTCAAATATTTTGTTCATACTTGTGCTGTTACAATTTTCCAAATGAATTTTCAAATCAAAGCAATTAAATTGATTCCATTAAAGTGGTAAGTTCAAACTATTAAGTGGTTCCTTTTAATAATTCATTTAATAACAAATTCACCCAAATTCAATTGAAAATTCAAACAGCAACTAATTTCAAATTTTTGGAAAACCAAAGTTTGTATTTGTTGCTGTTACATTAACTAACCTACACAAATTTTTTCCCTAATTTTTCTAACCCTAAAACTATGCTTTTTCTTCCTATTCTTTTTCAGCAAAAAAAAAGAAAAGAAAAAAGGGGAAAACAGAGAGGGGTGGGCAGGCCAGCCCACCACACCCCACGATGCCAGCCCGCTACCCCTTCCCCCACCTCCGTACACTCTCACGTCAGCCATGGAGGAAAGCGACAGAGCTTTTCCCCCACAGCTCCACCCCACCCCCCTCCTTATCTAACCCCCAAGGGGCAGCCCTAACCCTAGTTCTTCTCCCTCCTCTCTCTCTCCCCCGCCGCCATTTCCTCCTTTCTTCTTCCCTATGCTCGCTGGTTCCTCTGAACCTGCCACCGAAAAATTCAGAGGCGGAATTCGACCTTGACGCCATGGTCGCCTCCGGGCCGGGCTAGCGGCGGGAACGGATACCCCTCGCCAACCTCTTCCTCATCGACACCGCCGGGGTGGCTGGGGGGCCTTGGTTCGCTGCCGCCGTCGCCGCCAAGTCGCCGGACGCCTCTGTTCTCTCCTCCTCGTCGCTGCTTCCGCTCGACGAGCCCGAGGTGATCACCTCCCCTTTCCCTATCTCTTTTCCCTCCTCCAGCAACTCGCTCGCACGCATCCACCTTGCCCCTCCCTGTGCTGGACCGCGCACAGCAGCAGCATCGCTGCAGTTGCCGCCGGCGACCATCCCCTAGTCGTGTTGTTTCCGTTCAGTTTCGTCAGTTTTGGTGCAAGCCCGAAGCAGTACCTCAAAAGCAAACGCGAACGGTACCTAATCAAAAACACGTAGCAGCCCAACTGGTAGCTACCCCGTGCGCGCATGCAGGAGGGCATGGGATCGAATCCCTCCCCCGCGGGTTTAACCATCTTTTTTTCCCCAGATCCAGATCCACTTCTTATCGCACACAAGTCCCTGTAGTTACTTCTAGGTCCCTGTTAAATTTATTCTAAGTCCCTGGCTGCTATTTAAAATGGCAGAACACCCCCTAAGCTTTAAAAATGCATAACTAAATTATTACAAGTCCAAATTCAACATTTTAAATATGTATTCTGTACCAAATTAAATTCTCTACCCAAATATAAGTTTTGTTTACTGTTTTGAATATTTTAATTTGGTGAAATATTTGAATCCTTGTTTAATTCACTTAATTTTGCAAAATTCATAACTTGGGCATAAAAATTCCAAATTCAACAAACTAAATATGTTTTCCATTCCATTTTTCATGAAATTTGCAAATATCAACTTTGTGTTCTGTTTTAAATAAATTAAATTGCTGAAAACAACTGTTTCTTAATTAATGCATTTAAAATTGTCAAATTAATAACTTGCTCATTTTAAATCCATTTTCAACAAATAAAATATGTTTTCCATGCTAGATTAAACCACCTTTCCAAATATAAACTTTGTTTCATGTTTTGAATAATTAAAATTGGTTAAATAATTTAAACCTTGTTTAAATCATTTAAAATTGCTAAATTCATAACTTGGTCAAATTAAATTCTTTTTGAACATATAAAATATGTTTTCAAACCAGAAAATTATAATCTTTTCAAATATGAATTTTGTTAAATGTTTTGAAAAAATAAAAATTCAAATAAATTCATACTTGAGTTAAATTCATTTAAATCTTGTTCAAACTTGCTTAATTCATAAGTAATTCATTTTTAATTCCTTTTTCAACAAATGAAACATGTATTCCACCTAAAATTTTGTGTTCTTTCTAAATATGAATTTTATTATTTATTTTGAACAATTAAAATGGGTGAAAACAACAAATGCTTGTGTAACACCTTTAAGAAGCAAATTTTCATAACTTAACAAATAAAATTCCAAACTTGGTAAACTTTATTTCAATTTGGATCTATTGTTGTTTTCCTTTTGTTTTCCTCATCCATGCATCATGCTAATCCACTTTCACATGTTGTTTAGTTGTAGAACATTTAATCCAACCATAATTCATGGGCTTTCCATATGCAATCCAAATTGCATGTGGGTCCATTTAATTATGTTATGTTACCATGTCAACTAGCTTATTTTTGATGCATCAACTAAATTGCCATGCATCATCCCATGTTTGTGCATTATCCACCAAAACAACACAATCATTAAACAATCACCCATGGTAGACGTCTAGTGTGCAATCATCCACCCTTACCGAAGATAGCTCGTACGACCGCTATCAACCGAGAGAATCCGGCATCCAAACGTCCACGCTGGTCATTTGGTAGTAGGAATGACCACATGTGAATCCAGTGCGTTGCGCGATGAACTACCTACAAAAATGATCCGCTCTAAGGTTGCTAAATATCACATCATTCCTGCAATTTCAAATTGTCCAAAGAAAAGCACATACACCAATGTGTATACTTGCTTTAGTAGATTTATCTACCCGATATAACCAATTACCAAACATATTAGTAACACTAGTCGGAGCAGTGATACTAAAAGTGAAATGAACTAGTCTCCAAATCTTACGGGCGAACTCATATTTGACAAACAAATGATCAGCTGTTTCATCCCTATCATAGAACACACATATTTTAGTCATGTCCATCTTCTTTTAACTAGGTTATCCTTTGTGAGTAATTCTATACGGTAAAGGAACCACATAAAGATTTTAATTTTAAGTGGTACCTTGAGTTTTAAGAGATATTTACGAAGAAACTTAGTATTACCATTCATAAGGTCAGCATAAAGAGATTTAACTAGAACACTCCTGAATCTGTCAATTTCCATGAAACTGAACTATGATCCTATGATAGCAAGACTGACATTAGTCTCTACCAGATTGAGCCACGGAGTTCATTTATCCCAAAACAAAGTTCTTGCGAACTCAATGTTTGGATGGTGGTGACCCAACACCTGCGCAACTAACACATTTTTATGGCGCACAATATTAAAGAGAGTAGGATACCACACAGCTAATGGAGTTCCATCTAGCCATGGATCCTCCGAGAACCTAATATTTTGTCCATTACCAACGGAGAAGAGATTCAATAAAAAAAACTCTTTCTTAAACCCCATAATTCCTTTCCAAAACGGGGAATCTGTCGGTTTAGCTTCAACCTACACAAGCGGTTTTCCTTTAATATATTTATTGTGAAGTACATTCCATCTTCTATTAAGAGTTTAAATAACCGCTTACTAAGTAAAAACCTATTCTTAACATCAATACATTCAATCACAAGACCACCTTGGTCTTCAGGACGAAAGAAAATATTCCCCTTAGTAAGGCGGTATTTCTTTGTGGTTTGGTCGATTTGGCAAAAGAAACGAGACCTATAAAAATCCAATCTTTTCCTACCCAATAGGTATCTCTAAGAAGGATAGCAAAAACATTGGTAAAATTGACAAAACTGAATTAATAAAAATAAGGAGATTTTCATATGAGAGCATCTTTCCTATCCAACAACTCAATTTCTGCTTAAAGTGGTCCTCTTTAGATTTCCATTCTTTATTGAGTAATGATTAGTTTACAGTAGTGAATTGAAATCCCAAGATATTTGAAAGGGAGAGCACCGAGCTCGCACCCAAACTTTTTCCTAAATTCCTCCTGAAAATCATTGGCACGTCCGAAGCAAAATATCTCGCTAATATGAAAATTAATTTTTAAACTAGACAATTGGTCAAATATGGACATGATTAGCTTCATATTTATTGCCTTCTCCAAATCACGTTCGAGAAAAAGAATAGTGTCATCAGCTGCCAAAATCTTGAGAAGAACAAAAACGGAATTGTTCCGCTTACTCATCACAACTCAGAGGGGATGCCGCTTACTACTCCAGTCCTTGTTTTTGCAAGAGTTGCATTCTTATATGCAAAAGGAAGACTTTGAAAGAACAAATAAGTTTGGACCCGCAAAAGTATGCTTAGGCAGTTCCTTCGCTGGAAGTATAGAGAACCCCCGCCCTTCAATTAGGTGAGGAACTAAACTCCCAACTTGACCGTCCTATTTTTCCTTGCAATTAGAACTGCCAACATGTCTGCAACCAGGTTAACAAGAATAGGAGATAACGGATCTCCCTGGCGTAGTCCTTTTAACATTTGGAAATAATGACCAATTTCATCATCTGCTCGAATCCTGACACATCCCTCTGAACAAACCTCGCCACTCAGTCACACCACTTTGGTGTTAATCCTTTCATGCTTAAGATTTGCTGAAGGAACGACTAGTTTACCTTATCATACGTTTTCTCAAAATAAATTTTGATCAAAACACCATCCATTTTCTCTTTCTTTAGCTCGTGGACAGTTTCGTGTAGGAGAACAACCCCTTCCAAAATATTCCTCCTGGAAGGAAAGCCGATTGGGAAGGTCGGATAACCCTCTTCGCAATAGATCTTACCCTGTTTGTTCCTAACTTTGTAAAAAATTGAAGCTAACATTGAGAAGGCAAATAGACATGTATTTCTCAATTCTATTTGCATCCTCTTTTTTGGGCAGCAATGTGATCACACCAACGTTCAACTTGAACAGCTGTAAATCACCTGAATGCAACTGTGCAAACATCGCCATTAAGTCCCACCTAATGATGTCCCAAAATCTTTGATAGAACTCCGCATGGAACCCATCGGGTGCCGGAGCCTTATTGTGTTCCATTTGAGAAACAGCCTCCCACACCTCCTTTTCCGTGAAAGGTCGTGTCAAAATCTCATTCGAATCAGTGGACACTTGAGAAATACCATCAATTCTAGACTCATCTAAAGAAAAAGAAGATGGAACCGATGCTCCAAACAACTTTTTATAATATTCAGAGATGAAAAACTTTATATTTTCTTGGACTACAATTGTTCCTTTGTCTTGCTATATGTGTTTATAACGGTGCCTACCATTAGCAATAAAATGGAAGTATCTCGTATTATTTCTCCCCTCCTGAATATGCCTTACTTTAGCTCTATGCGCCCACTTAAGACTCCTCCTCACGACGTAGGTTTGCTAAGAAAGAATATGCCTCTACTTTCGCAGTTCTCTTGACCTCAGAAAGAAGGGTATCCTCCGCTTTCAAATTCAACTCATTGATAAGCAGAAGTAACTTATCACGTAATTTCTTATATTCCCCACTAAGATTTTTCGCCCATCCTCTAAAATAGCTACGGAGATGGCTGATCTTATTTTCCCATCTTTCTACCATATTATTTTCCACTGAAATGGACATCCATTCAGCTTTTACAATCTCATAAAAACCTGGCTGCCTCAGCAAGGTAACCCAAAAGATAAACTTTCTTTGTTACCTAAATGAGCCGCACATCCAGAGTCCACAAACAACGGAGTGTGGTCAGACCCGTCTGAGTCATCGCTTGCACCGTTACAAGCGAAAACTTATGTTCCCAATCGATACTAGCCAGCAAACGATCCAACTTCTCTAAAGTTGGGACTACTCGTCTGCTAGTCCAAGTATATTGTTGCCCTGATAATTCCAGCTCCCTCAGGTCTAGACTCTCAATGATGGCATTAAAAATAAAAGGCCAACATGGCTTTAAAATTATCATTATTTTTCTCTTCTTGTCGACGGGTGTCCGAATCAATGTTTTAAATAGCCAGCTATAGAAAATGGTCCCAATGGTCAAAATGGGACTATAACCGGGTTAAGGGCATCTCCAGCCGTTCGGACCCCCAAGACGCAACCCCCCCCCCTTTTTTTCCGCCGTGGCGTGAAACGGTGCAATTCTGGAAACTGGGGGGAGCGTTTCCCAGCCGTGAAACCCAGGCCGCCCCCCCTCCCCCCAGCCGACGATTCGGCCAAATTTGGGCAGGTAGAGTTTTGGCACACAAATAATTGAACTTTTGCCACCAAATAAATAGAGTTTTGCCACACAAATAAATAGTTCAACAATTTAAACAAAATAAATAAATTACACTAGTCATCGTCATCGTCCTGAACATTGCCATTCCCCTTTCGCGCCCACAAATGCTGCACCAGGTCATTCTGCAGAGCATGGTGTGTTGCAGCGTGTCGAATCTCCTGTCGCTTGGTAAGGAAGTTTGTCCATGAAGTCGGCACCTGGTGATCAATAGTTGCAAGAGGGCCCTGCCGGTAGTATGGTGTGCTTGCCTCACTGTCAGGCACCGGGTCATCCCGCTCACTCTCAATGATCATGTTGTGCAAGATCACACAACACTGCATCACCTCCCACATGTTGGACTTCGACCAAGTCATAGCTGGGTACCGGACAACAGCGAATCGAGATTGCAGCGCACCAAATGCCCGCTCAACATCCTTCCTGCAAGGCTCCTGGCACTTGGAAAACTAAGCTTTTGCGCTTCCTGGGATAGGGTTGGAGATGCTCTTCACAAATGTTGCCCACTTCGGGTAGATGCCATCTGCAAGATAGTACCCCTTTGTATACTGGTGTCCATTGATCTCATAGTTCACATGGGGGGGCATGGCCTTCGACAAGCTCGTCAAAGACATTCGAGCACTGCAAGACATTGATGTCGTTGTGACTTCCAGGCATACCAAAGAATGAATGCCAAATCCATAGATCGTACAAAGCCACGGCCTCGAGAACCACCGAGCACTCTCCTTCCTTTCGCTTGTACATCCCCTGCCAGTCAAATGGGCAGTTCTTCCATGCCCAATGCATACAGTCGATGCTGCCAAGTATCCCAGGAAACCCTCTTGCTTCATTCTCTGCGAGGAGACGAGCAGTGTCTTGCGCATTGGGTGATCGCAGGTATATTGGGCCAAAAACTGCAACCACTGCCCGGCAGAACTTGTTCAAGCACTCGAGAGCCGTGGACTCGCTTATGCGCAGGTAGTCATCTTGTGCATCTGCGGGAGCACCGTATGCAAGCAACCTCATGGCCATCGTGCACTTCTGGATAGAGGTAAAGCCTACCGTGCTGGTGCAGTCCTTCTTCAACTTGAAGTAGGTGTCGAGCTCCCGGATGGCATGCATGATCTTGAGGAAGAGCGTGCGTTTCATCCTGAAACGACGCCGGAACACCTTCTCGTCGTTGGTGGGATCCTCGGCGAAGTAGTCGGAGTAGAGGATGCAGTGGCCCTCGTACCGCTGCCTCGGCTTGCTCTTGCGGCGACCGGGCTTCGATCCAGCGCGGCGCGGCTCAGCGGCCTGGGCCTGCAATCCGGCCAGGCAGCTCAGGACGAGCAGGTGTTCCTCATCGTCGATGGCGGCCTGGTCTTCCTCGTCGAAGAGCTCGGCGAGCATCTCCTCGGCGTCGGAGTCCATGGCTCGGACAAAACGTCGAACACCTTGCGGGTGGTGGACGGGCACAACCTCCTCCGCGGCGGAGACGCGAGCAAACGGCGGCGACGATGTGGTGGAGCAGCCGACAGTGGTTTGCCTCGCCGCTCGTGTGTGATGGTGGCCGACGGCGCCGACGTGGGGTGTGGCCGACGGGGTGGCGACGGCGAGGCGAGCGAGAGGAAAAACCGAGTCGGGGTGGGGAAAGTGGGGCAAATAGCGCTCCCTCGCCGACAGCGCTGGCCCACGCGCGCTCTTTCTTCCGCCGCCCCCAAATTATTTCGCAGTTCTCTCGACCTCAGAAAGAAGGGTATCCTCCGCTTTCAAATTCAACTCATTGATAAGCAGAAGTAATTTATCACATAATTTCTTATATTCCCCACTAAGATTTTTCGCCCATCCTCTAAAATAGCTACGGAGATGGCTGATCTTATTTTCCCATCTTTCTACCATATTATTTTCCACTGAAATGGACATCCATTCAGCTTTTACCATCTCATAAAAACCTGGCTGCCTCAGCAAGGTAACCCAAAAGAGAAACTTTCTTTGTTACCTAAATGAGCCGAACATCCAGAGTCCACAAACAACGGAGTGTGGTCAGACCCGTCCGGGTCATCGCTTGCACCGTTACAAGCGAAAACTTATGTTCCCAATCGATACTAGTCAGCAAACGATCCAACTTCTCTAAAGTTGGGACTACTCGTCTGCTAGTCCAAGTATATTGTTGCCCTGACAATTCCAGCTCCCTCAGGTCTAGACTCTCAATGATGGCATTAAAAATAAAAGGCCAACGTGGCTCTAAAATTATCATTATTTTTCTCCTCTTGTCGACGGGTGTCCATATCAATGTTTTAAATAGCCAGCTATAGAAAATGGCCCCAATGCTCAAAATGGGACTATAACCGGGTTAAACGGGGACTATCGCCGAAAATCATAAATGAATTCGTTTAGCCCCAAGATTCTCCAGAGACTATAGCCCGAGCCGGCTATTTAAGACTATGGTCTGAATTCTTTGTATGGACGCAGGGAGGGACACCCTGGAGATGCCCTTAGCTAGCTTGCATAGCTGCAGGGTGAGCCATGATATCAATCCGTACTACTGTAGTAGATATATGCCATCACGCGATTATTAAACCCACGATGGATCGAGCATAATTTAACCACCACGCCGGTCACGCTTAGTAGGGCAGTCAATGGCTAGCGGCTGGCCGGTGAACTATTTTTTTCAGCCGCGTGGCCACCAGCCGGCCGGTTGGAGACTTTGAGAAGTATATAGCTCGGTAACAGTAGCTCGATCTCCTGGATCGTCTCTCTTCTCTAACATCTCGGCTCCGTTTTCTCTCCACATCCATACTCCAAAAGGGGCAAAGCGGCCGGCCGGAGATGGAGTCGTCGTCGACGTCGTTGCCGTGCATGTGCGTGACCGGCGGCGGCGGGTTCATCGCCTCGTGGCTGGTGAAGCTGCTCCTGTCCCGCGGCTACACCGTGCACGCCACCGTCCGCGACCCATGTGCGTACGAGTGCCGGCCGGCCGGCGACATGGCTAGCTAGCTGCATACACACGTTATATATGTATGGTCCATCCTTTGATGCTATTCGATCCCATCTTCTCCGTGTCTTCAGGTGACCCGAAGAACGCGTTCCTGAAGCAGCTGGACGGGGCCACGGAGAACCTGCGCCTCTTCAAGGCGGACATGCTCGACTACGACACGCTGACGGCCGCGTTCGCCGGGTGCCACGGCGTCTTTCATGTCGCCACTCCGGTGCCCGATGGCAAGCTGGTTGACCCAGAGGCAAGTGCATCACCATCTTTTAGGTCTGTGGCGGAAAACTCGTTCAAAACAGAGCAGCGTTGTAGCAAGTTTCCTCCTTCCATCCATCACCTTCTTGTTGTTGACACAACGAAACTTCTGCTAGTTGTGGTATCTAGTACTCCACGCCATGCCGCCGGAGTAATTAACGCTAGCGGATCTGCTGATGGTGGGATGTGATCTAATTTGTAAATATTAAATATTACTTGCTCCTTCTAAAATAGCCCCCTATAGCCTCACTATAGCTCTGATATAGCTGTTTCAGCATGTCGCCCCTAAATGACGTCACACACAATTTGCTGATATAACCCCGCTATAGGTGTTTTTAAGGGTTGCAGCTATACGTCCTGTCCCGCTATTTAAAGCATTACATTGGCTAAAGCATTAAAACATCTTATATTTCTAAAATCTTGTTTTTTCTAAAGTTTTCTAAAATTTTGTGTTTAGGTTAAATTTCTTAAAATCTTCATTGCCATAAATGTCGGTTTTATATAAATATTTACTCCATCCGTAGTAAAATGTAATATGTTTTAACGTTTTATAAATTACGCACGTAGTTTTATTTTAAAATACACATGAATCTACACACTGAAATATGTCGAGATACGTGTTGTCTAGAAGACGCTAAAACATCTTATATTTTGTTATAGATGTAGTAGTTTATATTAAAAAGTACATGTTTATCATATTTTTTCTCAACACTTTTTATCATCTATGGGCAATCATATATTTCCTTTTAGGACCTAGTTGGATATTCATTTTTTCTTTCAAATACACGTATTGGATATTTCACCAAAGTATATCAAACTTTAGGTACACGATTCAAGTCTATTCAACCTTTGGGTCAATTTTTTTTTTCATAATTTGAAGTTAGCTGAGTTTTATGCGAGGAAATTCGTCAACTTCCGTGAAAATTGTTCAAACTTTACATTTTTTCGGTTTCTTCGTACTTTCCATTTATATATGTTCTTAATTATTGTGCTGATTAGGCATCAATATATCCGTAATAGTGTACCATTATTTGAATATATATCTACACATGCTTTAGTTTATAGATACATACAACGATGTACAATACAAGCATGCAGAGTCTCATTGCAAGATATCTACAGGCTAGAAATGATAAAATATAAAAAAATTATAGATATTTGGAACACATGTAGGATAATGATTAATCACATTAGAACTTAAAAAAAACTTTTAAATTGATTCTTGGATTTTTGAAAATAAATGGATCCCTAAAGCTCGGTCAAAATACTCTCGCACTCCTATGTGAATAGATTTTCTAGTAGCACACAAGAGCATACACAATGGTCTTATCTTACCATAGCACATAATAAGGGTATATACATTGATCTTATGTTACCAATGTCAGGTAAGATGGTTGCAGAGTTGGAGGATAGAGAAATAGAAGTTCGTCTTGTATTAACTAAGAGATGATCTACTAGCAACAATATCTCCCACCATATATTTGAGAATTCTAGTTACTAAAGATAGGTAATGAATAACCCATCATACATCATATTTTTATGTCATGTCTAAATGACATCACATATTTAAATAAGTCTCTCTCATCAATCATTGTAAATTCCCTAGGTGAGTAGAAGGTTTCTCTACTTATCTTTTCGTTAACAAAAATCCCTACTTGACTGTTTTTATTGATCTTGTGCCCCACACAACTGTGCAGACAGAGATGATGGCTCCGGCTGTAGAAGGCACCAAGAATGTACTCAAGGCTTGCTCAGCTACGAACGTCCGAAAACTCGTTCAGGTCTCATCCGTTGGGGCTGTTCTTCTTAACACAGACTGGCCTCAAGATAAAATCAAAGATGAGAGTTGTTGGTCTAGCAAAAACTTCTGCCGGGAAATTGAGGTGAGCACTCAAAGCAACTTCTCCATCCATCTCATATTAGTTGTCTCTGAAATGGATATACCTAGCATTGAATTACATCAAAATAACTCGATTTTGACAACGACTAATATAGGACATAGGGAGCGATATTTAACGCTAGTTATTTGATATCTGTAGTAATATGTTTCTATAGATAAGATGGGCTATTTTTTTAACCTTTCACAATAGATTTTCATCAACGTGGCTTAGAACTAATTCGTTGTAAATATTGTTTGTAGTAACATATTATATTGGTTTTATTAACATATTGGTTGTAGTACATAAATCAACTCTTATACTTAATATCATCTCTTTGAGCAGGCTAACACATACTCCCTCTGTCTATATTGGTTGTAGTAACATATTATATTATGGGACGGGTCGATTACATAATTAAATCGCATATCCATCGTTAAATTGACTCCCATAGTTGACAAGTGTCTGAAAACATGGCAAGTTTACATACGACACAGTTGATAAGAAATGGCCAACTTATATAATGCAAATCCAGGTAACGTCTTCAATATCAGTAAGTTATTCATAAAGAATTCTGAATTTTCATATAGAAGAAGACTAAGTTAGTGATATTTCTTCTGTTGGCAGATCTGGTATGCCGTTGCCAAGATCGAAGCCGAGAAGATAGCCCTGGAGTACGGAGAGAAGACCGGATTGCACGTCGTCAGACTTTGCCCCGGTGTTGTCTTTGGCCCTCTCCTGCAGCATGTGGTGCCTAATACGACCAGCAAGGTCCTTCTCTACATGATAAAAGGTTCACATCCAGTCCACATTATTTTCTACAACAATGGCTTTAATACTTTTAACGTCATTCTTCCCTCGTCTATTGCGAGAATAATTATTTTTGGGCAATGCATATATTGTAGTCGTTAGTATAGATAGAAAACTTACATTCGATGTTACTAACATTTGGCTTAAAGCATACTACTTTTTTTTAATAAAACATCAGTGTATGTGTATCATATAAGATTTTTGGGAGGTATCCAAAAACATAGGAAAATAAGCACCCCCACCACACACACACACACACACACTCATCGCTCATATTCCCACCGGGCAGAGGCCGGTGGTGCATGCTGGCGGCAAGACCTGCTCCCCGCACGCGGTGACGGTCTGTCCCAAAGGGACTCGACGTGGTGGGTGCGGTGTAGCTCGGTCTGGCGGGCTGCTCCTCAGCACTTCCTTGATAGTGTTATGTGTGGCGACAGTGTGGCCTATGCTATGAGTTACGCCTGGGTGGCGGGGTGGTGGCTTGTGCAGTAAGCTCGATGGACTGTGGCTCATACTTGCGGGGGGTCCTCTGCGATGGCATGGTGACTGGCTGCTAGGTGACGCGGACGGTGGTGCTAGTCAATGGCGGTCCTGGGCTCACTGCGGATCTAGTCCCTCCGGCGTGGCAATGGCATGGTTGGCCGGATCTAGTCGGAGCGGGTTTGATGGCGGTTGGTCGGTTCATGGGCCGGAGGTGTTGGGGGAATAGCCAAACGAAAGCCTTGTCTCTAGTCGGTGTCCGGAGATGGCTCTGATGACTCTTTTTGGCATCTTTGTACTCACTGAAAGCATCGACGAGGTGCTTCTTTTGTCCCTCCTCCTGAGACAACTTCCGGGGAAACCGCAGACCCTAGTAATCGGTAGATGATGGCGTCGTTCTTGCGTGGTTAACTCCTTTAGATGCACCGTTTCTCGATTTCTGCTTAGACCTAAGGGACATGTAGAAGACAATATATTTTTGTACTGAGGCCTTTTGCAGCAACGACGCTTTCAAGCAAGATCGGGGTTGTGGCTCTCTGACGTGTCCTCGTGATTGTCTCTGTTTGGCAGATGTTGTGAAGTCAGAGCTGTAGCAGCCTTGGTAATTCCCCCTTTGTAGCTCGGCCTTAAAATCGGAGTTGCATTGTCGTCGGTGCTTGTGGATGATTGCTTGGCATGAATCTTTGTGGCGATACCCCGGCGCCCTTTGTAGTCTGGAATTTGTCAGCGGGTGCTTGCGGTGAAGTCTGATGCACTTGCTTATATAAGGAGAGGAGACGAGAGGAGAGGTTATGACCATGCCAATGTGTGACCTCAATGATTCTCTTTTTTAATGATGTGTGCGCTATATCTTCTGTGTGCCTGGTAGGCAGGTCGTCCGCCCAGTTCTCTCTTCTTCTAAATTAATTTAATAGTAAATCTTTTGGCTTAAAAAAAATCCTTACAGGGATAGCGTTCTTAGGCTTGGGGTAAGCTATAAAATGTATAAGTTAATTAAAATAAGTTAACAAGGATCACCCAAGTGTATCCACGCATATTGTCATTCTTTGTCCGTACAATCTGAGAGAGTAGCCGGTGGACGATGGTTTCAGGAGCTATTAGCTTCCCTACTTTTCTATTCTTGTTGAGCTATGTATAGAATAACAATAAATTTCAGAAAATGAAATTCAGATTTTACGCGAATTTAATTCCTTTATGTTTGACCGCAGGAGGCCCTGACACTATGAACAACAAATTTTGGCCTATCGTTGATGTTCGCGATGTTGCCGATGCGCTACTCTTGTTATACAACAAGGCAGACTCATGTGGGAGATACATATGTGCAATAGACCAAATTGACATTAAGGATCTACTGGAAATCATAAAGAACATGTACCCTAACTACAATTATGCAGACAAGTAAGTGTCATCGTATCAATAATGATGACAGTGCTATAGTGGGTTGTGCTTATAATCAATACATATTGAACAAATCCTTTTTTTGGCAGGATGGTTGACGTGGATCTTGGGTTTGAGATTACCTCAGACAAACTAAGAAATCTAGGGTGGAAACCAAGGAAGCTGGAGGAGACGCTTGCGGACAGCATCGAGTCCTACAAAGAGGCGGGATTTCTTCAAGGATCCGAACCTTGCCGGCTTCCCTTCTTGTTCCTCGTGCAGACTGACTAGGCATAAACCAGAGTCGCGCCATTCTACATTCTAATTTCAAAATAAGGACAATGTCATACCTTCCTTGTCCCGGCTCATCTGTTTGGTTCACCGTGGGTGCAAATGCAGCATTTATTATTTGTTGTCCGATTTTTTTTTCACTTGGAAACATGAAAATTGAGTTCCCAAGTTGGGGCAGAGGCAGATTGCACTAGCTCTACGGGTTGTTCGCACTGAGTTCCCGCGGAATATTTTGCCATTCGTTTATGTTTCTCTAAGAAAACGGTTTTACGAGTACTGATATGGGCTTCAACATCGGCAATTTTGACGCCCTTCAAATCTTGTTTTTTTTTTGATAAAGGACTTTATTACTTAAAAAGTTCAAGCATTACACCCGGCCTCTGCATCGTGAGATGCACACAGCCGAAATCCGAAACTGAAAAATAAACAGAGCGACAATGCTACAAAACATCCGCTGTAGACTGTCGATGCTATGGAGCCGCTATCCGTAGATCAAGCGGCCATCCATGTGGGATAAAAATATCCCTCGCCACCTGCTCCAGTCGTGCACATGCCTCCGTAAAAAGGCCTCGTAACTCCCCTCGCTGTTGTTATTTAGCCAACCTGACTTTTCTGTATTGCAAAAGGGACTAATGTACAAGAGTTACATGGGCCAACTTGGGCCAGGCTAGTCACTAGTCACACATGGGCTAACTATAAACTAACAGTATATACACACATTCTAACACCCCCCTTCAAACTCAAGGTGGATCTGAGACATTGAGTTTGAGAACATGAAGCTTATGTTGTTCTCTTGTTTGAGCTTTTGTGAAGAAATCTGCAAGTTGAAGCTCTAACGGAACATATTCGAGATGAATGGTTGATTGCTGACAATGAGAGCGTGTGAAGAAGGCATCCACACCAATATGCTTGGTTAGCTCATGCTTGACTGGATCATTTGCAATCTGGATAGCGGCTGTGCTGTCACAAAGAATGGTTGTGGGTGTATCACATGAAACACCCAAATCAGCCAATAACCAACGAAGCCACACAATCTCTGATGTAGTTGTAGACAATGCTCGAAGTTCAGCCTCAGCACTAGAGCGAGACACTGCAGACTGTTTCTTCGACTTCCATGCAATAAGAGAGGTGCCAAGAAAAAGACAATAGCCGGTGACAGAGCGACGATCATCAGGATCACTCGCCCAAGTGGAGTCAGAGTAAGCACGAAGCTGGAGCTGGTTTGTACGAGCATAAAACAATCGGCGAGAAGACGTCCCCCTCAAATATCGAAGAACTCGAAGTAAGTGACTATAATGAACTGATGTAGGAGCACTAACAAACTGACTCAGGATTTGGACTGCGTGAGCAATGTCTGGTCTTGTCACAGTGAGGTACACAAGGCTGCCTACAAGGTGACGATAGCGAGAGGGGCCTTCAAGAGGAATGCCATCAGTAGAACGCAACCGTAGCTGGAGTTCCATGGGTGTCATAGAAATATGAGTATCAGTAAGACCTGAGCGTGCAATCAAATCCTGAGTATAGCGGGACTGAGAAATATAGTAGCCATCATCACTTCGATCAACCTCAATTCCCAAAAAGTAACTAAGAGACCCCAGATCTGACATCTTGAATTGCTCACTCACCTTCCTTTTAACAAAATCTATATACTTTTGATCATCTCCTGTTATCAACATGTCATCCACATAGAGTAGAAGCAGAGTACGACCACTGTCAGATGTATGAATGAAAAGTGCAGGGTCATGCCCGCTGGGAGAGAAACCAGCGGCTCGAACCACAGAACTGAAACGCTCGAACCAAGCACGAGGGGCTTGCTTAAGCCCATAAAGTGCCTTTCGCAAGCGACAAACATGACCGGATGGCACCTCAACACCTGGAGGTGGCTGCATATAAACTTCCTCATGTAGATCACCATGAAGGAAAGCATTCTTCACATCCATTTGTGAAATTTTCCATGATCGAGCAGCAGCTACAGCAATCAGGGTACGAACAGAGGTCATGTGAGCAACTGGAGCAAAAGTCTCATCATAATCTCTCCCATGAGCCTGCTGAAAACCTCTTGCAACAAGTCGGGCCTTATAACGCTCCACAGAACCATCTGATCTAGTTTTGACTTTATACACCCATTTGCAAGTGATGGGAACTGATCGAGGAGGTAATGGTACCATATCCCATGTACATGTACCCTCTAAGGCCGTAAGCTCCTCGCACATAGCCAACTGCCACTCGGGCATCATGACCGCCTCCTCATAAGTACTAGGCTCACAAGCTACCCCAACAAAGAAATCATTTCTATATTTGTTTGGAAGCTCAAGAGAGGAGCGATCGCGAAGGGTATACCTGTTTGTTTGGGAGGATTCATCAGTGCAAGGTTCAGTGGTACTAGCCAGAGGAGTAGAAGACAAAGGAATAGACGACTGAGCCTTAGATGAAACTATAGGACGTCGACTATAATAAAATTGAAAGGGATCCAAATATTGAGGAGATGGTTGACTTGGCGAAGGACTGGAGTCCGGAACTAGTGAAGAAGGCATGTCTGGTGGTGATTGATCTGACACTGACTCGTCCAAAGAGAAGATCGGTGGAAGTGAAAGAAAAGATGTGGACTCTAACGACGTGGAGGATGATGATTGAGTAGATGTGGAAAATAAAAAAGGTTGATCCTCATTAAAAATGACATCACGAGAAAAGCGAATGCGGCGAGCGGAAGGGTCATAGCAACGATACCCCTTATGTTCAAGACTATATCCAAGAAAAACACATTGGACAGATTGAGCAGTCAACTTGTACGCCTCGCGAGGTGCTAACAGAACATAGCATGTACAACCAAAAACACGAAGATGGTCATAAGTGGGAGGAGAACCAAACAACACCTCACCAGGACATTTTCCCTGGAGGCGAGAGGAAGGCTGGATGTTTATGAGATACACGGATGTAGATATAGCTTCACCCCAGAAATGAGTAGGGACAAAGGAGGAAATCAAAAGTGTCCGGGCTGTCTCAATAATATGTCGATGCTTACGCTCAGAAACACCATTCTGAGCATGATCACCCGGACAAGAAAGTTGGGGAAGTGTACCCTCAGAAGAAAGAAACTCACGAAAAACTGTTGAAAGATACTCCCCTCCCGAGTCAGAACGAAAAACACGAATAGCACATGAAAACTGAGTATGGACCATGCGTGCAAAGGCCTGATATATAGAAAGCAACTGGGAACGATGTTTCATAAAGTAAACCCAAATATAACGAGAGTGATCATCAACAAATATGACATAATACTTGTGACCACCCTTTGAGACAAACGGAGAGGGACCCCATACATCAGAATGCACTAAATCGAAAGGGCGACTAGAACAAGTAGTACTAGAAGGATATGGGAGTTGTATCTGTTTCCCCAGCTTACAACCCTTACAATGGAAACCAGCATCTAGAGGTACACGACCCAAAACACCCTGCTGAACAAGACTAGATAAACGAGAACCACATAGGTGGCCTAAACGATGATGCCATTGGGCAAATGAAAGCGATGAAGAGGATCTTGGTGTTCACGAAGTAGAGGGAAAAACGGACGATGCGGAAGCTGAAGGAAGATGTAAGGTGTCAAGAACATAGAGGGATGTGGATCCCCTACGGCGACGGCCAGTACCAATGATCCTCTTGCTCTGAAGATCCTGCACATAACAAGAGGTTTTATCAAACCAACAAAGTAGTCCATATCAGTAATTTGACCAACGGACATGAGACTCATGGAGAGTTGTGGGACAAAAGAGATGTTAGGAACAGAAAACTTTGAGGTGCAAAGAGAACCCTCATGAGTGACAGAACAAGGTGTACCATCGGCGGTATGAACAGAAGCACCATCCTTCACTGGCTGACATGATACAAGATGGGAACGATCAGAGGTGACGTGAAAATAGGCTCCTGAATCAAGCACCCAAGGCTGAGCGACGCGAGAAGCAGACTGAGAGGCAGCAGACACAGAGGCACTCATTGCTGGTTGTTGTGGTTCACTGATCACAACCCCAGAAGTCCTCCTAGTAGATGGATGATACTGTTGTTGAACCGGAAACTTCCTCTGATACTCAGCCAACAACTCTGGATGAAGGTCAAAACAACTATCAACTGTGTGTGGCAGACTTCTTGCAGTGAGTACAGTAATAACGTGAAGACCACCTCTCGAAGAGCCACCTTGAAGAACCACCTCTAAAAGGACCCCGCGGAATAGCAAGAACATTGGTGTGGGTCATTGGAGCAGTGGATGGTGCAAGAGAGCGAAGACGTGTCTCCTCGGCAATCAGACTAGCAAGTGCCTCGTCCAAAGAAGGAGGAGCAGGACGGCCAAGAAGTTGAGTGCGGTTATTCTCAAATTCCTGTCTGAGCCTCATCACAAACTGAAACATGAAAGATTGAGCTTCATAATTTTCTTTAGCCACACAAGACTCACAACCAGAACGACTCTTTGGAGTCATAGACATAAGCTGACTACTCATGCGAGTGAAGGCCCCATAATATTCCTCTATAGACATATCATGTTGTTGAAGATTTTGCAAGTTTTGCAATAAAAAATAACGAAGTGCCCCACTCGGTTGAAGATACCGCTGCTCTAGATACTTCCATATTTCTTTTGCAGTTGAATGATTCTCAAGACTCATCCGCAGTGAAGGAGCAACATTAAGAATTAAGGCACCCATGACCTTAGCATCTGTTTTCCTCCAAGCCTTCCTAGTGGCCTCATCCTCCTTTACATCCGGAGGATCATCAGTCAAATGGTCATCAAAACCAGCAGCTCTCACAATGGTTCTAACAGAGAATGCCCACTCTCTATAATTTGAGCCATCAAGCTTGATGTCACTAGAGAAAAGGGGGCCATCCTTGGCCATTGGGAAAGGCAATTACTTCCGGCAGCCACAAAACAGTTGCACGTACTAGAAAATCGAGTAGAGAAAAGATGAGCAGACGTCCCCTCACACAACTCCTCAGCAAAACAGAGTATGAGCTGCAACTGGTTGAGATTGGGCCTCGGCCTCAAGCTTGACTGAAAAAGGCAAGGAAAAGGCAGAAGCAGAACAAGAAGAGGCACATCAGGGATGCTTACAGGAGCTGAGGGAGGACACTCAAATCATCAAATCCATCGAGTTGCAAAGCAGCTGGGGCCTGGAAATGGAAAACAGCAACTACAGAGCTGCACGATGTAGATGGGCGGCCAGCCGGAGCGGCCGGAGGCGGCGACAGCAGCAAATCCAGCCTGGACTCGGCGACTGGCGCGGCGGAGACGACACAAATCCGACCTGGACTCGTGTGGAGACGGTGGGAGTGGCTGCCGGCAACTTGCCGGAGATTTGCCGATGGCGGCGGCTGGAGCTAGGTCACGACCAGACCTTGCTCTGATACCATGTTATTTAGCCAACCTGACTTTTCTGTATTGCAAAAGGGACTAATGTACAAGAGTTACATGGGCCAACTTGGGCCAGGCTAGTCACTAGTCACACATGGGCTAACTATAAACTAACAGTATATACACATATTCTAACAGCTGTAACTCCCTTCAAATCTTGTAGCAGAACAAACCTATGAATTTGACCCAGGTAGGCGAAGGAAATGACACTTGAACATGTCCATGTGCGCCTGTTGGAGCAGCGACACAGACACCTGCACCCCATGGCCGCCTTCGGCACCCATTAGTGCTATCTGATCATCGTGGTTCATCCTAATATTTTCTGTCCGCTTCGGCTTTCCCCACCCAAAGTCGGCAGTGCCGTACGCCCTGAAGCCTGAGGAGCCCGACACTTGCCCGAGCCTAATATTAAGATAGATATTAAGGGCATCTCCAGTCGTCCCCCCAGAGCCCCCCAAGCGGCGTTTTTGGGTCAAAAAGCGCCGAATTCCACCAGTCAGCCCCTCAGGAGCTGAAAAAACGCCGTTTTTACGCCGGCGCACCCAAGCCAAACCCAGCCCCTTGGGTTTGGCCTGTGGGGGCAAAATGCGCCGCTTTGCATGCAAAAAGGAATCTTTCTCCTACTTTTGCCCCACTTTGCATGCAAAGATGCCTCTCTCTCCTACTTTTGGCCCACTTTGTATGCAAAAGCCCCCCATTTTGGCTGCTTGGGTGGGCTACGGCTGGGAAACACGCCCCCCAGTTTCTAGAATAGCGCCGTTTCGCGCCGCGGCGCAGAAAAAAAGGGAGGTTTTTGCGTCCTGGGGGGATGCAACGGCTGGAGATGCCCTAAGATTGAGAATTAAGATAGAGCTCAGTCACTTGCCGAGCCGGAATTACAACTGTGTGCAACCGAGTTGTTCACACGGTTCAAAATAATTATTCACCACCCTTAGAAATATTGTTCACGCGGTAAAAAAAATTGTAGGAGTGGCTGAGATGATCTATTCGGTCGCTTTATAGAAATCTGCTAGAGAAGCTCTCACACATGCATCACAATGACAAATTATATATAATTGCTCCACTCCACTGATCTCAGCTAGATTAAATCATGATATAATGGAGAAAGACCCTGGGTCTTCCGTGCTTCACGTGAGCTGCGCTATGCAACAACGGTTCATGACTCATCACCCTCTTGATAATGAAATTAGACGACTGGGTTCCTCGGCCGGCTGGTCTGCAGGTTTTACAATAGTATGAACTGTCAGCACGTTTGCATCGACTGTGATGTCTCTAGTACAGTATGTTACTGAGCAGCAGTCCTCGTTATTTCTTTTTCCGAGTCGATCTTGTTTCTTGATTAATTTCCGGATCAAGTTGATCATACTTCGTGCTCCTCTTCTTCCACGTTGCCGTCTATAAGTAGCCGGCTGGATGCAGCACCATTGAACTCATCAGCCCAGCCTCGAGACATCACTCCCGGTCTATCACTTGCAGGCCCAATGGAGCTTCCTCAGTGGGTGTCCTTCCTCGGCGTCGTGCTCGCCACGACGCTCTTCCTCCGAGCCGTCATCCGCCACCGCCGCAGTAGCAGCAGCCGCAGGTACAACCTCCCACCGGGTCCCAAGGCGTGGCCGATCATCGGCAACCTCAACCTCATCGGCGCGCTGCCGCACCGCTCCATCCACGCGCTCTCGAAGCAGTACGGCCCGCTCATCCAGCTCCGCTTCGGCTCCTTCCCGGTTGTCGTGGGCTCCTCCGTCGAGATGGCCAAGTTCTTCCTCAAGACGCACGACGGCGTCTTCACAGACCGCCCCAAGACCGCCGCCGGCAAGTACACCACCTATAATTACTCCGACATCACCTGGTCCCCCTACGGCGCCTACTGGCGCCAGGCGCGCAAGATGTGCCGCGCCGAGCTCTTCAGCGCCAAGCGGCTGGACTCCTACGAGCATATCCGCGCCGAGGAGGCGCTCGCCCTCGTCCGCGACCTGCACCACGGAGCCACCGCCGGCCGCGCCCTAGTGCTCAAGGACTACCTGGCCACGGCGAGCCTGAACGTGATCACGCGCATGGTGATGGGCAAGAAGTACGTGGGGAAAGAGGTTACGGACGAGGCCGGGTCCGTGGTCACGACACTGAAGGAGTTCAGGTGGATGATCGACGAGCTGTTCGTGCTCAACGGTGTGCTCAACATCGGCGACTCCATCCCGTGGCTCGACTGGCTCGACCTGCAGGGGTACATCAAGAGGATGAAGAAACTGAGCAAGATGTTCGACCGGTTCCTGGAGCACGTGGTGGATGAGCACACTGACCGGAGCCGGCGGGCTGGGGAGAGCTTCGTTGCCAAGGACATGGTCGACGTGCTGCTGCAGTTCGCCAGCGACCCCAACCTCGAGGTGAAGCTCAACAGGGAAGGGGTCAAGGCTTTCACTCAGGTGAGCGCTTTCCTTCCCTTAATGAACACTTTTGTTTATAAACGATAGCAAGATAAAACGAACAAGATTTTAACATGGAAAACCCTGCCAAGAAAGAAGGAAGAGAAAAAACCACACACGACACTCAGTGAAATTTCACTATATCAGGTGCGGTTACAAACGTCAGGATTTACAACTTGTTACTTATTCCAAACCGGCGGCTTACATGAGTTATTATAAAGGGGTAAAACCTAGACAAGGTAAAATTCTGAACAAAGTCGGCAACAACTCGATGGGTCTCGCTTTGGTTCGTCCCAAGTTTGCTTTATCTTTATATCTTCAGATAAATTTAGATCACTTCAAAATAACAGCTTCTTCCTGGCCCGCTCCCTCTTAAGGAATTACTAATATACAAATTCTATTGCATCATCTGGCCGGCCAAAGCATTAATATAAAGGACATGGTAGAGAAAATAATTAATATTGAGGATTGGTTTGAAAATAAATGACTGATTAGTTCAGACCGGTTCGTAAGCAATGATTTTAAAAGTTGACCAGAGTGAAACAAAATTGGTATTGTCGTTTAATGCCGAAAAAGAAACAAGAATATTAGGATTGGAGTAGCTGCTAGATACTGTACTGATGTCTTGTCCGTGAGGAATTAATTATACTATTACATGGAGCAACTGCAGCGACATGTCTTTAATCTGCAGTAACCAAGTTCCACCGAAAAACTCAAGAAATCAAAGTAGGAGTAATAAACAGACCGCAGGGCAGCATACTCAAGTTCAGTCGTAGATAGTGCAGGCAGTTAATGAGTACATAATCACAACGATTTTATCAGCTGTTCAATGTTTCCTCAGTTACAGATCACATGGACAATACCCTCATATTTATCCCCACCTGGCACTTGTAGGATCTCATCGCCGGAGGCACGGAAAGTTCGGCGGTGACGCTGGAGTGGGCCCTCTCGGAGCTCCTGAAAAAGCCTGAGGTGCTTGCCAAGGCGACGGAGGAGCTAGACCGTGTTGTCGGCCGAGCCCGTTGGGTCACGGAGAAGGACATCCCGAGCATCCCCTACATCGATGCCATTGTCAAGGAGACAATGCGACTGCACCCGGTTGCGCCGATGCTGGCGCCCAGACTGTCGCGCGAGGAAGCATCAATTGACGGCTACGACATCCCCGCCGGCACTCGTGTGCTTGTGAGCGTGTGGTCCATAGGTCGCGACCCAAAGCTGTGGGACGCGCCGAATGAGTTCATGCCAGAGCGGTTCCTCGGCAGCAAGCTCGATGTCAAGGGGCAGGACTACGAGCTGCTGCCATTTGGATCGGGTCGCAGGATGTGCCCTGGGTATAGTCTCGGACTGAAGGTGATTCAGGTGAGCCTGGCGAACCTGCTGCATGGCTTCGAGTGGAGGCTCCCTGACGGTGTGACCAAGGAGGAGCTGAGCATGGAGGAGATCTTTGGGCTATCCACGCCACGCAAGTTCCCGCTAGAGGCCGTCGTGGTTCCTAAGCTCTCGGCTTACTTGTACGCCGAGGCTTGATGCATACACGTGCTCACAAATGGATCTATCAATATTGTGTTGGGCGATTAATAATATTACCATTGCTTGGTTTGCCATATTTTACTGTATTTTTTATCTCGACTTGTATTGTCTTTAGCTTACAATTATTTGCAGAGAAAACTACAACTCGATATGATGCTCGAAAATCAATACTAATTAAACAATTCACTACATAAATGCCCCCAACTTCTCCGAGCAAGAAAAGGTGTCCGTGTCACTGGTATTCGGGTACATGCTG
Source organism: Alopecurus myosuroides (assembly GCA_028641055.1). Taxonomy (NCBI): domain Eukaryota; kingdom Viridiplantae; phylum Streptophyta; class Magnoliopsida; order Poales; family Poaceae; genus Alopecurus; species Alopecurus myosuroides. The sequence goes on along the minus strand of CM054057.1, from coordinate 735,916,500 downwards.
CCTCTAGATATACGTTATGTGCCCGTCGGATCTCCTGAACACGATGCCCTTCAGATACAATGTGCAATATATGTTTTTATCAGGTTTATTATGTGCCGTTGGCAGCAACATCTCGACAGTAGGGGCAGTACGTATGGAATAAGAGTTCCATGGCTCTATTCCCATCGAGCTGCTAAAAGCACCAAAACAGGAGCTTTGTGCCGCAAAGACCATCAATTTGAAGGCAAAGAACAAACACAAAAAATATAGCTTTATCACATAAGTAGAAATGTTTACCAGCAAAATTTTGAATTTAAAATAATATTTATGAAATAAATAGTGACTGGACTAGTATTCAAACAACAGAGTACATGTTGGTGCATTTTCGTTCACATGTTGCCTGAAGGAACCTATATGAAAATGCTAAATATACAACAGAAGATTATGAATCCTGCAATTAGACTTGTAGCAAAACAAAAAAAACCGACCCAGTGTATATATGCATGTATATAACACACACGATACAGATGCCAAAACTTCCCTCAATCAACTACTGCATACATCAAGCTAATGGCGTCGATATTAGCACGCAAACAGGGAGAGAATTACATCATCTTCTGAGTTTCTTCTAAGCACTTGTAGTCTAGTCACTGTGGCCCAAACCATTCAGTAAATACCAGGAATAACCCTGTATGGTACTTTGTTGCAATACGTCTTCCAGTACTTGCCGTACCTTTCAGACAAAAAATAAGTACATCAGACAAACACAGAGACTGGATATTGCTTAAAACGAAATTAACCAAAAAAATTACCGACAGCAATCCTATAAAAAAAATTACCGACAGCAATTTATCATTTTCAAGATAAGTTTCTCTGACAATGTTAGCTAAAAAGATAAATGAAAGGTTGTTTACATACTTTGATGAGCATCTATCATCATCCCTCTTCGCTCGGTCCAGCAGTAGTATGGTCAGAAATATCACATAGAAATATGGAAGGAACTGCAAGTGGACAAAAAAGAATACTATTAATATAGACCTAGCTAAATTTGTGATATAACATAATAATATACGGCATGCTTACATGATCAAAAAGAGCTGGAACGGTCCAGAAAAAAGCTGATAGTATCTCTGGGACATAGTGAAAATGACGAGTCATGCCCCACCTGTCCAAATAGAAAACAAAGGAGCATGCTCAAATGGCTATTATCTCTGCATATACATCATCTAAAAAAAACTCTGCATATACATGATCACAAATTTCTCTTTTCGTGAACAATGTACCGAAAGAAAAGCGAATCTTCGACTCACCATCCAGAAGTCAAGAGAAGACTGGTTTTTGTTTCTCCATTTGTGGTCTGGTAGGAAGCGACAATCTGAAGTTCCACCAAAATAAAGACATAAGCAACCCAATAAGCATGAAAGTACTTTTGGCTACTTTAGAAGTGCAAGACTTAAACCTTTGACGGAGCTTTGCCCCAGATCGAGCATTTTCCGTTTGTCCGGCGAAATTCCTGGCGCTGGCGATCACAATCGTAGTTTATATATATGCACAATATTCCAGCAAAGAGAATTGACAGTGCTAGCTGAAACAAGATTAACAAATATTCCTGTCAAGTCTTCGAACTAAAATTGTGTATACAGTAAGTGACAGAAAATAATGCTATAAACCAAAGTATCAAAGAAAAGTTATCTGAAAGAAAACCTGGGGACCCAAATTCACAGGATGGTTGACAAGGTACATGCCAGGAGAGGTGTATATTGATGGAACCCAAACCAGGCATCCCCAGCAAATATAGAAACCAGCTGTAGAAAATCATGTCAGACAAAATAATATTAATGATCTGGAGAAAACAAATGGAAATGCACATTTGCAAGATAAAATTAGATTCACACATAGTTTTTTCGTAATATTAATAATATAATCCCTCCGTATCGAAATATAAGATGTTTTAGCATTTCCTAGACAATATGTACCTAGACATGTTTTAGTGTAAGATGCATATGAATCTACACACTAAAACATGTCTAGATACATTATATCTACAAAATGCTAAAACATCTTATATTTTGATACGGATGGAGTAAAAATTAAATCCTGATATGCCGCAATGTAGTTTAACACGGGGTTCCTTTGAATGAACTTGTATATCAAAAAACTAATATTTGCAGCAGTAGGAAGTTTGACTGTTTTGTTAGGTTCATTCTCCTATTGATTTAAGTCAATGAATTATCTAATTAACCTAGAACTTCTCTTGCGAGAAATTTGACATGCATAAATTTCTCCAGTGGGTTGAGCCAAGTGAGTTATTTCATTTTACACTTGGATGTTTGGAGCTCCTTTTGATAGTAATAGCAGCCTCACAGAACATGTAATCCCAAGAAGTTTTATGGCAGCGACATGGTACAACCTAGAATTTATAGAATGTTTGATACACAATCCCCAATATCCTCTAATTTATCACATATAAGCTAAATATAAATAAGGTCACTATGTATCATTTGTAGGAAGGCGATACCACAAATGCGCCAGAAAATGGCTAATGCATTCGGTATGTTGGCATTGAAAACAATAAATTACCTACCTCTATCATGGGCAATGTCCATTGTACACCAATATCCAGACTCCCACCAAAAAAACTTAGTGATATAGATCAACATCAGTGCAGTATTCACAAGCATGGAGTCTGCAACTTGACCATTCATTTCATACTGCATGTCAAAGTTCACAGAAATCAAATGAGTTTAACAGAGAACTGCCTCATATAGTATTAACAGAGGCTTTCTATCTTTATATTGGTTCATATGAGTATAAGAAACCAGATAGCAAACAATTTTGAAGTGTGCTGTTTGACTGGGACTAGTCTACTACAAGGCTCTGACCTGTTTTATGCAGTAAGTTACAGCAAGAACAGCCCAGGACATCATCCCAAAACGGCAGTTTGTGAAGACTTTGATATCGAAGTGCTTACCAATCCGAGGATACAGTTCCATTCCCTGAAAATGTGCATGTTAGTTACATGAAACAACAAATCCACAGAAGATAGTTCATAACTCCAGGCAATGTAAAAAATATACCGCATGGATATAACAACACCTACCCAGTAGAAATCAATTATAGGATTTCCCGAGGATCCAGAATCAGATGAAGATGGTGCTACATGGCCCTGAAACGGAAAATAAATAATACAACAACGAATTAAGAAATCACAGTACTCCCACATAAGTAGATGAACAAACAGAGATCTGCTAAATAAGCGCACCTTTATGTACAGTAAAATACAGAACACAAGGCTTCCAAAGACGAGAGCCGAGTAGATCTCCCCCAAGTGATCATATACTATGGCAGGGTTAAAAATTCCAAACCTGACATGATTTTTTTTCTGTTAGTGACTGGAGATACAAATTACCGTGCAAGTACCATTTTGTTTTGTTTCAGTATGGTTAAATCAGTATGTTCAACCAAAAGAATAAATCTTTCTTACCACCACAGGCTTAGGTAGGTGACCAATGTCACTGCGTATGCTTGTAAACCATTTGCCTGACAGAAAAAAAAAAGAGTTGTATTAAGTACAGGTCAGTGATGCTGGCGTAGCAGTCAGTAAATTAAGCTGCAATCTAACAGTAATTAACTTGTAGAGCCATTGCAAGAAGCAAAGTAGTGAGCTAGGTACTGTCGTTTAGAGACCGAAATCTCCATTGTGTACGTAGACTTGGACAAGTTTAAACAGCTTCAGAAAAAAAAACAGAGTGGCAAGCAGCCAACCTTGTAGACGGGCACGTTCCCGGAGGGCGAGACGGGCCCCTCGAAGCGCTTCCCGGGGAGGAGGAGCTGCAGGGCGGCCTCGAAGAGGGCGAATCCGAGGATGATCTTCCCGGCGACGACGGTGGGCATGGGCCAGAGCGACCTGAACCCATCCAGGGGGCCGTGGTCGCGGAGGTGCTGGTAGGTCTGCACCACCGATCCGTCCGCGTGCACCATCGTGTACCACCTGCCAGAGCGAGGGCGAGAGGTGAGACGCGAGAGCGAGACCGGGGACGGAGCGGGTTCGATCTGGGAGGAGGGCTACTCACAGGAGGATGACGAAGGGCGGGCAGAGGGAGAGCAGCGAGAGCATGGAGGCGTAGGTGAGCAGCGCGGAGTGCACCGTCTTGGGCGTTGCCGGCGCCGCCGCCGCCGCCGCGGCGGGAGAGGGCTTGGCCGGCTTCCCCATCGCGTCACTTCACTTGTCCTCTGAAAAATCTGAATCTCGTGGGATGACTGGAGAGGCGACTTGATTTGGCTTTTGGTGTGGACTGTGGAGGAGAGGGAAAACAATGGTTGATCTTGATCCAGATCACAACTTCACAACATGGAGTACTAGCTAACAAAAAAGATAACTAAATTAAACCAGAAAGGCAGCGGATCTACAGTTGTTTAGGGCAGCCAGGGCCGGGCCCAGATGCTGTCACAAGTTGAAATAGAAAAGCATTTTTTTTCTAAGACTAGTCATAGTGGGGAGTATCATACAAAAAGTATCATGCATACGATACTATTGTATGATACTACGTCTCTAATGCATAGCACTCATATAGGAGTATCATAATCAACTTCTATTTATTATTTTGTAGAATCTCAATGCAATTATGTGTACATGATTTGTTTGTCATTAATTTTCTTAGTTTTGCGTGTCATGATACGGTATCTACCTATATTATTACTCTAATCTCCTCTCTCTTCATTAATTGCATGCCACATCATCTTTTTTGTGGGACCAAGTTGCATGATACTACCTATGATACCACCACTATGGCTAGTCTAAAGCATCGGCTGTGTATGCAATCTCTCTTCTAAACCTTTTTTTTCCTTAAATTCTTTTATCACATATCTATCTATCTATACTTCTTATAAAGCAAAACTCCACTAACATGCATTACTGAATTTTCTATCTCAACATGCAATCTATCCACATCATCCATTCTCCTAACTAGGGGTGGACGTTCGGTTGTTTCGGCCTTTTCGGTTCGGTTTTTCGGATTTTTAAATAATTCGGTTTTTAGAAAGTGACACCCGAATTAATCTATCACTTTTCAAGAACCGACAATTCGGTTCTTCAAAAATTTGGTTCGGTTTTTAGTTTAAACCGAATTAACCAAGACTGTAACATGCAGACAATTCAAATGAAAAATTAGATAGCAAAAATGAGTGCATAGGGTGTGGTTTCATGGGGTTGTTGTGAAAATCCTTGGCAGAGCATTGCACTAGCCCGCTAGGATGGAGCAGTCAAGCTCAGCCCGCGAGAATGGAGTCGCAGAGTCTCGCCGGGACGATATGGACGTGTGAACCAAGTGTCGTGGCAACTAATATTACACGACATGTGGATGAGTATGTCTATGTTGTGAACTTTAATTGTAGTTGCATAAGAGAAATCAATAAATATGATATGGGGAAGATCGTGTTGACAATGATAGATATTTTTAATGGGATAACTGATTTATTACCCTAGATATAGATTGTCGCATTGTCTTGAAATATTTTATTGCATGATGAATCGGTCCTTTCGGTCAGTTAGGTTAGCATGGACTAAAAACCAAACTAACTAATATAATTTCGGTTTTCTAAAGTTGGGAACCGGTATATGGACCAAAAACCGAATTAACCTTATATTTTGGTTTGTTCGGTTCGGTCTCCGTTCGGGTTCGGTTTCTCGGTTTTTTATGCCCACCCCTACTCCTAACCAACCAATTGTCCATGTGATCTCCACTAATATTTATTAATAAATACAAGAAAACTACACATCATCCATTTCTAAAACCATCCAATTATTCATATTAGTATTTTAAATATATACACTATGATCAATTCAATTTTGCACATTCATTTAGAAAACATAATGTGCCACATCTGTTATAATTTTTTGTTTACAATATACTGTAGTTTCTAAAGCGATCCCCACAGCAACGCGCGGGGTATCCTTCTAGTTCTTATTATAGGTTGAACTCGGTGTGTCGTAACGCGAGGTCGCTTTCGTGCGTCGTGCAATCGCCATCCAAGGGCTCCAAAAAGAGCTAGCGTATTTAGGACACTGATGTCGGGGTGAACGTAGCATCGTTCCAAATTTTGGGCAGTTACGTCTGTTACCCATTTTTGTGAGATTCATCTCCTCGTCTCATCCCCTTTCTCCGCCGCTCCCCCCCTCTCCGCGTCCACCGTTGGATGTGAGCGGCGAGGGTCTCCCCGGCGAACCGGCGGCCGTCGGTGGCTCCCGTCCACCTGTCCCTCTTCGGTCACCGTCACTCCACGCTCAGCCGTCGTTTTTCTCTGAGAGTTCCTCGTTGCCGCGGAGACGAGTTTCACAGAGGTAATCTCTTTTCCCAGATCGATCCCATAAATGTAACTTTCTAGGCGTGCGTTATCGATTTTGTTGACGATCTGTGCTCCTCCCGCCCCTCCCACCCTTCCCACCCCACCCTCCACCCCCCGATATAGGTGATTTTCGTGCGGGGGAGCCCTGGAAGGTGGACTCTCCGACGAGATTTACCTTTCTCCAGCACACTGATTTGGCCGGCCAGTGGTGCTCCTAGGAGTGCTCACTCCAGCCCTGGAACAGGGCATATCTCTGTCCGGGAGATTCGTGGTAAGAAGTGTTTGCATGTGTGTAGATGCAGTTTGTGAACATGGCATATCTCTGTTTTGTAAGTTCCACGTGAGTAGATGTAGTTTTCAAAGTATGATCCAGGTGAAGATGAGGGAGGAGATACACGTTTTTTCTATATTTTCTTGGCAGAACCTAGTTACCAACCTTTTTCCATTAGTATCAAGTGTGTAGGTGGTACTAAGCAACTCCTCTAGCAACTCGTATGTTGTTTCTGATTGATGGAACTAAATGGTTGGGACTGTGTTTTTGTGGAGTCTACGTGGAACAGCTAGAGTCAACTTGTTAGCATGCAGAACTTGATGTAACATGTAATGAATTTCTTGAGGTGGACAGGGTCCATTAACAGTTAGACGTGTAACATGCCATGGGTTGAACTTTGTTGTCAATAATTTGTTTTCACAAGATAGGAAAAAAATTATTGGTAGGTGGTACTCTTCTGTGTTTAGTAGTGAGAGTTTAGCTCCATTAGACAGAACATGCACACATGTAAACTATAATATAGATGGAGTTTTTGACAAATAGATTTTTTGGTGGATAGTACTTTTTTTATTTTCTCGTAGCGAGAGAATTTTGGTGGATACATAGAACATCGAAGGCATGTAATTTGATGTAGATGGAGTTCTTTTTTTGTTTCCTCTAGAACCGATAAGATTTTTTTGTTTTCATGGTAGGTGATGGTAGTATTTTTTTTTGATTTTCGAATGGAGGTAGGAAAAAGTAACTTACAAATATGTGGTATCCTTAATTTCTGATGTTCCATGTTGTTTCCCACGTGTTTTCCTTACATTTTATGTCATTTTTATCAATTTCCCGGGATTAACCTATTGACAAGATGCCACAGAGCCAGTTCCTGTTTTCTGTTGTTTTTAGTTTCAGAAAAGTTGTTCTAGAAATATTCTCGGAATTGGACGATTCGAAATCCAGAAGTCTTAGAAGTCCCGGAAGCATCCAGGAGTCCCGAAGAGCCCCGGAGGCGGGCCACAGGTGGCCACACCATAGGGTTGCGCCACCACCCCCTGGTCGCGCCACCTGGTGGTGTGGGCCCCCTGGCCACCCCCCGGCATCGCCCTTTCACCTATATATACTCCCCGATGCATAAACCCTAGAAGAATCGACCTTTTCCACAAAATACATCTCCGCCACCGCCGCCGACAAGTTTCGTGGGATAGATCTCTGTTCTGGCACCCTGCCGGGACGGGGGAAGTGCCCCCGGAGGCCATCTCCATCGCCGTTGCTGTCTCCTATGATGAGGAGGGAGTAGTTCTCCCCCGGGGCTGTGGGCTCTACCGGTAGCTATGTGGTTCATCTCTCTCTCCCATGGTGTGATATATATGTGGTTATGAGCTTTGTAATCTATTTGAATTCCTAGATGTTACTCTTCATCTTTTTCTACTCAAGTGCTTTATTAATATGAACTTTGGAGTCACCTTGTCCCGCGGTGTGAAACTAAAAGTGTGCACGTCGTGTGTGTCTCCTCTATGAAATTGTGGAGTTTGCTTAGTACCTTCTAGGGCGCTCATAGTGACAACGTGGGGTTAACTAGACATGGGAATACAAACTTGAGGAGTGCTATTATAGCCCTACGCAATTATTAGTGTTCGTTATCCAACCGGAGAGGGTTAAGAGTAGCATAGTGAGAGAAGCTATCTAGTTATTCATTTATGCGATCATTGTTGAGAGTGTCCTCTAGTGAAAGTAGGAGCCCTAGACATTATTTCTAAGCATTGAAACACCGTTTTCCGTCTGTTCTGCTACATGTTTGCTTGCTGCCATTTTTATTTCAGATTTCTATTGTCACTTATTATCATCCATATTACTTGCATTTTACTCTCTCTTCGTCGAACTAGTGCACCTATACAACTGACAATTGTATTAGGTGTGTTGGGGACACAAGAGACTTCTTGTATCTTAATTGCAGGGTTGCTTGAGAGGGATATCTTTGACCTCTACCTCCCTAAGTTCGATAAACCTTGGGTAATCCACTTAAGGGAAACTTGCTGCTGTTCTACAAACCTCTGCACTTGGAGGCCCAAAACTGTCTACAAGAATAAAAGCGTGCGTAGACATCAAGCTCTTTTCTGGCGCCGTTGTCGGTGAGGTAAGGTAAAAGGTACTCACATCCTCGAGTGTGAGTGCTCGAAGTTATTTCCTTTAGATTCTGCAATTATATCTTTTTGTTTCTTGTTTTCACTAGTTAGGCTTATTTTTACTTGTTGCTTGTTTTTATTTTTACTAGTTAGACTTAATGGAAAACAACAAAAATATGAGAGAGCTTTATAATATTTATCTTGAGTTAGGACATGAAGTGTTTGAAAAGAAAATTAAAAAACCTATGGAACTTTATTTGCATGCTAGCGGAAATGTTATTAGTATGAACTCTTTAAACACCATTATTGCTAATTCTATGGAAAAGTCTAAGCTTTGGGAAGCTAGTTTTGATGAATATGATATTTTTAGTCCCCCAAGTTTTGAGGAAGAAATTTTCTTTGATGATACTTTGCCTCCAATATATGATGATTATAATGATTGTGGTATTCTAGTTCCACCTACTATGAATGATAATTTTATTGTGATCATGATATGCCTTCTATATATGATGTTTACAATGATGAACATGCTATTTTCAGTCCACCTACTATTGAGGAGAAAATTTATTTTCATGATACTATGCCTCCTATATTTGATGATTATGGTGATGATAATAATAATGATAGCTATTTTGTTGAATTAGCTCCCACTACTATTAATAAGAATGAGTATGCTTATGTGGAGAGTATTAATTCTTTTATGTATGTGGCTCATGATAAGAATGTTTTATGTGATAGTTATATTGTTAATTTTATTCATGATGCTACTGAAAGTTATTATGAGAGAGGGAAACATGGTTTTATGTATCTCAATAATATTAAGTTTCCCCTCTTTATGTTGGAAATTTTGAAGTTGCACTTGTTTTGCTTTCCTATGCTCGCTGCTTTGTGCTTTCATGACTTGTTTTCCTACAAGATTATTTTTCATAGGAAGTGGGTTAGACTTAAATGTGTTTTATATTTGCTTCTTTATGCTCTCTTATTGTGCTTCAACTCTTATTATTATGTGAGCATCTTTTAAAAATCATTGTGCCTAGCTGAAAGACGTTAAAGAAAAGCGCTACCGGAGACAACCCGTTTTATTTCTCCGTTTTCAACCTGGTTTCCTTCGTTTTCTTTTGTGTGCTTTGCACCTGGGTGTTGTATATTTCTTTAGAAACCCCGTTGTATCTTTTCTTTTGTGTTTTTGTTGCGCCAAGTAAAGCCTCTAGTGAAAAGTTGAGGCTATATTTCGGATTTCTGCGCAGTAAACAAATTTCTGATGTCCACTGTTAATTCCGTTAAAAATCACAAAAAATTCAAAATGACCTGAGTATTTTTGTGCTTAATCCTGAGGTATATGCGCAAATTTTCTTAGTTGACAACTTTTTGATTTGAGCAACAGAAGATTTTTTTAAAAAAATCGATCTTTACCTGCTGTGATGTTTTGACAGATTTCTGCGATTTATCGCATTTGCATCTTAATCTCAGTTTTCAAAGGTCAAGAGAAGAGGATGATATGATGTAATCAAGGAAAGTGAAGAGCCTAAGCTTGGGGATGCCCCAGTGGTACATCCCAGCAAATTCCAAGAAGACTCAAGCGTCTAAGCTTGGGGATGCCCAAGGCATCCCCTTCTTCATCAACAAATTATCAGGTCACTTCTAGTGAAACTACATTTTTATTCGGTCACATCTTATATGCTTTACTTGGAGCGTATTTTAGTTTTTGCTTTCAGTTTGTTTAGTTTTCTTTGGTGTAGTTTATGGTTGGATCTTATAATACTTGTGTGGGAGAGATACACGCTCCGTTTTCATTGCTTAGAACACTCTAGCTTTCATTCTTATTGTTCTGTGAGTGTTCACTTTTTGCTAGTACTGCGTTTAGTCTTTGTTTTCATGCATCTCTTATTCAAAGCTATTGGTTTTAGTAGTGTTATGTGAGTACTCTCATGTTTACTTGCTGTATCATGCAGAGAGTTTTTGTTGTCTCATATATGTGCTTGGTTGGGAATAGAAATGCTTATGTGGTAGTTGGTATAGTGGAAAAATTCGCATGGTCTTGTAGATCACTAAACTGCTTCACTTGAATCACTGTTGTTGTTTTGAGATATTTAATTTGCTTAATGGATAAATGGGAAGGACTAGTAAGTATAAACTTTTAATGATTGGTCTAAGAAACTTGAAATTGTGCCACACTTAAATTACCAGCTGATAGAAACATTGGTATATGATTGCTACGAGTGATACATTTCTGACCGGCCTTTTGTTACGCGCTACGGTCGGGGTAGCTAACAGTGACTTGTCACTGCCACGGACCCTCTTGGAGTGGTTTGCATTGTGCCTTGTAAGATGATTTGCTTGCTGCAATCTTTTAACTTGTGAGTCTATGTTGCGGTTCCTGGCACTTCCACCATCCATATTTGCTAGCATCTTCGATATTGTGCATTGCCTTTCTCACATTGAGACTTGGTGCATACTTCGCCAGTGCATCCAAATACCGTGGGAGGACTTTGTTCTCCTACACATAAGCCCATATATTCTTCCTCAAAACAGCCACCATACCTACCTATCATGACATTTCCATAGCCATTCCGAGATATATTTTGCTGCACAACCGTTACCTCCATTATGTTACTTGATGATGAGCTTCATGGTTATTTATGCATACTGCTACACTGGTAGGAGCATGCAGTTAGAGACATCAGAGATATTTCTTTATGAGTTATGAGTACTAAAAGTGTGCTGATTCATTGTAATATAGGATGTTGCCCCTACCGGTGAGGATATATAAAATAAAAAGATTAAAAAAAATTAAAAAGCCCAAAAAAAAAAAAGGGCCAAAGAGAGAATAAAGAGAGAGGGGGCGCATCACTATCCTTTATACCACACTTGTGCTTCATGTTTAACACTAATACTTCAGTTTGGAGAGAGTTTTCATATTATCATTCATTCATAACTATGTGGGGGAACTTTACATTATAGAACTTGGCTTGTATATTCCAATGATGAGCCTCCTCAAATGAGCGCTAGGTCTTAGTGAGCAAGCAAGTTGGATGCACCCCCACTAGTTCCATTGGAGAGCTTCCATACACTTATAGCTGTATGTGCATCCGTTGTGTGGCAATCCCTACTCCTTGCATAGCTTCGGTTGTAAGACTTTCTCTTGTCTAATGACCACTTTCAGCTTTATAAGCCTTTCTTCCATTAACCTTCCAAACCCCCCATAATGTTCTCTTTGCCATAACATCCCGGTGCCAGGAACCAAGGCAGAACACTTGCTTGTTTTTAATGCGCAAATAGTTTAAGATTCAAGCATTGCATCGTGTGGAAAGCTTGACTTGATCCTAACAGGGGTTGTGAAGATCGTTTGACGTGCATGATATTGTTGTTCTTGAAAGCTTAAATCATCTCTAATAAACTTTGCATGGTTGATAGTATTTTAGTATTGATTCATTAAATTTGTTGCTTCTTTCTTCTTATTTGTTTATGCATTACTTGTTGATATCAAATATAGATCACAACTTTAGTTCATTTGATCCTAGTTTACATGCTATACTTTACATATTATGATCAAGATTGTGTGGTAGCATGTCACCTCAGGAATTATTTTGTTTTATCGTTTACCTACTCGAGGACGAGTAGGAACTAAGCTTGGGGATGCTTGATATGTCATAAACGTATCCTTAATTTCTGATGTTCCATGTTGTTTTCATGTTGTTTCCCACATGTTTTCCTTACACTTTATGTCATTTTTATTGATTTTCCGGGACTAACCTATTAACAAGATGCCAAGTGTCAGTTCCTTGTTTTCAGCTATTTTTAGTTTCAGAAAAGTTGTTTTGGAAATATTCTCGGAATTGGAAAATTCGAAAGCCAGAAGTCTTAGAAGTCCCGGAAGCATCCAGAAGTCCCGAAGAGCCCCGTAGGGGGCGCCACCACCCCCTGGCCGCGCCACGTGGTGGTGTGGGCCCCCTGGACACCCCCGGCATCGCCCTTTCGCCTATATATACTCCCCGATGCATAAACCCTAGAAGAATCGACGTTTTCCACAAAATACATCCGCAACTCCACCGCCGCCGCTGAGAGTTTCGGAGGACAGATCTCTGTTCTAGCACCCTGCCGGGACAGGGAAGTGCCCCTGGAGGCCATCTCCATCGACTCCACCGCCATCTCCATCGTCGTTGTTGTCTCCTATGATGAGGAGGGAGTAGTTCTCCCCCGGGGCTGCGGGCTCTACCGGTAGCTATGTGGTTCATCTATATCTCCCATGGTGTGATCTATATGTGATCATGAGCTTTGTAATCTATTTGAATTCGTAGATGTTACTCTTCATCTTTTGCTACTCAAGTGCTTTATTAATATGAACTTTGGAGTCACCATGTCCCACGGTGTAAAGGTGACAGTGTGCACGTCGTGTGTGTCTCCTCTATGAAATTGTGGAATTTGCTTAGTACCTTCTAGGACGCTCATAGTGACAGTGTGGGGTTAACTAGACATGGGAATACAAACTTGAGGAGTGCTATTACAGCCCTACGTAATGGTTAGTGCTTGTTATCCAACCGAAGAGGGTTAAGAGTAGCATAGTGAGAGAAGCTATCTAGTTATTCATTTATTTGATCATTGTTGAGAGTGTCCTCTAGTGAAAGTAGGAGCCCTAGGCCTTATTTCCAAGCACTGAAACACCGTTTTCCGCCTGTTCTGCTACATGTTTGCTTGCTGCCATTTTTATTTCAGATTGCTATTATCACTTATTATCATCCATATTACTTGCATTTTACTCTCTCTTCGCCGAACTAGTGCACCTATACAACTGACAATTGTATTAGGTGTGTTGGGGACACAAGAGACTTCTTGTATCTTAATTGCAGGGTTGCTTGAGAGGGATATCTTTGACCTCTACCTCCTTGAGTTCGATAAACCTTGGGTAATCGACTTAAGGGAAACTTGCTGCTGTTCTACAAACCTCTACACTTGGAGGCCCAACACTGTCTACAAGAATAAAAGCGTGCGTAGACATCAATATGTAATTTGACGTAGATGGAGGTTCTTTGATCCCGGTACTCAAAATGCCTGTTTGTTATTGTTTCTGAGAGCATGGCACTTGTTTTTATGATTTTTTTCTTTCTTTGGATGCATGTCACTTTTCCGAGTAGGTGGCACTAAAATTAGCCCATATGCTCCATCTGTTTGATTAAATGGCACAAACGCATCACATGGAACTACTCTTTTTGTGTATATGATTATTGCTATGATTTAATTATAGATGGTATTTTTGAGATAGTGAAAGATAGAACAAACAAGCATGTAAACTTGAATTTAGGTGGAGTTTTTGAGAGGTTAGATGAACTATCAACACTGATAGATGGTGTTTTTATTGATAGTGAAGTGTTTCAGTTGTGATAGATAGAACATACAGACATGTAAACCTGAAATTAGATGGAGTGATTAATTTTGATAGATCGCACTATTTTTTTTTTGATAACGCGAGCATTTGTTGGGTACATAGAACATCGACGCATGCATTTTTTATGTCGATGAGGAGTGGCCCTCCATTAATTTAATATTTTTTGAGATGTTTTACAGTTTATTATATTTCTTCATCTCTAACTGAGATGACGAAGTCCACTAGCATCCGAAAACGTCCAAAAGAGCCATTCCAAGTTCAGTATATTAAGAAAGAAGCTTACATTGTCTTCTAGAGGTTTAACCGGAAATGCTAAATGAGCAAGCAATCAACAAACACGTAAGCCATATGTTATTTGTTTTTCAAAAACTCCAGCATGTTCCGTGTTTACATATAAAACAACTAACGACATTTTTGTTCCGTAATTCAAATCTAACATAAGAAACATTCTTCAAAGCCTTTCAATCGCTCACCCCCCATGAAGCTAGTCAGGTTGTACAAGAGCATGTCACCGGAGCAGGTTGCTTTCATAAAGAACTGAGGATATGGAGGACTGGTAGACATCAAGTGTTCCAAGTTGCAGCTAGACTTGTGCAAGTACCTCATGGACTGTTTTGATCCGACAACTTGCAAGCTTGTTTTCCCCGGAAGAGGCTCAATCGATGTGACTGAAAAATCTCTTCAGGAGGTGATAGGAGTGCCACAAGGTGATTTGGATGTTCATTATGAGATGGATTCGGAGGCTATCAAGTTTATGAACAAGAAATTTGGCAATAGAAGTAGAATACAACCTACAGTATCCTATCTAGAGAAGAAGCTTGTGGATATAATGGATGCTGATAGCACCTATCTCAGGATGTTCATCACGTACCCGATGTGTTCTGTAATTGCACCAACAACGGGTACACACATCAGTCCTAGGCTCTACCCTTCACTTGTGAGGATCAAGAATGCCAAGAGGCAAAATATGAGCAAGTTTGTTATAACAATGCTCCGGAAAGCTGCAAAATCAAAGGCAGACGGGGTCATGAAATCCTGCATGTTATACTTCATGGTGCAATTCCACACAAACAATTCCTCGTATCTAAATCTCTTTTATCGCAAATCAAGTATTTCTCACTTTTTTTTGTGTTTTTTGTTGTTCCGTGTGCAACAGGTAAAATATGTAGATTCTCTACAACTGAATGACATTGAAGTCAACCCTGAAGGAACACGGGTTTCCGTTTGGACCAATGCCATGGTGAAAGCATCTATAAGCCAAGATCAGAGGAGCGATGGAAGTTTCAGCTTGGCTCCGGTAATGTATCTCTTTTGTGAATAGGTTTTCGGAAAAAAAATATCGTTCACTACATCTGATGCTTTTCTTCACTGTATTCATACATCTGATGCTTTTTGTTCTTTTTCGTTCTGAAAATGTGCAGCTCAAAGCTGATTTTACTACCCCGGGCTTACACCAAGAGTCAGCGGAGGTACATGAAGAATACCAAGATCATGGAAATAATAATTCCACTCCTCCAGCAGAGCATGGAACAAGTAATAACACACCAGTTGAAGAAGAAGTAGGACACGACAATCTTGCACCGGAAGGATCCCAAGAACATGGATCACTTGACAACATTCTTTTCTCAGATGCGGACAAGATTGACTTGTTCATTGAAAAGAATGCGCCAGCTGAACGAACTTTGGAATTAAGTTTAGTCTAGTGCACTGAACTTTTAGCCTGCAGCCTAGATTTGTAGAGACCCCAAGGAAGTAGGATGCTGCTTGATGATCCGGTGTGTTGTCACTTGCTTCACGATGTCAACGAAAAATGTTGTTTAAATACCATTTTATAAGTGTGTTTTCATGTTTCTGTGTTACTCTAGTTGAACTATAACTCATCTTAATTGTTCCAGCTCCCTTGTGTTATTACTTGGCTGGTTGAGTTATATATGAGATAATTCATACTAAAATATGTTTTCCCATTATGAATATCAACTTATTCATGCGTGTTGAAGAAAAGTAACTCTACTATTGGTAAAATTGCCCAAATTAAGCCCAGTTTACTGCTGCCTGGTAGATTAATTTCTCAAAAGCACACCCTAATTTATAGAGCCAACGACAAAGTAGATAGATACAATAAGCAACACATGGCGCGGCATACATAACACACAAGTGAGTACTGATTACTAGATGCGCACATATTTTTTCTAGATACTTGATGGCACATTTAAGTTTTTATGGTCAGCACATGAACTGTAAAACATCAAAGATTCTTTTTAATGTACATAAGGCAAGATTTAACACCAGCGGTCACGAGAAATGATATTGAACAAGAATCTTGATCACTCATACCATCATCATCTGTTTTTGTTTTTCAATTTTTTTATCACGAAGACAAAACATGCCACCTAAATTTGTTGCATTTTACTATTCTAGCATGTAACATGCTAGATCACAGTTTGCTCTAAAAAAAGTTTGTGTCTAATCTACAAGTTCCGATGCAGGAAACAACTACATACAAAGATGCAGTTAAACATGCATGTCAAAGTTTTGAGTCAACTTTAAAGATGCTTGTTAAGAATTTGGCATTCAGACCAGTCAAGAAAATCAAGAAGCACAAGAAGAAGAGTGCAAAGAGAAGCGTTGAGAAGCAGATGAATGAAGAAGACATTATGGAGCATACACCCATAGCAAGACAGAGTCCGCCCAAGATCATTGGATGCATTCGATGAACATTCTGAATGTGACAATGTGATTGAAGAGAACACACAAACAACAGTTTCACTCGATGAAGAATAATTGGATCTTAGTTTTCAGTCAACGTATGAAGAATATGATAGGTGTACACGCCGGAGAAAAAGAGCTAAAGCGGTAGCACTAAACAATGAGGAGCCATGTCTCCAAGCAATGATTGGAGAACTGAGGACTGAGGACATTGCAATACCAAGCAAAAGAAAATACAGTAGGCTTTTGTCGCAGGAGGAGAAACATCAAAAAGCTACATTCAACAATGTTGTCCTAGAAGAATCAGCTCATCCTATCCATGAACATGGAATTAAAATGGACCAAGAAAAAATACCAGTCAAGGTCCCACCAATAGACCCATGCTCCTTGCAAACAAAAAATAAGAGCATACATGACTGGGGAGATCATTTCCTCCCAAAGCACAAACAATTCCACTAGGGTTTTGTCTTAGGAAGAGCAACACCATCTAGTTAAATCTGGAATCAAAGTTAACACTGAACCATCTCACAACATCTCGACAGTCAAGGGGAGAGCGGATGATTCTCATGGTGAACAGAGAAGTGGAGACACACCACAGCAAGCGGACGACTATGCTCCCAATATGATAACATGCAAGATGGATGACAGCGACAAGGTTACTGATCTAGAGATAATCAAGGAAGATACTTCCAATCAAGTCAGAATGGCACCGATTGATCAGGATTAAAAACTTCAGGTACATAGAAGGAAGTATAGAAAGGCTTACAAGGGAAATGTCACTTCATAGCGAAAAAAAGCAGTTGACACATTTGCGTGACAATTACAACTCAACAACTGAGAGCATCGAAGACCCCGAGTGGGATGACGAGGTGCAAGGGAGAGAGACGTGTAACAATGCGGAATGGGAAAAAATAGGGCAAGTTTGTTGGAGTACATGCGCACTAACCCAAAGAAAATAATCCACATCCATGTGTTTGAAACACCAGTATTAATTGATTTGGACACAACAACAAGCAATGTATTCCATGAAACCGCTCTCAAGTTGCCAATAATGGACGATGAGCTGAAAGGGGAAAGATTCGTAGGATCTGTGTCAGCCAGCGCAAAGGAGGCGTGAACAATGTAAACATCATTGTTTTCTCTCTAATGGCAACAACACATCCTCCATCCGTCACGTTTATGCCACTCGAGCACAAATGCAAAGAAGGCATGAACCCACTATCGAGCATAAATACTCCCTCTTGGAGTCACTAGAATCTACTTGGCCTGAGCATCTACTAACAACAAAGAGCATGCAATATCATAAATAACATACACATGAAGATAACATGATAGATTGATAATCAAAAGACATAGCATTCAATAATCATCGGATCCCAACAACCACAACATGTAGCATTACAATAAGATGATCTCGATCATGTGAGGCAGCTCACAAGATCTAAACATGAGGCATAAAGTGGACAGGACAACCATCTAGCTACTGCTATGGACCTCTAGTCCACGGATGAACTACTCACACATCACTCCGGAGGCAGGCATGGTGGTGTAGACCCCTCCGGTGATGAATTTCCCTCCCGATAGGGTGCCTGGGAGAGCTCGAGACCCCTCCCGATCTCGGGTTGACAATGACGGCGTCCTCGGTTGTTTCTCGGGAAAAAGTGGTATGTTTTTAGGATTGACGTGTCGGGGGGAATAAATAGGCGAAAGGGCAATGGCGGTGGACGCCCGAGGGGCCCACACCACCCCCAGGCGCGGCCAGGGACGTGGCGCCCTATGGTGTGGCCCCCCTGTGGCCCCCCTCCGGGCCTCTTCGGGACTCTGTGCAACCTTCGGGAATTCTAAGACTTCCGGGCTTCAAATTTTCCAATTCCGGGAATATCTCGAGAACAACTTTTCTGAAACTAAAAACAGCAGAAAACATGGAACTAGCTCTGTGGCATCTTGTCAATAGGTTAGTCCCGGGAAATCGATAAAAATGACATAAAGTGTAAGGAAAACATGTAGCATATGGCATGAAAACAACATGGAACGTCAGAAATTATAGATAAGTTTATGACGTATCCACATCCCCAAGTGTCGAGACATCGTAGTAGAGTTCATAGACGGGGGTGCCATGAGCCTACGGGTAGAGACGTGGGGGGACGTGGTAGCACGACGACCATGAACACCAATTTTACCCAGGTTCGGTACGTTGCAACTAGGCAGCGTTCCTACTTCTGCAATCTCACTAAATCAGGGCTGAAGCCTGAAGTATACAAAGTACAATGTGAGTAGGGTTTTGCTAACTCGGCGAGGATCAACTTCTCGGCGAGTTGGCTTCTAGCTAATTGTCTATATCTTTCTTTTGCCTCGTCCGGCTTTATATAATAGCCGGGTTAGGGCTTACAGAAAGGAAACTTAGAAGACTAAGGAAAGTATCTAACTTGGAAAGCAGGAATCCACCTTCTTCTAGAATCCGGCTTCTGCGCGTCAGCTTACTGGGCCGCTGATGCATGTAAAATGCATAGATGAATTTTGAATATTTTCACATGGTTTTCTATTACATATTGCATCATATAAGGGTATAATTCAATGTTTTATAGTATTTTGGGGTTAAATTACAAAGTCCCCAACTTTTATGGAATTAACCCTGCCTGTCAGAAACCCCGTTTTCTATATTTTTGACATTTCAGGGGGCAAACTTCCGCGAAATCTCCTGAAAATCTGCGGGGGTCATTTTCTTGGAAGGAGAAGACTTGCGGGCGAAGGATCCACGAGAATTGGGCAAGGAGGCCCAAAAGAGGACCCTCCACGCGGCCAGATTCCTTGGCCGCGTGAGAGGACCCCTTTTGGCCCCTGTGGCCCCAATTCCTTCCATCTTCAACTTACCGACTCCGTCTTGACCTAAAACCGACTATAAAAAGGGTCCCCCATACCCTTACAAAGAAGAGAGCCGCCGGAACACCGAAACACCGAAACAGAGACCAGAAGTTCCAGATTGGAGGGGGAAAACTCCGGCGGGGCGCCGCCGGTGTGATCTCCTACCCCTCCAACGTCATCTCCATCGACATCTCCATGAAGAGGGAGTAGTCCACCCCAGGGCTATGGGTTTGTGGAAGTAGAACTTGTATCTCTCTCTATGTGCTTCACTAATTAGATCCGTATGAGCTGCCTCACATGATTACGGGCACCGTTGTAATTCCTATGTGGTGGATCTTTTCTATGAGTTATTGAATCTGAGATTGCAATTGTTTCTCTTGAGTTATTTGAGTAGATGTATCTTATGTACCCCGTTCTTATTTGCTAGCTTTGATCAATCTAGTTCTTGAGAGCGTGTGTGGGGTGATGGGTGCATTAGTTGGAGTAACGGCGGGTGGCTAGTGCTGTGAAAGTGACAGAAGTTCAGCGATCCACTTAGGTTTTGTTAAACCTTTCTTAGTTACCTTACTAGGGATAAAAAGGAGTACCTTGTTACCGGGGATTTGAAGTGACACTAATCAATCTCCATGACTAGATCTAGCAAGTTCTTACTTCAACTTCATGTCACATTGCTTAAAGCTATACTCTGGTTTTTTCCTTAATTATCGAGGTGTTATGATTTATTTCGCATCTTGGTGGAGTATAAGAGGGATCAATATGACCGTAGAGATCTCTATGCTAGGACGTGATGCCCATATGAAAGTACTCAATGTTAAACATGTTATTGTAATCTCACATGTAATTCTTTATGTCCACTGTCTACCACTTTATTTGAGGGAATGCAAGTGTGAAACCATGAACCTCGGTCCTATTTTAATTATAAGAAAACACTCTAGTTAGTTTGCTGCAATTTACATTATCTCCATCACTTTACTTGCACTTTACTTTACTTTACTTGCATCTCCAATTCGAATTTACATTATCTCCATCACCACTTGCATCACAAAAAATACAAAAACAATCCATTGCATATTTATTTTCTCATTTGCATTTAGTAGTAGATTTAATTATTGCACATTTATTTTCAGTTTTGCATTGCAATTTAGAAGTCTCACACCTTGTGCTTGACAACCACTTGGTGAGGTTGAGGGCACAAAATTCTCTACTTGTTTGCAGGATCCTGGAGGAAGCTTGGAAGACAACTGCTGAAATACTGGCTCCCCAAGAGTTCAATATAAACCCTCGAGTCACCCTCGTGGGGAAGAAGGCTTGCCAGCTACACACACTGCACTTGGAGTCTCAACCTAGCCATCAAGCGTTTTTCTGGCGCCGTTGCCGGGGAGCCATAGGTGAAGGAGTTGTCCAAGGGAGCTCACAAGAAGCCTTCATCACCAACAAGGTGTGCAAACACCTAAGCTTGGGGAGGTTGCACCTACGTGAGTACCGTCCTTTCTATCTCCACCTTCTTTCAAGTAGATTGTTTTGTTTCTTGTCTTGTTTTTGTTTTTGTTTTGTTTTTGTTCTTTTTTTTGTTTTGTCTTGCATATTTTATTTTAGTTTGCATTTTAGCTTTGCATTTAGTTATCTAGTTTATTTTAGTATTTCGAATTTGCCTAGTTACTTTACTTTTCAGTTTTGCATAAAAAATTAAAAACTACATAAAAACTTGGAAAATGGAGCAGAGAACTTATTGGCCATTCAGTGTTAGGAATTTTCCTCAAGAGCTAAATATTCCCGTTGAAAAATTAGAGGTACATTCTAGTGTTATTAAAATGATTTATGAATCTCGTTTCTATGGAAAGCCTAAAGAAGACCCTTTGTTCCATCTTAAGAAATTTGATGAAAGATGTAAAACTTTGAACTGAATCATGCAAACATCAACACTACTAAAGTTAAACTCTTTCCCTACTCACTAGGAGGCAAAGCATTAGATTGGATATTAAGATGGCCTCCTAGCAATTTTACTACTTGGTTCAACTTAAGGGCTGCATTTATTGAAAGGTTTTGTCATGCTGAAAAGAATTACAATGTTAAACAATTGCTCATTACCTTTAAACAAGAAAAAGATGAATCAATGATACAAGCATGGGAGAGATTTAGAAGTAGAGCATATGGAATAGGGCATGGCTTTAGAGATTGGATACTTATGCATATGTTTTATAAGGGACTTTCTGAAACTTCTAGAGCCTTTTTAGATAATGAATGTGGGGGATCTTTTACTAGTACTAATGCTGCAAATACCCATGTTTTGCTTGAAAGTTTGCTCTTAGAGGTTAAAATTAAAGAGAGCTTAAAAAAGGCTGAAGTACCCGAGGATATTTTTTATGATCGCTATGAGATTTTTAATATGCATAATAGAAAAGGAAAAGTAGAGGAAATTATGATGCTTACTGAAATTAAGTATCCATTGCTTGATTTAGAAAAAATTAGCTTGCAAGAACTTATTGCTACTCTACAAAAATTGCTAGATCCCACTATAAATGTTAATCAACCTGGCTTTGGATCTTATATTGCTAATCATGTCTTGCAAGAAAAAATTGCTAGGTACAAGAATGAGGCCATGATACCTCCTAAGCTTGGAGATGCATGGATCCCCAAGGTGCTAGTTTCAATTGGAAAAGAAATTCACCATGCTATGTTAGATCTAGGTTCTAGTGTATCGGTACTCTCTAAAGAATTATATGAATGGCTAGAACTAGAAAATTTAGAAAAGTGCTCAAGTGAATTTGTCCTTGCTGATAACTCTACTAAACATTCTGTAGGACAAGTAAAAGATGTTATGATTGAATTGCACATGACTTTCGTACCCGTTGAATCATTATTATGGATATGGGGATAAATCCCCTAGTCCTATTATTTTTGGGTAGACCTTTTCTTCGTACTACAGGTGCAATCATAAACTCCAAGGAAGGGAATGTCAAGTTTCAGTTCCCTCACAAGAAAAGCATGGAGCACTTACCAAGGAAGAGGGCACGCTGAACAAGCTCCCTCATGAGCTTTATCCCTCTTGATTATCAAGTAAGTAAAGCCTAGCTATATGGCTATAAAGAAAGCGCTTTACGGGAGGCAACCCGGTTGTTTTTGTTTGGATTTTCCTAGTGTCATTTTGCTGTCTCAAGAGATTAGTTTTTTTTGTTTTAATTCTGGAGTTTTCAATAAAGAGTCAAGTCAAACCCATTTGGACTTATAAGTTGCTATCCTAGTGCATGAAATTTCTGTTTCATTACGAGTCTGCTCACCGTATGATTTTACGTTTTTTATTGGTATGTCGGATTGACCTAATTTTTTAGTATGTTCTGCAACTTTTCGTCCTCTGTAAGCACAAAAATTGGCTTAATTTTTTGACGAGTCTAGCTTAGGGAAAAACGTTCGTTTTTCTGCTGCTGCTTTTTTGGACAGATTCTGCCTTCTTTTGTTTTATGCACTCTTTGGGCTTGGGAATCGAATTTCCATGATTCTTTCAAGCAAGAGAGTGAACATAAAACATAATGAACCTTATTGTCTATATACTGGATCATTTGATTTAGAATTTTGCACAGCAAGCATGTGATTTGTTTGTCCTTGCTAATCTCACCCCACAGAAAAAGAATGGGAGAAACATGTTTTGTGAAGTTTTTTCACAGGGAATAGAGGAGCTGCGCCTCAAGACATCCAAGAATGGTGAAAGCCATAAGCTTGGGTATGTGATGAACACCCCACTGGAGCTACACTCTTTTGGTTAGCACACGTCTACTTTCTGTTTTTCTAAGCAAAGCATTTATCGTAGAGACTTGAAGCGTCTAGTTTTTGTTTTGATAAGACCACCACCATCATTTTATATAAGATTGAGCTACTGGAGTTTGGGGTTGGAATGTATTGGATGCTAGTATTATGACTTGGAATAGGGATGCCATGGTTGATTTCAAGAGCTACATATGTTTGCATGATTTATAGGCCTTTTACGTGTAGAAATTTGCAATAATGTTGTCTTGAGCTATCTCTTATTCATGTCCTTGATGTTAATTTCTGTTTTATTTAGTTTGTCATGAAATGAGTAGTTCTATGGACATATGAATGCATAGTAGCTGGTAAACTATCTCCCTCTTGCTAGCCCAAAAATTTAAAAATTTCAACAAGTAAAAACTTGTTTCCAACACTCCTTAGCCAAGTATTTCCAGTGAGTCCACCATATCTTCCCATTAGCTTCATTGCTATTCCGAGTATGTTCACCATGTTATGTGTTATTTATGTTCTAAATTAAGATATTCACTTTATTAATTGTCATGGGTTGAACTTGGATAGGACTCTCACGAACTTTTGAAGGCACACTTTACTTTTTATGCATCTAATAAACATGACCCAATAATGGGAGCCACAAGTTTTGCGTTTGACAAGTGTGTGGTTGGGAGCTAGCTATAAACGTGTATCACCGGAAAGCTTTCAACATTGCACAAAAAAATTTACATTTGGTTGATATCATGTACTTTTGTTTTTGGACTCCTGCCATGCCGAAATGAAATAGAGGAATAGTAAGTTTTGATGAGTAAATATATATATGACTAGAGAAATGCATTGGGCCGCTAACCCAAGCCATGATTTATCATGGTGGAAATTTACTTACAGCTTGAGTGACTCTACAACACATCCTATACTAAAATAAGAAGCTATGCATAATAGTGAATGAAAATAAAAAGGATGATGAGTCTACTCCGTTTGTTCATCTTGTCATTGTAACATGGGCTTGTTTCCATGTCATGGGCAAGAGGTACCTCTTTGCGGTTCTCTATGATGTCATTAATACTTATTATGATTGTACAAAGCTTATGAGGAATCTTAAGTTGAGTAATCATGGAGTAGGTTTTCACACTCACGGGGCATGAGGCTTTCAACCACCTTGTCATTCTCATTACTTCAATACTCACAATTTTAAGATGTTAGTGATAAAGGGGCAATGAGAGTCCTAGATCAATGGATACCACATTTCAATTAGTAATTTTAGTTGAATAATTTAGAGGCTAAATAAGACTTGATCATGTTTTACCTCTACTCAATTTTCTCCAAAGTGTCCACTATATTTTCTATTCTCCATTATGCTATTCTTTGACCAATATAGGATTTTATTTTTCATTTTGTGTATGCATTTGGTCCATATTTCATTATACACTTTGTGAACTTTCATGAAGCATCTTTGCTTGCATATTTGATATTTCTTACAACATGAATTATATTGCTACACATTTCTAGTATTAATCATTTGATTATATGTAGCATGAATAATCCTCCTTGATATCCCATGATTGTTTCAATATGCAAAACCCATCTTAGTTTTATCACCTTCATACTCGAGGACGAGCATGGGTTAAGCTTGGGGATGTTGATGCATGTAAAATGCATAGATGAATTTTGCATATTTTCACATGGTTTTCTATTACATATTGCATCATATAAGGGTATAATTCAATGTTTTATAGTATTTTGGGGTTAAATTACAAAGTCCCCCAACTTTTATGGAATTAACCCTGCCTGTCAGAAACCCCGTTTTCTATATTTTTGACGTTTCAGGGGGCAAACTTCCGCGAAATCACCTGAAAATCTGCGGGGGTCATTTTCTTGGAAGGAGAAGACTTGCGGGCGAAGGATCCACGAGAATTGGGCAAGGAGGCCCAAAAGAGGACCCTCCACGCGGCCAGATTCCTTGGCCGCGTGAGAGGCCCCCTTTTGGCCCCTGTGGCCCCAATTCCTTCCATCTTCGACTTACCGACTCCGTCTTGACCTAAAACCGACTATAAAAAGGGTCCCCCGTACCCTTACAGAGAAGAGCGCCGCCGGAACACCGAAACACCAAAACAAAGACCAGAAGTTCCAGATTGGAGGGGGAAAACTCCGACGAGGCGCCGCCGGTGTGATCTCCTACCCCTCCAACGTCATCTCCATCGACATCTCCATGAAGAGGGAGTAGTCCACCCCAGGGCTATGGGTTTGTGGAAGTAGCACTTGTATCTCTCTCTCTATGTGCTTTACTAATTAGATCCGTATGAGCTGCCTCACATGATTACGGGCACCGTTGTAATTCCTATGTGGTGGATCTTTTCTTGAGTTATTGAATCTGAGATTGCAATTGTTTCTCTTGAGTTATTTGAGTAGATGTATCTTATGTACCCCGTTCTTATTTGCTAGATTTGATCAACCTAGTTCTTGAGAGCGTGTGTAGGGTGATGGGTGCATTAGTTGGAGTAACGGGGGGTGGCTAGTGCTATGAAAGTGACAGAAGTTCAGCGATCCACTTAGGTTTTGTTAAACCTTTCTTAGTTACCTCACTAGGGATAAAAAGGAGTACCTTGTTACCGGGGATTTGAAGTGACACTAATCAATCTCCATGACTAGATCTAGCAAGTTCTTACTTCAACTTCATGTCACATTGCTTAAAGCTATACTCTGGTTTTTCCTTAATTATCGAGGTGTTATGATTTATTTCGCATCTTGGTGAGTATAAGAGGGATCAATATGACCGTAGAGATCTCTATGCTAGGACGTGATGCCCATATGAAAGTACTCAATGTTAAACATGTTATTGTAATCTCACATGTAATTCTTTATGTCCACCGTCTACCACTTTATTTGAGAGAATGCAAGTGTGAAACCATGAACCCCGGTCCTATTTTAATTATAAGAAAACACTCTAGTTACTTTGCTGCAATTTACTTTACTTGCACTTTACTTTACTTGCATCTCCAATTCGAATTTACATTATTTCCATCACCACTTGCATCACAAAAAATACAAAAACAATCCATTGCATATTTATATTCTCATTTGCATTTAGTAGTAGATTTAATTATTGCACATTTACTTTCAGTTTTGCATTGCAATTTAGAAGTCTCACACCTTGTGCTTGACAACCACTTGGTGAGGTTGAGGGCACAAAATTCTCTACTTATTTGCAGGATCCTGGAGGAAGCTTGGAAGACAACTGCTGAAATACTGGCTCCCCAAGAGTTCGATATAAACCCTCGAGTCACCCTCGTGGGGAAGAAGGCTTGCCACTAGCTACACACTCTGCACTTGGAGTCTCAACCTAGCCATCAGCCGCCTAATGGACTGTGATCCATTACCAATCAGGCCACCCTGGTAATCCGGCTCTTTAGGACAATGCCGGATATACCCCTATTCGGTATATATCCGACAGTAGCCCCCAAGAAGGATTGACACCTCATCATGCCGCCTTTCGTCAATTCGCATTCTTCCCCGAGAAACATTGGCGATTTGTCTTGATTCTTCTTTTTCCCAAAACTTCATAACGCATAACTCGAATTTCATAAAAATCCGGCTTTCTCTTCCACGAGCCTTCGTGGAGAAGGAGTTTCTTGACATGTAACTCAAAACTCGGATTTACCAGAATCCGGCTTTTCTTCCACGAGCCTTCGTGGAGAAGGAACTTTGTGAAGTCAGCGATAAAATCGTGCTGACATCACGGACGTTTGGGTTCCGTCAAATCCCGAAACGTATCTCTCACAGATTCTCGCGGGAAACGAGGAGATATCACTTATCACTCCGCCTCCTTATTTCCCGGGTTTTCTGGTGCGTAACATGCGTCGAAGATCTAACGGTCAAAAGAGTCGTTGCGCGTATATCAACATTTTTTTGGCTATAAATAGCCGCCCTCGTGCACTCGGGTTGCCAGTCTGCTCTCACTGCAACTTCCAGCCCTCAAGCGCCATTGCTCCCGAGCCCAAGCTTCAAGTGTGAGCAGAGCCCGTGCGTCTCCCACCGTCCCCGGAAACTCATCATCGGAGGTTCGGGATCTTCTCCGCGCCGCCCAAAAATGGTTACCGGCGATTCACCGCGCGCCGCGGAGGAGAACATCGTCGCCCACGACATTGACGACATCATCAACGACATTGATCCCCTGCTCGATTCCCCGAGCCGCGCCGCTGCGAACGCGCCGGAAGAAACTGCCGGTAGCCTAGCCCACGAGGATCCTCCTCACGCGGCCGAAAACTTGGCGGCATCATCTTCCGCGCCGCCTCCGCCATTCGCCCCCGAGACAGCGGAAGAAAAGCTCACCCTCGTTGGTGAGGAGCTCGCTGCCGCGGCCGCCGCCGGAGCGGAGGACGAATGCGAGATGTACGGGAATTGGAGTCGTTGCAACCTGGTTGCTTCCCTCCTTCCGACAATGGAGAAGGAAGGGCTGGTTCTGAAAGGCAAATGGCGGCACGAGGAGGACGACTCCGAGCCAATGCCAAAAGTCGGGGAAAGGGTTCTCCTTTCCTCGCACATTAGCAGAGGTATGGGGTTTCCACCTTCTGCCTTTTTCCTCCAAGTCTTAAACCACTACAACATTTAGCCTCACAACCTTCCTCCCAACTCCATACTGTATCTAGCCGGGTTCCAGGCCCTCTTTGAAGGGTATCTAGGATTAGAACCTAGGTTAGACTTTTGGCAGTATTGTTTCGGGGTTAAGCGAAACCCTTCTGAGGGCGCACTCCCGACTTGCGGAACCATTTCCTTCACCCTACGTAGATTTAGGGAGGATTGGTTCCCCAAGATCAAAACCTCGGAATCCGTCAACTTTTAGACGGGTTCCTTCTTCTACCACCAAGACGTCCCGTTTCCTGGAAAGGAAACATGAATTCCATCTTTCGCCAACTGCACTGCCACTCGCCAAGATAACTGGGCACTGGACGCAGTTCAAACTTTGCCGGATGATTTGATGAAAATCAAACAGCGCATCGCAAAACTTGTCTCCTTCACTCCTCCTCTCACTGGCACCGACACAGTTCTGTGTTGGTTCAGGAGACGCATCTAGCCTTTGGCTTATCGCGGAACCCGGCTTCTGTGTGAATACAAGGGCCTAGAGGATACCATGAGGGGAACAGACAAAGCGTTCTCCAAGAGGGACTTCAAGAAGCGGGTTAATCATTTGGTCGCTACTCGCGACCAATATGAAGAAAGCCGACAAATGTACCACAAAGGAAACCCGGCTCCAAAGGTAATATTTTTTCCTCTTTGGGCAGTTTCTCGGATTTTTATATTTCCCAGATTCTTAACTTAGCCGGACTTTGCGATTTTTTCCATAGTTCGTCGATCTCACCGACAAGGATCTCGCAACCGATGCCAAACTAGACACAATACGTGCCAACTTTTCTGGCCGACGGAAACGCGAGAAGTCATTGACTGCTGAAGAAGTGGTGGAACTTGATGGAATTCCTGTCGCTACTTCTAGGAAAATCATTCGGGTTGCTTTTTTTTCTCTGTTCTTTGTAGCAGGAGTTCTATTCTTTTTTCGGAATTCTAACATCTCGGATTTTATTTTTCTAGCCTGGCTCCGACAATATTGAAGCCAAAAGGCCGGAAGAAAATCAAGTCTGTGCCCCGGAGAGGATCACAACCTTCTCCTGCTGCTGCTCCCGACACTCCGGTCGCAACTGCGGAGGAAAACACTGCTGCCAGGGAGGAAGAAACCCAACAGACCAGCCAACCTTTTGCGTCCGAGTCGGACGCGAGGGAAAGGGCGGTGCCGGAAATGGGTGGCCTGTCGCACCCGGACTTCTAAAGGATACTCACCATACGAACTGAACAGTATTTTGATTGGATTACGGGGCTTAACGGCTCCCGCGTCCCCTTACGGGTAGGCCAGCACTTATGTGCGACAACCAACCGTTACTGTTCACCGTCGATGTAAACTACCCCGTAGAAATCAGGACACTACCATTGACGTACTTCATACCATACACACATGGTACGTCAACGGCTTTGAACAAAAGGATAATCACAACATGCCTCTAAGACACAAAAGTTTGAAATAAGTTGCAACAGGCCCTCACTAGGGCAGAGAATAGCAAGTACAATCATCCAGAGGACACATGTCCCAACATAGCATCATTACAACTCAGTGGAAGCATTCAAAGGGGGTCTAAGTACAGACAAATCCAAATAGGCTTAAGAAGCCGGGAAAATAAAGAAGACGAAGCCCATCCACGTAGGTCCTGGATCCAGCCCTGGTCCAGCTATCTACTCGTCTGCAGTCTCGTCAAACTCCACGAAGTAACCATCCTGGTGGTCATCGTAGCCGTAGTCGTAGTCTGCGTAAACCACAGCCCCAAAGGGTTCAGTACAACAACGTACTGGCAAGCAAGACTCACAATTCACCAAAGTGTAGCCCGCCAACACCAAGCACAGATGCCTTGGGATCAACGGAAGAAAAGGGTATGAAAGATGCTGCAACTGGCTGCCCTAACCAACTACAGAACATACTACAACTTCCGGTGTAACAGAAAGAGATAAGATAGCGTATCCTAACCAACTATAGCTAACCACCAATCAAACCCATCCTGGATCTCGCCCCTTATCCAAAGAAGCAATCCGAGGATAACTCACACAGTTGGATTAATGATGGTTCAGATTGATGTGTCAGTAAGCCTATTACTAGTCAAGTTATCATTAGTTAGGTGTAAGTTGTTCTGAGTACTTGTTAGCCAGTACTTTCACCAAGTCAACCATAACCGCGGAAAACACGGCTTCTCGAGAAGATTTATCCCTGCAGGGGTGCACCAATTTGGCCGTACACGTAAGAATATCCCGCCAGATGGGAAGGCCTTTCCCACCAAGCGGGGCACTCAACACAACTCAACTCTTCTTCGCATCAAGCCTAAAGCACCACGTGCTGTGCGTGCGCGGCTAATCGAGCCCCCCGAAGAAAAGGAGGACCCTCATAGCACTGGAAGACCACGCCGCCCTAAATGCCGACTACAAAAGTTCCACCCTCGCCTCGGGTTCGTACCTGCATATGCGTGCATCAAATGGAAAGCCCGAACTAAGTGTGGTGATTTGGAAGAGACGCGAATCGAATCAAATTGAGGGGGGCGCCCATACACGCTTCCCACATGCGGATAGTGCGCTCATCATGGATCAGTAGACAAGACCCTTTTCCTATTAGGGTCGACACTAGCAGGCCTCAAAACCACGCCGGGCCTCCTGCCGGTGCCTTATCAGCAAATTATTATTACCTCAAATTAACAGGTTGTTGTTTAACATCGAGCCCCAGAATATAAGCAGATATGATAACAGAAAGTAACTGATAACAGACTCGAGCAAAACAACCCTAAGCATGCTAGTACGACACGGGCCCAAGCAACGGGGTTTTAGGACTGGAGGTGAGGCAATATCAGGGTTCAGGGTATCATGTGATAGGTTCGTAACAGAAGCAACGATACATAGGGCTAGCAAATATAGACAACGGAAGTATCGGTAACCAATTTGAAAGGAACACAATGGTTCATGTGAGTGATAACTTGCCTGCAAACCCAGTAGCCGGGTACTGAGCTAGATCCTCAGAAGGGGTGTCGTAAAGATCGTCGGTATCAACGTCGTCGTCTATCCGAGAAGAAGCAAACAAACAATACAGGGAAAATAAACAATCAATATCATGGCATAGTGCACAATCAGGGGATGATGCATGTCAAATTAATAGAGGCATCAAAATAACCTAATTGACATGGTAACACAATTTAAATGGACTCATATGCAATTTTGAGTTGCATATGAAAAGCCCATGGATTTTGGTTAGATTATTTGTTTTCTAACTAATCAACAGGTGCTAGTGGTTTAGTATGATGCATGCATGAGGAAAACAACAAAATAACAACATTAGAACCAATTTGAAATAGGGTTTAGCAATTTAGAATTTGTATTTATTGACTTAAGAATTTTTGGTTACTTAAAGGTGACACACACAAGTAGTTGTTGTTTTCACCAATTTAAATTGTGCAAAATAAATAACAAAATTCATATTTGAAAAGATCATGAAATTTTGGGTGGAATACATGTTTCAGATTTTGAAAAGGCATTAGGAGGAATTTATTATGACTTAAGCAAAATTAAACAAGTTTTAAATGAATTTAGAACAAGCATGAATTTTATTTGAATTTTATTTGCTCAAAACATAATTTCAAACTCATATTTGAAAAGTTTATACTTTGGTGGTTTGAAAACATATTTTGCATGTTCAAAAATAATTTATTTGGGGCAAGTTATGATTTTATCAAATTTTAAATGATTTAAATAAGGTTTAAATTATTTAAGCAATTTAAATTATTCAAACCATGAAACAATTTTATATTTGAAAAGGGTATTGAAATAGCATTGAAACATATTTTATTTGCATGATTTGGATTTATTATGAATTAGTTATGGAATTTAGAAATTTGCATTTGAATTATTTGAATTCAAATTTTGAATTGCATTTTGAAAATTCAAAACAGTACACAAGTGGCATAGTTGGATAGACAATTAAATTTAGAACAATAAACATATTTAACTTTTATTTTTTAGAGTTATATATTAAAAGTTATTAACCAATTAGAATTGAGGACTAATCTGTAATTAAAAGGTTCTATTTTTGAAAACAGACAAGTGCAGAAACTTTTATTACTGCGCTGTAAACTACCCACAGCCACTGCCCTGTGGGCCTGTGGCCAGCGTGGCGGGCCTTGCGCTTGCGTGGCAACCACCGTGGCTTACAGGCGGGCCCTGCCAGCTTCCGCTGCGGGAGAAAAAAAAAGGTTGTTTTTATCTGCGGCCGCGGGGGATCGATCCCACGACCGCGCGCAAGGAACAGAGCAACGCAACCACTGCGCTGGATTCAGTCGTTTGACAGGTTCAGATTCGCGGACAGGTTAACATTCCGTGTTGGTTAACTGAACTTTTCTGACGACCGAATCCATCCGCGACTGAACAGAAACAACGCTGCTCGCCGGCGTTGATCACCGTACCCGTGCTCGATATGGATGCGATGGATGTGTGCAGAGGTGAGCAGAGGCGTGCGCAGCACAGAGAGGAAGGAGGAGAGGTGATTGCTCACCAACGTGTCGTCGTTGCAGAGGCGCGGAGACGACCTCGTCGGCGACAACAGCGGCGATCCCGTGGACGGCGGCGAGGCTACCGTCGATGGCGAGCTCCTCTGCGATGTTCAACCGGGAGAGGAGATGGTGGCGGATCGGTTCCCGGGGGCTAAGTGGTTAGATGGAGTGCAGAGGCGGTGGATGTCATCGGAGTTCAGAGAGGTGGTCGCCGGAGGGAGCTTCAGAGAGGGGAGCTCGAGCAGGGAGAGGGTGAGCGGCGGCGCTAGCGAGGGGAGGAGGAAACCTAGGGGCTAGGGTGCAGCAGAGAGGGTCCAGGGGGTGTTTATAGGGCCAGAGGGGCTCGGATCGCCGTCGGGTGGTCGTCGATGCCGCCGTGGCTGCCTCCGATGGCCGCCGTACATGTTGATGACGGCAGATTAGAACGAAAAAAAAAACGAAACGTTTTCGCTGCGCTGCGCTGCGGAAGAAAACGAGGGGAAGGAAAAGAGAAATGGGCTGGGCGCAGCCCACTCGCTGTTGGCGCCAAAAATTTGAAATTTTTATTTCTCCGTTCTGGTTTTTTTTTGCTGAAAAAGAAAGTGGAAGGAAAAGGTGGTTTTTAGGTTAGTGAAAAATTTGGAAAAATTAGGGGGAGTTCCTTAGGCCATTTGCAAACAGATGTTAACTTTTATTTTCAAAAAGTTTGAAATTTGTTTGCTGTTTGAATTTAAATCAAATTTGGGTGAAATTTTAATATTAAATGATCATTAATAAAACCCAACATTTTAAATAGGGTAACCCCTATGGTAAACATAAACAAATTGAGTTGATTTGTTTGATATCATCATAATTTCAAAATGATTCTGTTTTGGTGCTTTGATTTGAATTTTAAATGTGTTTTTGGAATTTAAAAGATTGATTAAAACCATCAATTTGGTAATTGAACACTATGGGATAAAATGAAACAAATTGGTTGTTTTTATTTGTGATTTTTATTTCAAATGTTGTAACAGAGCAAGTATGAAACTACCATTTGAATAAAGTTTAAATTTGAATTGGGAAAACAGGGAAAAACAGATGCATCAAGTAAGAAACAAATGCAAACAGAAAGAAAACAATATGATGACATGATGCAATACTTTAATAAACATGCAACAAACATTCTAAGGGGATGGTTTTTCATACTTGGGATGTTACATGGCCCTTCTCGTACAGCCGAGGAGGATCCCATTCCGACTTTCGACAATGAATTCAAGGTACAGGAGGAACCATTTGACGAACACGGATATATGCATCCGTGGGCGACCAATTTTTTTGCCCCAGCACCCTTAATCCGTCCTTGGCCGCAAGGCGGGCTTATTGTAAGGAATAACTTCATATTTTCACCTCGGCAGGTCATCCAGGACGACCTCTGCCATGTCGAGATTCTTTTTGCAGACTATGCAAAAGAATTCAATAAAAATTTGGCAAACTTGACCAATATGAGCCAGGTAATATCTCTAGCCCCCAAGAATTTTGTCAAAAGCATACTTTTTTTACTTAATTCTTTTTTCATTTCCTTGCTTGATTTCTGACTTAAGCGTTCTGTTTCTTTTCCTTGTTTCAGCAAACTGCTGAAACCATTAACATGGATATTATCAGCAAGCTTACCATCAAGAGTAAGGAGGTGAAAACCCTTCTTACTATTCTTGAAGATAAAGAATTTGAGCTGGCCTCCGTTCAACAAAAGCTGGATGAATCAACAGGTAAATTTTTCACCGCTTTTGCTTGGAAATATTTCTAAGTACTTTTTCGAGTTTCTAACTCTTCTTTTACTTGCTTTTCAGCTTCTTTGGCCAAAGCCAAACAAATTGCCGAAGATGTCGGCAATGCGGAGAACCTCCACAAAGAAAACATGGAGCTTCACAAAATCACTGTGAAGCTCCAGAAATACCTGGAGGCCAGCCAACTGGCTGTCGGCATGGCCAAGTCCAAGGCCTCCAACCAGGCCGAGAAGGACAAAGCCACCATCAGGGACCTGGAGAACACCCTGAACCAGCGCCTGGAGGAAGGCACGAAGATGGACCGCATCCTAGGTAAGTATTTTGACTGTTACCGGATTTTGATTTTTTTCCCTTCTTCTAGTTTCCTTAACTTTCTTTTGTTGATTGAAACAGAAGGTATCCCCCAGCTAACCTGGATCGGAAGAATCCGGGCTTTCAAGAAGGTCTTCACCGCGCTCAAAGCTGCGGGGATGTTACTTATTAATAAGTACATTCCCGACAAATCAGGGGAGTTCTCGGAAGTTAGCAAACTTCCGGAGGCTATGGTGGAGGTGGCGAACCGCAATGAGTCTTGGTTCCGTTCCGCGGCTCGTGGTGGAGCGCGCATGGCCCTTGGGATTATGCGTATGCATTACCCCACTGCCAAATCTTGGTGCGTGGCGTCCGACATCCCTCAAGGATACACGGATGCTCAGCGGACCAGCATCTTCGACGAAATCAAAGGTCACGCCACCAAGATTGCCAATATGGTGAACATCTCCACCTTCTATCCCGAGGAGGAAATCCCGACAAATCCCGAGGAATCCAGCAGCAAAGATGAAGACTCGGATGCCTGAAGAAGCTGGTTCGTCCTGGGTAGAAGATAGCAAAATAGAAGCATTACTGATCTTACAATAAAACACTTATTGTAATTCTATCTATTCTTTTGTATAAACAAGTACTCCGTGTAGTTAAATTGTTAAGTCTTTGCAAATTTTCTAGGTTTTACTCCTTGATCTTCTAAGTTCTCTGGTTTATATGCCTTAACTTCCCTTAGTGTTTGAAATGGCTCGATAGTACACAATCTTCATGCCAAGTGACTGGGTATAACCAATCAGTCGAAACTCGGAAACATGGATCATACTAGAGGAATTTTTACTGACTAGTTCCAGTGACCAAACATCAAAACAATCAGATAATACTTAGAGAAAAAGTAAGGAATTGTGAAAAAAGTATGAAACTCAGACACACAGGCACAATCTGGGTTTCCTTAAGCCTCCTTAGGCTGAGTAGAATTCAGTTTTATAACTCCGAGCGCGCAGGCACAATTCGGGTTAACATTGAGTATTTTGAAAGATCATTGAGAAATAGATAGGGCAGACTTATGCTTTGTATGAAAACAGATAAAATAGTAATGCATGAATTCTGACAACTTTATTTCATGGTCTCAAAGATGTTTACATAGAAATTGAACTTAAGTGTAGAAGGGACGTAACTGCTGGATGCTCCAGGGCCTTTTTGTCTCTCCTAGCTCAACATCTATCTTCCTGTTTCTTTTGCATTTCGGACGCTTGGGATCATCCTCCATGTCTCGAATATCTACAAGATACTAAGATCCATTTTTCATAGCCTTGCTAATGAAAAATGGTCCCTCCCAGACTGGGGCTAACTTGTGCTTCCTTTCTTGCACCAATCTTAGCACTAGGTCACCTTCTTTGAAAGATCGATGCCTGATTTTCCGACTATGGTAGCATCTCAATCCTTACTGATAAATGGCGGATCTTTGAAGCACAAGGTCTCGTTCTTCTTCTAAAAGATCGACGGCATCCTTTCGTGCACATTCGGCATCTGAGTCATCGTAAGCCTGCACTCTTGGGCTATCATGGAGCATGTCCATTGGAAGCATTGCTTCTAGGCCATAAACCAAGAAAAACGGGGTTTGCCCTGTTGATATATTTGGCGTCGTTCTGTAGCATCCCAACTTTTAAATAAAGATGGAATACCTGTGTTATTGTGCTAGTCCCTGGATCAATTTCTAGCACCACAGTACAAAATGAAATATCATGAAATTGCATCAAATTCTATTACATCGCATGATCCAGTCTTTACAAAATAGTATTACAACTTGCATAGTCTTAGAAGACTAGCAGAAAACAAAGATATACAGTGGAAAACAAGGTACAACATTGAGCCCATCTTCTTCATGTGCCACAGGCAAAACATGTTGGCGATAGTCTCGAGATCCTAAACGAAATCCTCACTCGTCTTTAGAAACATCTGCAATATGGAATATGCAGCCACAAGGGAGTCAATACAATTTAATGTATTGGCAAGTAACACTATAGTGGATATAAATGGCAAGACTAATACTACATGCTTATTTGGCTGAGTGGAGTTTTGGCTAAGTTTGCATAAAGCTAGTTTTCTCCTATCTTTTATCATAAAACAATTCCATCTATAATAGGTATCATTGATAGAAACTAGTGAACCTTAACTATATTAAGGAGTACCTCTGATATAAATCAGGATAAACTCCTACCCCTGTTCACCCATCAAAATTTCATTATGAAGTTGGCATGATGAGATTCTTCCGTCATTCCTTGTCCAGCTGCTCAAATTGTCCATGACCGGGGACACGGCTAATATCTTAGTTTGTTGACTGTGCAGAGTTTGTGCACTTTCACCTTTAGACTCAAATCATCCCAAACATCCTATACACCCTGAGTGCATTAAGGAAAGGAGAAGATTGAGACGAGATCTTTCAGAAGAAATTCCACCACCGTCAGGCTTGACCCGTTCCAACCTATACCCCCTACATCTGCTAGTCAAGCACTGGTGAGTTCATTCAACTTAGTTGATCAAGACAGAGCCCATATGACCAAAGGTTGCACGGGAAGCTACTAAACTTAGAGGGACATTGTAATCTCTTTGTTCCTGGGTGGCCATCCTCAAGTGGCAACCTCAAGTGGAATAACCCTTAGACAAGGGCCCTGAGGAAACACTCAACATAAACCAGTCTTACCACTTCCACCCAGGTGATTCATTAAACTTAGTAGTTTTATCCTTAACATCTAAATAAAACATTTGAAGAGCATAGCAATTCACTAAGTTCAATGTCTTCTATACTAGAAGGATATAGAAGGATGGCTACACACTACTGGGGATATTAGCATAGCATAATATAACTTAGTAAAATTTCCTATCATGCATACTACTCAAAACTCTATAATGCATATAAAAATAATAGGTAGTTGATGGTGTGTTACTTGCCTTGTTGAAGTTGGTGAAGAAATCACACTCTCTTCACAAAAGATCGTTGCTCTCCGTACAATCTATTCATTGAAAACAAAATAACAAAATAAACAACCATTCTACAAAACAATCATACAAGTGAAGAAAACATACAAAGCAACCATCTTGGTAAAAGGGATGTAACCAAGTTGTCTAGGACAAGGTCAAGGTTTGAGTTTTGAAAGATTTATTCTTTCTTGGTTCCATATGTCAAGGAATTTCCAAGGGTTTACTTGAGATGGGCTAGGTTGAGTTTGTAGAAAACTAACTTTATTATAACCATACTTGTCGAGGAAGTTCCAAGAGTTCACTTAGAATAAACATATTACTTCTTCAACTAAAGTAATACATGCAAACACATGGTCATATTCACCTTCAAAAATATTTGAGTGACTATGTTAGTATTTTCCATTGTGGTTAGGGTAGGTCTACTAACTTCATCATCAAAGGGAAGATATTACTAAGTCTTAGGTTTTCCATTTGGGTCAATGGTTGGACAAAAATAACTTGTTATTCTTCAACTTGTATGGATTGTTTCTAGTCCTCATGTGATTGCCTTCTTGAAGATCATCATCATGCCATCTAAGTTGTTTCCTTCCTTGGTGTGGTGCTTCTCTTGGTCTTGATAGTCTTCATGGTTTTCTCACTAGTTGTTTCCCAAGTGGTGTGGTCACAACTAAGTGTTTTATTTAAAAAATGTGAAAATATCACTAAGTCAAAATAGAGGATAAATGAGACAAGAGGATAGAAATGGAGAGGTGGGTCTTCTTCTTCATTTCTTCATGTACTTGAACTTGATGGAGTATGCTTCAGATTGTTGTGGATCCTAAGTAATTTCTTCAATGATCTTCCTTGTATCTCTTCATGTTGCCACCAAGTTGAAAATGAAGTTTCCTTCTTGTGCTTGAGTCTTGATCTCCATTTTGCCAAGTTGATGGATTCTTGAAGCAAGAATAGGGGAAAGGAGGAGTAGATAGAAAACTATGGTACTAGTGTTTTAGCTTCACTACTTGGTCTCTTATATGGTTTACATACTAGGTACTTGGTCTTGGATTCAAAATGGCCACAACAAACAATGGTAGAAAGAATAGAAACAAAATCTAAGACATGATCAACTAGTGGTTCACTAAGATGGATTTTTGGTCCAACTTACAAGGAAATTGTTCAAGGTTGTCCAAAAGGTTTAGGTACTGATGTCTCTGGTTCAAGGTTACCAAAAAGGAGCAAATTTGCAAAGGGAACTATATTGAAAATATTTATAGAATAAATTCTATGTCAAAAATACTCAAATAGACAACTTAATTCTAAATTCAATTTTAATTTGACCAAAAATTATTTTGGGACATAGGGTATGAAAGTACACATTCTAAGGTTTCCAAATATATTTTATTTGCAATTTTTGGATTTGTAGAATTTGAATTATGCCAAAAATCATCAAACAACCATTTTTAAATTTGAACCAATTTAAGTTTGTCAAATTTGAATTTGAACAGTGCTAACAGATTCTACAGATCCAGGGGATTTCAAAAAGTCCAAGTTTGCTAAATTTGGGCTTATGGCTAAAAAGATATGATGTTTCTAAGTTCTAGGGACTAAACTGCAAAAATTACTATTTATTTTCTAATCTGGAAGAAACACATAGATTGGGCTCCTATGCGCTGCACTGGGCGACAGATAATAGTTGGGCTTGGGCCGGTTAGGCGTTGCTTGAGCGGCAGCTAAGGAACTTAACGCGCGCCCGACGTGGCGCTCTGTGATTCGCCAATACCCCTTCGGTAAGTGATTTAATTATACGCGTTGGATCTGGATCTACAGCTCAGATTAGATCTGGGAGAGGATAGGGTTACCTCCCGCCGGAATATGGTCGCCGGCAATGGCGAGGACGGTGGCGCTTGCTCGGGTGTGGAGGACGGTGGTGATAGACGGGATCACCAGGCTCGGGGAGACCACAGGAAGGTGCAGCGCAACA
This sequence comes from Alopecurus myosuroides, assembly GCA_028641055.1. Classification (NCBI taxonomy): domain Eukaryota; kingdom Viridiplantae; phylum Streptophyta; class Magnoliopsida; order Poales; family Poaceae; genus Alopecurus; species Alopecurus myosuroides. Next base: position 735,876,987 of record CM054057.1, on the reverse strand, counting down.
CGGTGGATGCGATGATGACCACGGGGAGTCTCCACGAGCTCTGCAATGACGGCGGCGAGGAGGTCCCGAGGCGGCTGTGCGGTTCCCGGCTCCGGCGAGCTTGCCTTGTCGCTACCCTGTACCAAAATCGACGCACAAAAGACACAAAACGCGCGCACGGTCGCAAGGAGGCTAAAGGGAGTGGTTTTGGGCTCGTACTTGCGACAATCTCACCGGAAATTGAAGAATACGGCGGCGGCCGTGAGCAACTCCGGCGGGCGAAATGGAGGGCTTCGGGGCACGATTCTAAAGGGATTCTAGAGGGAAATTGGAGAGGAGGGCAGGGGATTTAAGGGGGGCACTGGGGAGCAATCAATCGTGCCTGAAACGACCGAATTTAAGTGCGGATTAAAACTCCCATTTCGGGAAGAAACGGAAGAGGGAGGTTGATGACGATGATGACGTCACGATGACGTCATCAACGATTTTCTTTTCTTTTTAAATCCTATTTTCTCATTTATTTTATATCTTCTGTTTTATAAATCCAATTAACAAGAAACAAAATTCTAAAACCATATTATTTCAAATACTTTCTAACAGTACCATTTTTTTAAAACAATTTAACATATTTTATTTTTGAATTTTGGAAATTTGAACAATTCCTTAATAGTAGCTTAATGTGATTTTTAATTATAAAATATTACTATTAGTCAAATAAAATTTTAGTGGCTTTATAAATATCAAATACTATTTTCCAAAACCATTTCAAAGTGTTCTCATCTCTTTTTTGTTATGAAAATATAATCAATTCATTAATAGTACTTAATACCTTTTTAAATTAGAAAATAAATAAATGTTTTTATAAATTAAATTTTAGAGACATTATACATGTCAAATACTATTTTTTAAATACATTTTTAAACCATTTTCATATTTTATAATTTTAGGATATGAAGGATTTACTAATAGTAACTTAATGCTATTTTAAAAAATAGAAAATTCAATAATTATCAAAGTGGGTTAATAAAATTCCACAACCCATAATATTGTTTTCAAAGTCCTATTTTATGTTATTTTCAAAGCAATGCATTTTATATCCACTCATTTATGTTTATAACTTGGAATAACAACTGAAAGTTATTATTAAAATATTTTATTCTGATCAAATATTTTTGAGGCTTAGGACTTTATTAAGGCTTATAAATCTTTGATTGTTGTTGCCATAAAATAATTTCAAGGTAATATTTAAATTGAAAACATTTTATGTAATAAGGTTTGCTAAAGATAAAATGGTTTTCTTTATGTGAGAAAATTCATTTGAGAGGGTTTTAGGGTTTATGGAATAGAGGTATAATTGGATTGGTAATTTCAATTTCTTGAATATGTATTGTTTACTTTTGTTTCTTGCTTCTCATTTGGTGACTTGCATAACACGAAAACAAAAAGTTTCAAATTTTTGTGATTTTTGAGTTTTCCAAAAATCAGGGATGTTACAGACTACCACCCTTAAAAGAAATCTCGTCCCGAGATTTGGGAAGGTTAGAAAGAAAGATAGGTCTGGGTTACTGGACAACTAGGTGGGCTACCACCCTTAAAAGAAACTTTTGTGGGTAGTTTACTTCATTAGATTGGAGTGTAGAATGATTTTGAGATTGGCTTGAGTAGAAATTTCCTTCATGGTAGAGCTGCAGACCAACATTGGTATGTTGAACTACCTTTGACACTGAGGGGTCACTCTTTGGGTCAAAAAAAAATCCTTGGGTCACTCTCAACTTGGTCTTTTGATGTCCTTGGAAATCTTCCATCTTCTTGTTGTCATCCTTGAAGGCAAGCACCATGCTATTTCTAAAGAAACTCTCATGGTAGGCAAAATATTCCATTGCTTGATAGCTCCAAGGTTGGCTTGATTCCTCACCGAAAATAGTACGTTTTCAGCAACACTAACATAGAGTCATGATTGTTTCTACCATTCTATGGTTCAGGGTTAACATCGTTGTCTCTCTAATAGGTATGTCACTCAGATTTAACATTCCTCATGGCAAAAGTAAATAATGTGAGTAGTCACCATGGGGGCCAATCCATGTTGCACTCAATCATTACTTGTACTTGGATTGATGAATCTTGTTTAATAACACTAGGTCACCTCACTTGTCTAACAGAAAGTTTCAAATCTGTAAGACAAACTTGAGCTAACTATCATTTCTCAACTAGTGGGTTGCGTAAAATTCCTATGTAACACAAACTGGATAGTTGTGTTTCCTCATTATTTCTCTTAGTGTAGTTGGCTCTGAAATGTTCATAGCTCATGCAACTTGGGGTTCACTAGTCTTTCTTCACTTGTTGATTGGCTTGCTGCTCCTTATGATGTAGTTGGCATTGATCATGGATGTGATTGTTCCTTCACACAAAAAGGATCTTGAAATATGTGACATTCCTCAATTGTATGGCTTGTGTCTCTATAAAGAACTAGTCATGACATTCTTGGGTGAAATGTTTGTTGTTTCACTTCATATGGTAGCCCAATATGGTTGGTAAATGGGTATGTGGTTTGATTTGGCTTAGCATGGATGAGTAGAGATTAGAAGAGACTAAAGAAATTCCTACCCCAACACATCAGATCAAGGAAACTCATCTTGCAAACAACACATAACAAACACATAGCAATACATTCATCACACCAGACAATAAAGTTTTCAAAAACATCTAGTATTGTCATACCACACTCATTGGTATGATCAATACTCTAATCGTGTTTCGTGTCTCACAACTTTATTACATCTCATGGTGGTCTACTATTTAAGGAAGGGTAACCACTTTCTTCCTCACGAAAGGTCTTCAATACTCAGTCTTCACGATGATGTCCGCGTTCTTGTACATTCTAATCTCTTTTTCAAGAGTGTTGATCTCTTCTTCAGCTTCCTTGAGAATCTTCTTAGTGTTGTGAAGTCTCCACTTGAGTCTCTCAGTAAGTTCTTCAATAGCCCGCCATGCAGCACTTCTTGTTGAATCAAAGAATGTCAAATGCACCTCCTTGTTGGTAAGCATGCAATCTCCTCCCATCTTGTGGTCGTACTCCTTGTTCATGTACAGATGAATCTGCACCCACCAATATTCAAGATCATCTTCCTCATCAATGTAGGGAAACCCCCAGTAGACTGCTGGTCCTTCAAATCCCATGATTAACATGAGATCCTTCAATGCTCTTGGAAAATCAGTGTCACACTTCAGGGTCATGGTCATCATTGGTCCTTTCTTGAGTGATTCAATGATGTTGGTCATCTACAGATAAGAGTAGACATTAGAAATGTATCATGGAAAGGAGTACGAGGAGAAATGAAGATATAAACGATTTCTTTGTGGAGTAGTTAATAAAAAGTATACTTTTATTCCTATGGCTTTTCCTATTCTAATCCAAACTTAGGGTCTCGAACCCTACAGGCAACACAATGCTCTGATACCATTTTGTAGCATCCCAACTTTTATATAAAGATGGAATACCTGTGTTATTGTGCTAGTCCCTGGATCAATTTCTAGCACCACAGTACAAAATGAAATATCATGAAATTGCATCAAATTCTATTACATCGCATGATCCAGTCTTTACAAAATAGTATTACAACTTGCATAGTCTTAGAAGACTAGCAGAAAACAAAGATATACAGTGGAAAACAAGGTACAACATTGAGCCCATCTTCTTCATGTGCCACAGGCAAAACATGTTGGCGATAGTCTCGAGATCCTAAACGAAATCCTCACTCGTCTTTAGAAACATCTGCAATATGGAATATGCAGCCACAAGGGAGTCAATACAATTTAATGTATTGGCAAGTAACACTATAGTGGATATAAATGGCAAGACTAATACTACATGCTTATTTGGCTGAGTGGAGTTTTGGCTAAGTTTGCATAAAGCTAGTTTTCTCCTATCTTTTATCATAAAACAATTCCATCTATAACAGGTATCATTGATAGAAACTAGTGAACCTTAACTATATTAAGGAGTACCTCTGATAGAAATCAGGATAAACTCCTACCCCTGTTCACCCATCAAAATTTTATTATGAAGTTGGCATGATGAGATTCTTCCGTCATTCCTTGTCCAGCTGCTCAAATTGTCCATGACCGGGGACACGGCTAATATCTTAGTTTGTTGACTCTGCAGAGTTTGTGCACTTTCACCTTTAGACTCAAATCAGCCCAAACATCCTATACACCCTGAGTGCATTAAGGAAAGGAGAAGATTGAGACGAGATCTTTCAGAAGAAATTCCACCACCGTCAGGCTTGACCCGTTCCAACCTATACCCCCTACATCTGCTAGTCAAGCACTGGTGAGTTCATTCAACTTAGTTGATCAAGACAGAGCCCATGACCAAAGGTTGCACGGGAAGCTACTAAACTTAGAGGGACATTGTAATCTCTTTGTTCCTGGGTGGCCATCCTCAAGTGACAACCTTAAGTGGAATAACCCTTAGACAAGGGCCCTGAGGAAACACTCAACATAAACCAGTCTTACCACTTCCACCCAGGTGATTCATTAAACTTAGTAGTTTTATCCTTAACATCTAAATAAAACATTTGAAGAGCATAGCAATTCACTAAGTTCAATGTCTTCTATACTAGAAGGATATAGAAGGATGGCTACACACTACTGGGGATATTAGCATAGCATAATATAACTTAGTAAAATTTCCTATCATGCATACTACTCAAAACTCTATAATGCATATAAAAATAATAGGTAGTTGATGGTGTGTTACTTTCCTTGTTGAAGTTGGTGAAGAAATCACACTCTCTTCACAAAAGATCGTTGCTCTCCGTACAATCTATTCATTGAAAACAAAATAACAAAATAAACAACCATTCTACAAAACAATCATACAAGTGAATAAAACATACAAAGAAACCATCTTGGTAAAAGGGATGTAACCAAGTTGTCTAGGACAAGGTCAAGGTTTGAGTTTTGAAAGATTTATTCGTTCTTGGTTCCATATGTCAAGGAATTTCCAAGGGTTTACTTGAGATGGGCTAGGTTGAGTTTGTAGAAAACTAACTTTATTATAACCATACTTGTCGAGGAAGTTCCAAGAGTTTACTTAGAATAAACATATTACTTCTTCAACTAAAGTAATACATGCAAACACTTGGTCATATTCACCTTCAAAAATATTTGAGTGACTATGTTAGTATTTTCCATTGTGGTTAGGGTAGGTCTACTAACTTCATCATCAAAGGGAAGATATTACTAAGTCTTAGGTTTTCCATTTGGGTCAATGGTTGGACAAAAATAACTTGTTATTCTTCAACTTGTATGGATTGTTTCTAGTCCTCATGTGATTGCCTTCTTGAAAATCATCATCATGCCATCTAAGTTGTTTCCTTCCTTGGTGTGGTGCTTCTCTTGGTCTTGATAGTCTTCATGGTTTTCTTACTAGTTGTTTCCCAAGTGGTGTGGTCACAACTAAGTGTTTTATTTAAAAAATGTGAAAATATCACTAAGTCAAAATAGAGGATAAATGAGACAAGAGGATAGAAATGGAGAGGTGGGTCTTCTTCTTCATTTCTTCATGTACTTGAACTTGATGGAGTATGCTTCAGATTGTTGTGGATCCTAAGTCATTTCTTCAATGATCTTCCTTGTAGCTCTTCATGTTGCCACCAAGTTGAAAATGAAGTTTCCTTCTTTTTTTTTGACACCATTACTATGGGGGAAACCCCCACAGCCCCCCATTTATTAATTAAATAAAAGGTTATTTACAAATATGTACAATATATACAAGGGGATTAGGGGAGTGAATTAATCCATGATGTCAAAAAAACAGAGTGTGAACTCTTCACTCTGAACTTAAGCAGAGTGACTTCCTGTATAAACAGGTTGAAGTTTCCTTCTTGTGCTTGAGTCTTGATCTCCATTTTGCTAAGTTGATGGATTCTTGAAGAAAGAATAGGGGAAAGCAGGAGTAGATAGAAAACTATGGTACTAGTGTTTTAGCTTCACTACTTGGTCTCTTATATGGTTTACATACTAGGTACTTGGTCTTGGATTCAAAATGGCCACAACAAACAATGGTAGAAAGAATAGAAACAAAATCTAAGACATGATCAACTAGTGGTTCACTAAGATGGATTTTTGGTCCAACTTACAAGGAAATTGTTCAAGGTTGTCCAAAAGGTTTAGGTACCGATGTCTCTGGTTCAAGGTTACCAAAAAGGAGCAAATTTGCAAAGGGAACTATATTGAAAATATTTATAGAATAAATTCTATGTAAAAAAAATACTCAAATAGACAACTTAATTCTAAATTCAATTTTAATTTGACCAAAAATTATTTTGGGACAGAGGGTATGAAAGTACACATTCTAAGGTTTCCAAATATATTTTATTTGCAATTTTTGGATTTGTAGAATTTGAATTATGCCAAAAATCATCAAACAAGCATTTTTAAATTTGAACCAATTTAAGTTTGTCAAATTTGAATTTGAACAGTGCTAACAGATTCTACAGATCCAGGGGATTTCAAAAAGTCCAAGTTTGCTAAATTTGGGCTTATGGTTAAAAAGATATGATGTTTCTAAGTTCTAGGGACTAAACTGCAAAAATTACTATTTATTTTCTAATCCGGAAGAAATACAGAGATTGGGCACCTATGCGCTGCACTGGGTGACAGATAATAGTTGGGATTGGGCCGGTTAAGCGTTGCTTGAGCGGCAGCTAAGGAACTTAACGCGCGCCCGACGTGGCGCTGTGTGATTCGCCAATACCCCTTCGGTAAGTGATTTAATTATACGCGTTGGATCTGGATCTACAGCTCAGATTAGATCTGGGAGAGGATAGGGTTACCTCCCTTCGAAATATGGTCGCCGACAATGGCGAGGACGGTGGCGCTTGCTCGGGTGTGGAGGACGGTGGTGATAGACGGGATCACCAGGCTCGGGGAGACCACGGGAAGGTGCAGCGCGACACGGTGGATGCGATGATGACCACGGGGAGTCTCCACGAGCTCTGCAATGACGGCGGCGAGGAGGTCCCGAGGCGGCTGTGCGGTTCCCGGCTCCGGCGAGCTTGCCTCGTCGCAACCCTGTACCAAAATCGACGCACAAAAGACTCAAAACCCGCGCACGGTCGCAAGAAGGCTAAAGGGAGTGGTTTTGGGCTCGTACTTGCGACAATCTCACCGGAAATCGAAGAATACGGCGGCGGCCGTGAGCAACTCCGGCGGGCGAAATGGAGGGCTTCGGGGCACGATTCTAAAGGGATTCTAGAGGGAAATTGGAGAGGAGGGGCAGGGGATTTAAGGGGGGCACTGGGGAGCAATCAATCGTGCCTGAAACGGCCGAATTTAAGTGCGGATTAAAACTCCCATTTCGGGAAGAAACGGAAGAGGGAGGTTGATGACGATGATGACGTCACGATGACGTCATCAACGATTTTCTTTTCTTTTTAAATCCTGTTTTCTCATTTATTTTATATCTTCTGTTTTATAAATCCAATTAACAAGAAACAAAATTCTAAAACCATATTATTTCAAATACTTTCTAACAGTACCATTTTTTAAAAACAATTTAACATATTTTATTTTTGAATTTTGGAAATTTGAACAATTCCTTAATAGTAGCTTAATGTGATTTTTAATTATAAAATATTACTATTAGTCAAATAAAATTTTAGTGGCTTTATAAAGATCAAATACTATTTTCCAAAACCATTTCAAAGTGTTCTCATCTCTTTTTTGTTATGAAAATATAATCAATTCATTAATAGTACTTAATACCTTTTTAAATTAGAAAATAAATAAATGTTTTTTTTAAATTACATTTTAGAGACATTATACATGTCAAATACTATTTTTGAAATTCATTTTTAAACCATTTTCATATTTTATAATTTTAGGATATGAAGGATTTACTAATAGTAACTTAATGCTATTTAAAAAAAATAGAAAATTCAATAATTATCAAAGTGGGTTAGTAAAATTCCACATCCCATAATATTGTTTTCAAAGTCCTATTTTATGTTATTTTCAAAGCAATGCATTTTATATCCACTCCTTTATGTTTATAACTTGGAATAACAACTAAAAGTTATTATTAAAATATTTTATTCTGATCAAATATTTTTGAGGCTTAGGACTTTATTAAGGGTTATAAATCTTTGATTGTTGTTGGCATAAAATAATTTCAAGGTAATATTTGAATTGAAAACATTTTATGTAATAAGGTTTGCTAAAGATAAAATGGTTTTCTTTATGTGAGAAAATTCATTTGAGAGGGTTTTAGGGTTTATGGAATAGAGGTATAATTGGATTGGTAATTTCAATTTCTTGAATATGTATTGTTTACTTTTGTTTCTTGCTTCTCATTTGGTTTTTGGTGACTTGCATAACACGAAAACAAAAATTTCAAATTTTTGTGATTTTTGAGTTTTCCAAAAATCAGGGATGTTACACGTTCGGATACTCCAAAGCACGGAAGGTAATTCTTCTACCCATGCTCCAGCTGCTCTATGAAGAGGAGATTCGAGTCTTGGGCGTATTCCTTGCAGGATTGAGCTATTCATTCTTTCAACCTGCCCATTGGATTGTGGGTGAGCCACAGATGCAAGATCTAGGCGTATTCCCGTTTGTCGACAATATTTTTCCAACTCTCCAATAGAGAAATTTGTCCCGTTGTCGGTGATTATACTTTGTGGAACACCGTATCTCATGACTACGTCAATGATGAAGTTTCTGGCAGTCACACCGTCAAGTTTCTTGATGGGTTTTGCCTCCACCCACTTGGTGTACTTATCCATGGCAACAAGTAGATGTGTAAGTCCGCCTCTTGAAGTTTTGAATGGTCCCATCATATCTAGCCCCCAGACTGCGAATGTCCATGTTATAGTGATAGTTTTGAGTGCTTGAGCTGGCATATTCGTCTGCTTGGCGTAATACTGGCATCCAGCACATGTCTTTACTATGTGTTCGACATATGTCTTTTCTGTGAGCCAGAAAAACCCTGCACGGAATGCTTTTTTGACTATGCTTTTTGATTGAGCATGATGTCCGCAATCTCCTGCATGGATTTCTTGCAAAATTTCTCGTCCTTCCCCTGGCGAAATACATCGCTGAAAAATTCCAATAGTGCTACGCTTATACATGCAACCATTAATTACCGTGTATCCTTTGCATCGGCGCTGTATCTGCCTTTGCAAGACCTCGTCTGCTCCATCCGGGAACTTCTGATCAACTAAGAAGTTTAAATATGGAATTGTCCAATCCGGGTTAACGACGAGAACTTCAATTGACTCGGAAACGAGAGGATAATCAATATCTCCACCTTTCATCGATGGTTCGTGCAAGTGTTGGATAAACACACCAGGTGGTAGGGTTATCACTCTTTCCGACCCCATGCAGGCTAATGCATCCGCGCTCCAATTTTCTTCCCTTTTGATGTGAAGTACTTCAAATACAAGGAAGAAAATGGCAAACTCGTCCACCGTTCTTCGATATTCGGCCATGATGGGGCTTTTGGCGTCCCATGTTTGGTTTAACTGATGCTGTACCAAATCTGAGTCACCATAGCACAGTATGCGTTTGACACCTATTTCTTTTGCAATATGCAAGCCATGAAGCAATGCTTCGTATTCTGCCACGTTGTTACTGGCCTTGAAGTGTATCTGCAATACATACTCCATAATGTCACCTTTTGGGGATTTTAGCACTACACCAGCTCTAGCGCCTTCTTTCATCTTGGATCCATCAAAGTGCATGATCGAGTATTCCGACTCCGTCTTTGGTGTGTTCTCCATTGCTTCTGTCCAATCAGCGACAAAATCTGCCAACACCTGGGATTTAATTGCCGTCCGGGGTTGGTACTTAATGTCGAAAGCAGCTAGCTCAATGCCCCATCTGGCTACTCGGCCTGTTGCGTCCGCATTGTTAATGATATCCCCTAGTGGTGCTTTTCTTACCACTGTTATGGAGTGTCCTTGGAAATAATGGCGGAGTTTTCTAGATGCGAAAAACACGCCATATGCCAGCTTTTCATAATGTGGGTACCTTTGCTTTGACTCGGAGAAAACTTCGCTAACATAGTATACTGGATGTTGATCCGGTATACTTTGTTCTTCTTTCCACCTTTCCACAACTATCACAGCGCTAATAACCCTGTTTGTTGCTGTAAGATACATCAACATAGGTTCTTCGTCTTTTGGCGATGCCAAAATCGGTGCTTTCATCAAGGTTTCTTTCAGCTGGGTTAATGCTTTGTCCGCCTCTTCTGTCCACTCAAATTTCTCGGATTTCTTCAACAATTTCTATAATGGCAAAGCTTTATCTCCTAGCCGGCTTATAAACCTGCTGACTGCAGCTGCAGAACCCGTCAATCTTTGTACATCCTTTAAACACGTAGGCTTTGTGATGTTCAAGATTGTCTTGATCTTTTCCGGGTTTACTTCTATTCCTCTGTGAGAAACGATAAATCACAGAAGCTTTCCAGAAGGAACCCCGAATACGCACTTTAATGGATTCAACTTCATTTCGTAAGTGCGCAAATTGTCGAAGGTTTCTCATAGGTCTTCAAGGAGTGTATCTTTTTCCTTGGAAACGACGGCAATGTCGTCCACATAAACGTGAACGTTTTTGCGAATATGATTATGCAAACAACATTGCATGCAATGCTGGTAAGTTGCACCTGCGTTCTTCAGGCCAAAAGGCATGGTTATGTAATAGTATGTTCCATACGGGGTTATGAAGGAAGTTTTGATTTGATCTTCCTTCTTCATACGTATTTGATGATACCTGGAGTAAGCATCCAATAAGCATAAAAGCTCAGAGCCAGCAGTGGCATCTATTATTTGATCCATTCGCGGTAATGCGAACCTATCTTTTGGACACAATTTGTTTAGGCCGGTGTAATCTGTACACATCCTAAGGACAGTACTATCTTTCTTCGGGACTAATACTGGGTTCACAGACCATTCAGTATGTATAACTTCCCGGATAAAATCGGCTGCCAATAGCCGGATAATTTCCTTGCCAATAGCCTTTCGTCTTCTTCCGTCAAATCGACGGAGACCTTGTTTGACGGGTTTAGATCCTAGAATCACTTTGAGTTGATGCTCAACAAGATCCCTGGGTACACCTGGCATGTCCGCCGGACACCAGGCAAAAAGATCCCAGTTGTCACGGAGGAACTTGATGAGCGCGCTTTCCTATTTGTCGGTCATCCCGGTTCCTACTACGACATATTTTGTCGGATATTTGGGATCTAGGATAACTTGTCTTGTATACTCGGAAACTTTGAAACTATCTGCGGGCTTCCGGCTTTCTTTTCCTGCCGGGATTTCTGTCGGCGATACCTCTTTTGCCAGCTCCTTCAATTCTTCCTTTGCTATTAATTTTTCGGCGCAAAGGGCGTTTCCTTTTTCTAGCTCGTTCGCTAGTTTGAAGTCTCCTGATATGGTGATTACTCCTCCTTTTGGCCCTGACATCTTCAGCTTGTTATAAATATAACATGATCTTGCCATGAATTTGGTGAAAGCTGGACGTCCGAGTATTGCATGGTATACACTTTCGAACGGCACCACCTCGAATGAGATTTTTTCCTGTCGGAAATGTTCTCTTTCTCCGAAGGTTAATTACATCTAGGGAAATTTATCCTAGGGAATGTACTTGTCTGCCAGGAACGATGTCATGGAAACGTATGTTGCTATGATTGAGTTGGGTCTCAGAGATTCGCAGATGCTTCAGTGTATCCAGGTACATTATATTGATGTTGGATCCTCCATCCATCAGCACTCTTTTTAGCCTAGTGTTTTGAACAATAGGGATCACAATTAGAGTTTGTGTGCCGGGTTCTGGGATATTTCCGGGATGATCAGATTGATCCCAGGTAATTGGTGTGTTTGAGTACTTCAAGTATTTGGGGGTTGGTGGAACAACCGCGTTTATTTCTCGAAGTGTCCTCTTTGCCACCTTTGCAGAGGGAGTTGCCAGGAAAGTTAAATTGCATTCTCCATCAACTCTCGGGAATTTTGGTTCACCTTTTCGTTGTTGTTCTTGGATTTGTTTGTCAGTATCCGATTCACTGTCTTCTTTTTCAATTTCTGGCTTTTGCTTGGAGAATTTCCTCTTGGAGTTCTTTCCTTTATTCCCGGATCCTGCAGTGCCTTTCATACGCTTATTGAGGCGACACTGTGTATTTGTATGGGTAGACTTCCCAAATTGCAAATGATGGACACAGTTTTCCGACTTAATTTTTCCCATTCTTCCTTAGAATAGGAGATAGTATCTGTGTTTCTTCCTTTCCATTTGCCACCAGTATCCTTTTCAAAGGTTAAATTTACTTCTTTGGGTTTTGTCTGTGCTTCTGGAGTGGTCTTCTTTTCAGAACGAGGCGTCTTTTTGGCCTGGACCAAAGCATCAATATTTCCACCTCTCGCTCTGATGTCATCTTCGGCCGCTACGTGTTCATTGGCGGTAGTAAGAATAGATCCAAGATCTTTGTGCTCTTTTGAACCAACCATGAACGGTACGAGGCCGGATTTTAGTCCATTGATGAAAGCATGCATTGCTTGTACATCACTTACTCTAGAGCAGTTATTTTTCATTGTTGTCCATCTTGATATAAAGTCGACATACGACTCATCTTCAAATTGGACGCAGCGATTTAGCTGGTTGATGCTCTTAGGGCGTTTGTACGTACCCCGGAAGTGCTGAGAAAATACTCTAGCCATATCATCCCAGCTATCCACTGTTCTTGACGGAAGCCCGTTGATCCAATCTCTGGCTCCATCCAGCAACATTAGTGGGAGCAATTTTACTGCTTCCAGGTCTGTCCCCTTGTTGATCTGAACGGCAGTATAGTAATCTGAAAGCCATGTATCCGTGTTTGTACTTCCGGTATACTTTTGGTAAGTTGGACCAACCTTGGCAAAGCCAGAATGTAGAGTTATTCTTCGGATCCTGTCAGTGAAACACTTAGGTCCAAAGTATAGATCATCTCTTTCCGCCTTATCAGCGTGTGCGGAATATCTGCCGGCTGAATGGACAGAATGGGATCTGCTCCTTTGTTACGTGAATGCGCTCTTCCGGGATTATCCATGTTTCGTCCGTTATCGTGTCGTTTGGAATGAGACGGAGTTCTACTCCTTGGCCTTTCCTTATTCCTAGGAGGAGTACGGTATCTCTCACATCTGTGAGGATTTTCATGTCTTCCGGCTTTTTCAGCTGGGCGCCTCGGAGGCGGCATCATTTTTCCGTCCTTCCGGTTTTGTTCCTCTCGATCTTTATGATCATGGGGTGTATTTCCGCCTTTCGGAATATGGGATCCCGTTCTGGACGTTTCATCCCTATTGTCCGGATTTTCTTGTCCTTCTTAGGATCTCCCTTTTGTCCTTAGAATCGCCTGAATCTCCAGGTTCTCCGGTCCAGGTGCTCCAGCGGTGCAAGTGGCGGTTTTGCATAGGGCCGAGTCGTCATGCAACTTCCCTAATCTTTCCTGACCTCGCTGCTGCTGTTCCAGTGCTTTACCCAGGAAAGCATACACTCCTTGCATCTTTTCTTCTTTGGAGTACAGATCGTCATTAAGGATGGCGAACGCGTCTTCCGCGTTTTTAGATGCAGTCTTATAGATGCGTTCGCCCTTAGCGTTTATGCCGTCAACCTGTCGTTGCCAGGAAGAGTTTTTCAATCGTTCTTTTGCTGGCAGTACATCCGGCATTGCGATTACGGGTAATCTCGTGGGTTTTATCCCGGACATATTCCGTCTTTCGAATTCTTCAATTTCCTCTTGCTTTGCTTTTACAATAGCTTGGTCTTTGAGGAGATTTTCTTGCGATCGGAATAGTTGTTTCTGTTGCCGCATAATGGCTTGCCTTCTAGCTTCCAGCACCTCCGGTGTCTCGTAAGGTCCGACCGGGGTTTTGATCAGATTGATCTCGTCCTATTACGACAATTCGGGAACAGGGATTTCCTTCTTTTTCTTCTCCACAAGTGTGACCCCGCTTGCTCCTCCGGCTTCGAGGTTTTGGTTAGCATTATCTGCCAACTTTTTCTTCTGGAGTTTGTACTGGAGTTTCTTGGGAGTCTTCTTTTTCTTCTTGGAAGAGGGAGGCTTTTTACCAGGTTCTTCCTCTGTCAATTCCTTGACATCCGGGTAAATAGGGCTGGTTTCAGCATCCTCTCTTTCCTCATCTGGTGGAGGTGTTTTGGGGCCTTCATCGTCTTCAACATCCGAGTTATCAGTCGGTTTTGCCATAAGTACTTCATGGAAGCCCTCAGTCATAGAGTTAACCTTTCTTTCGAAAGCGTCTTCATCTTCGTCTTCTGAATGTATATCTTTAGATCCAGGTTCCGACTCCAATCTTGCCTCTGTGGTAGCTAGTATAGAGTCGGCTTCCGAATTCACCGTTTCATTGGCGGGTGTCGGATCTTCCACTGGCTTTGTGGGATTGTTGTTTTCTGCTTCTTCCACGTGATTAATTACTTCCGTGTTTTCGGCGACCTCGGATTGCACCATGCCAATGAAGTGAGATCTGATTGCAGGCATCTCCGAAGAGGTAGCGAATTCAGGGTTTTGGCGATCTGAGCAAAATCCAGTATCATAGTTTTCTTCAACTGGGTATAGGGCGGGTGGGATAAATTTACTTCCACCACAGAATCCCATTGCCTCTGCAGTTAATCCGAGAAAGATGTTTGCAGATCCAATGGGTAAACGCAGGCACTTACCAGATGATTCCGTGATGGCATGTACGATCCGTTGTCGAGGAAGCGCCCAACATCATTGTCGAATTCCAAGCTTCCGATAGTTATGGTACTGCCGATTCCGCCGAGTATCCCCGATCGAAACTTAGCGCTTGACGTCGCTGGCCCCACGGTGGGCGCCAACTGTCGAGACATCGTAGTAGAGTTCATAGACGGGGGTGCCATGAGCCTACTGGTAGAGACGTGGGGGGACGTGGTAGCACGACGACCAGGAACACCAATTTTACCCAGGTTCGGTACGTTACCACTAGGCAGCGTTCCTACTCCTGCAATCTCACTAAATCAGGGGTGAAGCCTGAAGTATACAAACTACAATGTGAGTAGGGTTTTGCTAACTCGGCGAGGATCAACTTCTCGGCGAGTTGGCTTCTAGCTAATTGTCTATGTCTTTCTTCTCTCTCGTCCGGCTTTATATAATAGCCAGGTTAGGACTTACAGAAAGGAAACCTAGAAGACTATGGAAAGTATCTAACTTGGAAAGCAGGAATCCGCCTTCTACTCCAAGCTGCACCACTTTGGGACGTGGTCCGGGTTCTTCTAGAATCCGGCTTCTGCGCGTCAGCTTACTGGGCCGCCTAATGGACTGTGATCCATTTCCAATCAGGTCACCCTGGTAATCCGGCTCTTTAGGACAATGCCGGATATACCCCTATTCGGTATATATCCGACACCAAGCTTAGTTCCAACTCGTCCTCGAGTACGTAAACGACAAAACAAATAATGTCCGAGGTGACATGCTACCAACATAAACTTGATCATCATAGTAATGTAAAGCATGTAAAATAGGATCAAATTTATAAAGGTTGTGGTTTATAGTTGATATCAAATAGAATAATGTATAAACCATTAGAAAAAACAAAGTAAAACCTTTCAACGAATCAATACTAAAAGACAATCCACTGTGCAAAGTATATTAAAGATGATTTAAGCTTCAAGACAACAATATAATCATCCAGGGCATCAAACTCTCACAACAACTCCTGTTAGGATCAAGTCAAGTGACAACAATATGCACGTAGAAGAATCATTTAAATAATTGTGCACTCAAAACAAGCAAGCGTTCTGTATTGGTTCCTAGCACCAGGATGTTGTGGCTAAAAGAACATTATGGGGAGTTTGGATGGTCAATGAAGGAAAGTCTCACACAACTGAAAGTGATCATTAGACAAGAGGAAGTCTTATAATCAAAATTATGCAAGAAGTAGTGATTTCCACACAACAGATGCACATAGAGCTATAAGTGTATGAAAGCTCTCCAATGGAACTAGTGGGGGTACATCCAACTTGCTTGATCATGAAGACCTAGAGAACTTTTGAGGAGGCTCATCATTGGAATATACAAGTCAAGTTCTATAAATGTAAGTTCCCCACATAGTTATGCAAGTCATAATATGAAAAATCTCTCCAAACTGAAGTAATGTTGCTAAACAAGCACAAGTGTGGAATAAATGATAGTAGTGTTGCCCCCTCTCTCTTTATTTTTTCTCTTTTGCCCTTTTTGGGCCTTTTCTCTCTTTTTTATATATAACCTCACTGGTAGGCGCAACACTCTATTTTACAATGAATCAACACACTTTTAGTACTCATAACTCAAACTGAAATATCTCTGATGTAAATAAAACTAAATACTCCTGCCAGTGTAGCAGTAAGAAAAATAAGAATGAAGCATGACAAGTAACATAATGATGATGGATGTTGTATGGCAATATATCTCGGAATGGCTATGGAAAGGCCATGGTAGGTAGATATGGTGGCTGTTTTGAGGAAGATAAATTTTGACTTATGTGTAGAAGAACAAAGTTCTCCCACGAGGTTTGGATGTACTGGTGAAGTTTGCACCAACTCTCAATGTGAGAATGCGCAATGCACAATACCGAAGAGGCTAGCAAATATAGATGGTGGAAGTGCCAGAAAACCGCAACATAGAACTCACAAGTTAGAAGATTCCAAATAAAATCATGATATCACAAGGCATAATAAAAATCACTCCAAGAGGGGCAGTGACAAGTCACTGTTAGCTACCCCGACCGTAGCGCGTAACAAAAAGCCATTACGATTGCTATCAGCAAAGGAAGTCATATACCATTATCCTATCAATTGGTTATTTGAGTGTGGCACGGTATCAAGCTTTTAGACCAACCATTGATTATTTTTACTCTACTAGACCAGAAATTTTACCATTAATCATATTAATATCTCAAAACAACAACAAATAATCAAGTGAAATAGTTTAATGATCTACAAGAATATGTAAGCGTTTTCGTTATACCATCTACCACACATAGCATTTTCTAGTTCCTTCAAACACCAAAGAAAAAAACTGTCCAAGAGATATAGCAATGAAACAAGAGAGTACTAACACAACTCTACTAAAACTAACTACTCTAAATAGGAGATGAAAGAAAAACAGGAGCTAAACAGGAATTTTGCAGCAGCTAGAAGAAAAACGAAGAATACGAGCATAACATGTATTCAAACAAAAAAGCAGAGTGTGTCGCTCTCCCACACAAATAATTCTAGGTTCCAACTATATTATTGCAGCAAGGAAATAAAAGAAAACAAAGGAAAACAAAAGAAAAACAAACAGACGCTCCAAGTAAACTTCATATGATGTGACCGAATAAAAATATAGTTTCACTAGAAGTGACCTGATAAATTGTTGATGAAGAAGCTAACGCCTTGGGCATCCCCAAGCTTAGATGCTTGAGTATCATTAGAATTTTTTGGGATGAACCATGGGGTCATCCCCAAGCTTTGACCTTGCGCTCTTCTTGATCACATTATATCACCCTCTTCTCTTGACACTTGAAAAATTCCTTCACACCACACTCAAAGAGTAATTCGCATTAGAGGGTTAGTGCAACAATAAAAAATTCATGGGCACAAGTGCTATCAATACTTTTTATACAGCCACTGATGTTTCGTGAAGCAAAGAAACCCACTTGAAATCGTAAAAGAGAAAATGCAAGAAAAATGGCAGAATCTGTCAAAACCAGAACAATCTGTAAAGACTAATTTTTTGGGGGAACTTACGTTGCTCAGATAGAAAAAACTAACGAACAAAAAAGTTTCGGAATTAGCTGAGGAATGAGCAAAAAAATTCAGGTCATTCTGATCTTCCTGGATTTTATATGATTTTTTACGATGGACAGCAGAAATCTATTTTCTGCGCAGAAATCCAAAACCAACTCCAAGTTTCGTCAGAAACTTCACTTGGCACAACTAAAACATGAAAATAGAGATACCGAAGAGTTTCTACAGAAGTATACAACCCCTTGACTCAAAGAAAACAGAGAAAAACAAGCAAAAAATAAAACCATGGGTTATCTCCCAAGAAGTGTTTTTCTTTAACGCCTTTTAGCTAGGCCTAGAAAAGTGGAATCAAGTATTTTCAAGTGAAGAAGCATCCAAATTGCAATTTGTTCGAATAATAGAATCCAAAGGCAACTTCATTCTATTTCTAGGAAATTGTTCCATACCTTTATTGAGTGGGAATTGAAATTTAATATTCCCTTCTTTCATATCAATAACAACACCAACGGTTCTTAGAAAAGGTCTTCCCAAAACAAGTGGACAAGAAGCATTGCATTCAATATTCATAACAACAAAATCAATGGGGACAAGGTTATTATTAACCATTATAAGAAAATCATCAACTGTCCCCAAAGGTTTCTTTCTAACATTATCAATAAGACGAATATCCAAATAACAGTGCCCCAAAGGTGGCAAATCAAGAATATCATAAGGTTTCTTAGGCATAACAGAGATACTAGAACCAAGATCACATAGAGCATTGCAATCAAAATCATTCACTTTCATTTTAATGATGGGTTCCCAATCATCATCTAGCTTCCTAGGGATAGAGGCTTCACACCTTAATTCATCCTCTCTAATTTGCATGAGAGCATTTCTAATATGTTTTGTGAAAGCCATATTCATAGTACTAGAATTAGGACAACTAGAAAGCTTTTGTAAGAACTTAATCACTTCAGTTACGTTGCAATCGTCAAAGTCAAGATCATTTTTATCAAAGGTAATGGGACCATTGTCTCCCATGTTTCTAAAAATTTCAGCACTTTTATCAGGAACACTTGTAGCAGTTTTAGGCAATTTTGCATGTTTAATAGAAGAAGTAGGAGTATTGCCAACACCAATTACTTTACCATTGATAGTAGAAGGTTTACTAGCATGATAAGCTTCAGTTTTACTAGTGGTGTTAATGGTGCAAACATTAGCTATATTATTCTTTCTAGCTATTTCATCTTCTCTTTCCCATCTAGCATGCAATTCAGCTAACATCCTAACATTATCATCAATTAGAATTTGGATGAAATTTAGAGTTTTGCTTTCTTTAACATCATGAGGCATAACCTTTAGTTTCGGAAAATCAACATCAAGAGCAAGGCTATCAACTTTAGAAGCGAGAACATCAATTTTGCCAAACTTTTCCTCAACAGATTTATTATAAGCATTTTGTGTACTAATAAATTCTTGAGCATGTTTTCTAGATCAGAGGGTATACTTTTATTGTTGTTGTTTCTACCAAAATTATTCCTGTAAGCATTGGTGTTGAAATTATTATTTTTAATGAAGTTCACATCAACATGCTCTTCTTGAGCAACCAAAGAGGCTAAAGGAACATTGTTTGGATCAATAGGAGCATGGCCATTAACAAGCATAGACATAATAGCATAAAGTCTATCACTCAAAGAGGAGGTTTCTTCAATAGAATTTACCTTCTTACCAGTTGTAGCTCTCTCAGTGTGCCATTCAGAATAATTTACCATCATATCATCAAGAAGCTTTGTTTCTGCCCCCAAAGTAATGGACATAAATGTTCCTCCAGCAGCTGAATCCAGAAGGTTTCTTGAAGAAAAATTCAGACCTGCATAAAAGGTTTGGATGATCATCCAAGTAGTCAGTCCATGAGTGGGACAATTATTTACTAAAGATTTCATTCTTTCCCAAGCTTCAGCAACATGCTCATGATCAAGTTGCTTAAAATTCATAATGCTACTTTTAAAGATATAATCCTATCAGGACGATAATATTTTCCAATGAAAGCATCCTTACACTTAGTCCAAAAATCAATACTATTTCTAGGCAAAGATCGCAACCATTCTTTAGCTCTTCGTCTCAAAGAGAAAGGAAACAATTTCAGTTTAATAATATCTCCATCTACATATTTGTATTTTTGCATCTCACATAGTTCAACAAAATTATTAAGATGGGCAGCATCCTCATCAGTACTAACACCAGAAAATTTCTCTCTGATTACAAGATTTAACAGGGCAGGCTTTATCTCATTAAAATCAGTAGTAGGAGCAGGTGGAGCAATAGGTGTGCTAATGAAATCATTGTTGTTGGTGCTAGTAAAGTCACACAACTTAGTGTTCTCAGGAGTAGTCATTTTAGCAAGACTAAAAACAGGATGAAAACTACAACTAGAATAAGAACTAATTTTTTTTTGTGTTTTTAATAAAGATAAGCAAACAAGAAAAAATAAAATAAACTAAGAAAAACAAAAACAAAGTAAAGAGATTGGAAGTGAGAGATTCCCCTTGCAGAAATTCTCTTCCCGGCAACGGCACCCGAAAAGTGCTTGATGCGCGTGGAACACACGTTCGTTGGGAGACCTGAAGAGGAAAGTTTGATGAGCAGATCAGCAAGTTTCCCTCAGAAAGAAACCAAGGTTGAATCGACCAGTAGGAGGAACGAGTAACTTCAGAAGGCTGATGCAGATGAGATGGTAGGGCACACTACCGATTCAGCAGCAACGTGGAACCTACACAACACAATCAAATCACTTTGCCCCAACGAAGCAGTGAGGTTGTCAATCTCACTGGTTTTGCTGAACACAAAGAGGTTAAATGTATGGTGTGGAAAACATTATGAGAACATTATGAAAGCAGTAGCAGTAGTATGAAAACAGTGGAAGCAATGTGAAAACAGTGGAAACAGTGTGTGTATTATCAGTATGAGAACGTATGGTGTGGAAACCAGTATGGGAACAATACGAAAATAGTGGAAGCAGTGTGAAAACAGTAATTGCAGCAGTTGTATTATCAGTATGAGAAAATGGACCGGGGTCCACAGTTCACTAGAGGTGTCTCTCCATAAAAGATAGCTAACATGCGTGCTGAAAAAATTACAGCTGGGCAATTGACAGATAAAGAAACATGCATGACATAAATATTACTATGAGATTCATGCGGGCATTACAAAAAAAATACATAGATTGTCATCCAACTTCATCTATGACTAATAATCCACCCTCCAAATATCATCCGAACAAACGTTGGGTATTAAGTTGCAAGCAACGGATTATTGCAGTAAGCAAAGTGTGTAATGTAAACAATTTAAACGAAGTAAACATCGTTGTTTTCTCCCTAATGGCAACAACACATCCTCGATCCGTCACATTTCTTTAACTCAAGCACAGATGCAAAGGAGGCATGAACCCACTATCGAGCATAAATACTTCCTCTTGGAGTCATTAGCATCTACTTGGCCAGAACATCTACTAACAATGGAGAGCATGCAAGATCATAAATAACATACACATGATGATAACATGATAGATTGATAATCAAAAGACATAACATTCAATAATCATCGGATCCCAGCAAACACAACATGTAGAATTACAATAAGATGATCTCTATCATGTGAGGCAGCTCACGAGATCTAAACATGAGGCATAAAGTGGAGAGGTCAACCATCTAGCTACTGCTATGGACCGTATTCCAGGGATGAACTACTCACGCATCACTCCGGAGGCGGGCATGGTGGTGTAGACCTCTACGATGATGAATTTCCCTCCCGGCAGGGTGCCGAGGAGAGCTCCAGACCCCTCTCGATCTCGGGTTGACGATGACGGCGGCCTCGGGTGTTTCTCGGGAAAAAGTGGTATATTTTTAGGGTTGACGTATTAGGGGGAATAAATAGGCGAAAGGGCGATGGCGGTGGACGCCCGAGGGGCCCACACCACCCCCAGGCGCCGCCAGGGGGCGCCTTATGGTGTGGCCCCCCTCCGGGCCTTTTCGGAACTCCGTGGAACCTTCGGGAATTCTAAGACTTCCGGGTTTCGAATTTTTCAATTCCGAGAATATTTCCAGAACAACTTTTCTGAAACTAAAAACAGCAGAAAACAGGGAACTGGCTCTGTGGCATCTTGTCAATAGGTTGGTCCTGGGAAATCGATAAAAATGACATAAAGTGTAAGGAACACATGTAGCATATGACATGAAAACAACATGGAACATCAGAAATTATAGATACGTTTATGACGTATCACTCCAAAATCTTCTCACCCGCGGGCGCCTTCTCCCGGTGAATTTTCGACGAGAAGATGCTTTTCCACAGCCTCAAATGTGGGCAAATGCCCAAGAAGCATTCACACAGAACGATGAAGCACGAGATGTGCTGCACCGCATTGGGGGGGGGGGGGAGCGTGAAGCTGTATGTCGTAAACATACAGTAGCCCAAGGAGAAAGGGGTGAAGGGAAAAGGACAAACCTCGGACGATATGCTCCGAGAAGGCGATGCGCTCGTTGACGCGCGGACTGGGCACCTCCTCCCCCTTCACCGGAATCCGCACGCGTTTAGAGTCTTCTAGAGGAAGCAACCCTTCCCTCCGCATCGCGTTGATGCTTTTCTTCGTCACGTTCTACGGGATCCATTCACCCGTCCTCTTCATTGGATTAGCTGAAGAACCGCCGGCCACATCCTTGCCGGATGCCGTGGCCGCAGAGCGCTTGGTTCTTCCTCCAACCATGGAGCTTGCCTTCGCAGGGAATAGTGGAGGCGCTAGAGGAAGAAGATGAGGAAAATAGCCGGGGGGAAAGTAATTTTCCCCTAAGACCCGCACTTTATACTGTTACTGGGTCATCGTGAGCCGTAGATCTTCGCAGAAGGAGCGTAGGTGGCGTGCATCCCAGCCACCACGCGCCGAGCGGAAACGAAGCGTCGGGGGGCAGTTACCCCGCACAATCCTTAAAGCAAGATCGTGCGTAATTAACTGCACGTCCAGCGGGAAAACCGGCGCGCGATAGCCCGTCTCTGGTCAAAAAGCTGACAAGATGGGCCCTACGGGCCCTGTCCCACTGCGTCACGCCCCATCGGGAGAAGACGAGTGCGCAGTGACGTCATCGCACACCTCAGAACACATAATTTCTTTCGTATGGACTCAGAAGGAAAAATTCACCTCGCTCGAGGGTTATAAAATATTAACAATGGCACTCGTCATTAATCAAGACAAAACGTAAGACTCGCCGCGACGCAAGGAGGAAATTGTGGGTGCGCGGTCCCCGCAAACAGCATAACTCGCTATTACGATGTATAAAAACATCACTTGATAAACCCCGGGTCGTTCGGCCATCGCGGTACATCCGGATGCCATATTCTTCGAGTACGAAGGTAAGACCCAAGGATCTGTCATGTGGGTCTGGAATCGCACTCGAGCTGCGTCCTCCAGTAAATTTTCCGTGTAAAAAACACGAAGAAAAATCCTAGCTGACGCGCCGGGTATCCCTTTTAAGGTTAAGTTCGACTCGATAAGTCCTCCACGGTCCAATCGCAATGATCACCTAACCGGATTCGAGCTGGAGGTCTCGAGTTCGCGTATGCCAGAACTGTTTTTGCCCGAGAGCAATTAGTTGGCCCTGATCCGTCGGGTGAGCCAAGCAACTGAGCTGCACACTTCTGTGAAAAAAGCCAACGCGCGGCACATTTATCGCTCGATACTCGAGTATCACCCGTACAGGGTTCACATCCTTCGAGTCAGAACATGTCTGCTCAGTCGCAAGATCCTGAAACAAGTCTTAAGTGTTTACTCGACTATTTATAGTCGAACAAACACTCGGGGAGATGACTCCCAGGCCTATCGGATGAGCCTACCCGGCCTAAGACCCAGTAGTAAAAGTCCAGCATGAGAGGCCGCCTCATGGTTCTAGAAGGTCCAGCCACGACCCACCCGCAAGACTTGCGGATCAAGATGAAAAGATTCCACCGATGAGAGCTAGGGTTTGTAACCCCCCGGGTACGGGTTTGAGACCTAGCCACCTATATAAGGGATGGGAGAACCATCCGAGGGGGACATCCAATCTAGAGTTGACACCATAGAAGCTGCACCTCGAGCTCCAATATCTCGACCTGCGCACCCGTTATTATAACTAAACATCATAATACAGAGACAGACAAGCAGGAGTAAGAGTATTACCTCTACGAGGGCCCCGAACCTGGGTAAAATCGTGCCCCTGTTAGCTGTCGAGTCTACCAGCGCCTACATCGTTCCTCTACTCGAAACCCTACCGGCTCACCCGAGAGATTTGTTGATATGAGTCATCGACACCGTGCTAACATTTAACTGAGAGAGTAAAGATATTTCTAATGTTTTTATTGATGTTCGATGTCACAAAAACAAGTCTGATGTCAACCAGACGTGTTTCGGGGAAGTTATTATAATAAAGAAATGATGCCAGGAGAGGACATAATTTTATCAAAGAGAATATAGAGAGCATGAAACCGAGAAGAGAGAAGTGCCGGAGGGGGCAAATCTGCCCCCATGACCGCAACAATTATTTGGTGGATGGCAGGCGTCGGAGGGAAGACGACGACCCCGAAGGCAACGCCGTCGCGTTCCAAGCGTCGATGAACGACGTCCCAGTGCTCTGCCTCTCCCAGTTGCGTGCTCGTGGTCGTTCTAGGACAACATCGCGATCGTTGGAGCAACCGTCGTCGACCTCACCGGCTACAACGAGGCGTGGCCGAGCCACACCGGTGGCAGCGACATCGGCTACACCGTGTTGGAGGAGGACTTCGACGTCTTCTGCCACTACCGTTTGATTTAAGCTAGTTTAGTTTATTTTTTTGCTCAAATATGCCAAATGTTTGAATAAAATTTTGCATATTTTAAATTTAAAAATTTTCAGGAAACTTTAAGTACTCCCTCCGTCACTCAGTCAAGATTTCATGGTTGAGCGCATCAAAACTGGGGTACGACACCAATGTACATTTAACAGCAAAAGAAGCACGAGCTTGGCATGTCTCCGAAAGGTCAAAGCAGCCTAGGCGACGCCACCGCACTCGCGTCACGACAATCGGCAGTGTCAGCTGAATTTGCTCGGTTGAAAGTCCGCATGCGAACTCTGAAGCTGACACAATCAGGCTGACGCGCGCGCACACCGCGACATATCCATCGACTTTGCTAAATCTTTAAGTTGGGATGCAGACCAATCTAGCTCGCTCACATCATAGCATGCAGGTCGTCAGATATCTGGCTGCCTCCCATGATTTTCTTTCCCCTCGTTTTTTTCTACTCGACTTTCGATTCAGCAAACATCCGAGCATGCATCGACATGGCCTGATGGGATGGAAAGCTAAGCTAAGCTAGTTACTGGCTATAGGACATGGAGCTACGTGCATTGCTGGTTGTCAAAACCAGTCTTGTTGGTCGAAGCCAGCGCCTGGGTAGTAGTGGTCGACCGGATCGACGCCGGACACGAAAAGGCCGGCATCCCAGACCGAGCCCACGTCCATAAAGCCATCGTCCACGCCAAACAGGTATGTGGGCTCCGGCCACTCCGCCACGTCGACGCCAGACGCCGCCGAGGCCGAGGAGGAGGAGCGGGACGGCGAGAAGATGGCCGAGGCAGGGGAAGCAGAGTAGTTGCTCCCGGCAGTGTGCGGCGGCACCGTGGTCTGGTCCGACTGCTGGACCTTCGGGACCGCCTTCTTCTCCTCGTCCTCAGCCTGCTGCTGCCACGGCGCCGACGTGGGTGCCGACTGTTCCTGCTTTTGCACGGTAGGAGGAGCCTGCTCTTGTTGATCGACTAGGGGCCGGTGGGTGTCGGGGTCGATGCCCATCCTGCGGAGCTTCTTCTTGATGTGCGTGTTCCAGTGGTTCTTGATCTCGTTGTCGGTCCTTCCCGGGAGCCGCGCGGCGATCTTGGACCAGCGGTTGCCGAGCTGCGCGTGCATGTCGACGACGAGCCGCTCCTCGTCGTCGGAGAGGAGGCCCCGCTTGAGGCCGGGCCGCAGGTAGTTGGTCCACCGCAGCCGGCAGCTCTTCCCGCACCGCATCAGACCTGCACCGGAACAGAGATGCGCATGTCAAGCCTAAGGAAACGTCAAATTCAGAGCAGAGCCGGCAGCTGCTGCGTCGCCGTCACCTGCGAGCTTGGGGACGACGCGCCAGCAGTAGTGGCCGTGGGTGAGGAGGAAGGCGACCAGCTTCTGGTCCTCCTCCGCCGTCCACGGCCCCTTCTTCAGGCCCACCTTGTCGCAGCACGGCTGCCGACCCATCTCCGGCCTCCGTCCCCGGCAAGTGACAAACCTGCCTGTATCCGTTCCAAGTAAGATCGATCGGTGCACCATCGGTGTATTTATACAGAGTTGGGGCTCAGGTCACCTGGTGATGCAGGGTGGAGATAGAGAGAGATGTTGGGCACGTGGCAGGAAGAGAGAGTGGGGGACGTGGTACGTGTGAGCCCTCCTTTGAGCCATGCTTACCGCTGACGCCGTGCAACTCGGCTACCTGGCCTCCTTTTGCGCCGGCTAGCTAGCCGTTACTGGTCCACGGTCAAAACGGTCGTGCCACTCTTCTTGATTCGGCTCCCCACTTTCGTGGGCCAGAAATCGGTGAAGAGAATGTCAACAAGGTGTTCTAGGGAAGAGGCAACATGCATGCCAATTCAACGCAAACTAACTCGAAAATACTCTCTACCTCAAAAAAAAAAACTCGAAAATACTCTAGTAGGAGTACTTATTATGAAATAAAACA
This sequence comes from Alopecurus myosuroides, assembly GCA_028641055.1. Lineage (NCBI taxonomy): Eukaryota > Viridiplantae > Streptophyta > Magnoliopsida > Poales > Poaceae > Alopecurus > Alopecurus myosuroides. The sequence goes on along the minus strand of CM054057.1, from coordinate 735,850,484 downwards.
CGAATATGTATATTTTGAATTGTTCCAAGTTGAGCAAGCTCTCTTCCGGGTGTTGGCAAGACTGAAGCCCTCGTTCTTGGGTGAGCGTGGGCTAGCGGCCTCGCACTTATACTCCCTTATTGTAGAGTACTCGGTTGAGTTGTATGTCGTGGGGTTGCCTGTTTCAAGGCTTGCAACTTTTTTTTTATCGAAATGGAGGTTCTATCCCTAGACTTTGCATCAAAATGATACACAAACCGATTTTTATTTAATAATAAAACATAGATCATCATATCTTACAAGTAAAGAAACACAAAACTTGTATAGAACTTTCTTTTTCTATCAATGTATCGAAACACAACGCTTTTACGTTTTTGCAAAAAGAAAAAAATCTATGCTATATCCCGAGATGTTTTTTATCTATTCCGCTCAAAACCAGGTCATGCTGTGAGGTATACTACACCCTGGCTGACTAAGCATGGCATGCTTTAATTCATATGAAATTGTTCTTTTACTGGTAAATCTTCTTTAGGAAAATAATTGGTTTACATACCCCGTTCTCCGGTGTTTTCTTGCCATGCACGAAAAGCCGTGTGGAAAGAGTCGTGTGTGTGCTCTTCTGTCTCTTCACATAGGACTGGCGGCTCGGCCCCGACCTGGTTGGTAGTCCTCTTTTCTCTCCCTCCCCACAAAGGCCTTGTCATCCCGTGTTCCTCCCCCGACAAGCGCTCCTCCCCGTGTGCGCGCCGCCATCGATCCTCTATCCGGTTACCAGTGGCGGAGCTTGAACGGAATTTAGTGGTGGGTGGGGGTGGGGGGGGGGAGGGACATGGCGCGAGTAATTTAGTGATTTAAAAATACGTTCTATTTACTTTTTTAGGGTAATACGTTCTGTTTACATGATATATGGACTTTTTGGTGAAGATGCAAGCCACTTTAGGCTTGCTAAGAAAAAAAATTCCACACAAGGAATTACGGCATGTGTCACACTTTGCTGTTTTTAGAGGATTATCGCATGGAAATGTTGATCGTTCTCGTACCAGAATTTACCACAAGATCTAAATTTTTTTACGCTTTGCTTTCCCCCCCCCCCCCCCCCCCCCCCCCCCGCTAGTTTCTGTTAATACATCATTTTTGCCCTGCGCTACACAAAATTTGGTTTCATTTTCTTATTTTTTTGTTTTGTTTTTGTTTGCACCCTAAAAATGGGAGAAGAAGCAAAATGTACTCATTTATGGTGGCAAAAGCAAAATATGCAAAAATAAGATTTCCCCATTTTTTGTTTGCTATATCCGTAGCTAGCACGCCGCAAAAAAAGATGAAACTTGAGGAGCCTGCATTTTAGAAACGTTATCAGGAGCACATGCGCCACGGGTGAGAAAACTCTCGGCTGCGCACTTGGCTCAGCTGGCAACACGTAGGAAACTAATCCGCGGCAGATGGATGGTCGGGGCGATCACGTCCGTGGCACGCCAACGGGCCAGCTAGCTCGCACGAACAGAGCCCAAGATCTCGCACGATCGATCCTGGCCGTGGGCCGGACCTCCACCGAAAACCACAGATGTTGCGAGCTCTACGACACGACACTCCGTCTCCGAGCAGTCTATCTGCGAGTGCGACGTGTTGACCTGCACCCATCCACCTGCGTAAAGGTAGCTGCACGGTGTTAAAAGTGCAAAGTCGACGGTCCTGCATTTCGCGTGTGGTACAGTCGAACGCGACGAGAATGTTCCAAAATGCAGTGAGCGTGAAAATGACACGGCCGACACATCTCATTGCCTAACATTTTGCAAATCATGTACTCGCGCCGTCTCATATTAAGTGTCGCATAAATGGATAGAGGGAGTACACTACTACCTAAGCAAGTGGCCTTTTCAGGCAAGATGAGAGGCTACATGGTCAAATCATGCATGTATAGTCCGCAAGAGCATCTCCAACCGGCCACCTAAAATCTCGCCTGAACTCGTTCGAGACGGCCAGAAACCAATCACATAACCGCTCTCTTCAAAGTCAGCCCAAACGTCCGGACAACCCCGTAATCTCGAAACCAAGCTCATACGTGGGGAGGTTTCACTAGTGGAGAGGGATCCTTTTGTCCCAGCCAGTGAGGACCATTAGTCCCGGTTGGCCAATCGGGACATGCCATGCGGGACTAAACGTCAAACCTTTAATCCAGGACTAGCTACGGGACGGGACCAATGGCCCTCCACGTGGCTGCCGCACGTCACGCTGGGGCACACCCTTCAGTCCCGGCCCAGGACTACTGATTCTTTGTCGCTTCTGTGTCGTGGCAGAGATTTTATTTATTTATTTGTTTCTTTCTTCGTTTCTCTACGATGCTACATATAATACCGTACACAAATGTCGGGACTAGAGCCCGTCTATTCGATTGAGCATACAAGATTACGATTGAGAATACAAATATATACAATTTTCATATAGTTACATGGAGATCACACAATTACCGGGACTAGTGACCATCTATTCGATTACACGGGGATCATCAGTAGCAGCGACGACTATTTAAACTAAATAGTCTGGCGTCGTCTACCATATCGGTCATCATAAATCCCGCCAGCTCCTCTGCAATTGCTATTAGACAATGCTCTAGTAGTAGACTACCCCGCATGGCCGCGAACTATATAAGAAATGGAGATCAATATGAATATTAATCATCAAAACAAGAAGTGACGGTAATAAAATAAAATTGTGAATGTATTGCTTACGATGACTCTATAATCTTTCTGCTCTGAGGTAAACATGCAAATGAACTTGTAAACATAGTATCCACATAGATGCGTCCCCGGTGGCTGCTGTGCGCACTTTACGAGAATATAATTAAATCAACATAATAATCTAGCATCATAATTGTATTAAAAAACTAGAAGTAAAGAGTGTGGTCCTATCTCGTACTACTTACCGAGGCCCTCTTAAACGTCAGCTTCTCGTGAGAGATATACTTAGTCACACTCCTGAACTTCTTCCAAACCCTGCCCGACGGAAAAAATGAATGAATGAGTTATTCATTACTTGATATCTCAGGAAATTATCGGGAGAGACCGATATAGGTCGCGATACGTCTGCAACGTATCTATAATTTCTGATGTTCAATATTGATATTATGCCAATAGCTACATGTTTTCTCCCTTCTTTATAGCATTTTTTACACGTTTTCCGGGACTAACCTATTAACAAGATGCCAAGTGCCAGTTCCCTGTTTTCTGCTGTTTTTGATTTAAGAAAAGCTGTTCTGGAAATATTCTTGGAATTGGACCCCACGAATCCCGAAGTTCCTATTTAACCCGGAAGCATCCAGAAGTCCGAAGAGGAGTCGAAGACGGGCACCAGGGGGCCCTCACCATAGCCAGGCGTGGCCCCCTCCTGGCCCCTTGGTCGCGCCTGGGGGTGGTGAGGCCGCCCTGGTGGCCCACCGATGTCGCCCTTTCACCTATTTATTCCCCTCCGAAGGAAAACCCTAGGTACCTGATAAAAAATCCCCGAAAAGTTCAGCAGCCGCCGTCGTCGTCAATCCTAGATCAGGAGGGTTCTGAAGCTGTCTCCCGGCACCCTGCCGGAGAGGAGATCATCACCGGAGGCCTCTTCATCACCATGCCTGCCTCCGGAGTGATGTGTGAGTAGTTCATCCTTGGACTACGGGTCCATATATAGCAGTAGCTAGATGGTTGTGTTCTCCTCCTATGGCTTAATGTTTAGATCACGTCAGCTTCCTCACATGATCGAGATTGTTCTTATGTAATTCTACGTGATGTGTTTGCTGGGATCCGATGAATATTGAACTTATGCCAAGTTGATTTTAGTCTTTATTGCATATGTTATTTGTGATCTTGCATGCTTTCCGTTGCTAGTGGTTGCTCTGGCCAAGTAGTTGCTAGTGACTCCAAGAGGGAGTATTTATGCTCGATAGTTGGGTCCATGCCCCCTTTTCGCTTGTGCTCGAGTAACAGAATCGTGACGGAGGGAGGATGTGGTGTTGCCACTAGGGAGAAACCAACGGTGTGAGTGCCCGCGTGCACAATCATTGCTTACATTACACACATTGCTTAATGCGATTATCTGTTGCTTGCAACTTAATACCTACGGGGGTTCGGATGATAACCTGAGGGTGGATATTAGTGATAGATGCAGTTGGATTGCGGTTTATGTATATTGTTGTAATGGCCGCACTAAATATCATAGTAGTCACCATGTCATGAATGTGCACTACGGTGCAACCTCTATTTGTCAATTGTCCAGCTGTAATTTGTTCACCCAGCATGCTATCTTTTATGGAGAGACATCACTAGTGAACCTATGAATCCCGGTCCATTTTGCTATACTATAAACAAACCACTACAATTCCCTGCTTTCTTTGCTTACTGCAAGCATACACCATTTTCCACACTATACGTCTAATCTTTGTTTTCAGCAAGACCGGTGAGATTGACAAGCTCACTGTACCGTTCGGACAAAGTATTTTGGTTGTGTTGTGTGCAGGTTCCGCGTTGTTGCTGACACCGGTGTGGCGCCATCACCACCGTCAGTGGCATCAACCTTCTGAAGATCCTCTTTCTCCTACTGGATTGATAACCTTGGTTCTTAACTGAGGGAAATTCTTACCGCGGTACTCATCACACCCTCCTCTTGGGGTTCCCAACACGCCATCACAAGTATCAAGAATTTCTGGCGCCGTTGCCGGGGACTTAAAATTCATCACCATCAAGAAGTCTCCCCGTCAAGGCACCATCAAGCCGTAGCAAAGAATTTCTGGCGTTGTTGCCGGGGAGAAAGAATTCTTCTAGCAAGGGGAGTCTCTCACTCTCAACCTCTTTATTTATTTTTATTTTTATTTTTGTCTTGTTTTGCTTCTTTATATCAAAAACACAAAAAAATTAGTTTACTTCATAGATGTTATTTTTTCTTTTCTGCAATTAGTTTAATCTCTAATCATGATTCTACCCAAGTTTACCTTGAAAGACGTACCAATAGGTAGCGGTGATATAATTGGGAAAGATAATATTGGAGAGGTCTTTAATTATGTTAGTAAGCACAAAGAATTTGAGGATAGATCCTTAGCTGAACTTGCTCCAGATTATGAAACCACTGCAGCATCTCTAGTTCGTATGCTGGAAGCTAGGTTTGTTAACCTTAATCCCATAATACAACAAATGTTTCTCAACCTTGATAACATTAAGGATAGCAAAAAAAGAGAGTTTATTCTAGAAACTTTGTTTAAAGAATTTGGTGATGTTGCCAACTTGCCATTGAGGCTAGAAAAGTTTTTAACCGATTTGAGATGTCAGGCTCATGTGTAGATGTTAATAGAACACCGGGTAAAGCCAATGATAAGAAAATTAAAATACCAATACCCTTTAAATTGGTAGGAATGCATGAAGCTCTAGAAAAGAATTTTGATTGGATTGTTCCTGCAAACCCATTTGATGAAAGTAGTTTGCCTGAAAGTGCTGATAAAGGGACATCTAAAACTTCTATAGATGAAATACAATTCATTGTTGAGGAGATTTCTAAGCTTAATTTTGATGCTTCTTCACTTGAAAATACTTGAGTTGTTTTCTATGCCTAGCTGAAAGGCGTTAAAGAAAAGCGCTACCGGGAGACAACCCGTTTTATTTCTCCGTTTTCAACCCGTTTTCCGTCGTTTCATTATGTGTGCTTTGCACTTGGGTGTTGTCTATTTCCTTAGCAACCCCGCTGTATCTATTATTTTGTGTCTTTGTTGAGCCAAGTAAAGCCTCTAGTGGGAAGTTCAGACCATATTTCGGATATCTGCGCAGGAAACAGATTTCTGCTGCCCACTGTTAAATTCGTATAAAATCACAGAAAATTCAAAATGACCTGAGGTTTTTTGTGCGTAATCCTGGGCTATGTACGTAAAGTTTCTTAGTTGAACACTTTTTGATTTGAGCAACAGAAGATTTTCGAAAAAAATCATCTTTACCTGCTATCCCGTTTTGACAGATTTCTGCCAATAATTGCATTTGCATCTTAATCTCTTTCTTTTGGTGTTATTTTGAGAAAAAGAGTTCTAAAAGAAGTTGTGACAGTATCTAATGTGTTTATGAGTGTTAGTCTTGTGTTTAAGCTGAACCATGTGAATTTATTATTTCGATTGCACTATCGTTGCTAATGAAGATTGTGAGAAGTTTGGTTTGAAGGAAGTTTTCAAGGGTCAAGAGAAGAGGATGATATGACGTAATCAAGAAGAGTGAAGAGAATAAGCTTGGGGATTCCCCGGTGGTACATCCCAGCAAATTCCAAGAAGACTCAAGCATCTAATCTTGGGGATGCCCAAGGCATCCCCTTCTTCATAGACAAAATTATCAGGTCACTTCTAGTGAAATTATATTTTTATTCGGTCACATCTTATGTGCTTTACTTGGAGCATCTTTTATTTTTGTTTTCAGTTTATTTTGATTTTTGCAATAAGCTTGGTTGGACCCCAGCATTCTTTTATTGGAGATTGACACGCTCCGCCTTTTCATGGGAATACTTTGTATTCTTAATCTTTGTCTGACTGCTGCATTTATTTAGCTCATGTTTTGCATGCATATCTTATTTAGAGTTCTTAGTACTCTCTAGTTTTCATTGCTATATGCTTAGAGAGAGTTTTTGTTGTCATATATATGTGCTTGGTTGAGAATAGAAATGCTTATGGTAGTTGGTATAGTGGAAAAATTTGCATGGTCTTGTAGATCACTAAACTGCTTCACTTGAATCACTGTTGTTGTTTTGAGATATTAATTTGCTTAATGGATAAACGGGAAGGACTAGTAAGTAGAAAATTTTAATGGTTGGTCTAAGAAGCTTGAAAATATGCCACACTTAAAATTATCAGCGGATAGAAACAATGGTATATGATTGCTACGAGTGATACATTTCTGATCGGCCTTTTGTTACGCGCTACGGTCGGGGTAGCTAACAGTGACTTGTCACTGCCACGGACCCTCTTGGATTGATTTGCATTGTGCCTTGTAAAGATGATTTGCTTGCTGCAACCTTTTAAGTCGTGAGTCTGTGTTGCGGTTCCTGTCACTTCCACCATCCATATTTGCTAACCTCTTCGGTACTGTGCATTGCCCTTTCTCACATTGAGAGTTGGTGCAAACTTCGCCAGTGCATCCAAATCCCGTGGGAGGATTTTGTTCTCCTACACATAAGCCCATATATTCTTCCTCAAAACAGCCCCCATACCTACCTATCATGGCATTTCCATAGCCATTCCGAGATATATTGCTGCACAACATCCACCTCCATTATGATACTTCATGATGAGCTTCATGGTTATTTATGCATACTGCTACACTGGCAGGAGCATGCAGTTGGATACATCAGAGATATTCCATTATGAGTTATGAGTACTAAAAGTGTGATGATTCATTGTAATATAGGATGTTTCCCCTACCGCTGAGGATATATAAAAAAATAAAAATAAATGAAAAAGCCCAAAAAAAGGGCCAAAGAGAGAATAAAGAGAGAGGGGGCGCATCACTATCCTTTATACCACACTTGTGCTTCATGTTTAGCACCAATGCTTCAGTTTGGAGAAAGTTTTATATTATCATTCATTCATAACTATGTGGAGAATTTTACATGCATTATAGAACTTGGCTTGTATATTCCAATGATGAGCCTCCTCAAATGAGCTCTAGGTCTTTGTGAGCAGGCAAGTTGGATGCACCCCCTGTCGAATATGCATGTCAACAAGTCCCTCGGATGAACCGATAGGGTTTCGAGTAAGAGAACGAGTAGGCGCTGGTGACAATCGTCGGCTAACAGGAGGGCAAGATTTACCCAGGTTCGGGGCCCCTCGTAGAGGTAAAACCCTTACTCCTCCTTCTGTCGATCTGTATTAACGAGTAGATCGGTTACAATGGGGGATGCTTAGGTCAAAAGTATGATCTCGATCTCAAGGCTTTGATGGTGCGGTATTGCTTGGTCCCTCCCCCAGTAGTTCTTCCGGCTTTATATAGGTAGCTAGGTCTCAAACCTTACCCGGGGGATAAAAACCCTAACCTAAAGTCGGTTACAAGTTTCCTTTCTTAACCCGCAAGGCTTTGCGGGTGGGCCTTGATTGGGCCTTCTAGAACAGTCCACGACGTCTTCCTTGGAGCTTGGGTCTTGGGCCTTAGACCGGGTAAGCTCACCCGATAGGTCCAGGATCCATCCCTTCGTCAGTAGCCCCCGAGCGTTTACTCGGCTGAGAATATGTCGGGTAGACGCTCAAAGTTTGTCTTGATTTCCTTTCGACTGGTGACTTCAATCGTTTGAAGAGGGTGTGTACCCTGTATGCGATGCATTTCTTGTACTCGAGTATAAAAGTGCCTGTGTGTTGGCTGTTTTCGCAGAAGGATGTGGCTCAGTTGCTTGGCTCTCCCGAAAGCTCAGGGCCAATTAATTGCATCTAGGGCAAAAACAGTTCTGGCCTACGCAGATTGGAGACCTCCGACTCGAATCTGGTGAGGTGATCATTCCGACTGGGCCGTGGAGGTCTTACCGAGTCGAACTTAACCTAAGAGGGTACCCGGCGCGTCCGCTAGGATTTTTCTTCGTGTTGTTGACACGGAAATATACCGAGGACGCAGCTTGAGTGCGATTCCAGGCCCTCAAAAAAGATCTTTTGGATCTTACGTTCGTATCGAGAGGATATGGCATCCGGATGTGCCTAGTTGGCCGAACTATCCAGGGTAAAGATGTGTATACATCGTGTGTTAGAGTGGCTGGGACCGCTCACCCGCGAATATCTCCTCGCGAATTTGCGAGTAAAGAATTTTTCCTTGTTGCATTAACGCGTAAGGATTTTTGCATTTGTGTTTTCCTGTCCATACCAGAGAAATTTCTTGTATGGAAGCCTTGTTGTGCCTATACGAAAGAAATTTCGTGTCAAGGGCTTTTATGCGAAAGAGTTTTCACGTCTTGATGTGTCCATACGAAAGAAATTTCGTGTTATGGAGTTTATGCGAAGGAATCTTCGCGTCTTGATGTGTCCATACGAAAGAAATTTCGTGTTTAGGATTCTACCCGAGGAAATTCTCGGGCTTGATGAGGTACGCAATGCTAGTGCTAAACATGATAACGATCTTGTTGGCATCATCTGCCCTCTGGCTCAGCAATTCGCGGGTAAGTTGTACTTGATTTTTGCTGCGAAACAATTTTGATTGGCTATCTTGGGAGATTACGGTGTCCTTTTGTAGATATCCTTGGTGCTGCACTAGAGCTTCCTGGAAGTCGGCGATTGGATGCTTTGACGGACTCCTACTCCCAGCTTCAGAAACACGCAAGAGGGATCTGCCCCCTCGTTGGCAAAGCCATTCGAGTGTTGACGCAATTCCACGAGCGCCTTCTGGTAGATGCTGCGGTTCCTCCTACGCTGGGCGGCCTTCTGAAGGTTTTCCTGGAGGGTGATCTTCTTCAGGTTTACTCGGTTGCCCAGTCTGAATGCGGAGCGAAGACTGCTATCCAACTTGCGTTGGCGCACGGAGTCGAGGGCCTGGAGAAGGCGTACTCGAGCCTTCCTTACGACGCCGCGACAGGCAGAAAGGTAGCTTTGTCCTTTTGGCGATCCAGCTGAAGCCCTCGCCAAGAAGCTATCTGAATTGCTTGCCCGCGCTAGTCGCAAGGGACATCCTGCTGCGAGCGCTAGTACCTCTGCCGTTCCATAGGATAGTCTATTTTCACTTTGCCCTTTTGATGTAATGAACCTTGGGATGCATTCCCATATTTTGCTTTTAATCGAAGTGTTCTTTTGATGTCTAAAATGCCTGATTATTGCGACTGAAGCGTTGCGAGCTCCCGATGGGAGTAGCCCCCGAGCACCTGTTAAGTAGGTGGTATATTTCTCGAGTGGGGTCTTGGAGTGTATCTGAACTTGTTTCATTTCCTTCCAGGTTGTGGGTCCTAACGCAGAGTATTCGAGTGGTTCTGCTGCGCGAGTAGATCCCCTTGTTGCTGCTGTTAGTACATTTGCCGGGCTCCGTGATCGTGTCGCAGATGGCAAGCGCAAGCTAATAGCTTTGCGTGGAGTGGCTGATGTGGCTAAGTCAAAGCAAAAATTTGCGGCTGAGCGTGAACAATTCGAGATGGGAGATCTGGCAGTTGTTGCAAAAGACATGCTCTGTAAGCTTGCCAACCCCTAGCACTTTGTTGTTTTATTTTTTTTCACTCTTAACCCTTCGCGCTGTTTTTTGCAGTTGTTGAGCCTGACGGTCCTTGTGAAACTCATTGGGTGGACAACCACATTGTCCATGAAGAAGGTAGCTCGAAGCCGCATGCGAACAACTTCTGGTCTGACCGCAGCCGAGGTTTTGTTTTGGCAACCTTGAAGTACCGGGCTGGCCAGGCGAAGATGCTTGTGGAGTCTTGTCGCGAAGCCTTGTCTTCTGTGCACCGGACGTTCTATCCGCTAGGTATCCTTCGAGAAAGGTTGAGCGACCTGCTAAGAATTTTTGGCCGAGTTGGTGAAGTTCGCGAGTGTGTTCGTCAGCAGCTTATCTGCGGTGCTCAAGTAGCGCTTGCTTTTGTTCGGTTGTGGCATCCCGATGTCAATTTCAATTCTGTGGCTATGCTCCCCAATGCTCCAGTCAATTTGACCCCTCATTATGCAGTCGTGCAACCTGCAGCGGAGGAGATCATTCGACTGACTTCTGAAGAGGTTGATCAGATGCTGGCTGAGAGGACCGCTCCTCATTAGGTGTAATCGTAGGATGTAGATATCCTGTTACCTTGTATAGTTCACTCAAGATTTTATAAGGTGTTTTATAAGGTGTGAACCTTGTTTATACCTTTGTATTTGTAAATTTTCATGTAATGCTTAGTTAGGCGTAGCCCCCGTGCGTTTGGGTGTATATCTGTTGTTTAGCATTGAAAATGAAAAGACACGAATAGCTATGGTTGAGAAACCATGTGTTTTTATTGATATGGCTGAGAAACCATGTATTTTCCTCGATTTTGCGAATAGAATAGTCCTAAGGATAGAACTTGCGGAGATGCGTAACATTCCATGGAATGGAGTAGATGCCACCGGTCTCGGGGTTCTTCAATCGATACGCGCCACCTGGGATAACTTCGTGTATGATGAAGGGTCCTTCCCATGATGGCTCGAGCTTGTGACCTACCTTTTGCTTGAGCTGCAACACCAGATCGCCTACCACGAAAGATCTGTGGCGTATGCGAAGACTGTGGTAATTGCGCAGTGATTGCTGGTGTACCGCCGATCTTGCGAGTGCAATGTCGCGAATTTCATCGAGTGCATCCACGTCTTCTGCGAGTGCTCTGTTCGAGGTTTCTTCGCTGTATGCGACGACTTGGGGTGCGCTAAATTTGACATCTTTAGGTAGGACGGCCTCGGCTCCATACACCATGACAAATGGCGTGTAGTTTGTTGACCGATTTGGCGTTGTGCGAAGACTCCACAGTACTGATGGTAACTCCTCTGCCCAGTGCCTTGCCGCTGGGTTTAGGCGATCGAGTAGCCGCTTATTGAGGCCGGCTAAGACTAACCGGTTGGATCGCTCGACTTGACCATTAGTTTGCGGATGAGCCACTGAGGCGAAACTAAGGGTGATTCCCTTATGTTCGCAGACTTCCTGTGTTTCCTTCGATGTGAAGTTGCTGCCGGTGTCGGTGATGATGTTGTGTGGTATGCCAAACCTGCACACAATGGAGTTAAGGAATTTCACGGCGCATTGGGCGCTGCCGGAGGTGACTGGCATAGCCTCGATCCACTTTGTGAATTTGTCGACTGCTACGAGCAAGTGTGTATATCCTCCGGGTGTCGACTTTCGTAGTGGCCCCACCATGTCTAGCCCCCATTGTGCAAAGGGACATGCGATTGGGATCATGTGAAGTTCAGTGGCAGGGGCGTGTGGCTTGGGCGCGAATCTTTCGCAAGCATTGCACTTGTCGACTAGGTCCTTTGCATCTCTGGCCGCTGTGAGCTAGTAGAATCCTGCTCGGAAAGCTTTACCCACAATCGCCTTCCAGCTGGCGTGGTGTCCGCAATCTCCTTGGTGTATATCTCGCAGCAGTTCTGTGCCATCCTCGGGTGCTATGCATCTCTGCAATATTACTGATATGCTTTGTTTGTATAGCTCTCCGTTGAGCACCCGAAAAGCTTTGCTGCGTCGTACTATGTGTCGAGCCTCGCGAACATCTGCTGGGAGCTGCTTGTTGGACAAGTAGTCGAGGTATTTCTGCGTCCAGACTGGTTCGATCAGAAAAACTTGTCTTGAAATGTTGTTGCTGAGCTCAATCATAGCTGTTTGCGGGCTAACCTCCGTCTCCAATGCTGCGGGTGCTTCTGCTGGTTTTTTGATCTTGACTGAGCGCTTGATCATCCTCTTGAAGTATATTCCAGGTGGTATGGGTGTGTTGGTAGAACCCATGTTCGCCAACTTATCTGCTTCCTTGTTGATGGATCGCGCGATGTGCTTTAGTTCGCACCCTTTGAAACTTCCTTCGAGTAGATTATACATATCTCGGTAGACAACCATGTTTTCTGCAATATCGTCGCATTCTTTCATCGTCTACTGTACGATGAAGTTTGAATCTCCATAGATCATCAGTCAGGTGGCTCCGTAGGCGATTGCCATCTTCATGCCGTGAAGGAGAGCCTCGTATTTTGCATCGTTGTTTGACGCCGGGTCATCGGGTGGAAAATCCAATCGCAGGACGTACTGCAACTTGTCTCCTCTGGGGGATATCAGGACAACCCCGGCTCCAGCTCCTTCGTTTCTCTTCGACCCGTAGAAATACATTATCCAGTTGCTCGTGTATTCTGGAGGGCCTGGCGTTTGCAGTTCTGTCTACTCGCTCAGGAATTCCACGAGTACTTGTGATTTCACAGATTTGCGCCCTGCATATATGATGTCCCAGGCGCCGAGCTCGATACTCCATTTTGCAATTCTTCCTGATGCCATGGGGTTATTCATGATAGTACCGAGTGATGCGTCGTTTAGCACCGTGACGGTATGCTCTTGGAAGTAGTGCTTGAGTTTTCGAGCTGTGAGTACCATGCCATACGCGAGCTTCTGATAATGAGGGTATCCCCATTTGCAGGGCGAAAGCACCTCGCTGATATAATATATTGGCCTTTGGACTCCATACGCCTTGCCATCTTCCGGTTGCTCGACCACGATTGCTGTGGTGATGACTTGATTTGTTGCGGCTAGGTACAAATACATTGGGTCCCGTTCTTGTGGCGTTGCCAGGACACGCCTACTCTTCAATGCTCGCTTGAGGTCTGCGAATGCTTTTTGCGCTTTGGGTGTCCACCTCGAACTTATCCGTTTTCTTCAGTAGCTTGCAGAAAGGTAATGCTTGCTCGCCCAGCCTTGCAATGAATCTTCTTAGAGCGGCTAGTCATCCTGCGAGCTGCTGCACACCGCGGAGATTAGTTGGCGCCTTCATTGTCAGGATCGCTTGGATTTTCTCCGGGTTGGCTTCAATTTCTCGAGCAGACACCAGGTACCCGAGAAGTTGTCCCGCAGGGATGCCAAAGACGCATTTGGTCGGGTTGAGCTTGATTCGGTACGCGTTCAACGCGTCGAATGTTTCTCTGATGTCATCAAGGAGCGTGTCCTCTACTCGAGTCTTGATGACGATGTCGTCAACGTACACTTGTACATTCTTGCCAATGAGCTTGGCGAGGCATTTTTGCATGCAGCGTTGATATGTTGTGCCCGCGTTCTTTAGCCCGAAGGGCATTGTTGTGTAGCAGTAAACACCGTGGGGTGTGATAAATGATGTCTTCTCCTCGTCCTCCTTTTTCATCCTGATCTGATTATAGCCCGAGTAGGCGTCCAAGAAGGAGAGGCGCTGGCAGCCTGCTGTGGAGTCCACGATCTGGTCGATCCGTGGTAGGGGGAAGTTATCCTTGGGGCAGTGCTTGTTCAACGACGTGTAGTCCATGCACAGACGAAGGATGTCAGTATTTTCTTCGGGACCAGCACCGGGTTTGCTAACCAGGTGGAGATCTTTATCTCGCGGATGAACTTTGCTGCGAGTAACCTGTTCACTTCTTCTCCAAGTGCTTTTTGCTTTGGCTCTGAAAACCGTCGGGTTGTCTCCTTCATAGGCTTGGCATCTTTATAAACTTCAAGTGAGTGCTCGGCAAACTCCCTGGGTATCCCTGGCATATCTGAAGGCTGCCAGGCGAAAATTTCCCAGTACTCACGGAGGAGTTCGACGAGCGCGCCTTCCTATGCTGGTGAGAGGGTGGTTGACACCATCGCCGTTTTCATAGACTCGGTCGGGTGCACCTGATATTTTCGAGTGTCGCTGTTTGCGCTGAACTCGAGCTCTGGGACATTCTTTTTGGTGAGAGGCATCACGGAGGGATCCGTGGTTTTTGCTATCTCTTCCAGCTCTTCCTGCATCCCGAAAGATTTGACGATCTCGTTGAACTCGATGTCGCATTTATTGGAATTTTGGAAATCGCCGTCGATGGTGATGGTGCCGTGTTCCCCGGGTAACTCGAGCTTCAGGTATGCATAATGCGGTACTGCCATGAACCTGGCGAACGCTGTTAGGCCAAGAATAGCATGGTACTGTGAGGGCCAGTCGACTATTCTGAAGTCGAGGAATTCTCGTCTGTAATTGCTTCGGTTGCCAAGCACCACCTCCAAATTTATTGTTTCGAGTGGGCGGACTGCCTTCCCTGGTACTATCCCGTGAAAAGATGTCTCTGATTCCGCGAGTCCGTCCAGGTTCCTGTTCATCCTCCGGAGTGTGTCTGCGTAAATGATGTTAATCCCACTGCCTCCGTCCATGAATACTCGGGCAAGTTCATAGTTGCCTATTTGTGCCTGGATAACGAGTGAAGCATGCCCTGGTCGATAGACTCGGGGGGGATGGTCCTCCTTGGAGAAAATTATCGGCTGGTCGGCCATCTTCAAATACTCGGGTTGGGATGGTGGTGCCTGGACGACCATGAATACTTGTCGAGTGTTTGTTTTCTGGGCCCTGCGGGACGGGCAAACTTTCTGTATCATCCCTAGGAGTCCTGCTGGGTTCGGGTATCCGTTGGCTCCTTGGTTTGCGGCGGGTCGCGCTGGTAGCGCGGCTAGCACTGTGTTTTGGTTTCCTGGTGGAGGTAGGGCTTGCGGCGGGTGGACTCCCCGAGTTCCCCCTCCCGGGAGCTGCGGGTAGCCCTGATTGACTGCTGCTCTGTTTTTCTTTGAGAAAGCCTCGTGGGTGTCAAGAAACTTTCGGAAATCCTTGAGAAGGTGTGTTGCCTTAGTTTTGCGAGTGCGCTTATCTGTAAATAGATGTAGCGTACAGTAACCATCGAGGTCCTCCTCGGGAGTTTTGTCCTCTGGCTTTGGTTTCCACTCGCGATTTCCGCGATATCCGCTGTCGCGATTTCTCGTGCATTCTGCTGCCACCATTTCCTCCCGATCATCGCGTTCGTAATTCTTTCTCCTTTTCTTTCGACCATGGCGATCATCCTCTTAGTGTTGGTGATGATGCTTTCTCATTGCGCACCGCGTCCTCGCCGTTGGCCCATCTGTCGGCTATGGCCATCAGTTCTCCAATGGTTTTGGGTGCGGCCCATCTCAGTTCTTCCCGGAAGGAGGTCTGCCGAGCTCCTTTGGCGACCGCTTCGACTGCAACTTCTTCTGATATATTTCCTGCTGTATTTCTAAGTGTGGTCCATCGCCGAATATATTCGCGAGTAGACTCGCCACTTTTCTGCTTGCAAGCTCGTAGTTCCTCGATGGCCGCAGGTCTTTTGTATGTTGCCTGGAAGTTCTTGCAGAAGTCGAAGGTTAGATCATCCCATGACTTGTAGCACGCCTTTGGTCTTCCTTCGAGCCAGCTGCACGTGGCGCCTACAAGGTGTAGGTTAAGGTACTGCATAGCCGTGTTTTTGTTCCCACGTTGGCATTTTACTGCCATGAGGTAATCTGACAACCAGGCTTGTGGCTCTAGCGATCCGTCGTGTTTTTGCACCTCTGAAGAGAGCTTAAACCTCTTGGGCAACGGTGCCTTGCGGATGTCGCGAGCAAAGCCTAAGGCTCCGCAGACCTCTTCGTCGGAAGAGGTAGATGGGGAACGCGCGCGGTTCCTGGCCGCTCGAGTTTTGTCAACTTTGTGCTGAGCGATTTCTTATCGCGCATTGTATCCAGGCTCGTCGGGATTGACGTCTCTCCGCGGCTCCTTGCTGCGGTGTCGTGAGCTACTGCCATGACGTCGTGGGCTGCGATCTCGATCCCTCCGCGGGCTGCGATCCCGACCTCTCCGCGGGCTATGATCCCGACCTCTCGGGCTGTCGTCACTGTCACTCGGACTATCTCCGCGTTGTCGAGCTTCTTTTCCTCGCGCGCGACGAGGCTACTTCTCCTTCTTGGGTGACGTGCTCCTGCGTCCGTGAGGTGCTTCTTTATCTTTTTACACAGCCGCCTTCCTGCGGTCGTAAGCGGCGATTCGTGCGGCTGCCATGCCTAGCCCCTTCTGGACTTGCATGTATTGCTCTGCGCGGGGGTCGTTCTCCCCTAGTTGGTTTGTTTGCAGGTAGGTGGCTGCAGCTAGTACTGCGGCGGCGGGAGTCGTCGGGTGCACGTTGCCATCCTCGTCGACGTGCATAAGGGAGGCCTCGAGTGACCTACTGATCCCAGTTAAGGATTCGCCATCCATAGTCGCGGTTCTTGAGACGTGTCTTTTTCTCCCGGGATGGTCCCGACAGAATGTGTCTTCGAGAGCGCTGCACGGTGTTGACTAGACTCGTCTGCTAGCTTTCTTCGTTCAGCCAGGTCTTTTCGAGTTTCCTTGATCAAAGTTGCTGCTCTCACTAGGTGGTAGTGGTATGCAATCATGTCTTCGTGAGGGGCTCCGGCTTCGAGTGGTTTGCTTGTGCGGATGGCCTCCTTTGCCCGATCCCAAGCGGGTCGCGATATGCTGTTCCCTTGCACCGTCTTCAGTTTCTTCGGGTGGTTCTCCTGATCCTGCCATGCAAACCTGAGCCAGATATGGCTCGCGGGTCCTAGGCGCAGTTTGGAAAGCTTTCCTGACCCAAGAAGGTTCCTCTGTGGAGAGGGTATGGAAGTTGCGGGTGTTGAGGCGGATAGATTCGCCGCTTTTTGCTATGTCGTGATCCGCGTAGTTGGGCCGTGAGTCGACAGCTCCTGGGCTTGAGATCGACTCCGAGCCCGATCCGTCAAGATCTGATTGCTCGGGGAACTGTAGAATTCCTTCTTTGTCGGCGTAGAACTTGAAGCTCCCGAACGTCAGGGTGATGCTTTTCTCCAATTGGCTGAACACCGGGCGTGATTCCGGCGAGTGAGGGGTGAGGACGACCGACCCGATGCGGATCGGATCGGTTGGAGTCGAAATTCCGGGGTTCCAGCGTGAGTTGTTGGTCGATGAGGCCGAAGATGCCGGAGATCCAGCGCCCGCCGTTCCCACAGACGGAGCCAATTGTCGAATATGCATCTCAACAAGTCCCGCGGATGAACCGATAGGGTTTCGAGTAAGAGAACGAGTAGGCGCTGGTGACAATCGTCGGCTAACAGGGGGCAAGATTTACCCAGGTTCGGGGCCCTCGTAGAGGTAAAACCCTTACTCCTGCTTCTGTCGATCTGTATTAACGAGTAGATCGGTTACAATGGGGGATGCTCACGTCGAAAGTATGATCTCGATCTCAAGGCTTTGATGGTGCGGTATTGCTTGGTCCCTCCCCTGGTAGTTCTCCTGGCTTTATATAGGTAGCCAGGTCTCAAACCTTACCCGGGGGATGCAAACCCTAACCTAAAGTCGGTTACAAGTTTCCTTTCTTAACCCGCAAGGCTTTGCGGGTGGGCCTTGATTGGGCCTTCTAGAACAGTCAACGGCGTCTTCCTTGAAGCTTGGGTCTTGGGCCTTAGACCGGGTAGGCTCACCGATATGTCCAGGATCCATCCCTTCGTCACCCCCACTAGTTCCATTGGAGATCTTTTATACACTTATAGATCTATGTGCATCTGTTATGTGGCAATCCCTACTCCTTGCATAGCTTCGGTTGTAAGACTTTCTCTTTTCTAATGACCACTTTCAACTTTATGAGCCTTTCTTCCATTGACCTTCCAAACCCCCCATAATGTTCTCTTTGCCATAACATCCCGGTGCCAAGGACCAACGCAGAACACTTGCTTGTTTTTAGTGCGCAAATAGTTTAAGATTCAAGCATTGCATCGTGTGGAAAGCTTGACTTGATCCTAACAAGGGTTGTGAAGATCGTTTGACGTGCATGATATTGTTGTTCTTGAAAGGTTAAATCATCTCTAATAAACTTTGCACGGTTGATAGTCTTTTAGTATTGATTCGTTAAAAGTTTTACTTCTTTCTTCTTTGTTTATGCATTACTTGTTGATATCAAATATAGATCACAGCTTTAGTTCATTTGATCCTAGTTTACATGCTCTGCTTTACATATTATGATCAAAATTGTGTGGTAGCATGTCACCTCAGAAATTATTTTGTTTTATCGTTTACCTACTCGAGGAAGAGTAGGAACTAAGCTCGGGGATGCTTGATACGTCTCCAACGTATCTATAATTTCTGATGTTCCATGTTGATATTATGCCAATTGCTACATGTTTTCTCCCTTCTTTATAGAATTTTTTACACGTTTTCCGGGATTAACCTATTAAGCAGATGCCAAGTGCCAGTTCCCTGTTTTCTATTGTTTTTTATTTCAGAAAAGTTGTTCTGGAAATATTCTCGGAATTGGAACCCATGAATCTCGAAGTTCCTATTTTCCCCGGAAGCATCCAGAAGTCCGAAGACGAGTCGAAGACGGGCACCACGGGGCCCTCACCATAGCCAGGCGCGGCCCCCCTTGGCCGCGCCTGGGGGTGGTGAGGCTACCCTGGTGGCCCACCAACGTCGCCCTTTCGCCTATTTATTCCCCTCCAAAGGAAAACCCTAGGTACCTGATAAAAAATCCCTGAAAAGTTTCGTAGCCGCCGTCGTCGTCAACCCTAGATCAGGGTAGTTCTGAAGCTGTCTCCCGGCACCCTGCCAGAGAGGAGAACATCACCGGAGGCCTCTTCATCACCATGCCTGCCTCCGGAGTGATGCGTGAGTATTTCATCCTTGGACTACGGGTCCATAGCAGTAGCTAGATGGTTGTCTTCTCCTCCTATGCCTAAATGTTTAGATCTCGTGAACTGCCTAACATGACCGAGATTGTTCTTATGTAATTTAATGTGCTGTGTTTGCTAGGATCCGATGAATATTGAACTTATGCCAAGTTGATTATAGTATGTATTGCATATGTTATTTGTGATCATGCATGATTTCCGTTGCTAGTGGTTGCTCTGGCCAAGTAGTTGCTAGTGACTCCAAGAGGGAGTATTTATGCTCGATAGTTGGGTCCATGCCTCCTTTTCGCCTGTGCTCGAGTGACAGAAACGTGACGGGGGAGGATATGTTGTTGCCACTAGGGAGAAAACAGCGGTGTGAGTTCCCGCGTGCACAATCATTGCTTATATTACACAAATTGCTTAATGTGATTATCTGTTGCTTGCAACTAATACCTAAGCGGGTTCGGATGATAACCTGAAGGTGGATTATTATTCATAGATGCAGTTGGATTACGGTCTATGTATATTGTTGTAATGCCCGCACTAAATATCATAGTAGTCATCATGTCATGAATGTGCACTACGGTGTAACCTTTATTTGTCAATTGCCCAGCTGTAATTTGTTCACCCAGCATGGTATCTTTTATGGAGAGACACCACTAGTGAACCTATGAATCCCGGTCCATTTTCCTACACTGTTAAAAAAACCACTACAATTCCCTGTTTTCTTTACTTACTGCAAGCATACACCATTTTCCACACTATACGTCTAATCTTTGTTTTCAGCAAGACCGGTGAGATTGAAAACGTCACTGTACCGTTGGGACAAAGTATTTTGGCTGTGTTGTGTGCAGGTTCCGCGTTGTTGCTGACACCGGTGAGGCGCCATCACCACCGTCAGTGGCATCAACCTTCCGAAGATCCTCTTTCTCCTACTGGATTGATAACCTTGGTTCTTAACTGAGGGAAATTCTTATTGCTGTACTCATCACACCCTCCTCTTGGGGTTCCCAACACACCATCACAAACATCAAGAATTTATGGCGCCGTTGCCGGGGACTTAAAATTCACCATCATCAAGAAGTCTCCCCGTCAAGGCACCATCAAGGCGTAGCACTTACGTTGAATCTATAATCTTTCTTCTCTGAGATAAACATGCGAATAAATTTGCAAACGTAGTATCCACATAGATGCGTCCGCGGTGGCTGTTGTGCGCACTTTACGAGAATAGAATTCAATCAACATAATAATCTACCATCATAATTGTATTAATAAACTAGAAGTAAAGAGCGTGGTTCTATCTCGTACTAGTTACCAAGACCCTCTTAAACGTCAGCATCTTGTGAGAGATATACTTAGTCACACTCCTGAACTGCTTCCAAATCCTGCCCGACAGGGAAAATGATTGAATGAGTTATTCATTACTTGATATCTCAGAAAATCATCGGAAGAGACCAATATAGTGCGAGAATGACTGAAATTACCTCCGAAGCATGTCCTGCATGCTGCGGAACTGTTCCATGTTTCTCTTTAATGGGTTGTAGACTTCAACTATTCCCTTATCAATGAATGTCTAGGAGAATCCAGTGGAAGCTGCACACATTTATATATACGTCAGTAACTCATCAATTACACTTAACATCGAGTGAGAGCAAAAGTGGATGGATACACAACAGAGTATGACCCTCCCCTGAAATTGTAAGGAAACAGTATGTGCTCACAGAAATGTTGCCCCGTTAGAAACCTTAAAATGTTTCCCGCCGTCCCATCGGAAATCTCGCTAGCGTCTTTATATGTACTTTATCTAGGTCAATGAACCCAACATTAAAGATCTTCCTACTTTTACAGGTCAGGGTCTTCATTCTGCATAATAGAGTAAAAACGGATATAATAAGAATAATTACATGCGACGAAATGAACAACTTATATGTAGACAATGAATCCAACAACTTATAGACAATAGAAACCCATGAGAGATTTGTCGAGGGTTTCAAAATTATACAACTGGAAGATTTCTTCACATTCTACATGGATCTCCTCGGGTCGGAAGTAGTACTCCCGTGGAACTTTCGCCACGATCATTTTTCCGTTGGCTCTAAAGTACCATTCATGAAAATTACGCATATGTGTTGGTAGTTGTTGAAACTTCTCTTTGCTGACCAAAGACTCCCCTGGGACATATGTAGGCTTAGGGGCTACAACAGCCCTGGATAACTTGTCGTCTTGGGAACCTAGCAAGTCAGCAACACTCACACCCATGACGGCCGCCCACTTCGCAGCTTCTTCCATATTTATATGCATACCACTCCTATTGGATAACACCAAGAGGGGTGAGATCGATTGTTTGGCCTGTTGTCCGAGTTGTGGAACGTCTGATATTTTCCCGCTTGCTTTTTTTAGTTGATTTGGTCCCGCTCGCACTTCCACTTGCTTTGGTTTTGCTCACTTCCTTCTGAAGAGTGCGTAGATAGTCATCTGGCTTATGGTGCAAGTCATACTGAAATTTTGTGGTAAAAAAATAATGTCCGTATTTTTTCTGCTTCTCGGTGTATACCGGGCGGGGCTCGGGTTTCTTATTTTGTAACTGCGCATTTTTATGGGCCTTTGCGATTGTAGCGTTTCGTCAGTTAGATCGTAAGGTCTGATTGGAAGATTCGGATGAGGTACCTTTGGTAGGGGCGACAGTTTTCTCTTTGGGATCCGTCGGGTAGAACTCATCGATGGAGCGTCTTCGGCACGCTTCCACTTAGTTTCCTTAGGGGAGGAGGCGGCGTCGGCGGCGAAGACGGCCGACACAAGTACGACAGTGGAGATCGAGATGGACTCGCGCTGTGGTGAGAGTAGTCATGCGGTGGGCTTCTTAGATGTGATGGAGGTGTAGGTGACCTGCGACGACTCGGAGGCCGTGTTGTCCTTGGTGCCGAGCTTGGAAGCTTGATGTAGTTCTTGACCAATAGAATGATGCCACCCAGTACTTCTCCGAGTGTCCTCTCACCTTCAGGCACAAGGTTGTCAAGCTCCAGATCACGAAACCCCGTTACGATTTCATCCACACCGACTTTAGCATGGCCAGCTGGAATCTCACGGCCATGCATGCGTGCGTTAGGTGGACAAGGTAAAGCATATCTGACAACCACCTTCATGGATACGTTCTTTAGTTTTTTATGGAGCTCACAACATACTGAATCATTTATTCCATCCACGGGGTAGCCGGGGCCTCCCTCTATCCTCCGTGCATTGTCAGCTGGGACCTCCGAGTCAGCCACGCTGCTTTTCCGCTGAGATGGGTCGGCGGTAATATCGAGTGCAGGATCTTGTAGGCGCACTGCTCCTTTAAGTTCATCTATCTGCTGCTGCTGATGGTTAATTATGTCAACCAGCTGGTTTAACTTCTCTCTAACCTCCTCTTGTTTTCGCTCCTTTGCTCTCGTTTGGCTTCTATAAGTTTCTATGTCTTTGGCAAACGCAAGCCACCACGGAGTCTTGCCAAGGCCTCGTGCTCGTCCTCCGTGTTTGTCACTCCCGAGGTCTAGTGTCAGCAAGTCTTTCTCTCTATCTGGACGGAAGTTTAACTTGCCCTCTTTAATTTCTTGCACCACCTTGATCTAATTTTGTCTGGGTACTCTAATCCCGTCACTACAAACAAGGTCCCCTGTTGTTTCGTCATATGAACCCCCATGCGCAAGGAACCAATTTCTTTCCCTCAATTCCCAATCTTCACGCATCAGTTCAGGGGTCCCTTTATCAAGCAGCTCTTACTCTTTTCTATCCCACTTTGGCATGGCCGTTTCGTAGCCCACTGGCCCCAAGTTATGGTGATATTTCTTCTTATCAACATTTTTCTTATTCTTTACGGTCATGGCCTTGGCATCTTCGGAGTCCTTGTACTTCTTAAATGCATCCCAGTGATTCGCCTGCTTTGCTAGATAGACTTCGAATACTGGAGTAGTATTTTTCTTCTGATAGTCTTGCCATAATCTTTTCTTCCACACCCAAAATAGTTCGGCCATCTTCTTGAGAGCCCGCTGCTTGACTTTCTCCTTCAATTTTGCAGTGTCTGCAGAATCCTTACATTCTAGCAGGGTGAAATGTGACATGACGTCATTCCAAAGACCCTCTTTGTACCTCTCCGCGACATAGTCACTATCGTTCGCCCCTTTGCGCTTATTCCACTCTCGAACGATGATCAGAAAATTATCCCTAATCAGAAATCTGCATTGTTTCCTGAATACATCGGCACACTTCTTGGGTTCTTTCGGTTCGCCCGTAGTGGCTATGACCTTAAATGTATAATGCGTAGATGCGGCCAACTTTTTGATCGGGCCTAGTTTGGAAGATTTGCTCGATGTGGAGGCCTAAGAGAAGAAACATTTGTCAGTTTATATATATACAACTTAAGTGTAAAGCATCTACAGATCGCCCAACTTCATATATATACCTCGTCGGACTTTGTTAAGGTTCCACCGTCTTCTCCATCATCGGAGTGATCGCCTTCTCCATCATTGGAGCCGCAGGCTCCATCCTGTCGCTCGAACTCCATTCCATCGCCGGAGGGGTTCTGATACGATGAAGGAGATTCGGCTGGATCAGCATCTGTGGCGTCGTGGAAAATATCCTCGAGAATTTCTTTATGTGCTAGGTCTCTGTGGATTGGACTAGGTGGATCCATAGTTTCTGCAAAATTCACACACAATATTAGAGTCATATAGTGTATCTTTGATTTTCAAAATATGAAAATATTAGTATCAATCTAAACAATATGATAACTCTAGTATTACTAAAATCAAAATATCACTCTAAACAAATATGATAACTCTAATACATAGCTAGTGTCCATTTTTATTCAACCACAAGAATAATCCAGTTACATAGCTAGGGTCCATTTTCCACTAGAACCCTAATACATCACGAATAATATCACCGATACATCTCGCATGCATGCATGAACGGATGAACCTTTCAACCTAACTATGATCGGGTCCTTAGCCGCGAGGTGCCAAGCCACCGGCGCTGCGCACCCAAAGAGAAGGAACCCTCACAGGATCGAAGCCGACGTGATGCGGAACCCGATATCCCACAAGTATAGGGGATCATGTGTAGCCTTTTCGACAAGTAAGAGTGTCGAAACCAACGAGGAGCTAAAGGTAGAATAAATGTTCTCTCAAGTTCTATCAACCACTGATACAACTCTATGCACACTAGACGTTTACTTTATCTAGGAAAGAATAATAGGGCAATAATACAGGTATAAGAGATAGCTATGCAAGATAATAAATACAAGAAAGTAAATGTTAGTGCTGCAGCAATAAAGTATACTAAGTAATCATAAACTAACAGTACAATGAGTGTGGAAAAATGGTGGTAATTGTGGTGGATGTTTCCAAGATTAATTAGTGAAGATATCAGGTTCATTGTCTTCGATGCAGTTTTCTATGCGGGAGAGGCAAAGCTAACAAGCTCTCACTATCCAATGATTGCAAGTACTTATGATTGGAACTCTAGCAAACATCCGTAACTACTAGAAGATATATTAAGGTAAAAATGCTCAACCATAGCCTTAAGTTAATGGTCCCCTTACTCCCATACGTGCAACTAACCGGTTTGACTCCTTAGGTTTTCATCAATCCGGCTGAACTACACCCCTTCCTTTGCACATACTACTAATCCTATGGTGTTGATCCAAGCGCGCACAAATATAATGGACACCAAAGGACATTACCATATCAACATACAACTCTAATGAACCAAAGACAATCAACCAAGCAACCAAAAGACAAATAAACTACTCAAACATGACATAGATCGTATGATAAATATTATAGCATCAAACACCATGTTTACATAGAACGGTACAGAGGTTTGTGGGAGGATGAACCACTGAATACAAAGAGGAGATGATGATGGAGGTTTTGGTGAAGGTGGCATCATGGCGGAGAGGATGGAGAAGGGGCAGCACGTGAGGTGCAGGGCGGCGCCGGCGGCCGGCGGCGGCGCAGGGGGCTCCTCCTGCGCCGGTCGGCCATCATGGGGGAGCGCCGCCCTTTAGCCCCCTTCCTCCATGGCTTCATGGTTCTGTATATGATCCCTCCCCCATGGAGATGAGACGATGTGGGGAGGAAAAATTCATGGCTTTTGTTGGTTGCCCCAGAATTAGGATTTTCCTCTCCTTATATGTGATGGGGCAATGCTCCCCGGCCCTCCGATGGATGAACCCTTGATCCAAAGGCTCTTGGGAACCTCTAGAACCTTCCTAGGGATCCCCTCTCAGCCCCAAAGTCGTGGCTTGGCCGAATCCATCAAATATGGTAAGAGTTGGACTCAATCCCGTCACCGATTCCCGTAATCCCGTAATCAGATATATATCCTCCAGTAAAATGGGTCCACAGGTCGCATACAAACTCCGGCTGGGCTGTTCTTGGGATTAAATGAAAGGAATGGAAATGGTCACAACTTTGTAGGAAATTTGATCTTTAGTTGACGTTGTCTTTGGGGGTAAAACTGATGATCTCTAAAAACTGCTAGTGGACAGATTTCAGGAAAGTCTAAGTCTTTTTCCAACAAGTCTCCTTTTGTGTTTTCTTGTTAATTCCTACACATCAAAGAGTAAAACAAGAACATTATGCACTCTTGCAACTATTAATAGGTTAGTCCAAATAGATCAAAAAAATTATATAAAAACAAGTGCCAAAAGCATAATATTAGCATGAAACAATCAAAAATTATAGATACGTTATGGACGTATCAACATCCCCAAGCTTAATTCCTGCTCGTCCTCGAGTAGGTAAATGATAATAAAGTTATTTTTGATTGTAAATGCTATGATCAGGTCCTTAACAATTGCATGATGTATGGATAGTAAAACTTAGCAATCATGTTAGCTAATGAAAAGTATCAATGAACTAAGAGCTCATAACATGAAATTTATAAACATCAACAAGATTGTAGTGATCATAATAAAGCATGGTAGAGTGGTATCTCGCTTGCCCTTAATTGTGGAGCAAAACATAAATGCCAGGGCACCTCTGAAGTTCAAGGGAAGACTAGAAGTAAAGATATCAAAGATACAAGCATCAAAGTTATACCACAATCAACCGTGCTTTGGGACAAACACATCACACTAAGAATGACAATTATGCTCTCAAGAAGGTGCTCAAATAATATGGTGGAGACTCAACATAAAAGTAAAAGAAAGGCCCTTCGCGGAGGGAAGCAGGGATCACTCATGTGCTAGAGTTTTTATTTTATTAAACAGAGGTATTAAAAGTTTGACACTCCTCCCATCCATCTTACACAAACAATGGCGAAACGAATCCTCAGGTGCTTGCCAACAATCACATACCATGGAGGAGTGTTTATATTTTAAGAGAGGTGTATATATGCTAGTGTCAACGAATGGTAAACAGAAAATACACTACCTCACAAGCCAACTAGATTTCACAAGAGCGGCTCCCATATGAAGGACGCATTTTGGTAGAAGGTCATCCCTCTTTCTCTTCTGTTTACACAATTATGCTTTGAGTGATAAATCAGGGGCAAAAATAGTAAAGAGAATTTTTTTGCATTAATTTGGGGCTGGGCACCCCGCTACCATATCTTCTATCAATTGGATAAGCGGATGAAGCCACTAGTCCAGGGTGTGAAATCCAATCAACAAGTGAGATAAAAAAATCTATATTTACGTCCTCATGAGCAAAAACAAGAACACAAAACATGAGTAATTTTGAAAGTTTTAAAGGTAGCACATGAGCAATTTACTTTGGAGTGGCTGTTAAATACCACATGGGAGTTTATAGTGGACTCTGTGGAATAACTTGGTTTTCAGGGATTTGGAGCCACGAGTAGAGCTCATACTCAGTGCAAGTGAAGGTTAGCAATAGACTGGGAAGCGACAATCAAGAGAGCATAATTACCATAATCATGTTTGCGACAAAGTAAAATTAACTGAGGCATAAAATTGATACTAGAACTCTGAGGCAAAATAAATCATCGAGGCTTATTTACTTCTTGTTTTCAGTCTTAGCATGCGTGATCATGTGCCAAGACGATTAAAATGAAACAAACAGAGGAGGATACCACAATGCCATACCCTACTATGAATAGGACAATGCATGTTAAGATCAAAATGACATAATATACACTATTAGCAAGTTGAAACTAACCATAAGAAAACATAAACTACTAAACAATATCATTTGCACACCATTTTTAAGTTTACTAAACTTTGAACCACCTCTCTAAACAGGAGATAAATAAAAGATATGACGATCAATTTATTAATATAGCTGATGTTTGATGCTAAGACAAATAAATAGTAAGATATATACGCTCCAAGTTTATTCAGGTTTCTATGTTGCTCGAAAAACAAAGTTTAATGGTTTGCAAACCGAGGGGTTGTTGATGAAGAAGGATGCAGAGACATCCCCAAGCTTATGACTTTGGCCATTCTTCAATATTTCTTTATTTGGTGTTCCTTCATTCTCTGTGAAAAAACTTTAACACAAAAATTTTCCCCTTCTTTTCTGCGATTAGACATTAGTGCGATAGATAATATTTCCAAAGTGCTGCTATTAAAACAAACCAAATTTTGTTTTAAAGTTACAGAAAGGTTGCTTAAGTGGCCAACTTCTAAATAAAAGGTAAGACCCAAAAGGACTCAAATGAAAACGTAAAAGAGGCCACTCTTGCAACAAAAGTCAGAATCTGTTCAGAAAAACAACAGCTGGAAAACGTAATTTTTAGGTGCACTTAAAAATGTTAGAAATTTTTGCCAATTTTTTTGCATGCAGAGGATTAGGTGATAGATAATCTGTAAAAGTTTTGTGACTTTTCAAGTGTCCGGAAAAATATGAAAAATCGCGCGGTGGGCAGTAGATGCTGAAAACAGAAAAGCCATTTTTTTACATATGTATCAACTAAGCCAAATGGGTAAAACTTGGTACTTTACTTTTGATAAACTAAGAGACCAGAGGCTAAACAATATCTAAACATTCTAGCTACATGCATCAAAGGAAACAAAACAAAACTGAAAGAAAAAAATAAATGATGCTCCAAGAATAACACATTATATATGAAGCAATAAAAATATAGTGTCTTGAAAGAGGACCTCATATTTTTGTTGATGAAGAAGGGGATGCCATGGTCATCCGCAAGCTTTGACACTTTTACTGCTTGGATATATCCTGGTGTGATATGGGCATCCCCACGCTTGAGATTTTTTCCATTCTTCATCTTCTCGTATCATTCTTCTCTCCCTACACTTGAAAACTCACTCCATACAAAACTTCACACAATCTTTATTAGCAACATTAGTGCAACCAAAATAGTAAATCCACTTTGGTTCAGTTTCAACACAAGTCTAACACCCATTAAAACATTAGCCACTTTCACAACTTCTTTTAAAGATCTTTCCCTCAAAAGAACACCAAAAGAAAAAGATTAAGAGGCAAATGCAAATATTGGCAGAAATCTGTCAAAACAGAACAACATGTAAAGATCGATTATTTCGAAAATCTTATGTTCATCAAATCAAAAAGTGCAAAAGTAATGAAAGTATTATAACAACCTGGGGCATATGCAAAAAAAAGTTTGAGCTCAATTAGATGTTCTGGCTGAGAGAAATAATTTTTTTGGTGGCAGCACAAAATCTGTTTTAGGACAACAACTTACTCAAATCTTACTTCCTCCCTATTAGAGTCTATTCTTGGCACAAAAAAAAAGGATAAGAAGAGGTTGCTACAGAGATAATGTAGCTTTCTCACATTTAAGTAATGTAAGGACACCTGTGTTAGTGTGCTAGTCCCTGGATCAATTGCTAGCACCACAGTACAAAATGAAATATCATGCAAATGCATCAAATTCTATTACATCGCATGATCCAGTTTTTACAAAATAGTATTACAACTTGCATAGTCTTAGAAGACTAGCAGAAAACAGAATTACAGCGGAAAACAGAGTACAACATTGAGCCCATCTTCTTCATGTGCCACAAGCAAAACATGTTGGCGATAGACTCGAGATCCTGAACGAAACCTCACTCGTCTTCAAATTCATCTGCAATATGGAATATGCAGCCACAAGGGAGTCAATACAATTTAATGTATTGGCAAGTAACACTATAGTGGATATAAAATGGCAAAGTCTAAACTACATGTATATCTGGCTTGGTGGAGTTTAGGCTATTTGCAGAAAGCAAGTTTTTCCCTAACACTTTTGAAAAAGAGTTTTCTTTCAAAGATTGGCACCATGGGACACACCCATGAGCAACAGAACTAAAATTTCCTTAGCCAAATTTTACTTCTTCAAAACGGTGTTGAGATTATTCTATCCATCCTTGTCCAGCTGCTCGAAGTCGTCCATTACCGGGACACGGCTATGATCATAGTTTCTAACTCTGCAGAGGTTGTGCACTTTCACCCTTTGTCTTCAATTAGCCCAAACATCCTATACACGCGGAGTGCATCATGGAAAGGAGATAATTGAGATGAGATCTTTCAGAAGCAAGAATTCAACCCATCCAGCAAGACCCGTTCCACCTATAATTATGCTACATCTTCATGTCAAGCAAGGGCTGAACTCTCACAACTTAGTTGATCAAGACAGAGCCCATATGTCAAAGGGCTGCACGGAAAGCTACTAAACTTAGAGGGACTTAGGAATCTCTTTGTTCCTGGGTGTCAATCCACAAGTGAACACCCCTCGGGGCGACATTCAACTCTCATCAACCATAAAACCAAATCCACCCAGGTGGTTCATTGAAATTTATACTTAGAATTTTTCCACAACATTGAGTAAAACAAATTTGTAGCAAGGATAAGCATCTACTAAGTACTAAGTCTCAAAATAACAAGTCTAAAGGATGGCTACACACTACATGGGATTTTGCATAGCATAATAATAACTTAGTAAAATTTCCTATCATGCATGCTACTCAAAACACTAGTAATGCATAGTGAAAATAAAGGAGATTTGATGGTGTGTTACTTGCCTTTGAATTTAGTGAAGAACAATCACCTCTCTTCAAAAAGAACGTTGCTCTCCGTAAACACAACAACAGAATAAACAAGCATGATAGCAAACATACAAACAAATGAAGAAAACATACAAAACAACAATCAAAGGAAAGGAAAACATGTGAAAACATTTAGCTTCAATGCATAAAATAAACTAAGTATTTGTAGTTAGTGTTTGGCATTTGCGACTAAGGATTGGTCCAAACTATTTCTGTATTAGTCTTCTTCAGTCTTCTTTTGCTTCCTTGCTTCATTGAGTTGTTTTTAATGGCTAAGTCTTTATGCCTTCAATGGTCTTCCTTGTAGCTCTTCTTATGGAGTCTAGGGACTTAGTCATATAGAATAAGAGAAGTAGTAAAGGTTGTTAGAATTCCTTTAAAAAGGACTTATTAAATTCTTCATCTTCTTTTCTTCATCTCTAGGAGAGTATTCTTCTTGATTTGAAGTTGCTTCTTATTGATGTCTTGGTAAAAAGCCGCCATCTCACTTGAGAGACTAATTCTAAGTCTTGGACAAAATACTAATCATCTTGAAAACAAAATCTAATTATTGGAAACAAATTCTAAGTCTTCACATCATTAGTCTTGGAAAATCTTCATGCTGCTTTGTAGATTCCTCCTTGGTGTGGTGGCTTCATTGAAAATATTCTAAAACTTGATGGTTTTGATACAAACTAGTGGCTGGTCAAATCTTACTTATTCACACCACAAAGTCTAAGGGAACAGAAAAGAAAGGGGAGAAAAGACTTAGAGAAAAAGATGGGGTTGGTCTTCTTGAAGTTACACTTGATTTTCTTCTAAGTGCTTCTTCTTCTTGGGATTCTTCTGTAGTTTCTAAGTCCATCATGAGTCTTCTAGCTTCAAGTTGAAAATCTTCGAGTAGACAATTGTAGCATCCTCTCCATGGCTTTTCACTAATCCATACTTAGTGGTTTTCAACTAGGAGGGTCAACTAGGAAAAATAACTTAGAAATATTCTAAGGGCTTTTTTTGGTCTCTCTAGTCTAAGGCTAGTCCTTAGCACAATTTTGCTAGAGAAAACATATTGAAAATAAATACAGAAAATAAACTAAGTCAGAAATAGTCATATGAGTATATAACAACCAAACCATTTTAACTTAGCCAAAAATTATTTTGGGCGCAAGGGACTGTTAGTACACATCCTAAGGTATCCAAAAATATTTTATTTACAATTTTTAGATTTGCAGAATTTACACTATGCCAAAAAATCATCAAACAAGCATATTTAAATTTGAACCAACATAAGTTTGTCAAATTGGAATTTGGACAGTGCTAAAATATTCTACGTGTTGTGCTGATTTAAAAAAGTCCAAGTTTGCTTAATTTGGATCTACGGTTTAAAAGTTATGATGGTTCTAAGTTTGGGGGGCTTTTCTGCAAAACTGCTTATTAAATTTTATTCCGTAAAATTAAACAGATAAGGCTGGCGATGTGGCGTGTTCTGATTGGATCGGTTGGCTGACGTGGCGCTGACTAGGCTACGGTGACGTGGATAAGTGAAGCAATCTGGATCGTTAGATCCAGATCTAACGATGGTGGTGAGTACCTATTCAGGATCTAATCTTATGCGCACAAAGAAGATCCAAGGGACGAGATTGAAAGGGGAGGGGAGCTCACCGCCGGCGGCCCTCGTGGTCGCCGGAGCCAATGGAGAAAGTGGCGGAGGTCTCGGGCGGTGATGGTGCGCCGTCTCCAGTGGTTCCCCTAGATAAGGAATACGCGCGACGTGTGACAGCGAGCACGAGGGCGGAGAAGGTATCCCTTGCGGAGCTCTCAGGCAACGACGGCGTGGCTGTTGTTGTCCCATCTGCTCCGGTGATCTTCGGGCGAGGTCGACGCGGCCAAATTGCTGCGCCAAAATCCAAACAACAGGTCAGAGAGGTGCGACAGGTTAAGGGGAAGTAAAAGAACCAAAAAGGAGGGGTGGGGACTGATTCTGGTGGCCGGTAACAACGAAGAACGGCGGCAGAACGGAGCAACAACGGCGAGCAATGGAGACGGCCTTGCGGCGAGATTTGCACGGGCGGGAGAGGGGAAAGACGGAGGGCGTCTGTGTCTATATATAGGGGGTCGCGGATTATTTTTACAGCGTTTAAAACGAAGGAAATCGAAGATTGAGTTGATCACGGTTCGGTGTTCATGTCTTGCACGAGCCGAAGAAGACGGTCTGACGTCAGCGGCTGCGTCACCGCGGGTCCAGGTCATCAGAGAGAGAACGGGGGGGGGGGGGCGTGTGGGCTGGATTTGATGGGCTTCCGTCTGCTGCATGCGCGGGAGTTAAGCTATGGGCGTTGGCCCAGTTGAGCTGGCTTCGGCCACATGCGCGAGAGAGATAGGGAGAGGGAGTGGGCTGGGCCGGCATTTCTTCTCTCTTCCTCTTTTGTTTTTCCCTTTTTTTTTCAAAACTGTTTTCTATATTAAGTCATAACTTTGGTTTTAAAGATCCAAAATGCCTCAAACAAAATTCTATAATTTTATAAAATCATTCTCTTTCAAATGAAAACATTTGTGCTGTTTCAAACACAAATAAATTTATATTTTAGAAATAATGAATAATTGACTAATAGTAACTTAATGTTATTTTAAAATAGAAAACTAGCTAAATAAAGTTTTATAGCCAAATAAAATTCAGAGAAACACTTTTAAAAATATTTTTTACACATAGTCATTTAACTTATTATCATTATTTTTTTGGCAAAATACTTCATGATAACACTTTATGGTTGGAACTTGTTTTAGTAATTTTAGTAATTGAAAAATGATATAGAAAATTTTGGCTTTGAAAATATTTTATTAACCCAATAATTGAAGGATGAAATATAACCAACTGATAGAACATGAAAACAATGTGGAAAACAATTTGTTTCTGAAAACCATTTTATATTCTTAAGGTTTGTAATTTGGGAAAATAGTTTCTTTGCATAATTATTTACTTTGAGGATTTAGGGTTTTAGAAAACAGAGGAATTTGGATTATCATTTCCAATAACATTTCAATTACATATAACATTTCCTTTGTGTTGGATTTTTATTTGTTTTTGGTGGCTTTCTTTAATGGAGAACAAAAGTTTTAATTTTTTGTGATTTTTGAATTCCTCCAAAAATCAGGAATGTTACATACTACCACCCTTAAAAGAAATCTCGTCCCGAGATTTGGGAAGACTAGAAAGAAAGATAGGTTTGGTTTACTTGGGTTCCAATGCATCTGGGTGGCTACCACCCTTAAAAGAAATCTTTGTGTGTATACAAATCTCATGGCTTGATTGTGTGGCTTGTCTCCAGGTGTCTTGTCTAGAACTTCCCTTTGCATTAGGGCTGCAGACTAACTAATGCCTCTTGAACTTCATTTGACACTGAGGGGTCACTCTCAACTTGGTCTTTTGATGTCCTTGGCAATCTTTCATCTTGTTGTTGATCTTTTCATCGTTGTTGGTATTCTAGCTAGGTATCTTGTTGGGTTCACATAGATGAGTATAGATTTGGAGAGATGTAAGGAAGGTTCCCATCTCAACACAGCAGATCAAAGAAACTCATCTTACAAACAATAACTAACAAGCAATTTTCACACCAAACAAAGGTTTTTAGAAAACAAACTAATATTGTCATACCACACTCATTGGCATGGTCAATACACTAACACGTTAACGTTGTTCTAACAAGCACCAAGATCGATTGTTGGATTACAAAATTAGATTTTATTCTGAGTTTTATTCTCAGATTCTATCTGAGGTATTTGCAATCGTTTTAGAAATCCCATTCTCGCTACGAGAATTACCTTGTCCAAAAGAAAAAGAAATACCCAAGTTTCAGAATTTACGCTCTATTCATTCAATATTTCCCTTTTTAGAAGAATTTTTTTTGCATTTGGATTATTTATAACATATAGAAATACCCTATCCTATCCATTTGGAAATCTTGGTTCAACTCCTTCAATAAACTAGATTGGTTGTCTCATCTATATCTTCTGGAGTCTCTTCAACAGTCTCGAGGTGTTTTTGATTGCTGGAGAGTCTTCTCTAAGTTTCTTCAGTGATCTTCTGTGTAGTTTTATTCAGGTTGTGTGAAGGATAATTCTTGTACTTCAAGGCATGATATTCACCAACTTGTCTTGATGATATAAGGGAGGTCATCTATATATTAGATAAGACATTAGAAGATTGAACACTAGGTGGAATTACTAGAAGAAAAGTTCTTCTATCTATGTTAGAATAGAATAGAGGTTAAATCCTAGGGTCCTTGAAGTCCTTGGTGATTGCGAAGTTGAAGGTCCATCATCTTTGAGTTTTGAAGTGTAGGAGAAAACATAAGTCATATGATCATGAGTTAAGGAGGTACTAGATACGAGATGAGTAAGAGTACTTTGAAAATATAATGTCATTTCCATGGTGATCATCAGATCATTAACAACTTATTGAAATTTGGGTATTCACTATAGTGAGAGATACTGGCACCCGCAAGCCAATCAGGGAACCGGTCTCATGTACGTGGACATGTAAGGTTGGTCCGGCCCGCTTCATCTTACTATGCCGCTACGATCCAAAAATACTCAAAGAAGTTAATAAATTTGATCAAAAGGGTTTTCCAAACCTAAGGGTTCGAACCTACTGGCAACACTTTGCTCTGATACCATTTTGTAGCGTTCTCACATTTAAGTAATGTAAGGACACCTGTGTTACTGTGCTAGTCCCTGGATCAATTGCTAGCACCACAGTACAAAATGAAATATCATGCAAATGCATCAAATTCTATTACATCGCATGATCCAGTTTTTACAAAATAGTATTACAACTTGCATAGTCTTAGAAGACTAACAGAAAACAGAATTACAGCGGAAAACAGAGTACAACATTGAGCCCATCTTCTTCATGTGCCACAAGCAAAACATGTTGGCGATAGACTCGAGATCCTGAACGAAACCTCACTCGTCTTCAAATTCATCTGCAATATGGAATATGCAGCCACAAGGGAGTCAATACAATTTAATGTATTGGCAAGTAACACTATGGTGGATATAAAATGGCAAAGTCTAAACTACATGTATATCTGGCTTGGTGGAGTTTAGGCTATTTGCAGAAAGCAAGTTTTTCCCTAACACTTTTGAAAAAGAGTTTTCTTTCAAAGATTGGCACCATGGGACACACCCATGAGCAACAGAACTAAAATTTCCTTAGCCAAATTTTACTTCTTCAAAACGGTGTTGAGATTCTTCCATCCATCCTTGTCCAGCTGCTTGAAGTCGTCCATTACCGGGACACGGCTATGATTATAGTTTCTAACTCTGCAGAGGTTGTGCACTTTCACCCTTTGTCTTCAATTAGCCCAAACATCCTATACACGCGGAGTGCATCATGGAAATGAGATAATTGAGACGAGATCTTTCAGAAGCAAGAATTCAACCCATCCAGCAAGACCCGTTCCACCTATAATTATGCTACATCTTCATGTCAAGCAAGGGCTGAACTCTCACAACTTAGTTGATCAAGACAGAGCCCATATGTCAAAGGGCTGCACGGAAAGCTACTAAACTTAGAGGGACTTAGGAATCTCTTTGTTCCTGGGTGGCAATCCACAAGTGAACACCCCTCGGGGCGACACTCAACTCTCATCAACCATACAACCAAATCCACCCAGGTGGTTCATTGAAATTTATACTTAGAATTTTTCCACAACATTGAGTAAAACAAATTTGTAGCAAGGATAAGCATCTACTAAGTACTAAGTCTCAAAATAACAAGTCTAAAGGATGGCTACACACTACTTGGGATTTTGCATAGCATAATAATAACTTAGTAAAATTTCCTATCATGCATGCTACTCAAAACACTAGTAATGCATAGTGAAAATAAAGGAGATTTGATGGTGTGTTACTTGCCTTTGAATTTAGTGAAGAACAATCACCTCTCTTCACAAAAGAACGTTGCTCTCCGTATAATCTAAACATTGAAAACACAACAACAGAATAAACAAGCATGCTAGCAAACATACAAACAAATGAAGAAAACATACAAAATAGCAAACAAAGCAAAGGAAAACATGTGAAAACATTTAGTTTCAATGCACAAAATAAACTAAGTATTTGTAGTTAGAGTTTGGCATTTGCGACTAAGGATTGGTCCAAACTATTTCTGTATTAGTCTTCTTCAGTCTTCTTTTGCTTCCTTGCTTCATTGAGTTGTTTTTAATGGCTAAGTCTTTATGCCTTCAATGGTCTTCCTTGTAGATCTTCTTATGGAGTCTAGGGACTTAGTCATATAGAATAAGAGAAGTAGTAAAGGTTGTTAGAATTCCTTTAAAAGGGACTTGTTAAATTCTTCATCTCTAGGAGAGTATTCTTCTTGATTTGAAGTTGCTTCTTGTTGATGTCTTGGTCAAAAGCTGCCATCTCACTTGAGAAACTAATTCTAAGTCTTGGACAAAATACTAATCATCTTGAAAACAAAATCTAATTATTGGAAACAAATTCTAAGTCTTCACATCATTAGTCTTGGAAAATCTTCATGCTCCTTTGTAGATTCCTCCTTGGTGTGGTGGCTTCATTGAAAATATTCTAACACTTGATGGTTTTGATACAAACTAGTGGCTGGTCAAATCTTACTTATTCACACCACAAAGTCTAAGGGAACAGAAAAGAAAGGGGAGAAAAGACTTAGAGAAAAAGATGGTGTTGGTCTTCTTGAAGTTCCACTTGATTTTCTTCTAAGTGCTTCTTCTTCTTGGGATTCTTCTGTAGTTTCTAAGTCCTTCATGAGTCTTCTAGCTTCAAGTTGAAAATCTTCGAGTAGACAATTGTAGCATCCTCTCCATGGCTTTTCACTAATCCATACTTAGTGGTTTTCAACTAGGAGGGTCAACTAGGAAAAATAACTTAGAAATATTCTAAGGGCTTTTTTTTTGTCTCTCTAGTCTAAGGTTAGTCCTTAGCACAATTTTGCTAGAGAAAACATATTGAAAATAAATACAGAAAATAAACTAAGTCAGAAATAGTCATATGAGCATATAACAACCAAACCATTTTAACTTAGCCAAAAATTATTTTGGGCACAAGGGACTGTTAGTACACATCCTAAGGTATCCAAAAATATTTTATTTACAATTTTTAGATTTGTAGAATTTACACTATGCCAAAAATCATCAAACAAGCATATTTAAATTTGAACCAACTTAAGTTTGTCAAATTGGAATTTGGACACTGCTAAAATATTCTACGTGTTGTGCTGATTTCAAAAAGTCCAAGTTTGCTTAATTTGGATCCACGGTTTAAAAGTTATGATGGTTCTAAGTTTGGGGGGCTTTTCTGCAAAACTGCTTATTAAAATTTTATTCCGTAAAATTAAACAGATAGGGCTGGCAATGTGGCGTGTTCTGATTGGATCGGTTGGCTGACGTGGCGCTGACTAGGCTACGGTGACGTGGATAAGTGAAGCAATCTGGATCGTTAGATCCAGATCTAACGATGGTGGTGAGTACCTCTTCGGGATCTAATCTTATGCGCACAAAGAAGATCCAAGGGACGAGATTGAAAGGGGAGGGGAGCTCACCGCCGGCGGCCCTCGTGGTCGCCGGAGCCAATGGAGAAAGTGGTGGAGGTCTCGGGCAGTGATGGTGCGGCATCTCCGGTGGTTCCCCTAGATAAGGAATACGCGCGGCGTGTGACAGCAAGCACGAGGGCGGAGAAGGTATCCCTTGCGGAGCTCTCAGGCAACGACGGCATGGCTGTTGTTGTCCCATCTGCTCCGGTGATCTTCGGGCGAGGTCGACGCGGCCAAATTGCTGCGCCAAAATCCAAACAACAGGTCAGAGAGGTGCGACAGGTTAAGGGGAAGTAAAAGAACCAAAAAGGAGGGGTGGGGACTGGCTCTGGTGGCCGGTAACAATGAAGAACGGCGGCAGAACGGAGCAACACCGGCGAGCAATGGAGACGGCCTTGCGGCGAGATTTGCACGGTCGGGAGAGGGCAAAGACGGAGGGCATCTGTGTCTATATATAGGGGGTCGCGGATTATTTTTACGGCGTTTAAAACGAAGGAAATCGAAGATTGATTTGATCCCGGTTTGGTGTTCATGTCTTGCATGAGCCGAAGAAGACTGTCTGACATCAGCGGCTGCGTCACCGCGGGTCCAGGTCATCAGAGAGAGAACAGGGGGGGGCGTGTGGGCTGGATTTGATGGGCTTCCGTCTGATGCATGCGCGGGAGTTAAGCTATGGGCTTTGGCCCAGTTGAGCTGGCTTCGGCCACATGCGCGAGAGAGATAGGGAGAGGGAGTGGGCTGGGCCGGCATTTCTTCTCTCTTCCTCTTTTTTTTTCAAAACGGTTTTCTATATTAAACCATAACTTTGGTTTTAAAGATCCAAAATGCCTCAAACAAAATTCTATAATTTTGTAAAATCATTCTCTTTCAAATGAAAACATTTGTGCTGTTTCAAACACAAATAAATTTATATTTTCGAAATATTGAATAATTGACTAATAGTAACTTAATGTTATTTTAAAATAGAAAAATAGGTAACTAAAGTTTTATAGCCAAATAAAATTCAGAGAAACACTTTTAAAAATATTTTTTTTCACATAGTCATTTAACTTATTATCATTATTTTTTTTGGCAAAATACTTCATGATAACACTTTATGGTTGGAACTTGTTTTAGTAATTTTAGTAAATGAAAAATGATATAGCAAATTTTGGCTTTGAAAATATTTTATTAACCCAATAATTGAAAGATGAAATATAACCAACTGATAGAACATGAAAACAATGTGGAAAACAATTTGTTTCTGGAAAACCATTTTATATTCTTAAGGTTTGTAATTTAGGAAAATTGTTTCTTTGCATAATTATTTACTTTGAGGATTTAGGGTTTTAGAAAACAGAGGAATTTGGATTATCATTTCCAATAACATTTCAATTACATATAACATTTCCTTTCTGTTGGATTTTTATTTGTTTTTGGTGGCTTGCTTTAATGGAAAACAAAAGTTTTAATTTTTTGTGATGTTTGAATTCCTCCAAAAATCAGGGATGTTACAGGTAACAACTTCCAAGACTCAAAGAAAACAAAATAAACTGAAACAAAACAACACGAAAACGGAATAAAACATGGGTTATCTCCCAAGAAGTGCTTTTCTTTAACGTCTTTTAGCTAGGCATGGAAAAAGGAGGGATGCCTTGGTCATCCCCAAGATTTGATGATTGAATATTCTTAAATATTTAATCAAGGTGCACTCGGGAATTCCCAATATTTAGTTTTTTTCTCTTCTCATCTCGTATCACCATCTCTATTGGATCTTAAATACTACATTCACATAAAACTTGACAAAAACTCATTAGTAGGGTTAGTACTCATTAAATAAAATCCACTCATGTTCAAGCTTTGACAAGTTTAAATTAAGATTACCTACTGTATACTAACCAATTTATAACATTTATCAATCAAATAAAGATTATAAACATTGAATATAAGCATAATATAAAATAAGCATGACAATCTGCCAAAACTGAACAGTCTGTAAAGATGACAGTTAACGAGATATCTACGTAGCTCAATTGAAGAAACTCAAATCTAATGAAAGACAAATAATGATCTCAAGTTTATGCACAAAATTTTTCAAGTAAAAATAATATTCTGAGATTTATCATGATTTTTTTAAGTGAAGCACAGGAAATCTGTCTAAACAGAATCAGTCAGTAAAGATAAAATTATTAGACCTATCTACGTATCTCAAATCAGAAAAAGTAATTCTAATGAAAGAAAGATAATAATCATTACTTTGCACTCAAGAAATTTCAGATCAATATCACTTTCTAGTGTTTTTTAAAATTTTCTACGGTGGAGCCCAGAAATCTGTTTCTACGCAACAAAGTGGCAAACTTGCATCATAAACAAACTAGAAGTTATATATACATTTTATTTTTATGGTACAAAGGAATATGTACAATATATACAAGTTTTTAACTAAAAAGATTCCATGGAAATAATTGTTTTGGTTTCATAGGCATGAACACAGGTGTTCAAGGTCGACCCCCACTTAACCATTACTCATCTTTCCAATCACTTTCCTTTTTGAAAACATTTTTAGATACCAAGTACAACTTTTTTTTTGTAATTCGTGTTTCCTATCCATAACTAAAGATATCAAACAACTTAAAACTGAAAAATATAACTACTTATAACTGAAAGCAAAAAATTTTAGAGAAAAAGCAAACAAGTGCACACAAGAACATTCATCCCACGCTATTGCTCCCCGGCAACGGCGCCATA
Source organism: Alopecurus myosuroides (assembly GCA_028641055.1). NCBI lineage: Eukaryota > Viridiplantae > Streptophyta > Magnoliopsida > Poales > Poaceae > Alopecurus > Alopecurus myosuroides. The sequence continues at coordinate 735,810,145 of CM054057.1, read as the reverse complement.
AAAGGTCTTGATATCCCACAAGTATAGGGGATCGTGTGTAGCCTTTTCTATAAGTAAGAGTGTCGAATACAACGAGGAGCTAAAGGTAGAATTAATGTTCTCTCAAGTTCTATCAACCACTGATACCACTCTACGCACACTAGATGTTTACTTTATGTAGGAAATAATAATAGGGCAATAATACAGGTATAAGAGATAGCTTTGCAAGATAATAAATACAAGAAATTAAATGTTAGCGCTGCAGAAATAAAGTATACTAAGTAACCATAAACTAACAGTACCATGAGTGTGAAAATGGTGGTAATAGTGGTGGATTTGTCCAAGATTAATTAGTGAAGATATCGAGTTCATTATCTTCGATGCAGTTTTCTATGCGGGAGAGGCAAAGCTAACAAGCTCTCACTATCCAATGATTGTAAGTACTTATGACTGGAACTCTAGCAAACATCTGTAACTATTAGAAGATATAGTAAGGTAAAAATACTCAACCATAGCCTTAAGTTAATGGTCCTCTTACTCCCATAGGTGCAACTAACCGGTTTGAGTCCATAGGTTTTCATCACTCCGGCTGAACTACGCCCCTTCCTTTGCACATACTACTAATCCTATGGTGTTGATCCAAGTGCACACAAATATAATGGACACCAAAGGAGAGTACCATATCAGCATACAACTCTAATGAACCAAAGACAATCAACCAAGCAATCAAAAGACAAGTAAACTACACAAACATGACATAGATCGTAGGATAAATATAATAGTATCAAACATCATGTTTACATAGAACGGTACAGAGGTTTGTGGGACGATGAACCACTGAATACAAGGAGGAGATGATGTTAGAGGTGTTGGTGAAGGCGGCATCATGGCGGAGAGGTTGGAGAAGGGGCCGCACGTGAGGTGCAGGGCGGCGCCGGCGGCCATCGGCGGCGCAGGGGGCTCCTCCTGCGCCGGCCAGCCATCATGGGGGAGCGCCGCACCTTAGCCGCCTTCCTCCATGGATTCTTGGTGCTGTAGATGAGCCCTCCCCCATGGAGATGAGACCATGCGGGAGGCAAAATTCGTGACTTTTGGTGGCTGCCCCAGAATTAGAGTTTTCCTCTTCCTATATGTGATGGGGCAATGCTTCCCGGCCCTCCGATGGATGGCTCCTTGATCCAAGGGATCTTGGACACCTCTAGAACCTTACTAGGGACCCCTCTCAGCCCCAAAGTCGTGGCTTGGCCGAATCCATCAAATATGGTAAGAGTTGGACTCAATCCCGTCACCGATTCCCGTAATCAGATATATATCCTCTAGTAAAATGGGTCCACAGGTCGCATACGAACTCGGATTGGGCTGTTCTTGGGCTTAAATGAAAGGTATGGAAATGGCCAAAAACTTTGTAGGTAATTTGATCTTTAGTTGACGCTGTATTTGAGGGTAAAAGTGATGATCTCTAAAAACTGTTGGTGGACAGATTTCAGGAAAGTCAGAGTCCTTTTCCAACAAGTCTCCTTTTGTGTTTTCTTGTTAATTGCTACACATCAAAGAGTAAAACAAGAACATTGTGCACTCTTGCAACTATTAATAGGTTAGTCCAAATAAACCATAAACTTTATGTAAAAACAAGTGTCAAAAGCATAATATTAGCATGAAACAATCAAAAATTATAGATACGTACGTTATGGACGTATCAGAACCCTCCGAATAAATGACCATATATTTCTAGGATGGGTATCTAGCAAATACATGTAGCTTCGGACATGCTCATCCTCCTCCCTGATATGGCCACGTACCACCTCCTCGGGCTCCGGATCCCTCTGCACCAAGCGTGGCCCACGCGACTGCCACAAAAGAAGATCCGGGTCGACGACGTCACCCAGATTCCACACAAAGCTACGTCTAGCAAATGCTAGCATCTCCTCGTGCCAGCCCGGCGGAGCCCAGTCCTGGACATCGCCCCTGCGGTCCAATAGGGTCATCGTAGCCGAGAACAACAAACTAGAAACACAATTATAATTAAAACTAATTGTAAAAAAGTTTACACATTATCACTAACTCTAAATGAAACACTAACAATAATGATACTAAAATTAAACTAGTACCCAAAATTTTAGAAGAAAATATCAATATTTATAATATCAAATCGATATAATATAAAAGCATATTAGATATATTACCCTAGGGTAATATATTAAACTAGTACTAAAATCTAATGATACTAAATCTTAAACTAGCACTAAAATTGAACTAAACTAATACTAATATAATCTAATCCCAAAGATCTAATCTAATACTAAATATACTAAATATAATCTAAATTTAAACTAATACTAGTACTAAAATTAAACTAATATTAATACAATATATTATCTAAAATATAAACTAATACTGTCGAATACTCATGTCAACAAATCACTCGGGTGATCCGGTAGGGTTTCGAGAATAGAAAACAATTAGGCACTGGTGGAACCGACGACTGACCGGGGGGCACAATTTACCCAGGTTCAGGGCCCTCGTAGAGGTAATACGCTTACTCCTGCTTGTCTGATCTTGTATTATTGTGTGAGATTACAATGGCGGGCTCTTAGTCGAGAGATTGGATCTCGAGAGGCAGCTCCTATGGCAGCGTAGAGATTAGATGCCCCCCCGGGTGGTTCTCGCAGCGTTTATATAGGAGGTTGGGTCTCAAACCCGTACCCGGGTGGGTTACAAACCCTAACCCTAGTCGGTAAGTTCCTTCTGCCTTGGCCCGCAACTCTTGCGGGTAGGCCGCGGTAGAGCCTTCTAGAAGATTAGGTCGGTTCCTCATGTTGGGCCTTTATGATGGGCCTTACACCGGGTAGGCCTGTCTAGGGGACCCGGGAGTTATCCCCACGTCGAATGCTAATATTAAATAATATCTAAACAAAACTAATACTAATACTAAATATTATCTTATCTAAACTAAACTAATACTAATACTAAATACTAGACAATATAATCACAGGTAAAATACAATACTAAATACACTAAACAATATAATCACAGTAAAATACAATTAACAGAAAAATTGACACGGATGATGTCAACATGACGTCATCCAAGAGAAGGCCATGTTCTCCCGGCCGGAACACTCACCGCCTGCGATGGGCGCGCGTGGAAGATGTCCGTGCGGTGGTGGCGCTCGTGCGCGTGGCGGTGGCGTCGTTCGTGCGGCGCTCCGGCGGTGGCGGCGCTCGTGCGCGTCCCGGCGTCCGTGTAGAGGCGGCGACGTTCGTGCGCATCCCGCCGTCCGGCGTGGTGGCGGCGTCCGTGCTCCGATCGCCTCTGCGCCCTTCTCTCCTCCGTTCTGAAAATCCGAAGGATAGGGGCAGGGCAGAGGCGATTGATATACCCCCCCCTTTAGTCCCGGCCCGTGGCACGGGCTACGACTAAAGGGGTCTTTTAATCCTGGCTCATGGCACGGGGCAGTACTAAAGGGGTGTCTTTAGTGCTTCCCCGTGCCATGGGCCGGGACTAAGAGGGGAAGGGCGGTTTCACGTTTGCGCGCGAACGAAAACCCTTTAGTCCCGGCCCGTGGTATGGGCCGGGACTAAAGGGTCAAATATTTGCGCGCGAAACGTCCCGACCAATCAGAGCGCTACGTTAGGATCAGTCTATTTTCTGTTTTATTTTTAAATAAAACAGAATAGATCTAAAATTTCGTGGACTATATAACCGAATTCCAACAAGAGGGAGATGATGCGCTATGCGGAGACCTAAGCGTCTAATGGCATGCCACACCCGGCAGAAGGAACACAAAATGGCGACACCCAAGCCAAGGCTAATGCAGAGATGGAGGCTTGAGGGATGCGGCAGAGAGCGGCGTACCTTAGTCCGACGCTCTGATTCTCCGATATGCCGTCGTTCATCCTCCGATCAAGTAGCCAGATGAATATGTATCCCCGATAATGAAGTCTGCCCATCTGTGATGAACTTGTAACCGTCGAATTCAGTTTTGTCAATCTGTCCTTGGATGATCTATGTTTCACGGTTAATTATGGTTTTGAGGTGGCAATTTGCGGACTATGGTTGGAGGAAAAAAAATTCTACGTTCAAGATACAGACGTGAATGGTGTGCCAGAGTTTAACCCTTTCTCTATTCTGAAGAGTAGAAAGTCTTGGAGCCACAACATGTTGAGTGACGAAATCAAAGCCCCGGCGCCTCCGCTGCAGCAAGTCATGGAGCTTCGCAGGAAGGACAAGGGGCCCTGGATCACAAGGGTGCATCTCGCGAGTGTCTTCCTTCTTCGACGTGTGCAACCGCTAAAAAATTGCCCTAGCACCTTTTGGGAGTACTCGGGGTCTTCAGACCTGAGCCGCACTCGCGAGGATGAGCTTTCGAAGGACAAATTCGAGCAGAAGATCTTCGGCATCACCAGTCTCAAGAAGGGAGATAAATTCTTTGTTATTCCTGCGATAGCTTTCGATTCCGGACATCCTCTGACTAAGGTGAGTTTCTGCATTTCCTTCTACTGTTCTAATTCTTTCGAGAATGTGACTGATCACCGAGTTCCCCCTTTCTTCTCCAGAATCAGGATGGTGAGATCTTCTACCCGCCACTTCCAGGGGCAGATGGTGGAGCTTCTGACCTCCTGACAAGTAACTTTGAGGCTCCTCTCGAGACCAGCATTGCGACCGCCGAGTCTAGCAACAAGAGGGAGGAGTACGAGGAGGAAGAAGACAAAATCTTTCCTCGCATTCCCCGTAAACTTAGCTGAGGAGATGAAAACAAAGTGACCTCCAAAGATGCCTCCTTGAGTCAGGAGTTATCCGAAGAGATAGACCCAAAGGCGGTCCATTGGGATTTAGATGCCTTTGACGAAGGTTCCGGTCCCTTGGGATTTAGATGCCTTTGACGAAGAAGATGACGAGTGAGCTTCTTTTGCTTTCCTCTCTGTCGCACTAATTTACCTAGAGCCTTTCTCTTAACGAATTTTAGCTGTGTGATGGTCAGTAAGGACCAGTTTGCCTCCCCGGCTCAGTCTTCTAAGCCGAAGAACGGCACCAAGGAGGCTGGTAAAGCTTCGAGTCCTCTGGCTCGAGCTCTGAGTCCGCCCGCGCGATCTTCTAGTCCGACGAAGGCAGTAGTGAGCCCCAACTTAGTTTCCAGTTTTGCGGGCGACCAGTCGAAGGATCCTGCTGAGCCCGAGGTGTCGACAAGATTTGAAGCTTCCGGTAGTTTGCCCGACCCGTTGTCGACTCCAAATGGCATGGTGAGTTCTTCCTTAAATAAATTTTTCTTTATCGGGTGCACGGCAGTGCTCCCGATAGGAGTAGCCCCCGAGTCTATATTCGGCACCTTTGGGTAGCCGCCCGAGTCGCCACGCTGCCGTGTTCCACGCGCGAGCGACCTCGTGGGCGGTCTCAAAGGTGCTAAGGCTGATACGCCTGTTGCCGCTGCGGATCTTGGCGTAGTAATCCCGTTCGGGCGCTCCTAGACGCCGCACCAGCCGCTGCAATTCCAGCGCGGCAGCATGGCGGCACTGAAGCGGTGGAGAAGGGGAAGAGAAGGGGAAGGCACGTCGCGTGGAAGAGAGAAAGGCGCGAGTGAAAACTCTGTGGTAGTTGGCCGCGTTGCCGGGGCTGCTTTTATCGAGCACACGCCTCGCTAGGCGCCAAACTTTCCATGCAGCCGCCCGCGCCCGTATTTTCCGTGCGTTGTTTTTTCGCGCTCACGCCACACTCCCTCAAACGCGGCAATTTGACTGTTTTTCCCCATGCTCTCGCTATAGCGCGGCTGTTGGATTTCTCTAAGGCTGGTCACAATGGTGAGTAACATAGAGTAGTAACATACATGCCACATAAGCATGTTACTAGTCTATGTTACTACCTTCATAGTGGGTGGTAACTTAGGGGTAGTAACTTAGAGGGTTCATTTATTGCTTTTATGCGATCTATAGTAGTACTTCAACTTTGTGATCTATATACGGCATGTACATGGATCGAAGACTCGTGTGTAAACTAGAAACCAAAACAATTTAGCTTCACCAAATTTAAAGGTAACCGACACCAAACCATAATGTTCACATCAACTAGAATAGCAAGGAGACACCAATGGACCAAAACATCATGTATGCTACATTGCTATTCTCCTTGATCACTTTGTCAAACTGTAGAAAAATTAAAGAGTGAGTAGTTGCCTCTACGATTCCTGGCAATAGAGCATCAGAAAAATAAAAGTACATGCTTGGAGATGGATTTAAGATCAGCATGTAACTGATCCGTGAGGTGCTAGGTATACATATTTGTGATATGCAAAGCCATTTTGCCCATAGTTTACTCTGCATAACTTCTGATGATCCAGTAGGCTAACTGGCTAAGTGATGCACAAGTGTACTCTGCATAACTTCTCTAACATTTTCGCGGGAAGAGACCGCAACAAGAAGTACTCCCTCCGATCCATATTAATAGGTGCTGAAGTGGATGTATCTAGCAATAAAACATGTCTAAATACATCCACTTCAGCACCTATTAATATGGATCGGAGGGAGTATATGTTTTGCATCTCACGTACATGTTGAAAATATTTCTTTATATGAAGCAGGTTCTGCTGTCACTGAAATTCAGAAAATAAACCTCATCTCAAATTATTTACACAAGAAGTATCATGTACTCCTTTTAGGATACACACATACAGTAGCAGGAAAATTATACTGCTAGCATCCCTTCGTAAAATACTATTCCTAGCAGAATAGTTGCTGTTAAGTTTGCTGTTGGGATGACTTAGATATCGGCAAGGTTTAAGTAAGCAACAACCTGTACATGATCTTCCTGCTAATTAACGGTGAGGATAGATACATAATTCTCTACTTTAATACATATCAAGCGATTCAGAGATAGCTAATTCAGGGTCAGAACTAGCTAATGTTCCACTGATGCGAATTGGGCTAATGAAATTGCAACCGCTGAAGATTGATTTAAAAGCAGAACCGTACCATGTACTCAACGAGGGGGTGTCAGAGGAGCTTTCTATGCCACCGGGTACAGGTGCGGCGGGTCGAGGGGTTGGTGGACAAGCTCTTCGCGGCGCTCGAGAAGAGGGGCAGTTGCGGCGAGGGGCCGGCGAACTGCCGCGGTGGCGACGTAGACGGTCGGACTGGCGCCCTCTCCCCGGGGTGCGTGATTTGGCCATGATTTGGATGCCCCATGGTAGAGCAGCTGGCCGGAGCCGCCGCTGGCCGGCGAGATGGCGACTGAGGTGAGCTAGACGGAGGCGGCAGGGAGATGGAGAGTGGGGCGAGGGAGAGGGCGACCTGGACGAGGGAGAGGAGGTCGGGAGGATTCGCCATGGCCGCACTTGATCGATTTGACAATAAAAAATATCGTATACCTTGCGATGTTAGGCTGGTGCCAATGCACCGCCCACTATTCACGGGCTATAGCCCCCGCCACGTCACCTTCTCTCACCATTATCACGCCACTCTCACGGGCACGGTGCCAGTGCACGGGCTATAGCCCGGGCTGTAAGATTCTCTCTCTGCCACATCAGCTTTTCTCTCTCCTCCACGTCAACACATATTTTTGAGACGAAAACATTACAAATAATGGAAGGAAATAATTTTATTGAACTAAAATTGTTACCGATTACATACTAATTAATAAAATTGCATAATAAATTGTAAAAATTACATAAAAAATAAAAAAATCTAATCATCGTGCTCGTCGTCGTCGTCGTCATCCTCCAGCAGCCCTAGGTCTTTTTCCACTATCTGTAGGGCCTTGTCATGTTTGCGCTTTTCAGCTTCGGTCATGCCGGCGGTTGAGCGGTCTTGCAATTTGTTATATTGCTTCAGTAACTTAGACCTCAATAAAACTTGATACATTTTCGCCATTCCGAAGCCTGCACTTGATCCCTCGCTGGACGCTTCCTTCTCCTTCTTCTTTCCCTTGCGAAACGCGGCCTTGGCCTTATCGCGGCCAGGAGGACGCGGCTCCTCCTCCGTCGCGTCGCTAGAGCTGTACTCACCTCCGACCCCCAGACGGGTTCTCTTGGAACTGGAGTCAGTCCCACTACCAGGACCATGCTGTGCTCTCCACTTCGTTTCCTTGCGAACAGCTTCCCACCACTTGAAGCGTTTGAAAGGCTGAGTCACTCTAGGGTCATTTGCGTACCTCGTCAGTGCCGCTTCCATGACCATTGCATCGTCTGCTCCACTCTGACGTATCGCTTCTTCTTGGATGTGGTATCCATTGAACAAGGACACCTCACGGTTGTAGACGTTCCAGTGATCCTTCAGTTGCTTCGCGGTCCTATGGCGGGCAGGATCGGCGGTAGAGTTGAACGTCTTCGCTATTCCACCCCAAAAACTTTCGCCGGTCTTGCTATTGCCACGGCGAGAGTCCTTGGAGTTGAAAATCCAAGCATTCACCTGCAACGCAATAGATATTGTCTTAGTGAAAAATCCAAACAAAAACCAACTCCGAAATAAACATGTCACGGGTAAGAAAATTACCAGTTTTTCCTCGTCCGCACTTTTCCACTCGACCCTCTTTGGACGCTTTGGTACCATTGTTTCCGCGGCATCGGACCCGTCGCTTGGAGCACTGCCTTCTGGAGCAGACGATGGAGGTGGTTGCTGATACGGAGGAGGTGGTTGCTGGTACGGTGGAGGTGTAGCGTATGAACCGTATGGATATGGAGGTGGAGCGTAAGAACCATATCCCGTAGGAGGGTACGGAGGAAGTGGACTCCCGCTACCTGTAGGTGGAGGTGGAGGTGGTGGTGCGTAAGCATACGGAGGATGCTGGTATGAACCATATCCCGTAGGAAGCGGACCATATGGCCCCGGAGGTGGTGTGTTGGAGGGGTACAACACTCGGGGATACGGCGAAGAACCGGTATCCGACCGACGATGTGTGGGAGAGACATCTTCTATGTGAGTAGGTTGTGACCCGTCGGACTGCAAGAGATCCGTGAACGAGGTGTTATCTGGAGTCCAACCCGACATGGCGGAGATGGTATGAGAGAAGAGAGAAAGAGAGGAGGGAAATGGTGTGAAGAGAAGGGATGGATATGGGGGGGTATTTATAGGATTGGAGATGGAAATTTGGGTCCAAATTTTTTTTTTTTTTTACAGCCAGCCACGCTCCCCCCAACGGCTAGCTGACGTGGACCAATGGGGGGGCGCCACGTCAGCTAGCCGTTGCCCCCCCAACGGCTAACTGCTACCGCCCCTCCCTACCGCCCCCCCGCCAGCGCGCCGCCCCACCCTCTCTCCCTACCGCCCCACCCTCTCGCCCCACCCCCTCGCTACCGCCCCGCCAACCCGGGCGGTAGGCCGGGCGACACGGGCTACAGCCCGGGCGGCAGCGCCACCGCCCGCCGCCGCCTACCGCCCGCCCCTGCCGCCTCCTCTCGCCCGCCACCGGGCGGTAGCGCCCCTACCGCCCCGCGCTACCGCCCCGGTTGGCACCAGCCTTACCGTAACTAGTTACCCCAATTCCCTCTCTCTTCATTAAATCTCTGCCATGTAGGAAAATTTGCTGAGCTGGACCCAAAGTTACCGCTGAAGTTACCTGCATTGGGCCAGCCTAACACGCTTATGAGGACGGGATTTTACATGTGGTGTGTCCAACATAACGATATGGGCAGAGCTACGGGGAGCGGAGATCCTCTTAAGAAAAGCAGTCAACTAGTTATGGTTAAACATAACTAAATGGGTGTAAACCATACCACGCCTTGTAACAGCAAAATAAGCACGAGCTTGGCATGCATGCTTCCCAAAGGTCAAAAGAAGCGGCGACGCCACCGTATTCGCATCACGACAATCGGCACGGTCAGCTGAATTCGCTCGGTTGAAAGTCCACAGCTAGCACTGCCGCTTGCAAACTCGTAAGATGACACGATAGCATGGAATGGCTAAGCTAGTTACTGGCTATAGGACATGGAGCTGGAGTGATCGAAGATGTCTTCTTGGTCGAAGCCGGTGTCGACTGTGTAGTATTGGTCGACGGAGTCGATGCCGGAGATGAAGCCGGCGTCCCATACCGAGCCCACATCCACGAAGCCATCCTCCATGCCGAAGAGATACGTGGGCTCCGGCCACTCCGCCACGTCGACGACGGACGCCGCCGAGGCCGAAAGAGGAGGAGCAGGGCGACGAAAAGATGACCGAGGCAGCAAGGGAAGCAGAGCAATCGGACCGCGGCGCCGTGGTCTCGTCGTGCGGCTGCTGGATCATCGTCGGGACCGTCTTCATCCTCGGCTTGCCCAGAGTGGTCAGCGCCGTCCCGCTCCTTCAGCGCGGGAGGAAGGGCCTGGTCTTGTTGATCGAACAGGGGCCGGTGTGTGTCTGGGTCTGGGTCGATGCCCATCCTGCGGAGCTTCTTCTTGATGTGCGTGTTCCAGTGGTTCTTGATCTCGTTGTCCGTCTTTCCCGGGAGCCTCGCGGCGATCAGGGCTGGTTCTGAGATTTCGAGGGCCCGGGACGAAACTAAAACCAGGGCCCTTCATACAAGCGTATATAAAAATGTACACAATTAAAATGCATAAAAAATGAATATCAAACTATATATGCATATTGCGTTATTTTTTTTTCAAACATATACATACCAAAATGCAAACTTGTTGATAATGGTATATCAATTGCACTCTGATTTGAATCATGCAGTGGTCGATGTGAGGCCGTCCGGGCTCGTGTCGAACAACACAACGAGTGAAACTCAACAATTTTTAAATAGGATTTATACGCAACCACGGGTTTAAATTCTTGTTCTATAGATTAAGATTGTTTGGTTCGAGGTACACCTTATCGTCTAACATTCGTCTTACACGTCACTTTGGCCTTTTAAGTTCCGCCACATTGTGTCCCACTCGTTGCACTAGGGTTGGTTGTGATACTTTGGCATCCATTAGAGCAATTAATGTAACAAATAATTAAAAAGTAAAAAAATAACTATTTCCAGAAATCAGTGCTATTTTCTAAAGGAGAAGCAAGCACTCGATCATTTTTGTGAGGTCAAGTAGTAGCAAGCACTTGATAGAAAAAAAACAAATTAAGCAAGGGGCCGATCAAATGGAAGTAATTGTATTCTTTAAACACATAGCCCATCGGCCCACTCACTTAATCATCCCATGGCAAACAATGGAGAAACGGCTCATGCTAACCAAAGTGGAAAAGGCCCAACTGCAGCCCAGATGTTACTCCTTCCTTCTTCCTCTCTCTGTTACCTGCGTGAGAAAACGCTGTGAATTGCTCTAATGGCTACCTCCACAAAAACTCCTCCTGCGCTCAATAAGCTACACCCAGATGGGGCCCCTTATTTTTTGGGGCCCGGGGCGGCCGCCCCTCCCCCCCCCCCCCCCCCCGGACCGGCCCTGGCGGCGATCTTGGACCAGCGGTTGCCGAGCTGCGCGTGCATGTCGACGACGAGCCGCTCCTCGTCGTCGGAGAGGAGGCCCCGCTTGAGGTCGGGCTGCAGGTAGTTGGTCCACCGCAGCCGGCAGCTTTTCCCGCACCGCATCAGACCTGCACCGGATGCATGTGAGCATATCTGAAATTCAGAGCAGAGAAGGCAAGCAAGATGACCGTTGTCTCACCTGCGAGCTTGGAGATGATGCGCCAGCAGTAGTGGCCGTGGGTGAGGAGGAAGGCGACCAGCTTGTGGTCCTCCTCCGCCGTCCACGGCCCCTTCTTCACGCCCACCTTGTCGCAGCACGGCTGCCTCCCCATCCTTCCTTCAAAGAAACTTGTCCTTCTCTAACCCGGCAAGTGACAAACTTACCTTCTTGTCTCCGTTCCAAGTAAGATGGATGGGTTGGGTGCATTTAGAGAGAGAGGAAGAGGGTCAGGTCACCTGGTCACTGCCCTCGATTTTTTTATTTTTTATAAAGGAAAGTATATTAATATCGCGAAGATACAAATTACACCCGGACTCTACAACAACGTAATAACCATAGTCATTACGGATGCACACAGCCGAAAGATAATAAAAAGAAGAAGTAAAAAAGAAAAGTCCTGCTACAGAGTTACAGTCCTTGCAGTAGCCGCACAACCACCACCTAAACAACAGCTGATGTCCATCTCTTCGAAAACAACGTCTCCAAGAAGAACGGTGCCAGGCACAACCAATTAAGGCCAGACCTTAGGTTTTCACCCTGAATATAATCCTCGCTCTCAAAACAACGGCTCCAAAAAGAACAGTGCCAGGCACAACCAATTAAGGCCAGACATTGGGTTTTCACCATGAAAGGTAGGACTTTGGACTTCACGCTTGCTGTCGCCCCCTCTTACATACGGCTGCCACGAATCTTGTAACTCCAAGCCAGACCCCCATCGATGTAAAGACTCCGAACACCGTTGCTAGTCCTCCAATCTGACCATCGATGACTGAGCATTGCGATCGAATTCCACCGATCCAGCAATCTCTAGGCGTAGCCCATGGGAGTTCGCCGGCGGAGCCTTTCGGTCGACACCCCGACTTGATCAAAGAGAACCTACATCAGGATCTTCGTCTTCGCACGATGGGAAACCCAAGGACTGCCACCTTTATTCTGTTATCTCGCAGCCCCGACGCTGCGAAACGACTCCCAGCAGCGATGGTTGCGGGAGGAGAAAGTGCACGGAGCACCCCGGCAGAGCCTCACCGGCCCGAATCTGAGCCAGAGGTCAGATCGGCCTAGAGGCCCAATCCACCGTCGGCCCACCCTGGGTGAAGCCCAAGACATGCCAGATCGACCTGCCCATCCGCGTCCGCCGCCGCCGGTCGCCCTGCCGCCGGCAGCCCTCACAACGTCGCCTCCCGTCGCTAGGGCTAAAGAGGACGAGCCGCCGGGAGGCTGGCCGGCGGCGCCGCCGCCACCAACTCGCCGCCCCCTCGCGCCACCGAATAGCTGCCGCCGTCCTTCCCAGCGCCGGCGCCAAGGCGCCCACCATCCCCACCAGCCGCCTGCTAGTGGGGTGCCGCCACCGCCGCCGGCCAGCGACGGTAGCGGCCGCGGATCCACGAGGAAGGAGGGGAGGTGGGCTAGGGTTTCGGGGGGGCTCCAGAGTCGCCCGAGAGGAGGCGACTCGGGAGCCACGTTCGTACCCTGGAGATAGCGAAAGGGGAGCGTGTGTGCCGAACCGCACGTGGCAGCAAGAGAGAGTGGTACGTGGAGGCGGAGCACTTCTCTAGGCAAGGGCGCCGTGCTTACGACGGCATGCATCCGTGGCCGGCCGAGCTAGCTGGGCTCCAGTAACGGCACCATGCTCACTACTTTCATTGCTCATCTCAGAGCGGAGACCCTAAATATAGAGCCCAAACTGTAAACCAACAGGTCATATTTTTATGATAACTGCCCCATAAATCAAATGCTAAATCCATTCATACATGCATCTATTTAGACCACAAAGATAAAACATACATAGCAAATATAATTATAATGAAAATAACTATACCCTTCCAATTCATAGTGCAGATGCATCTTCTTCTCTCTACTCATCGACAATGTCGGCAAGATGCAACTTATTTTCATCTGCTCTACTTGTATTTTCTTGTTTTTTTAATCTTTTTTAGTTTCTCCTATAAGTTTCGGTTGTCGCTGGCCAGCGACGGTAGCGGCCGCGGATCCGCGAGGAAGGAGGGGAGGTGGGCTAGGGTTTCGGGGGGACTCCAGAGTCGCCCGAGAGGAGGCGACTCGGGAGCCACGTTCGTACCCTGGAGATAGCGAAAGGGGAGCGTGTGTGCCGAACCGCACGTGGCAGCAAGAGAGAGTGGTACGTGGAGGCGGAGCACTTCTCTAAGCAAGGGCGCCGTGCTTACGACGGCATGCATCCGTGGCCGGCCGAGCTAGCTGGGCTCCAGTAACGGCACCATGCTCACTACTTTCATTGCTCATCTCAGAGCGGAGACCCTAAATATAGAGCCCAAACTGTAAACCAACAGGTCATATTTTTATGATAACTGCCCCATAAATCAAATGCTAAATCCATTCATACACGCATCTATTTAGACCACAAAGATAAAACATACATAGCAAATATAATTATAATGAAAATAACTATACCCTTCCAATGCATAGTGCAGATGCATCTTCTTCTCTCTACTCATCGACAATGTCGGCAAGATGCAACTTCATTTTCATCTGCTCTACTTGTATTTTCTTGTTTTTTAATCTTTTTTAGTTTCTGCTATAAGTTTCGGTTTGTATCTTGAACTTTCTCAAACTCCTCTTCGATCTTAATTTTTCTTTCTTCGATTGTCAAGTTCAAATCCTCCAGTAAGTACATCTTGCATCAAAGGGAATCATTCAACTTGGATCACACCATGGACATTGCAACTACATGTTTCTCATGAATCCTACAATTGAACATTGCAACTCAAATCCCCTCCGATGAACAATTCGGAGAAAACTAAAAAGTACGAGCAAAACTTAGGATAATCCATGGTGGAGCCCGATGAGGTGCCCTCTTCGTATAGAGGGAATGAGGAAGTAGTTGGGTGGCTATTTTTGGGCCATATATAACGGCCCCGGACTTAGCCGTTACTGATGAGGAGAATGTCAACTGGGTGTGGGCAGAGGCAAACATGCATGCTACCTCAATCCAAACTCCAAAAACGAGTTTAATTATGAAGAAATCCATGTTGAGCAGAAGAAAAATCTCCTCCACGTACGCACCCGTTCCTGCAGGTGTTCACTAGTAGAAATAGGACCTTTCGTCGAGGGCCCAAAAAGCCATTCATCCCGGTTTTCTTACGAACCCGGACGAATGCTATGCATTCGTCCCGGTTCGGTTGGCCAGGGTTGTGTATAGGCCCCGTGAAGCATGGATACCGGTTGGGGGGGAAGCATTCGTCCCGGTTCGTGGCTAGAACCGGGACAAATGTCTGGTCAGATGCCACGTGGCCAGCGCAGGGGCATTGATCCCGGTTCTAGCCACAAACCGGGATGAATGTCCCTATCCCCATATATACCAGCCACCCATCCCCTTGTCTCATCTTTTTTTCTGCTAGGAGGGTGTGAGATAAGATTGCACATTGACTTTATCAAGAAAGATGGCCCAGCAATTCAGCAACTGGAAGAAAAGATTGCACCTTGACTTTATCAAGAAAGGTAAGACTCCGGATGGCACTGGAGGGTATGAGAAAATAAAACCCTTATGGGCAGATTTTGTGAAGTACAAGCTGTCAGATGATGCGAAGATAAGGTCAGCAACAAATCAGAAAAACGCCGCCAAAAAGGTATATCACCATATTGTGGGGCAAGCTGGCTACAAGGGTTCCCTGCCCAAGTGGGAGAAATGGGAGAACGACCTGCTTGACAAGGGGATCACTCTCGAGCCATTCATGTGGGCCGAGCGGACAAGGTCTTTGTTCTACGGGCATGGGGGGAAAGTTGGACGAAGAAGGATACTGCATCTATAATCAAAGGCATAAGAAAATCCTCTACCCATCGAAGATCTTAGAAACACAATAAAGGATGTTAAAGAGGGGAGGTTCCAGCCAGATAGAGAGAACGATGAGCTCACACGCGCCCTCAAGAATGCGGAACACGTAGGACGTACACGAACTACAATAAGCGGTGTTCCGCGGAGTATTGGGTTTGACGAGGGCAAAAAGAAATATCCTGATAGAAGCCGTCAGCGGAAAAAGGACGCGGAGGCAGCTGAAGCAGCGAGTCGGGCTAACTGGAGGTGTCAACTTGAAGAACAGATAAAGCGGACGTAGGACGTAGCACTGATGCAACAGGAGCAAATTGACACACTTAGCCAGCAGCTAGGTACTACCGGCCGACCACACGTGGTAGAAGGTGAAGTCGATGCTATCGGCACCGCACATTCTAATCGGAAAAGTAGCGTTGCGTCCACGCAGCTGTAGGGTGATGGTGCATCACCGATGATGCACCCGGTGGATGATATCACGGAGATGAAAAATTGTGAGCTCCAGGTGAAGGTTGTCAACATAACCATCAAGGCGGCGGTCGGCTATGCCTTACCAATTGGCAACGAACCAACTCACCATAGTCTTCCAGTTCCACGGGGCTATGCTATTGTTGGGGTCGATGAAGTTGTCAACGGATTCGAGCAGGTGAAGCTTGAATTCCCTAAAGGTGATGATGGAGAGGTGACTAAACTCGGAGAAGCCAAGAAGTTGACCATTCTATGGCTAAAGGAACACATTGTGCTTCCAAATCAGACGGGAAGGCCATCGACTCCTAACCATTCTCCAGCGCGGTCGTCTCCGCCGTGCATGCAGTCTCTATCGCGGTCGTCAACGACGTGCATGCCGTCTCCAGCGCGGTCGTCTACGCCGTTGCGTCAGCCGTCTCCGCCCACTAAGTTTCTCTGAAGTCGTAAAAGATCACCCAAACGTCAACGGTCGCCCCTCCCGAAGGTACCAAAGGAGTTACCAAAGTTACCTTACGACTATACTCCAGAGCAGACCCGGGAAATCGCAAGGGACGAATACGAGGCGTGGAAATCGAAGCCAAAGGAGCAGAAAAAGGCAGATTTCCCCAACACCGAAGAAGATGTAGAACGAGCGTGGAAAATGGTGAAGACTCTTCATTAACCCGAGTCGAGGCTTTCATCTGACTATGACCGCTCTATTCTGAAGTCACAATAGGAAATGGTGTGGTCGACGAAGAGTAGTAGCGCTAGCGGGAAAAGCGGGAAATCACTTGCCCAGCTCGGACAACAGAAAAAACAATCCATCTCCCCGCTCAAAGTGATTTTCAATACCCAGGTGGGGCCGAGCACTAATGCTGACGAGCAAATTGATCCGGAGTTTATAGAACTGTACGGACCAGGGGCAGCTGCTGCGGGTATGCCCATTGCTGAGTATATCCAAACATTACAATACTTCCCCTCTTCTGAATGTGAGTACAAATACCGGCACGGGAATTCTCTCGTCAAACCCGAGGAGGTAAAGAATCTACCAACCAAAATGCGAAGAGTGCATAATTGGTATATGGAAGCCGCTCGGCAATCTCAGGACTGGATAGTGGTCGGAGTTAAAGACGAGCACTACGGGTATGGAGTCAAACCCGAGGTGGTAAAGAATCTTCCAAGCTGACAAAGGAAAAGTACTTGTAATGGACCCAAAACGGAAACCATTTGAGCTCTCGGCGGACATGCAGGAAATGATCCAGCGGTAATTTCAATCTTTATATATGGCACTATATGGACTACTTTGTTTCATTTTCGGATATCAAGTAATTAATAACTCTTTTTATTCTTTTTCTTTCCTGGGCAGCGCTTGGAAGAGGTTCACAAGAAAGGCCAGGGGTGAATGGAAATTAGAGCCTACATTTGAAATTGTGCAAGTAAGTACTACTATCTAGATCCGGGCATCTCCTTGATGCTGGTTTCGATACCATTATCATGGCTGGTTGATTATTATTTTGATTGAAACTATGTTCCCGTAAAGTGCTTGCAACAGGGAGACGGGAATAACTTGTGTGAATACTACGTCTGCGAGTTCATTCGTCATGCGACCTGTGCCATGGGCAGAGATTTAAACAAACTTCATGTACGTCAGTCGTCAATTTTTCTTATTACCATCTATTTTAGTTACTTAGTTTCATTAATATATATTGACCACTCTTCTTTATATTAGATCGAACGGCTCCGGGACGGTCTTCTACCAAGGGACCGGACACGAGCAATTCAGGAGGAAATTGCGGGCTTCTTAGATGCAGAGGTCCTAAATGTAAATGGAGAATACTATCGCGCTTGGGAATGAACCTGATTTTGTAATTCATTCACCGGTCATGTCATATGCTCGACATACTTTGATTATGTAATATAAGTGTTCCTTCTTTTGCTATATATATGCATTACTTATTCACTCGTGGAATCCGAGAGGTCCGGGGAGGGGCCACCGAGGCTCCTCTCTTCTCGTGGGCCGTCTTCGCAGAATCTGTCGGGTGCACTTGATGCTTGCGGGTACCGCTATTTGTGTTGAACTCGAGCTCTGAAGCATTCTTCTTGGTGAGAGACATCACGGAGTGATCCGTGGTTTTTGCTATCTCTTCCAATTCTTCTTGCATCCCGAAGGATTTGGCGATCTCGTTGAACTCGATGTCACATTTATTGGACTTTTGGAAATCGCCGTCGATGGTGATTGTGCCATATTCCCCGGGCAACTTAAGCTTCAAGTATGCGTAGTGTGGTACTGCCATGAATCTGGCGAACGCCGTTCGAACCAGAATGGCGTGGTACTGTGAGGGCCAATCGACTACTTCGAAATCAAGAAATTCTCGCCTGTAATTACTTCGGTTGCCTAGCACCACCTCCAGGTTGATTGTTCCGAGTGGACGGATTGGTTTTCCTGGAACTATCCCGTGGAAGGATGTCTCTGATTCCGCGAGTCCGTCCAAATTCTTGTTCATGCGACGGAGCGTGTCTGCGTAGATGATGTTGATGCCGCTGCCTCCGTCCATGAACATGCGAGCAAGCTCGTAGTTGCCAATTTGCGCCTGTATGACTAGTGCGGCGTGTCCTGGTCGATAGACTCGCGGAGGGTGGTCTTCCTTTGAGAAAGTTATTGGTTGATCCGCCATCTTCAGGTACTCGGGTTTCATAGGTGGGGTTTGCACAGCCATGCATAATTGTCGTGTGTTTGTCTTCTGAACCCTGCGTGATGGACAGACCTTTTGTATCATGCCTAAGAGTCCCGCTGGGTTCGGGTATCCATTGACTCCCTAGTTTGGGGCGGGTCGTGCTGGTAGCGCAGCTAGCACCGTGTTTTGGTTTCCTGCTGGGGGCAGGGCTTGCGGCTGTTGAAATCCTTGAGCTCCTCCTCCAGGAAGCTGCGGGTAGCCTTGATTAATTGCTGCTCTATTTTTCTTCGAGAAGGCCTCCTGGATATCAATGAACTTTCGGCAATCCTTGAGAAGGTGTGTTGCCTTAGTTTTGCCGGTGCGATTATCTGTAAATAGATGTAGCGTGCAGTAACCGTCGAGGTCCTCCTTGGGGGTTTTGTCTTCTGGCTTTGGCTTCCACTCGCGTTTTCCACGATATCCACTGTCGCGATTTCTTGTGAACTCCTCTGCCACCAATTTTTCTCGATCATCGTGGTCGTAATTCTTTCTTATTTTCTTTCGACTATGGTGATCGTCATCACGTGCTGGTGACGAGTCTTTCTCATTGCGCACCGCGTCTTCGCCGTTTGCCCATCTGTCGGCTATGGCCATCAAATCTCCCATGGTTTTGGGTGCGAGTCGTCCCAGTTCTTCCCTGAAAGAGGTTCTCCGTGCTCCTTTGGCGAATGCTTCAACCGCGACTTCTTCTGATATATTTCCTGCTGTGTTCCTGAGTGTGGTCCATCGCTGAATATATTGTCAAGCTCGTAGCTCCTCGATGGTTGCTGGTCTTTTGTATGTTGCCTGGAATTTTTTGCAGAAATTGAGGTTTAGATCGTCCCAAGATCTGTAGCATGCCTTCGGCCTTCCTTCTAGCCAGCTGCGCGCAGCACCGACTAGGTGTAAGTTGAGGTATTGCATAGCCCTGTTTTTGTTCCCACGTTGGCATTTTACTGCCGTGAGGTAATCTGACAACCAGGCTTGCGGCTCTTTCGAACCATCATATTTCTGCACTTCCGTGGATAGCTTAAATATATTGGGTAGCGGCGCTTCGCGGATGCTGCGGGCAAAGCACAAGGCTCCGCAGACTTCATCATCGGAGGATGTAGATGGGGAGCGCGCGCGGTTTCTGGCCGCCCGACCCTTATCAACCTTGCGCTGGGCGATGTCTGATCGCGCGTTGTGCCCGGGTTTGTCGCGGTTGACGTCTCCTATCGGCTCCTTGTTGCGATGTCGCGAGCGGCTGCTATCTCGATCTCTTCGCGGGCTGCGATCTCGATCCCTCCGCGGGCTGCGATCTCGTTCTCTCCGCGAGCTGCGATCCCGACCTCTTCGCGGGCTGCGGCTACGGTCTCGATCCCTCGGGCTGCTATCGCTGCCACTCAGGCTATCTCCAGGTCGTCGAGCTTCTTTCCCTCGTGCCCGACGAAGTGATTTTTCCTTGCCAGGTGATGTGCCCCTATGTCCACGGGGTGCTTCTTTGTCCTTCTGTGCGGCTGATTTCCTGCGATCGTAGGAGGTGAGTTTTTCAGCTGCCATGCCTAATCCTTTCTGCACTTGCTTGTATTGTTCTGCACGGGGGTCGTTTTCCCCTGGTTGATTTATTTGCATGTAGGTGGCAGCGGCTAGTACCGCGGCTGTGGGAGTTTGCGGATGGATGTTTCCATCCTCGTCGATGTGCATGAGTGATTTGCTGATTCCGCCCAAGGACTCGCCATCCATGGTCGCGGTTTTTGAGACGTATCCTTTCTTCGCAGGGCGGTTCCCGATAGAAAGTGTCATGGATAGTGCGGCTCGGCGCTGGCTCGATGCATCCACCAATTTCTTTCGCTCGGCTAGGTCTATCCGAGCTTCCTTTATTGCGGTAGCCGCTCTCACTAGATGATAGTGGTAGGCGGTCATGTCTTCGTGTGGAGCTCCTGGTTCTAGTGGCTTGCTTGTGCGGATGCCCTCCTTTGCTCGATCCCAAGCAGCTCGTGAAACGCCGATGGCAGCGCGTTCCCTTGCGCTGTTTTCAGTTTCTTCGGGTGGGGCTCCTGATCCTGCCATGCAGACCTTAGCCAGATATGGCTCGCGAGTCCTAGCGCAGTTAGACATGCTTTCTTGACCCGAGAAGGTTCCTCTGTAGAGAGGGTATGGAAGTTGCTGGTGTTGAGGCGGATGGATTCACCGCTTTTTGCCAAGTCGCGATCCGCGTAGCGGGGTTGTGAGTCGACAGCTTTTGGACTAGAGATTGACCAAGATTTCGATCCTTCCAGATCAGTTTTCTCAGGGAAGTGTAGAATTCCATCTTTTTTGGTGTAGAACAGGAAACTTCCGAACGTCAGCGTGATGCTCTTCTCCAAGTCGCTGAATACCGGGCGCGATTCCGGCGAGTGAGGGGCGACGATGACCGACCCGATTCGGATCGGACTGGGTGGAGTCGAAGCCCTGGGGTTCCAGCGTGAGTTGGTTGTTGATGAAGCCGAAGATGCCGAAGATCCAGCGCCCGCCGTTCCCACAGACGACGCCAATTGTCGAATCTGCATCTCAAGAAGTCCCTCGGGTGAACCTATAGGGTTTTTATTAGGAGAACGTGTAGGCGCTGGTGACAATTGTCGGCTAGACAGGGGGCACGATTTACCCAGGTTCAGGGCCCTCGTAGAGGTAAAACCCTTACTCCTGCCTCTGTCGATCTGTATTAACGAGTAGATCGGTTACAATGGGGGGTTGCTCAAGTCGAGAGTATGATCTCGATCTCAAGGTTGATGATGCGGTATTGCTTGGTCCCTCTCCTATGGTTCTCCTGGCCTTATATAGGTGGCTAGGTCTCAAACCGTACCCGGAGAGGACTCAAACTCTAACCTAGAGTCGGTTACAAGTTTCCTAACTTGACCCGCAAGGCTTTGCGGGTGGGCTTTAATTGGGCCTTCTAGAGTAATCCGTGACGCTTCCTTTAGAGCTTGGGCCGTGGGCCTGAGACCGGGTAGGCTCATCCGACAGGCCTAGGATCCATCCCTTCGTCATCCGGGGAGGAGCCACCGGGGCTCCTCTCTTCTCGTGGGATCCGGGATGTCCGGGGAAGGGCCACCGGGCTCCTCTCTTCTCCTGGGATCCGAGGAGGGGCCACCGGGGCTCCTCTTTTCTCATGGGATCCGGGAGGTCCGGGGAGGAGCCACCGGAAGGTCCGTGGGGATCGCAAAACATAAAAAGAAAAGTAATCAACAGAAAAAATAAAAACTCTGCCGTGGCAGAGAAAAATGCCAAAGTGCTGCCGCGGAAGGGGCATTCATCCCGGTTCGCGGGAAGAACCGGGACGAATAGTCCCTGCCATCATGGCACGCGCCCTGCCACGTGGGCCACCCCCAGGCATCCCGGGTGCTGGTACAACCGGGACGAATGGGTTTGGGCCATTTGTCTCGGCTGGCCCATCCCGGTTGCACAACCGGGATGCATGGGGCTTAAAATCCACGACGGTTGGCCCTGTTTCCACTAGTGGTTTGCAAGATAAAAACACAGCGGTCATAGTCACCCTAGCTAGCCAGCCTTACATAGGAACGTTTCACCCTCTGCTTTTCAGAGGCAGCAAGAGGTGGATGGATTCGCTACGTGGTGTTTTTTATCTGAATTGGAGTGGAGTAGAGCTATATTTGAACTGGTATCTATTGACATCCCATGCTACAAATAATGCGTACGTGCTTTTTTTCCTTTTTGTTTTTTTAGAGGTTTTCTTTTCGTCCAATTTCTTGCCAGCGGCCGCCATGTCATCTGCGAGCGATCTGATCTTGCCAAAGTATTCTGCAATACTCATGTTGCCTTTCTTCATGTTAGCAAGAGCAATACGGATGTTTACCGTGCGTGCCCGAGTTTGCGACGAAAACATGTTGTCGATGTCATCCCACATGGTGGCCACCGAGGTGTTGGAGACGACTTGGATTTGCACCTCTCTAGACAGAGTCGTACGAAGGAAGTAGAGAAGCTGCTGGTCTTTCGCCATCCAGTCCGCATACAACGGGTTTGGTTCCTTCACCGTCGCCTCCCCTTTCTTCAACTCGATCTCCTTGGTCGCAGCACCTTCTCGGTGTCGAGGAGCCCATCCATCTGGGCACCTCTGATAACCAACATCACTTGAGCTTTCCATAGGACATGATTGTCCTTGGTGAGTCTCTCGGTCACGTTTGTGCTGAAGAGGGAGCTTGTGGGGTTGGAAGAACTTGAACTAGCCATGGATGGATTATGGAGGGCTAACTCTGATACCATACCAAAACACCTACGGAAGTTGTGGTGGGACGATGCCTTGGCCTCAGCTCGTTTACGTGTTAATATAGAGGGCGAAACCCCTCGGTCAAGTTACATCTCAAATTACAACCTTGACACGCAAGGAAAGATGAAAAGAAAAACAAACACGATTTATATCTCTACCATGCTTGTAATACAAGAAACATTTAAACCAAAAGATGCCTATCGTTTAACATCCTCCCTCAAACTCAACACTTCCAGATTGAGGTTGTTCTTAAAGACTTCCAATTTTCGTACTTGCAATGGTTTTGTAAAACCATCCGCCACTTGATCACGTGTTGGAATAAACTAAATCTCCAATAATTTATGAGCAACTCTTTCTCTCACAAAATGAAAGTCTATTTCAATATGTTTTGTTCTCGCATGGAACACCGGATTTGCTGAGAGATACGTTGCTCCAAGATTATCACACCATAAGCAAGCCGTCTGAGGATGATCAATACCGAGTTCATCAAGCAAAAACTCTATCCAAATTACCTCTACAGTTGCATTAGCCAAAGACTTATTCTGCCTCTGTGCTTGATCTTGAAATTGTAGCTTGTTTTCTGGCACTCCATGACACTAGATTTGACCCAAAGAAAACAGCAAAACCACCCGTTGATCGCCTATAATCTGGACATCCTGCCCAATCAGCATCAGAAAAAGCACTCACAAGTGTTTATTGTGACTTGTCAAACTTGAGACCCAAGGCTATACTACCTATAACATATCTCAATATTCTTTTAACATCTTTCCAACGTAATCTAGTAGGAGCATGCAAAATTGACACACCTTATTAACGGAAAAAGATAAATCAGGCCTTGTCAAGGTTAAATACTGCAATGCTCCTACAATACTTCTATACCGAGTTGAATCATCAGGTCCTAAAGGTTCTCCTTCATGCATAGACAATTTTTCTGAAGTGGAAAGCGGAGTAGCAGCCGGTTTGCATTGCTTCATGCCTACCCGAGTTAAAATATCCATAGCATATTTTTCTTGAGTTAACAATATTGCACTACCAACTTTTTGTACCTCAATGCCAAGAAAGTAGTGTGGTTTCCCAAGATCCTTGAATGCAAAATTTCTTCTCAAATCACTTAGTAATGTCGAAGTAGCTTCATTGGAAGAACTTCCAACTATTATGCCATCAACGTATACAAGCATAAACATAACAATATTCCCTTTCTTCTAAAAGAAAAGTGATGTATCTCCCTTTGATGGTTTAAAGCCAAGTTCTTGTAGCTTCACACTTAGCCTATAGTACCATGCTCGAGGAGCCTGTTTTAGCCCATAGAGTGCTTTATCCAACCTGCATATGTGATTTGGCATGTCCTCCCTCTCATATCCCGGAGGCTGCCTCATGTATACTTCTTCCTGCAGAATACCATGAAGAAACACATTCTTTACATCCAATTGGCGAAGAATCAACCTCTAGAAACATCAATAGACAACACCAACATGATAGTAGCTGCCTCAACTAACGACTAAACGTGTCCTCATAATCAATACCATAGCGCTGCTTAAAACCTTTAGCAACTAATATACCCTTGTACCTATCTATAGTACCATCAGCTTTCTTTTTAATTTTATAGACCCACTTAAAATCTATAACATTCCTGCCTTGATTTGAAGGTACAAGATGCCATGTTTTTTTTATGAGAGCATTATATTCTGATTCCATTGCATTTTTCCAATTATCATCTCTTATTCCCTCATGCTAATTTTCTGGTTCTCCGGTAGAGGAGTAGCATGCATACCTTATGGTTCCATCCTTTGGAATAAACGGCCAAAAAATTCCACTTTGTGACCTTGTGTGTACCCTCATAGGCACAACTAGATGGTGCGTTGACTCAGCGTGCACAGAAGATCTGGGTGATGCATGTTCTGCATCCGCAGAAGATCCTGCTGATTCTGGCGTCAGGGAGTCAGGCGACCGAATTTCCCAATCATCCGTTGCCACCTGGAAAGGAGAGCCAGGACCACCTGGCTTGACCGAAGCTGAATGTCGCGTGTTGCATGCTAAGAGGTCGAGCGTGCGTGTTGTCCTGACGCCCCCTGGAGGCACGCGTAGAGACGCACTTTCTGGCGTGGCAGGCGTGCCTGTGTCTGTGGTCGCACGCCGCGTGTCCCGACAAGGCGTCGATCCCGCTGCGGATCCGCCTGCTCCTGTCCAGGATCTATCGGGAACGATGTTTGCAGGAGAATTTTCTAAGTGCTCCGCGCCTGCTCCCCTTGTCCGTATGTGAGAATATCACAACTCTGCAAACTATTTTGCACATTGTTTGCGTCAGTAAAAAAAAGATTATCAAGATTATTAGAAACATGATCAACATGATGTGTTCCCCCTTGATCAGATGGGTTCAAAAGATATGATGGAAGCAAAAAAATGGGACCGAAGACGTGCTCCAGCATTGGGATTTAGGGTAGCAAACGGAAACATGTTTTCATCAAAACGACATCCCTAGAGATGTGGATACAGCCTGTGGAAATGTCCAAGCACTTATACCCTTTATGGAGGATGATATAGCCAAGAAAAGCACATTGCTTTGATCGAAACTCTAATTTTCGAGAATTACAAGGACGAAGATTTGGCCAGCATGCACATCCAAAAATTCTAAGAGACTCATAATTTGGTTTCTCATGATAAAGGCGATCTAGAGGACTCTCGAAATTAATGACACGACTAGGTGTACGATTAATAAGATATGTGGCAGAAATAAAGGCCTCATCCCAACAATTTAGAGGAATGCATGCTTGAGCAAGAAGAGATAAACCTACTTCTAAAATGTGGCGATGCTTTCTCTCGACCGACCCATTTTTCTGATGGGCAAAAGGACATGAAACATGATGGGAAATACCAACTTGGGTAAAAAATGAGTTGAGTTTTCATACGCTCCCCCCAATCTGTTTGCATAACAATGATTTTCTTGTCAAACAAACGTTTGATACGTCATAAACGTATCTATAATTTCTGTTGTTCCATGTTGTTTTCATGCCTTATGCTACATGTTTTCCTTACACTTTATGTCATTTTTATCGATTTCCCGGGACTAACCTATTGACAAGATGCCAGAGAGGCAGTTCCCTGTTTTCTGTTGTTTTTAGTTTCAAAAAAGTTGTTCTATTAATATTCTCGGAATTGGAAAATTCGAAACCCGGAAGTCTTATAATTCCCGAAGGTTCCACGCAGTCCCGAAGAGGCCCGGAGGGGGGCCACACCATAGGGTGGCGCGCCCCCTGGCCGCGCCTAGGAGCGGTGTATGCCCCTCGGGCATCCACCGCCATCGCCCTTTCGCATATTTATTTCCCCCGATACGTCAACCCTGAAAGTATACCACTTTTTCACGAAAAACACCTGAGGCCGCCGTCATCGTCAACCCGAGATTGGGAGCATTCTGGATCTCTCCCGGGCACCCTGCCGGGAGGGAAAATTGTCACCGGAGGGGTCTACACCACCATGCCCACCTCCGGAGTGATGCATGAGTAGTTAATCGTTGGACTACGGGTCCATATCAGTAGGTAGAGGGTTGTCCTCTCCTCTTTATGCCTCATGTTTAGATCTCGTGAGCTGCCTCACATGATTGAGATCATCTATTTGTAATGCTACATGTTGTGTTTGCTGGGATCCAATGATTATTAGATGCCATGTCTTTTGATTATCAATCTATCATGTTATCTTCATGTGTATGTTATTTATGATCTTGCATGCTCTCCATTGTTAGTAGATTCTCTAGCCAAGTAGATGCTAGTGGATCCAAGAGGGAGTATTTATGCTCGACAGTGGGTTAATGCCTCCTTTGCATCTGTGCTCGAGTGACAGAAATGTGACGGATGGAGGATGTGATGTTGCCATTAGGGAGAAAACAACGATGTTTACTTCTTTTACATTGTTTACATTACACACTTTGCTTACTGCCATAATCTGTTGCTTGCAACTTAATACCCAACATTTGTTCGTATGATATTTGGAGGGTGGATTATTAGTCATAGATGCAGTTGGATGACGATCTATGTATTTTGCTGTAATGCACGCATGAATCTCATAGTAATCTTTATGTCATGCATGTTTCATTATCTATCGATTGCCCAGCTGTAATTTGTTCACCACACATGTTAGATATCTTTTATGGAGAGACACCTCTAGTGAACTGTGGACCCCGGTCCATTTTCTCATACTGATAATACAACCACTGCAATTACCGTTTCCACTTCTACTACTGTTTTCATATTGTTCTCATATTGTTTTCCACACCATACATTTACCCTCTTTGTTATCAGCAAACCGGTGAGATTGAAAACCTCACAACTACGTTGGGGAAAAGTGAATTGATTATGTTATGTAGGTTCCACGTTGTTGCTGAACCGGTAGTGCGCCCTGCCATCTCGGCTGCATCAACCTTCAGATATTGCTTGTCCCCCTACTGGTCGATTCAACCTTGGTTTCTTTTCCGAGGGAAAACTTGCTGCTACACTCTTCACAACCTTTCTCTTGGGGTTGACCAACATCAGCACCCATCAAGCTTTCTTGCGCCGTTGCCGGGGAGGAAGAGAATTTCTGCAAGGGGAGTCTCTCACCTCCAATCATTTTTAATTTGTTATTGTTTTTCTTGTTACTTGCTTTATCATGCTTGCTATCAATGTTTGATATCTTTCAAACTAGATCTTATTAACAAGGTGGTTTCATGGATGAACAACAAAAATATTATAAGGAACACCGCTTGTCACAAAAAGGGATACACTTATGGGAGCAAATTAATAAATTGCTTGACTATGCTAAAAAAAACTTCTGCTATACTTATAATGTTACTTATTGATTTGATAAATCTTGTTGCCGTAGGAGATATAAACACCTCCCTTTTCAATGTGAGTATAATGATGATGTTACCATATATTCTTATGTTAAGGGAAATTATGACTTTGATGATGTGGAACAAATTGAGGTATTTATTTCTTGGAAGGGTGCATTCAAAATTGCCTATTTTCTTGAAAGTATTGTTGATGCACCTTATAAATACGAGATTTATGCTATACTCGAATATTTCTTTGATAATTACAAGGATTTTAATTACTAGATACTTAAATATCTTAATGGATGCTCTCCCCCAAAGGAGGAGAGTAATGCCTTGCAGGATCCTATGGAAGAAGAAATTGTTGAATATGGAAGCTCATTAGATGAAAATGAGGAAGAGAGTGATGATCAAGAGGAGGAAGAATGGAGTAACTACCCATGTCTACCTACCAATGAGATTAACTCTTTAACTCATACATTATTTGATGAGAGTGATGATCCTATTGATTCTTTTGAAATATCCCTTTTTGATGAAATTGATACTTGCTATACTTGTGACCTTGATACTACTATGAATGAAACTTATGAGAATAATATTGCTACTGTTATTTATAATAATCCATGCTACTTTGATAAATCTTATGATAATTCTCTATTTATTCCAACTATTGATATGCATGTGAATGAGGAAGTTTGTTTAGAAAATTTATATGATAATGCTCTTGATGATGGTCCTATGTTACTTGATGTTATAAATCATAATGCTACTGAAAATGGGATTTCTATTAGTAGTCCCATACCTTTCATGAGTGATCAATCATCTTGTTTTTCTATTGCTAAAAGTGGGAAAGAGGAGGAGATGATTTTAAATTTTGATCCCACTGTTTTGGAGCTTCATATGAATTGTGTGCTTTTAGACCATGACAAACATGCCTTATGTGATAATTATGTTGTTTAGTTTGTTTATGATTCTACTAAAAATTATTATGAGAGAGGAAAATATGATTGTAGGAATTTTCATGTTACTAAAACACCTCTCTTTTTGTTAAAAGTTTTGAAGTTTCTCTTGTTCTACCTTCCCATGATTTATAGTTGTAGTTTCTTTAATTTATTTCTTTACAAGATTCCTATGCATAGAAAGTGGGTTAGACTTAAATTTGTTTTATACTTTATTATTGATGATCTGTTTTGCTTAATTCATTATTCTTATGTGAGCATCTACTTGATTCCACTTTTCTGGGCCTAGCTAAAATGCGTTAAAGAAAAGCACTTCTTGGGAGATAACCCATGGTTTTATTTTTGCTTTGTTTTTATCTGTTTTCTTTGAGTCGAGGGGTTGTATAATTTTGTAGGAACTCTTTTGTATCTTTATTTTCATGTTTTAGTTGTGCGAAGTAAAATTTCTAACGAAAGTTGGAGTTGGATTTTTGCGCAGGAAATAGATTTCTGCTGTCCACCGTAAAACATCGTATAAAATCCAAAAAAATCAGAATGACCTGAAATTTTTTTGCTTATTCCTCAGCTAATTCCGAAACTTTTTTGTTCTTTAAGTTTTTCGATCTGAGTAACGTAAGTGCCCCGAAAACAAATTCGTCTTTACAGACTGTTCTGGTTTTGGCAGATTCTGCCATTTTTCTTGCATTTGCTCTTTTACGATGTCAAGTGGATTTCTTTGCTTCATGAAACATCAGTGGCTGTAGCTAATGTTTAAAAGTATCAATAGAACTTGTGACCATGCAAAACCCATGAATTTTTGATTGTTGCACTAACACTATAGTGCGAATTACTCTTTGAGTGTGGTGTGAAGGAAGTTTTCAAGGGTCAAGAGAAGAGGGTGATATAATGTGATCAAGAAGAGTGTAAGGTCAAAGCTTAGGGATGCCCCTGTGGTTCATCCCAGCAAATTCTAAGAAGGATCAAGCATCTAAGCTTGGGGATGCGCAAGGCATCCCCTTCTTCATCAACAATTTATCGGGTTACTTCTTGTGAAACTATATTTTTATTCGGTCACATCATATGAAGTTTACTTGGAGCGTCTGTTTGTTTTTATTTTGTTTTTCTTGCTGCAATAATATAGTTGTAACCTAGTATTCTTTGTGTGGGATATAGACACGCTCCGCTTTTTCGTTTGAATACTCGTTATGCTTGTATTCTTAGTTTTTCTTCTAGCTACTGCAAAATTCCTGTTTAGCTCATGTTTTTCTTGCATCTCTTATTCAGAGCTGTTAGTTTCAGTAGATTTGTGTTAGTATTCTCTTGTTTCATTGCTATATCTCTTGGAGTTTTTTTTTTGTTTGGTGTTTTATGGAACTAGAAAATGCTACGTGTGGTAGATGGTTTAACGAAAAAGCTTGCATATTCTTGTAGATCACTAAACTGTTTCATTTGATTATTTGCTATTGTTTTGAGATATTAATATACTTAATGGTAAACTTGCTAGTCTATTAGAGTAAAAAAAATTAATGGTTGGTCTAAAAGCTTGAAACTGTGCCACACTCAAATAACCAGTTTATAGGATAATGGTATACGACTTCCTTTGCTAATAGCAATCGTAATGGCTTTTTGTTACGCGCTGCGGTTGGGGTAGCTAATAGTGACTTGTCACTGCCATGGACCCTCTTGGAGTGATTTGCATTATGCCTTGTGAGATCATGATTTTAGTTGTAATCTTTTAACTTGTGAGTTCTATGTTGCGGTTTTCTGGCACTTCCACCATCCATATTTGCTAGCCTCTTTGGTACTCTTCATTGCTTATTTTCACATTGAGAGTTGATGCAAACTTTGCCAGTGTATCCAAACCCCGTGGGAGAACTTTGTTCTCCTACACATATGCCAAAATTTATCTTCCTCAAAACAACCACCATACCTACCTACCATGGCATTTCCATAGCCATTCCGAGATATATTGTCATACAACATCCATCATCATTATGTTACTTGTCATGCTTCATTGTTATTTTGCATACTGCTACACCAGCAGGAGCATTTAGTTTTATTTACATCAGACATATTTTAGTTTGAGTTATGAGTACCAAATGTGTATTGATTCATTGCAAAATAGAGTGTTTCCCCTACAAGTGAGGTTATATATCAAAAAAATAAAAAAGAGAAAAGGCCAAAAAAAGAAAGAAAGGAAAAAAAAAATGATAATAAAGAGAGAGGGGGCAGCACTACTATCATTTATTCCACACTTGTGCTTGTTTAGCATCATTACTTCAGTTTGGAGAGAGTTTTCATATTATTACTCGCATAACTATGTGGGGAACTTACATTATAGAACTTAGCTTGTATATTCCAATGATGAGCCTCCTGAAAAGTGCTCTAGGTCTTCGTGAGCAAGCAAGTTGGATGCACCCCCACTAGTTCCATTCGAGAGCTTTCATACACTTATAGCTCTGTGTGCATCCGTTGTGTGGAAATCACTACTTCTTGCATAACTTCGATTATAAGACTTCCTCTTGTCTAATGATCACTTTCAGTTGTGTGAGACTTTCATCCATTGACCATCCAAACCCTCCATAGTGTTTTTTGAGTGCACAAATATTTTAATGATTTTCCTACGTGCATATTGTTGTCACTTGACTTGATCCTAACAGGAGTTGTTGTGAGAGTTTGATGCCTTGGATGATTATATTGCTGTTCTTGAAGTTTAAATCATCTTTAATATACTTTGCACAGTGGATTGTGTTTTAGTATTGATTCATTGAAAAGTTTTACTTTGTTATTCCTAATGGTTTATACATTACTCTATTTGATATCAACTATAAACCAGAACCTTTATTCATTTGATGCTAGTTTACATGCTTTACATTACTATGATGATAAAGTTTATGTTGGTAGCATGTCACCTCAAAAATTATTTGTTTTGTCGTTTACCTACTCGAGGACGAGTAGGAACTAAGCTTGGGGATGTTGATACGTCATAAAGTATCTACAATTTCGGTTATTCCATTTTTTTTTCATGCCTTATACTACATGTTTTCCTTACACGTTATGTCATTTTTATCGGGACTAACCTATTAACAATATGCCACAGAGTCAGTTCCCTATTTTCTGTTGTTTTTAGTTTTAGAGAAGTTGTTATGGAAATATTCACGGAATTGGAAAATTCGAAGCCCGGAAGTCTTAGAATTCCCGAAGGTTCCACGGAGTCACGAAGAGGCCCGGGGGGGGGGGGGGCACACCATAGGGCGGCGCGCCCCCTTGGCCGCGCCTAGGAGTGGTGTGGGCTCCTCGGGCGTCCACCGCCATCGCCCTTTTGCCTATTTATTCCCCCCGATATGTCAACCCTAAGGATATACCACTTTTTCACGAAAATCACCCGCGAGGCCGTCATCATCGTCAACCCGAGACCGGGAGGGTTCTGGAGCTCTGCCGGGAGGGAAAATCATCACCGGGGGGTCTACACCACCATGCCTGCCTCCGGGTGATACGTGAGTAGTTCATCCTTGGACTACTGGTCCATAGCAGTAACTAGATGGATGCCCTCTCCACTTTATGCCTCATGTTTAGATCTCGTGAGCTACCTCACATGATCGAGATCATCTATTTGTAATGCTACATGTTTTGTTTGCTGGGTTCCGATGATTATTTAATGCTATGTCTTTTGATTATCAATCTATCATGTGTATGTTATTGATGATCATGCATGCTCTCCATTGTTAGTAGATGCTCTGCCCAAGTAGATGCTAGTGACTCCAAGAGGAAGTATTTATGCTCGATAGTGGGTTCATGCCTACTTTGCATCTGTGCTCGAGTGATAGAAACGTGACGGATGGAGGACATGTTGTTTCCATTAGGGAGAAAACAATGATGTTTACTTTTTTTACATTACACACTTTGTTTACTGCTATAATCTATTGCTTACAACTTAATACCCAACGTTCTTCGGATGATATTCGGAGGGTGGATTATTAGTCATAGATGCAGTTGGATGATGATCTATGTATTTTGTTGTAATTCCCGCATGAATCTCGTAGTAATCTTTATGTCATGCATGTTTCATTATCTGTCAATTTCCAGCCTGTAATATGTTCACCACACATGTTACCTATCTTTTATGGGGAGACACCTCTAGTGAACTGTAGACCCCGGTCCATTTTCTCATACTGATAATACAACCACTGCAATGACTGTTTCCACTACTTTCACACTACTGCTACTTTTTTCATATTGTTCTCATAGTATTTACGCACCACACATTTAACCTCTTTGTTACCAGCAAAACCGGTGAGATTGACAACCTCACTGCTAAGTTGGGGCAAAGTGAATTGATTGTGTTGTGTAGGTTCCACGTTGCTGCTGAACCGACAGTGCGCCCTAATCTCAGCTGCATCAAACTTCAGAGATTTTTGTCCTCCTACTGGTCGATTCAACCTTAGTTTCTTTTCTGAGGGAAAACTTGCTGCTGCACTCATCACAACCTTTCTCTTGGGATTTACCAACGTCAGCACCCATCAACATTCAACAAGATTCTGAAATGCATGAAACTTTTGGAACGCATCACATTTGTTTTTGAGAAGATATATCCATGTAAATTTGCTAAAATCATCGGTAAAACTGACATAGTATTTATTTCGTCCAACAGACTCAATGGCAGGGCCCCAAACATACTAAAAAAACAAGCTCTAAAGGAGAACTAGATTCACTAAAAGACTTTGGGTAAGGAAGTTGATGACTCTTCCCTTTTTGACAAGCATCAAAAACCGAATCATTATTCAACTCACTAGAACAGGGTAAATTATTTTGGCTAATAACTATTTTTACTATGACTAACGATGGATGACCTAGGCGCGAATGCGACCTATCCAAAGAAGATTTGACGACACTGAAGACATGTTTGTTTGGGGTGGACATTGTGGACGAAAGAGGATATAGGCCACACCTACATCTGCCTTGAAGAAGAGTTATCTTTGTTGCTTCATCCTTGATAAAGAAAAAATTGGGGTGAATTTGAACAAAAGCATTATTGTCATGAGCAAGACGGTGAGCATATAATAGACTTTTGCTTGCTTGAGGAACATAGAGGATATTATTGAGTTGAAGATTATGACCAGGGGTACTAACAATAGAGTGACCAATATTACTGATATCCATACCTGTTCCACCGGGGGTGTGAACTTGATCATTGCCGTGATACTTGTCACGGATCATCAGCTTCTGAAGATCTCTCGTGATGTGATCGGTAGCACCCAAATCTACAATCCACGGATTGGAATCAACACCATGTGAGGTGGTAGCCGATCCAACAATCTTCTCCTAGGGACCGGTGAAGTCGGGGTTGAACCGTTCCCAGCATTTGAGCACCATGTGGCCAATCTTGCCACATAGCTGGCACCGTGGTTTGGTGCGGTTTCCACCGTTGCCACCATTGGCACGGTAGTATCCACCGTCGTGGTTGTTGCTGTGCGGGTTATTGTTTCCCCAGTGTAGTTGCCGGAGTAGTTGTTGTCGTTCCCGTAGCCACCGCGGCCTCCATTGCCACGTCCTTGCACCGGGGCGCCATGTCCACGCCCTTGGAACCCGCAACGGCCTTGCCCGCCACCACGCCCTCCGCGCATGGCAGCGTTAGCCGAGGACTGCGAGCCGCCTTGCTGAAGATCAAGGCGAGTCTCAAAGCTGAGGAGCTGAGAGTATAGCTCTGCCATTGTTACGACCTCCACCCAGCTGCACATAGACGAAATAACCGAGTTATACTCGGAGTCCAGCCCATAGAAAACGTAGGATATCACATCCTCCTCGTCCAATTTCTTGCCAGCCGCCGCCATGTCATCTGCGAGCGATCTGTCTGGTCAAAGTATTCGGCAATACTCATGTTGCCTTTTTGCATGTTAGCAAGAGAAATACGGATGCTTACCGTGCGTGTGCGAGTTTGCGATGAAAACATGTTGTCGATGGCAACCCACATGGTGGCCGCCGAGGTGTTGGAGACGACTTGGATCTGCACCTCTCTGGACAAAGTCATCAGGACGAAGCAGAGAAGCCGCTGGTCCTTCGCCAGCCAGTCCGCGTATAGCGGTATTGGTTACTTCACCGTCGCCTCCCCTTTCTTCACCTCGATCTCCTTGGTCGGCTGCACCTTCTCGGTGTCGAGGAGCCCATCCATCTGGCCACCTCTGATAGCCGACATCACTTGACCTTTCCATAGGACATGATTGCCCTTGGTGAGTCTCTCGGTCACGTTTGTGCCGAAGAGGGAGCTCGTGGGGTTGGAAGAACTTGAACTAGTCATGGATGGATTGTGGAGGACTAGCTCGGATACCATATCAAAACACCTACGGAAGTTCTTGTGGAACGATGCCTTGGTCTCGGCTCGTTTGCGTGTTAATATATAGAGGACAAAACGCCTCGGTCCAGTTACATCTCGAATTACAACCTTGACACGCAAGGAAAGATGAAAAGAAAAACAAACATGGTTTATATCTCTACCATGCTTGTAATACAAGAAACATTTAAACCAAAAGAATCCTATCGTTTAACAAGGAGTCCTGAAGAACATGTATAGCTGCATGCGTGACAGAGCAAGGTCGGGAATAAAAACTTAGCCCGCCTAACCCTAACCGTATCCTTCTCCACGTCGTTGTCGGCGCTTGAGTCAAACTCGGAATCGTCATCGTCAAGGAGGACGACGTTGGAGGAGTAGCCACACGGCTGCTGGAGGTGCCGCCCCGAGGAGTGCACGGCTGCTAGAGGTGACCGTGGCCACGCAAGAGGCGGCCATCCATGTCGGCCAATTTAGTTTTTTCCCTCATTTCCAAATGAACCTACTAAATGTACTTGGACATTCGGCGAATTAAAGCTTTTTTTGAAACGGAAAAACTCGGCCTCTGCATCTAGCCGATGCACACAACCCTTTATTAAAACACGCCAAGAGTAGCGTCAGTATATACTGGATTATTACAAATCACCGAAACCGAACCGTGGCCACATACACTAGCCGGTGGAAAATCATCAACACAGAAGACCTACACATGTTGTATTCTCCTAGTGTGCAACCAACCACTCTGGTTGAAAATATTCCGCACGACCTCCATCAACCTGGTGCATTCAAAATCCAAACGTCCTCGTTGGCCTTCCGGGACCAGGAAAGACCACATGTGAATCCTGTATGTGGCGCGATGAACAACCTGCAAAAAGTGACCAGCTTCCAAGTTGTTAAAATAACATTATTTCTGCAATTTCAAATTGCCCATAAGAAAGCACATACACCAATGCGTATACTAGCTTTAGTTTCTTTATCCACCCCATTCAACCAATTCCCAAAAAAATTAGTAACTAAAGAAGGTGGAGAAATACTAAAAGTAAAATGAATCAATCGCCAAATTTTCCTAGAAAAGCAACATGAAACAAACAAATGATCAACGGTCTCCTCTTCTGCACAAAAGACACATTTTGTACGACCTATCCACTTTGTTTTTTAAATTATCTTTAGTAAGAAGTTCTTTACGGAGAAGAAACCACATGAAAATCCTGATCTTAAGCGGAACCTTTAATTTCCACAAGTCTTTACGGAAAAATCTAGTGTGTCCATTCATTAGTTCCTCGTACATAGACTTTACCGAAAACACACCCGGCGGTGTCAGTTTCCAAGTGAACTTATCAGGATTATCAGTTAATGACACGGCCATCAATCTTTCAACAAGATGCAACCAGGCCTCCCATTTATCACCTAGAAGCGGCCTCCTGAATGTGATATTGGGATGATCATGTGGTATCACCTGGGCCACCAAAACATTCTTATAATTAGTAATATTGTATAATGATGGATATTGAGATGCTAGAGGAGTTTGACCTAACAAAGTGTCCACCCAAAACCTCACACACTGTCCATCTCCAATGGAACACGAGAATGGGAAAAACTCCATCTTTACCTTCATAATTCCTTTCCAAAACGGAGAATCTGTTACTTAGCTACCACCTGACCCAGAGGTTTTCCATGGACATATTTGTTATGTAGCAACTCATGCCACACCCCCTCTTTTGTTAAGATTGTGTATAGCCATTTGCTAATAAGCACCTATTCTTAACATCAAGGACCTCGATCCCAAGACCACCTTTATCTTTAGGACGACAAAAAATATTCCACTTGGTTAGTCTATACTTCTTTTTAAATTTATCACTTTGCTAGATAAAACGAGATCTACAGAAGTCTGTCCTTCGCTGTACCCCAGCAGGTATATCGAAGAAGGATAGAAAGAACAACGGTAAGCTGGTTAGAACTGGATTTATAAGAACGAGGTGATCCCCTTAAGAAAGAAACTTTCCTACCCAGGAACTTAATTTTTGTTCAAACCGATCCTCGATTTGTTTCCATTCTTTATTTAACAGCTTGCGATAATGAATCGGAATGCCCAAATATTTGAACGGAAGGCATCCGACCTCACATCCAAATATTGTCTGGTACTCCTGCTGTACCTCTATGGCCTTACCAAAAAAAAAGATCTCACTCTTATGGAAATTGATTTTAAGCCCAGATAGTTGCTCGAACGTAGCTAACAACAACTTCATATTAACCGCTTTTGCAATATCATGTTCGAGAAAAAGAATTGTGTCATCAGCATACTGTAGAATAGACACACCACCTTCCACCAAGTGTGGAACTAGGCAACCAACCTGGCCATCATCTTTAGCTCTCGCAATTAACACTGCTAACATATCAGCGACTAAATTAAAAAGGATGGGTGACAACGGATCACCCTGACGCAAACCTTTTAAAGTCTGGAAGTAATGTCCTATATCATCATTAACTTTAATTCCAACGCTCCCACCTTGAATAAACCTCGCCACCCATTCACACCACTAAGGCGTAAAACCTTTCATGCGTAGCGTTTGTTGGAGAAACGACCAGTTAACTTTATCATAGGCTTTTTCAAAATCAATTTTGAGAAACACACCATCTAACTTCTTGCGTTTGAGCTCATGAATTTTCTCATGAAGGACAACCACCCCTTCCAAGATATTCCTTCCTGGCAGGAAAGCGTATTGCGTAGGCCTAATTACCCGTTGAGCAATAGAGGTCACTCTATTCGTGCCCACCTTGGTAAAAATTTTAAAACTCACATTGAGTAAACATATAGGCCTATATTGCTCAATACGACAGCCATCATCCTTTTTTGGTAACAAAGTAATCACCCCAAAATTCAACTTGAACAGGTTTAAATCACCTCTATACAATTGGGCAAACATAGCCATTAAATCTCCCTTACTGACCTCTGATAAATCTCCGCCGGAAACCCATCAGGTCCCGGAGCCTTATTCAGCTCCATTTGAGATATAGCCTCGAATACTTCTTCCTCAGAGCAAGGTTGTGTTAGAATACCATTCTCAACCTCAGAAATTTGAGTTAAATCATGAGTCATTGATTCATCCAAGTTAAGCGAGGTGGGAACCGACGCCCCAAACAGTTTTTTTTATAATATTCCGAAATGAAAGGTTTGAAGTTTTCCTGACCTACAATCGTACCTTCATCCTACTCAAGCTGGAAAATCATCTTTTTCCTACGTTTACCATTAGCAATGAGATGGAAATATTTAGTGTTGTTTCCCGCCTCCTGGATATACCTCACCTTAGCACGTTGAGCCCACTTGGACTCCTCATCACATCTAAGAGTAGCCAGATAATAATCTGCCTCCTTTTTAGCCTTTCTTTCATCATAAGATAAAGTACTCGATTCTGCTTTGAGGTCTAATTCATTAATAAGAAGAAGCAACTTTTGTTTTAACCTTCTATAATCCCCACTTAGGTTCCTTGCCCATCCATGCAAGAAACTACGCAAGTGTCTGATTTTGTTTTGCCAAATTTCAATGGGCGACTCTCCCATAGAAACCGCAACCCATTCCGCCTTAACCATCTCAAAAAAACCATGTTGGCGTAACCAGGACAGCTCAAAGGAAAATACCGATCTACTCCCAACATGAGCGGCATCCCCAAAATCCACTAGCAAATGATCCGACCCCGTACGAACCATACCTTGTACCGTGACCAAAGGAAACTTCTGTTCCCACTCGACACTAGCAAGAACCCTATCTAATTTCTCATGGGTTGGCACATCACGCCTGCTAGTCCAAGTTTATTGTCTACCAGACATCTCTAGCTCTTTTAGATCAAGACATTCAATTATCGCATTGAAAATAAAAAGGCCAACGAGGATTGACGTTATCATTACTTTTCTCCTCCTGACGGCGAATAATATTAAAATCACCACCAATCAACAAAGGCAATGTTTCTTGTTCACAAATGCGAACAACCTAAGAAAGAAACTCCGGTTTGTTGTCATCTTGAGCAACCCCATAGAAAACAACCAACGGCCAAATAAAACAATCAATCTTTGAACGGAGATGAAACTTGACAGAAAAATCACCCGCGATAACTGTCCGCACAGTCAACATCGCTGCATTAAAGCCTACAAGAATACCACCTGACCGACCATGAGGGGGTGGACAGTACCACACATAGTCATGTCCCCCAGCCAGATGATTCAAAAGATTTTAATCAAAGTTTGATCTCGCAGTTTCCATGATTGCCACAAAGTCTAATTTTAATTCACACAGAGCCTCATTAACCGATTTATGCTTCGCAGGATCTCCAAACCCACCACTATTCCAAAATAGACCTCTCATCTCGATTTTTTTTTTAGCGATTTTATCCTTTTTTTTTTGTTTTCTTACGAGACTGTGTGACCATCACACCCTGGTTAAGATTCATCGAATCTCCCAGGCCCTCCTCGTCCATGTTATCATAATCCTCACACAAGTTCGACGCTTTCCGAACTACTAAGCTAGAGGAATCATGAGACAAACTATCTTCAAAATTATTATTTAGGAACGTTAATTGACAAGAACATTCTATCGTTTTCAAACCAGCAACAGTATTCTCAATCTCCGAAGGAGATGTGCCTAACGAGATTCCTTGTTTAGAAGCTTTCTTAGCAATTAAATTAGACGATAAAGAAGAAAAAGAAAGCTTTTAATTCGGATACGTACCCGCAGACATATCATCTCGTTGAGCGGCTAGCTTCTCGGCCTTCTCCGACACCGGCATGCCGGCATTGGGCGGAGCGCCTAGCCTTGCACTAGAACGCAGTGCCGACATCGCCGGCTCCACAATACCACCATAAGAAATAATCTCCTCCCGAGTCCACGTCGGAGTGCAGCTTGTAGAGCCATCCACCGTGTACCTAGGATCTTGGCCGTGTTGCAGCACACACGGACTAGCACTAGGCTTACTGGCCAAGCCTTCCACCGATCGCTCGAACGCCAAAGTTCCCAGAGACGTAGGTGTGAGCGTCCGAGTTACCTCCTTTGTCGAAGCAAGCCCCGCGCGTCCACCTGACGTCGGTGTGAGTACCACGGAAGCTGTGACGCCAACACTCTGCATCGTCGATGATTCCGCGCACGTGGGCCCAGCAGCGAGTGCAGACACACTCCCAACAGCGGCAGATGCTCGCACTAACAGAAGCCCCTGAGTCAAACAATGCCCAACAGCAGCAGTAACCGACATCATGTCGATTCCATGACCTACAAGCGACAGAGGAGCAGCAAACTCAGACTTGTCGCCCACCCATGCATTCTCACGCGCCGACAGAGACTCTGCCTCGGACGTGTGCCCTGTGGAACGTCCCTCCGCTACACATACTGCCACATCCTTAGCCTCCAAAACCACCGTAGGTACTTGATCATCCGCCTCCAAAGGCCAGCCAATGCACCGTGAGTACCATCAGAACACACGACATCCACCTCAACAGTGTCATACCCAAACTGCCGTCGAAGAAGGGGTGAGAAAACGACCACAGTCCGAGGCATATCAGAATCCGAAGGGCCTTTTGATTTAGAACTCCCACGAACATCAGCCATATTAGTATCTACCGTAGATACCCCCTCCGTCCCCATCTTAGAATCATTAAGGGATGTCTTAGCAAGCGCATCCCTAAAATCAGCTCCCAACTCATCGTCATCCTCGTCATCGTCATCCAATCTCTTATCAGTTGCCATATCCTCCGCTTCTTTGCCTTTCTCTTCCCCATCAACTTCAAAATATAACATGTACATGGCATCTTTGATAACCATAGGGAAGTTTGGCAGGATTTTGGTAAAATTGAGACACCCAACCAGAATGCGCAGCACAACAGTTTTGCGCGTGTACTCCATATCAATCCGCCTAGTCATCCACAGAAGGTATCCCACAGACCATAAAGACAAATAATCACCCATGTGCTCTTCCGGTATCCCAGCAATGCATATCCAAAAATCAGGTAACGTGTCCACCGGCTCAATCTTTTGATCCCAGCTGTAAAAAATCATCTCGCAATCTCTGTTAGGGACCTAGCAAGCACCAAAAATCTTGAGCCTACCAAGCTCAATCTTTGATGGAAACAAAACCTTGAACACATTATTTCCAACTTGGCTTACGTTCCAAATGAATCCCTCAGTTGGTACCAATCTTTGGAGCTGGGTTGTCATCTGAGGAATCGACATCTGCCCCCGTGAAACCGTGATGGAAGCTAACCTTGTGTTCTCCACCTTTGGGCAATAGTTCTCCGAAAGCGGCATACCAAAAAACATGAGTTCTTCGTGAATATATCCGTACATAATAGGGTGTGTCTTAGGTGCTCCCACTAACGGACAAGGACCATTAACATGGATAGATCCACCACATAACAGACAAAATGGTTGTGGACAATCAGCCAAATAGTGACCCGCTACACCGCAACGAAAGCACTTAAATTTGTCCGTTTTCTTGATCTTTTTCTGCACAGCTCCTGCCACTGCTGCAGATAGTTGATCAGCGGAGACTCTTTTCTCCCCATGATGTTGGACCCCCGTCACCCCCTGCGAAGAAGATGCAACAGCCCCCAGCTAACCCGTATTTTGCGCAGTCACTGAACCCCCCGTACCAATCTGCTGCTGCTGATTGAGAGGTTGCACAACCCATATCACATTAACCGGTTGCTGTTGTACGGATGCACCAAGCCCACGGCTAGGCACAACCTGCCCATGCTGAACGACCGGCACTGCCGCAGCGTCGCTACCGACATTCACCGGATTCGCCTGCGGTTGAGCAACAGACACATCCTGAGGAGGTCCCCCTCCATTGCGGTTGTAAGGCCGATATCCATTACCGTATCCTCCCCTTCTTCCCCTTCCATTGTCAAACCTCTGCCTTCCTCTAAAGCAACCCTGCCTATAGCCACCTCTCTGACCTTGCGCGCCGACAGACGCGTTGAAAGCAAATTGTCCTGCTCCTGGCGCTTGGTTCCCCGCTGCACCGCCAGCAACGCCAGCAGTTCCCCCGCGCACCACCACCTCGACCTGCACCGTCGTTGCTGTTGGCGGCGCCGCCGATGCCTCCTCCACGAGCCGCCATGGATCGATCGCTAGAACGAAAGCAGAAACTTGCGGCGGCTCGTTTCCACGCGAAACCTAATAGACGTCGCGGTCCCCAACCAGACGGAATAGAAGCCTCATGCACACACGTGCGGCCCAAACTCCGATGGCCCAAGTCTCTGTTCAGAACATCGGGGCCCACCGCATGCACAGCAGATCCCTGATCGACCGCACAAGCGTTGAGAAAATTCGAACTCCGCAAACCCCGCGATCTGGCATCACCAGATCTTTGGAGCGGCGAGGACGACGATCTCCGATGGCGTCGATGGACCACTGTCCATGATGAGTCATCATCGCTCACCGGTAAAATTAACACCGATGGTTCCATTACCGGTAGCTTCACCGGACAACACATATTCAAAGGGGGTGATGAACTCAAAACCGTCGGGAGTGAGGAGCAAAGGGTAGCAGCAGCAAACCTCTGCGCGATCCGCTTCCGGACCCTCTTCTCCCCCCTGGTTTCATTAGATCTCAACGTTATGTCATTCAGGTAGCTGCAGGCAGACACGTAACGACCTAGGCAACTAGGGTTTGGCGACTCCCCTGGCGATTCGTCCACCAGGGTGAGATCGATTTTGGTTCCACCGATCCGAAGCCGAATTCCATCGGGATTTGTCTTCACGGAAGTAATTCGACTCTCCTTAGCGAAGGTTTCCCCATAAAGAGTTTCAGAACCGTGAGTTTTAGGGCCTGCTTGTCTGCTACGGCCGATCTGGGCGGGTGAATTGTTTCGACGGATTGCTTTCAGCCTAGATCACGAGTGGTTTGAAGGATACCTTAATGGCGGAATCACAAGGGGGCAGTGCTAGCAGATTGAGGGCAGGCGATGAAGGTCTGGCACAGGCCATGCAGAACCTTGACCT
Organism: Alopecurus myosuroides; assembly: GCA_028641055.1. Classification (NCBI taxonomy): domain Eukaryota; kingdom Viridiplantae; phylum Streptophyta; class Magnoliopsida; order Poales; family Poaceae; genus Alopecurus; species Alopecurus myosuroides. The sequence continues at coordinate 735,767,344 of CM054057.1, read as the reverse complement.
TCGGGAAGGCGAGCTTGATGATGTGATTATAGGGGTGGATGAACTCCAAGATCTGAAAAAGCAAGCAAGGTGGTTAGCTGTTGCAAAGGTGCATACAAGGAAATCAATCAGTTCATCCTCTCTGTTTGAAACACTAAGAGGTGTGTGGGGGCTCGCATATGAACCTGAATTTCGGGAAGTGGATGATAACTTGTTCACTATGAAGTTCTTCTGTTTAGGGGATTGGAACAAAGTAATGAACCAAGGCCCGTGGCTGTTCAAGAAGTTGGTGGTGATTATCAGCGAATACGATGGTTTATGTGATCCCAGGGATGTGAAACTTGAAAGAACATCGGTTTGGGCACAGATACATGCGATACCGGAATTATATCGAGTGGCCAAAGTGGTCGATCAGCTAGCTAGAAGAATTGGAAAAGTTTCTAGTGTGGAGATGACACCAACGAGATTTTTTGAAGGAGATTATGTGCGGGTAAGGGCTAGTATCGATGTGAATAATCCCCTAATCCGTTTTGTTCCACTCAACATTGGAGGAAAGGATCGAATACTTCTGAAAGTAAAATATGAGAAAATTGGTTTCTTTTGTGATGTGTGTGGTATTATGGGACATGATTTAGAAGAATGTGGGGACGGAGTGCATGATAAGGAGGCTCTACAATATGGCAAGTGGCTGATAGCAACGAGAAGGGTTTTTACAGGGCAATTTTCGGCTAGAGGAGGTGCTAGCGGCAGAACAGCTGGTAGGGGATGGGGCCGTGGCAATGGCATGTCATATGGAAGGAAGAGGGGCTCAGAGGATCGGGATACGGATGAAGAAATTAGTGACACGGCTTCTAGCCCCCTGAAGAAACAAGAGGAGTTCATGGAGAAAGATATTGACAACCGGTCCAGGGGAACAATGGTGACCACATCAAAGAAGCTCAATTTTGATAAAGAAACAGAGGTGGAAAAGGTAATCCGTACGGAGAAACAGGGAGAGTTACCGTATGGAAGAGGTGAGAGTATGCCCCCTCCCCCACCGGGGTATACTACACCTAGAGAGAAGAAAAGGCCAAAGAAGGTAGGAGAGGGAAACACCACAAACTCAAATGATAATACATCGGCGGCTCCGTGCGACGGAGACCGCCGGGTCCAATGAATATTCTAAGCATGAACTGTCGGGGCTGCGGGCGGCCCGAGACAGTTCAAGAAATAGGCAACTTGATCCAGTTGCATCGCCCCTCTTTGGTCTTTCTCTCGGAGACCAAATTGTCGGATACGAGAGCAAAAGAGTTAAGATTCAGATTGGGTTTTAGAAATGCGTTCGCGGTGAGATGTGAAGGCTTAAGTGGTGGTTTGGCTTTGTTCTGGAACAATGATTCGGTGGTGAGTTTGAACTCCTATAGTAGTACACACATCGACGCTATGATTCAGAATGAAGCATTGGGTCAGCGGGAGTGGAGATTTACCGGGTTCTATGGAAATCCGGTCAGAACAAAAAGGAAACGCAGCTGGGAATTACTCAGATACCTACGTACTGAGACTGATAGTCCGTGGCTATGCGCGGGGGATTTTAATGAAATTATTGATGCAAATGAACAATTCGGTGGTAATAGAAGAAATGATTGGATGATGGAAGATTTCCGTGAAACTATTGATGAGTGCCGATTCTCAGATTTGGGTTTCAGGGGATTGCCATATACGTGGGATAACAAACAGTACGGCAATAGAAACATCAAGGTACGACTTGACCGAGCTCTGGGGGACGCGAGTTTTCTGGAACTTTTTGGTAATACAGAAGTTACACACATACAGACTACGGAGTCTGATCATTGTGCTCTCCTTATACGTGTTATGGGGGAGGCTCATGCTACTGGACATACATGACCTAAGGTATTTCGGTATGAAAACGCCTGGAGCAGACATGATACCTATGTGGACGCAGTACAGGAGGCCTGGGTACCGGCCACGGGCGACTTGGCTTCTGTATCACTGTCCCTCGAGGGAGTGCGTAAAAAGCTAAAATCTTGGAGCAGCCAAGAATTTGGGAATGTGAGCAGGCAACTGAAGATTATGAGAGCAAAACTTGAAAGGGTTAGAGCGGAATCCATTGGGTTTGGTCCGTCAATAGAGGAGAGAAGGTTGATCAATAGAATTTCGGAATTGTTGGCACGAGAGGAGATTATAGCAAAACAGCGTTCACGTATTCAATGGTTAAAAGAAGGTGACCGTAATACGGCCTTCTTTCATGCAAGGACTAAAGAGAGGACTCGGCAAAATAGGATCAAGCGCCTACAGGGGGAGGATGGTACTGTTATTCAATCCCAGACCAAAATTGAGAATGCAGCGGTGGTTTTCTATAAGAATCTTTTCAGCAGCGAGGATTCAAACCCCGAGGTAATTACAGAGATGTTAGGCAATAAAATTAACGAACATATGAATAATGTTCTATGTGTGCCGGTTTCGGATATGGAAGTTGAAAAAGCACTCTTTATGATGCACCCCAACAAGTCTCCGGGGTCGGATGGTTTTACTGCAGGTTTTTATATCAAGCATTGGGACTTGTTGAGAGGATCAGTATGTTGTGGAGTTAGGAGATTTTTCGAATCAGGTAAAATGCCAGAGGAAGTTAATGAAACAATACTTGTTCTTATTCCAAAGATTAAGGATCCAGTGAGCCTGACACAATACAGACCAATTTCTCTCTGCAATGTATTATATAAAATTGTATCGAAGATTCTTGCACTTCGTCTTCGGCCTATTCTGGAAGAGATTATTTCCGAGGAACAAAGTGCCTTCGTGCCGGGAAGACTAATAACTGACAATGTGCTTACGGCGTACGAATGCATTCATTACTTAAAGAGGAAGAAGGGGAAGGTAGGAGCGTGTGCAATTAAGCTGGATATGGCAAAGGCTTATGATCGGGTTGAGTGGAAATATCTAAGAAGTGTCATGGAGAAGATGGGTTTTGCAGAGTGGTGGATCACCAGGATAATGGCATGTGTGGAGTCCGCGTCCTTCTCTGTTCGGGTAAATGGAGTTTTCTCAGAAAAGTTCAAACCCTCAAGGGGGATCAGGCAAGGTGACCCGTTAAGTCCATACTTATTTCTAATATGTTCGGAAGGACTAACTTCTCTTCTTAAAATTTTTGGTACGAGCTACCTTGCGAGGGGTATAAGGGTGGGAATTCATGCTCCATGGATTTCCCACTTGTTATTTGCGGATGACAGTATTGTTTTTACTCAAGCTACATCTGAGGGAGCAAATAGAATAAATGAGATCTTGGACAGATATCTACAGGGGTCGGGTCAGATGGTGAATAAAGCAAAATCTGCGGTCTTTTTTAGTGGCAATTGTACCAATGAGGCTAAATTGGAGGTTCTTGCTGCTCTAAATATACAAACAGAAGCACTAGGGGAGAAATATTTGGGGCTACCTACTGCTCTGGGAAGATCAACAGATGATCAATTTGAAAGTATATTGACGAAGATTAAAAGATTAGTTAATGGATGGGTTTCTCAGTTTTTGAGTAGTGCGGGACGTGAAATTCTGATAAAAGCAGTGTGTCAGGCTATTCCAACATATTCGATGAGTTGCTTCCGTCTATCAAAAAAGCTATGTAAGAAAATTGGGAGTGTACTTGCTCGGTTTTGGTGGGGAGGAGATGAAAACAAACAGAAGATGCATTGGCGCAAGTGGAGAGACATGGCTACTCCAAAGGAGGAGGGAGGGATGGGTTTTCGTGATATTGAATATTTCAATCAAGCAATGTTGGCTAAGCAAGGTTGGAGATTAATCACAAATCCTAACTCCTTATGTGCGCGGATTCTAAAAGGTAAATATTTTCATAATAGAGATTTTATGGAAGCAACAAAGAAGAAGGGAGCGTCCCACACGTTGCGAGCAATTCTTTTTGGTAGAGAAGCATTGAAATTGGGAATCATAAAAAGGGTGGGAGATGGCTCTTCTATTAATGTATAGCAGGATCCCTGGATACCTGATAATCCAAATAGGAGACCTATGAGAAGGGAAGTGGGGAGTACTGTTACAGTGGTGGAGGAGCTGCTACATCCGAGCACAGGGGAGTGGAATGAAGACATGGTGCGAATGAATTTGATGCATTCGGATGCAGAAGCCGTTCTAAGAATTCCGGTTGGTATAATGATGGAGGATACATGGGCGTGGTTACCGGAGAAGTTGGGATTCTTTTCGGTCCGATCAGCATACAGAGTATTAATCCAGCGATCAATGGTGCAACCGGCTGGTTCTTCAAGTGGATCCAACTCCCAGATTTGGAAGAAGCTGTAGAAGATCACTGCCCCTCCAAAGGTTAAAAATTTCTGGTGGCGTGCGATTAATAACTTCATTCCGACAAAAGGTATTCTTTGTGAACGCCATATTGAAAAGAATAGTTTCTGTGAAGATTGTGGTCAGGTAGAATCTATATACCACGCCTTATTCAAATGTACTTGGGCTAAGAGTTTCTGGATGGAGGTACAGAAGTCGCTTGGTATCAAAATTCCAAAATTGCATCCCTTTTCATGGGCTACTGACATGGTGGAGGGTAACTCTATTACAGAGAAAATGAAACCTGTGATTCTATGCGGGGCATGGGCCGTATGGGCGGAAAGGAATGCCAGAAGGCACGATGGCTCTCGGAGGTCGATTGGCCAATCAATACAGTGGACTATGGATGTAGTCGCCAACCTCAATGTGGCGTGCAAGGATCTAGTGCAGGTACAGAGGAGGACCAGATGGATCGCACCTCCACAAGGGGACTTCAAAATCAATATTGATGGGTCGTTTTTCAATGAGACTTTCCATGGAAGTACAGGTGTGGGAATACGAGATCATGCGGGGAAGCTAAAATGCGCTCAGGCCTTCTGGTATGATGCGGCTGCGAGTGCCCTAGTGATGGAATCGTATGCTTTTCGAGATGGAGTTCGACTGGCTATTGATAGGGGTATTCTCAAGGTGGATATTGAAACAGACTCGATGCAACTAGTGCAATTGTGGGATAGTAAAGCCTACGAGAGGTCTGAAGTTGCAGCTATACTAACTGAAATCAGCGAGCTCTCTGGGAGTCTTCTTTCTCTTACTTTAAAACATATTCCGAGGGAGGCAAATGAGATGGCCCATCTTTGTGCTAGGAATTGTAGTTCTGGTAGAAGGAGATGTTTATGGATAAATTATATCCCGCGCTTTCTTGATGCCTGTATCAGGAAAGACTGTAATCCCGACTGATTATCTTTGCGGCGGCAAGTCTGCACTCTTTTCCTTACCAGGGTACCTACGGGGACTGGAAGGTTTTTAACGAGGCAGATTGTTTGCTTAATATATTATGTTGATTCTCAAAAAAAAAAACGTTATGTCATTCAGCGGTGTAGGCGTCTCCACTTCTAGCTCCCAGGATCGTCGACATTCCGGCTCTGATCTGCTGGAGCCTTCAGAGTCGGATTCTAATCCTCATCATCAGTAGCCAACGCCAAGAAGCGCCCACCAACGACGGTGTTTCGCACAGATCCTGACGACCCACCTGCATCAACAATGACATGAACATCGCATCCATCACTCACCTCTGGCCTACCATCACCACGCGCCTTGCCGCCGTGGTTTTCCCCCGGCGAAAGCCCACCCTCCGGCACGGTTTCCGCAGAACAGCCAGCCTCCTTGACCGGTGTCTCGCAGCAAGATAGAGCGCCGCAGATCGGGGCGTCACCAACCGCATGAACGGGTGCCCCTCCGACCACCTGATCAGTCCGTGTTCCGGCCGCTAGAGTGGCCGCCTCCACGGCCGCGCCAACGGTCGCCTCCCCAACGGTTGCTTCTGCTTTTTCATCCATGATTAAAGCTAATTGAATTAAGCTGAGAGCGGATTGTTTGTACTCCTGAGCAGCACGCACGATGCTAACGTGTCCGATTCCGAGTTGTTCGCGTTAAGGCATTGTACGATACGACGCAAGTATAACCAGTAGCCATCTCCGACTCGGCCTAGGAGACAATGGATTACATAATACGTAGAGCACCGGTGCTGCTTCTTCTCATATACTCAAGGACCTAGCACACGATTGATCCACAAGCACGCTTGCATCGGAACACAACGGTCGGCGATGGTGGAGGACGTGGCCGGGATCGTATTCACGTACGTCTGGTTCGGAGGCTTTGGTCTAGCGGCAGTAATCATGGTTGCCGCGTCCATCTGCTGCGGAGAGTCAGCGGCCGCGGAACCAAGGGCCGCGCGGGTGTGGCGGAGCCCTACCATACCGCCGGCGGTGGAGCTGATGAGGCCTGCTGTACTCGTGGCGCCGGGCGTGGTGAAGAAGCTGGGGTACTTCCCTTACTCGGCGGAGGGGAGGAGCGCGTCGGAGTGCGTGATCTGCTTGGGTCTGTTCGAGCAAGGGGAGGAGTGCAGCGAGGTACCGGCGTGCCAACACTTGTTCCACCGGGAGTGCATCGGCCTGTGGATGAAGACCAACACCACCTGCCCGTTGTGCAGGCGTAGGATCGTGGCAGGATCAGAACGTGTATCGGCTGCCGATGACATGGTCTAGCTCCGGCCGTGACTTCCTCTATATGCGCCCTACAAAACTCGATTTGTGTATGTACATATCATGGATGATTTTATGGCTCAGCCGTGCTGCTCTCTCGTCGATTGTTCTCTTCTCTCCGCGACAAACTTAGGCTCTAAAACATATTTCTCAATCTGCTATGGCCAACTGAAACTATGTAAATTTGGATAAACCAAATCGAGAAAAGAAAATTATGAAACGCAGACTCAATCATCCCTGATCTCATCTAGGATGTGTGATGCAGAGTTGAACACAGTGGGAGGCTCTTCAGAGACGACAGTGAGAGGCAAACACAAATTGGCGGTTGAGGAGGAAAAATCTAACCACTTCGAGAACAATCGCATCTCACTTGCCTGTCACATTTTTTATGTATGTACTCAACAATTTTCCATTGTCGTTTTGGTGCTGGTTTCACCTGTTGAACTTGTTGCCTTGGTTGGCTGGTGTAATAAGTGTCGTATGAACTTGTAGGTGGTAGTAGGTTTTCGCCCCATAGAGGATCTTTCCGAGTCTGAGAGGTTCTCAGTGGGTTTCCTTCTACTGCCCCAACTCGCTTCTCCCCTCCCCGTCCTTTCTTTGTTGAACTCTTGTATTTCCGTTTTAAGTAATGGAAAGGGGGCAGCCCGGTTGGGAAAAAAAATGCTGCAACAATATCCAACATGTCCCATTGAACGCAGCAAAATCTTAAAGGCTATCGGTTGCAACATATACAACATCAACAACCAAGGAATGGAACAACACCAAACAATCTTTGCAACCCGAATCCAACATTCAACATAGCATGATGCAACACCTTCTCCAGCCTAACATCACTTTCTTCTGCTGGCATCGAATAAAAATCCTGATCAAAGTCAGAGCACAAGTATGCGGGCACACTCCGGCCATACTCCAACATGACATTCGAGCATTATGCCAAAAGCGTAGCTCTTCGCCCAAGTCTAAGAATAATGAGGCCGGAGTCTCCGGAAGCAAGATCACCATAAGAAGTAGAATTCTTTCTTCTAGCTCAAGGAGGAGACTCCATACTATCCTCTTCATTGCTAGGAAAATCCTCCATACTAGTAACCAGTTGATACCCCTCGCGTTGTTGTAGAATAAAATATGATTTTCATAAATATAAAAAAGCATAAATCCTTTGCATGCACTTTTTTTTAGAAAAACTCATGCATGCATAGTCACACTGATGATATGAGCTGATAGAAGATGTCGATATTCTGCGTGATATATTGCAAACAATAAATGTGCATCCACTTTGCCAACAAAAACTCATACTACTTGTATGTCCATGTGGAGTTGGTTGTCAATGAGGACACCTTGCATGCTTATCTTGGAAACATTAGATGAAAATAGTGAGGACAACTTTGCAATAAAAAAAAACCATGCATGAATGTTTATGTGGAGACAATTGATGACGTGGATACCTTGCGTTTGTAAACATTAAATGGAATTAATGGGGATAGACTTCATAGATTTATATTATAGATACATCGTCGTGCACAAGACCAATAGCTCGGAATCAGATACGTAGTACGAAGCATTGTGTACGTTTGTTCATTCGTGTACAATGTCAATCTGGAAACTAAAGTCACCATTCCTCTCCACGCCACATGCATGGCCAAATAAACTAGGATGGAAATTCTGTTGACCAATCTTTAGATAATCCGTCGGTGGAGGAAACATATTAAAACTATTACTATATTGTATTAGCCATGCGATCGAGCCCTGCCAGCCAGCCGTGCATGCCTTTTCATTAATCGCCATGTCCGGCTCACCGGCGGCTATAAGTAGCGTCAACCCCCGCCTAGCACAGTCGACACACAAACACATACGCACACTGCAGAGAGTATGGCGACGAGGCAGACAGGGACGGTGAAGTCGTTCAACGATGAAAAGGGTTTCCGATGAAAAGGGTTTCCGTTTCATGTTCATCACCCCCACCGGCGGCGGTGCGGATCTGTTTGTGCACTTCCGAGCCATCCAAGGCGACGGCTTTAAATCTCTCGAAGAGGGCCAGACGGTCACGTTCGTCGCCGTCCAAAGCCAGAAAGGCATGCAAGCCGATTGTTAGACTATAACTATTGTATAGTCGTATATTGTATTTGTTGTACAATTGTAATTGTACCCTAGTGGTACCCCATATATATATGTTGCCGTGGCCGACCCCTAGAGGTGTCTAAGCCCACAACCCCCAATCATTGTTTGTTTACATGGTATCAGACAAAATTGATCCTAAACCCTAATGTCTTCCGCTGCCTCGTCCGCCGCCGCCGCCGCCGTCACCGCCGCCGCCGCCGCCGTCATCTCCGACGCCGTCGCCGCTGCCTCGACGCCGGCGCTCCTCGCCAACCCCACCGCCTCCGTCGCGATGGGCTCATCCGCGCCGCCTGCTGCCTCCTTCGAGGTCGCATCTGCCGCGCAACCGGGCGCGTCGGCCGTCCCTCGGCCGCCGGTGTCGCCCTTCCTGCATCACCTCCTTCATGGAGGCCCTGCACCGACTGCCCCTGTCCTCACACCGGTGCGCACGGTGTCCGCCGGGGCGCAGTTTTCCGGGGCGATCCAAGTTGTCCCCGCCGGTTCTTCGGCCGCCGGTTATTTGGCCGATCACGCGCCTCCCTTGCCGCCGCCGCCCTACGACGCGACGTTTGGAGGCCCGCCTGGTGCCTACTACGGGGCCTCCTACGGCGCCCCCTACGGTGCCCCCTACGGCGCCCCCTACGGAGCTCCCTACGGCGCCCCCCACGGCGCCCCCTATGGCGCCCTCTACGGCGCCCCGTACAGGCCGGGTTCCGCCCCCTACGTGGGCCAAGGCGCCTATGCTGCGCCCCTGCCTCCCCCACCGAGCTCACCCGCCGCGCCCCCCGCCTTGACTATGGCGGATACGGCTCCCGCTGGTGCTGCCGCTGGTGCTGCGCCGCCATATGACTTCGCCCTCGACGTGATCTCATCTCCGCTGTTCCTCCTCAGCAACAACCTCCCGGTGAAACTGAAGATGGACAACTACCTCTTCTGGCGTGCGCAGATTGTTCCTCTTCTACGCTGTCATTACCTGGAGGGGTTTGTCGACGGGTCTCTGCCATGTCCACCACCTACGCACCACATGCATCGCCCGTGGATCGCTCAAGATCAAGCGATTCTCTCGGCGATACAGTCCTCTCTCACCGAGGGCGTCGCCGGCATGGTCCTCTTTGCTGCCACGGCCCGTGAAGCATGGGAGGTGCTGGAGTCTAGCTTCTCGGCGCAGTCTTCGTCGCAATCCATGGCTCTTCGTACTCAGCTCAATGAGACCCATAAGGAACATCACTCCATCACTGTCTTCTTTAACAAGATCAAGCGCCTCGCCGATACTCTCGCTTCCATTGGCGAGCCGCTCCGTGACACGGAGTTTACGGCGTATATCCTCAAAGGTCTCGATGCTGACTATGATTCTCTCGTGGAGGTGATCAACGAGCGAAAAATTCCCATCAAGCCGCAGGAACTCTACCAGCGCCTCCTCTCGACGGAGCAGCGTCTCGCTGGACGCCGTGCCGACGTGGCGCCCTCCGCCAACGCCGCCTACCGTGGCGGCAAAGGTGGCGGCCGCCCCTCTACTTCGTCGACCACGCCACCGACCGGGGCTAAGGGCTCGGCCGGTGGGCAGCCCGCGGCATCCGCTCCGCCCCGCTCCTCCATCGTCGTCGAAAACGGCCGCCCGCGTGCTTGCTGTTCCGCGTGTGGCGCTGCCGCGCCATGCCAACTGTGTGGCATCGCCGGTCACCTCGCATCCCGGTGCCATCGTCGCTTCAAGACCGAGTTTCTTGGTCTTGGAAACAATGGAAAGGGCAATGATCGTCAGGCAAACATCGCGCAGCAGCAAGGACAGACTCCTTCCTATCCTGTTGATCCCACTTGGTACATGGACACTGGTGCCACCGATCACGTGACGAGCGAGCTGGACAAACTCGCCACGCGTGAGCCTTACCACGGGAATGACAAGGTTCATACAGCAAATGGGGCAGGTATGCACATCTCGCACATTGGTCAGGCATCACTCCTTACTCATTCATCGAGACAATTGCATCTTAGAGATATCCTTCGTGTTCCCACTGTTGCACGTAATTTACTCTCTGTTCCTAGACTTACACATGATAATAACGTGTTTTGTGAGTTTCACCCGCCTGTTCTTTTTATAAAGGACCGGGCTACGAGGGACGTTCTTCTTAGAGGTCGACTCCGTCATGGACTATATGCGCTGGATGTGCCACCACCGGTTTCCTCTGCTGTTCCTCAAGTTTTGACTGGTGTTCGAGTGTCTCCTTCACAATGGCACTCACGTCTTGGTCACCCTGCCACACCAGTTGTTCGCCACATTCTTCACCGCCATCATTTACCGTCTGTGTCTAGTAAAAAACATGTTCCTGTCTGTTTGGCTTGTCAACAGGGAAAGAGTCATCAGTTACCTTTTTCTGTCTCTAGTCATGTAGTCAAAACTCCTCTCGAGCTTGTGTTTTCTGATGTTTGGGGTCCTGCCCAAGTATCTGTTAGTGGTCTGAGTATTATGTCAGTTTTATTGATGCTTTAGTCGCTTTACCTGGATTTATATCTCTTAAACGTAAATCTGATGTGTTCGATGTGTTTCTTAAATTTCAAGCACATGTTGAGCGTCTTCTCCAGCATAAAATTCATGTACAGTCGATTGGGGGGGGGTGAGTACCGCAATCTGAGTACTTTCTTTGAGAAACTCGGGATTTCGCATCGTGTGTCTTGTCCTCATACACATCAACAAAATGGTTCAGCTGACGTAAGCATGTCACATTGTTGAGACTGGTTTGACCCTGCTTGCTCATGCCTCTGTTCCTTTTCGTTTTTGGAGTGATGCTTTTACTACAGCCTGTTTTCTTATCAATAGGCTTCCTTCACGGCTACTTGGTATGAAAACCCCACTTGATCTTTTGCTTCATCAGACTCCTGACTACACCTTTCTTAGAGTGTTTGGCTGTGCGTGCTGGCCGATCTTCATCCCTATAATAATCGTAAGCTTGAGTATCGTTCTAGACAATGGTCTTTCTGGTATAGCTCTATGCACAAGGGGTATAAATGTCTCCATGTATCGACAAATCGTGTGTATATCTCGCGTGATGTCGTTTTGATGAGCATGTTTTTCCTTTTGTGTTCTTCCAGATTCTGCCACCACATCCACTCCACCATTGCATACATTCTATGTTGCCTGATCAATTTGTAGATGCTGCACATTCGCCGTCTTTGTTGTCTAACCATGGTGCAGGAATTGGAAGAGGTGCACGGCTACACCTTCTCGACGACACTCCCGTCGAGTTCGCCACCACCGATCACGACGATCATGGAGCTCCCACTCCCTGCATGGCCCATGCAGGGGGCTCCATCTACGGTCCCTGCCCGCGCGACGCTTGCTCGCTCTGGGCCGCCGTCGCCTGGGCCGTCGCCTGGGCCTCCGTCGCCACCATCGCCCGCGCAGCAGGCAGCACCATCGTCGCCCATGCTGTCGCCCGCGCGTGGTCCTGCGTCGTCATCGCCCGCGCGTGGCTCTGTGTCGCCATCGCCCGCGCGACGCTCTGCGTCGCCGTCGCCCGCGCGGCCCTCTCCACTGTTGTCGCCCGCGCGACAGCTCGTGCTGTCCCCCGCGCGGCGGTCTACGTCGTCATCGCCTGCGCGGCGCTCACCTTCGCCGTCGCCGTGCGGCGCTCACCCTCGCCGTCGCCTACCGATCCAGTGTGCCCAGCCCGTTGCTCCTTATGCGCCTGAGAGTGCGTCGAGCACCGTGGCTCCTGTTTCGTCGGTGTCTCCTGCTTCGACCTCGACACCGACGCCCCCTGCTCCTACTGCTCTGCGGCCTCATACCCGCAGCCGTAGTGGCATTTTCCGTCCTCTGGATCGCAAGGATGGTACAGTTGCATGGCTTGCAGCTTGTGTTGCTCAGCTGAGTCAGATCCTACGGCTGAGCCTCGTCATTTTTCAGGCCGCTCTAGGTATTCCTCACTGGCGTTCGCAATGGAGCAAGAGTATCATGCTTGATGAAAAATGATACTTGGCGACTCGTTCCTCCAAGACTGGTGTTAATATTATTGATTCCAAGTGGGTGTTCAAAGTCAGCGACATGCTGATGGTTCCATGAGAGGTATAAGGCTCGATTGGTTGCTAGAGGTTTTAAACAACGGTATGGTCTTGATGAAGATACTTTCAGTCTGTTGTTAAACTACTACTATTCGCCTGCTTCTTTCACTGGCTGTTACCCGTGATGGTCTCTTCGACAGTTTGGATGTTCAGAATGCTTTTCTTCATGGTGTGCTTGAAGAAGAAGTTTACATGCGGCAGCCTCCCTGGTTTTGTTGATCCGGCCTATCCACATTTGTGTCGTCTTGTTAAAGCCCTATATGGTCTTAAGCAGGCGCACGAGCTGGCATGCTCGGCTTGTGTGGCTCTTCGTGCGTATGGTTTTCTTCCCATCCACAGTGATACGTCATTGTTCCTGTTTCAGCGGTCTACAGTCACTATGTATCTGCTGGTGTACGTTGATGATATTATTCTGATCAGCTCTTCGGATTCTGCGGCAGATCGCCTTGTTACGGCTTTGAGTGTGATTTTGCTGTCAAAGATCTTGGTCGGCTTCATTATTTCCTTGGTCTTAGGTCTTACATTCTGATGCTGGTCTGACTCTCACTCAGCAGAAGTACACTCTTGATCTACTTCGCCGTGCTGGTATGTTCAGTGTAAGCCTGCTACTACTCCTATGTCTGCCTCTGATCGACTATCTGCACTTGCTGGTACTCTCCTTTCTTCAGATGGGCTACTCAGTATCGCAGTATTGTTGGGTTTGCAGTATCTCACGATTACTCGTCCTGATATCTCGTAATTGCTTAATATTGTCTGTCAGTTTCTTCATGCCCCTCGAGATACTCACTGGACAGCTGTGAAACGCATTTTGCGTTATATTCGGTTGACTGCTGATCTTGGTTTGCATCTTCGGCCTGCTCCTTCTGGTGTCCTCTCGGCGTTCTCTGATGCGGATTGGGCTGGTAGTCCAGATGAAAGGCGATCCACGGGGGGATACGCAGTGTTCTATGGTCCTAATTTGATCGCCTGGAGTGCTCGTAAACAAGCTACAGTATCTCGCAGTAGTACTGAGGCTGAGTACAAAGCAGTTGCCAATGCTACCGCTGAGCTTATTTGGGTTCAGTCTTTGCTTCGAGAGTTAGGAGTCTCTCAAGATCAGTCACCTGTGCTTTGGTGTGATAACATCGGTGCTACGTACCTTTCGTCGAATCCGGTATTCCATGCCCGAACTAAACACATTGAAGTTGACTATCACTTCGTGAGAGAACGAGTTTCACAGAAGTTGCTTCAGATCAAGTTCATCCCTTCGAAAGATCAACTTGCTGATATCTTCACGAAACCTTTACCTCCACTACAGTTTGAGGGCTGCAGACACAATCTTAATCTTCTGAACTCTTCAGAACACGGTTAAGATTGAGGGAGGGTGTTAGACTATAACTATTGTATAGTCGTATATTGTATTTGTTGTACAATTGTAATTGTACCCTAGTGGTACCCCATATATATATGTTGCCGTGGCCGACCCCTAGAGGTGTCGAAGCCCACAACCCCCAATCATTGTTTGTTTACACCGATGAAGTCATCGCTGAATCTCACACTCTGTAACATGTACGTCCGGTCTGGTTGTCCAATAATTGTGTGGGGTTGAAGAACCATGTATGCACTTTCCTCGTGTTGACTTTAAACTTTGTATCCTGGACTATTGTTTTACAATATACTACAGCCTTTACTCTTGAACATCTCGGGCCAGCTGTTCCCGAAGATTATTGGGACGGGGAACCATGTTGGGGTTGGGATGGTCATGGACCAAGTAGAATATCCCACGGGCTCTTTTTTTATTTCCCCAAACTTGAGTTTTCAGTTTCTGATTTCTCGTATTGCAGACACCGCTGGTCTCCCCTAGGTTGGGGATGCGCTCGTCGTAGTATTCGCATGCCTTGGGCGGCTTTGATGTTGCATGCGTCGTTTTGTTCGGAATCATACAATCGTCTAACAAGCTAGATCCTCGTGCTCATGGTACATGGCCTCTTCCTGCATGCTGTTCTTGATGGTTGTGTTAACTTCGCAGCCTCCTCATGGCTTCCTAGGCTGATAGTCCTCCACTTGATTGGCTTCCTAGGCTTGATTCGCTTCGACAGCGCGCTGGTGGGTTGGGTCGCTCGACTCAAGATGGGTCAAGTTGGGGAAGAATCCTCTTGTGAGATTGTGTCTAGGCCGCGCAACTCGAGCATGGAAGTAAGGGGTCGAGTAGATGTTGGAAAAAGCACTTGCGCCGAGTGAAGACATTGTTGATCTCATTGATTACGAGACCACCGGTCTCATGTAGGGCGGAAGCATTGCCGGCGTTGGCATAGTGCTCGTCAGGGACGAGAAATTTCGGCACAACCCGTTTATAAGGGCATCTCCAGCCGTCCCCCAGCGCCCCCAGGAGGCGTTTTTAGCGCCGAAAAGCCACCAGTCGCCCCCCCCCCCCCCCCCGACCAGGACTTGGTTTAGCGCCGCTTTCCACCGTTTTTTTCCACCGTTTCGCGCCGGCAGACGTCCCAGCCCAAACCCAGCGCACTGGGTTCGGCTTGGGAGGGCAAAATGCGTGCGTGGGCCAGACTTGTCGGCGACGGAAAACGATTTCCCTCCATTTTTCTGGCGTTTCCCTCCACTTTTCCCCCCACATATACCTCTCCCCCACTCCATTCCCGCCATTTCCCCGCCATTTCCTCCTCTAGCCGCCATGGCTCCCGCCCGATTCATAGGACCCTGCGCCACCGCTGTCGTCGTTTCCATCGCCGCGACCTCCGAGCTCGGCAAGAAGCCGCGCAAGCCGAGGGCGCCGAAGAAGAAGCCGCCTGACATGTCCAACAAGGACTGGATCGCCGAAAAAACGCGCCTGACAACGGCCAACGTCAAGCGCCGGGGGAGGGAGGCGGCGCAGAGTCAGCTGATGGCGCAGCTGCAGGCCGAGGAACATGCCGCCGTCGAGGAAGAGGCGGAGGAGGAGGAGGAGGGGGCGCTGGATGAACCGCCAACTCCGGTCGCATCCGCGGCGCCGCCTGCCAAGCGGAGGGCTGGCTTCACCCCTATCTTCGCCGGATGAAAGCAGTCGCCATCCCCGTCACCGCGCCCGTCGCCACACCCTACGCCTGCATGGTACGTCGAAGGCGACCCCCTTGGTGGTTTCAACCCCAACCTCACATTACCCTACCATATGTACGGTGCCTCACCGGGCTACGCATCTTCCCCGTCCCACCGCCGCGCGATGATGGCCGGGCTGCAGACCCAGGACAACAGCAGTTTCATGGAGGAGATCATCGTCGCCGGCTCGATGGCGGCGGCGGCGAGCCCGGGTTTCCTCGAGCAAAACGGGGAGTTTTTCGCGCAGGGCGGCGGTGACTACGGCGAAGGCGGCTCTGGCGCCACGCAGGGAACGGAGGCCGACGAGATCGACGAGACGCCTATGGCACCAGAGGGAGCAGATCCGGCCGAGGAGGACCGCCGTCCACGCCGTGGTCCTGGCCGTCCCCGCAAGAAACCCAAGGCAGCGCCCTCGTCCCCCACCGAGCCTCGCGTCAAGTGGTCGCACAGGGATGATGTCCTCCTCGCGGAGGCGTGGAAGACGATCAGTCTGGACCCGATCGTCGGCGCCAACCAGCATGTCGACAACTACTAGAAGCGGGTGAAGACGGCGTACGACGAGCGCCAGATGATCGACCCCGACTTCGCCGCATGCATCACCGACCGCGGCCAGAAGGCCATGGCGAAACATTGGGCGAACATCCAGGCCGCCTGCAACAAGTGGCATGGCATCCAGGAGGAGGTCGCGATGAGGCCGAAGAGCGGCGCCAACCGCGAGATGGAGCTCGTCCGGATGCTCGAGGCGTACAAGAACGACGAGGGCTCCGACTTCAAGTTCCTCCACGTCTTCGTCGTCATCGAGGGGTGCGAGAAGTGGGCGGAGGTGCGCCGGTCGATCGGCAAGGGCAAGGAGTACGTCCCCGACGCGGTGGTTTGCGGTGCGTCCGAAGGACGTCCGCCTATGGGCCACAAGAAAGCCAAGTCGGCGAGGGACGGCGCTCCGGCAGCGGCAAAGCTCCAGGCGTCCATCGAGACCTGCATCGCCGACGCCCAGACCCAAGCCGGCAAGAGGGAGGAGATCGCCAAGCAGAGGTGGGCGGCGCTCATGGCCAACTCCCAGGTCAAGATCGACCTCCTCACGGGGGTGACCCGGCCGCAATGACCCCCGAGGTGAGAACATGGTTCCTGTCGCAGTGCAATCTCATCCTGAGCGACATCAGCCCGGCTCCGGCCCCGACCCGGTCGAACGACACGAGCTACGCCACTGCGCCTCCGAGCACGCACATCGAGCTGGAGGAGGTCGCGCCCGTCATCGACCTGGAGGATTCCGCGCCCGTCGTCGACAAGGATGCCGCGCCCGTCAACAAGGACGCCGTCGGGGACCTGGAGGATGCCGCGCCTACCGTCGATCTGGAGGATGCCGCGCCGAGCTCGGCGCCAGCTCTGACACCGACCTCTTCCTGATCGCCCATTTGTGCCGAATGTGGCACGCCGCGCACGCCCGACTGTGGTTTGATCGAGACTATTTGATCGCCCAACTGTGACGTTTTTTGTAATATGATTGCCCAAACTATGGCTGCTGTGATCGCCGAACTCGGGCTCTATTTTTGGGCGGGAAGAGGAACTTTTAAACATTATTCGCCGTTCTGTTTTCTGGGTCGCCGAACGGCTGGTAAAATCGCCCTCCCCCCCAAGGTTTTGGTGCGGGACGGCGTTATCGCTAAAAGGCGCCGAACTGAAACGGGGGGCAAACGGCTGGAGATGCCCTAAATATGTCGTTTGTGATGGGGAGAGGATTGACGTCAAGCCCCGGGTCACCCTTGTCATATGCACCAAATAAATTTTAAGAGAGACTATGTATCATTCAAATAAATAAAGATTGCCACCAACCAATATGGGTAATCACTGCTGGAAATTTAGATTTTACCGAGTATTTGCCTGTTTGCCAAGTGTTAAAACCTGGATACACGATAACGTGACCTTCATGCCGAATATGGAAAACCACTCAGCATACAAAAAAAAACTCGGTAAACCCTGATGTATACCGAGTATGCGCCAAAAAGAAAAATAAAAAACAGTCGGAAAAAAGTCAGAGACTCGCAAAATTACACTCGGCACACAAGACATGTGTCCATTATTTGGCAGACGGCTCCGCTATTGCGGGTTTTTGGTTTGCCAATGGCGTGTGCGTGTCTGTTGCTAAGGGCATGTACAATGGTTGATAAGGCGTCTTATCATAAATTTTTAGATAAGCCTAAAAAACATGATGTACAATGGATTATCTCTTAGCCTTTTTTTTAACAGTCGGATTTCCTAAAAATGTGGTGAGACAATTGTGCTAAGAGATCATCTCTTCGTTAAGAGAAGGCAAACCTCTTTTTTTCGTTTCTCTCTACTCCAACTCAGCAATCATCCTACGTGGCATCGCTAAGATAGAACCATTGTACGTGTCCTAAGTGAGCGAGAACACTAACCAATACCCGAGCGAGTTGCAAAGCCTACGTGCGATGTACTTGCAACTTTTCTAACTTCCTATATGAAAATGATACGCCTTTTTATGAAATATTACTTGAAAAAATAGGTCATGTTGCATGTACCCTATCTATAATATCTATAAGAGTCATCCCCACTTAGTGTAGTTAATGTTTGCAAGCTGAAAGCTCATGAAGCCACGTCACCTCTATTGTTTTCACCGCTCGATAGAAGAGCTGTTCCATGCGTTCGCTATGACCTAATCTATTTTTTAGCCTCCCTACCACAGTACCACGTAACATATGGCATTGTCAGCCCCTAGCAAGATCCTTTTAATGAATAATACATTGGCCCACCACAGCCCAAGGTATAACCTTCCTCTAGCTAGCCCAATGCCGCTTCCCTTTCTCTCTGCAACTTCCGTTCGATCCCTGGTCACGCAACAAAATTGAATCGCTAACATTGCAACCATCGCCGACCCTGCCTCCCCATCGCACTCCCACCAGAAACTGTTAGATGCCTGCTAATCTCCCCTATGGCTCCCGTTATTACTCCTTACACGACTGGATAGTAACGCCGTTGTCCCGACATCTATCGGCGTTCTGTGGATTTTAATGGCTTCCGCCGGTTGCCTGGACAGAATATATGAACCCCTTGGTTGCCTCTCCTTCAAGACCCTCACTTTCTCCTCTTGAACAAACTGCTCTCCATGGCCATTGCCTGCTTCTGCCGGTCCTTCCAGAAGTAAGCACTCTCGATCCCCTCATCCGCCCGAGAGATCTTCTCATCCGCTCGAGATCCCACAGGTCTTCACCTCTTCTATTTTGGCCCTCCTCTGTATCAGAGCTCCATGTTTTGTGCACCTCTATTTTGTGTGCTTCCTCTGAATTTCAATTGCAGCCAATCTGTCATTCTAATAAGATGGGTTTCAGATTCCAGCATATTGCCACGAGCATTGTGTGCAGCTCTATTTCTAGCCATTTATCTGAAGTCAACTGCAGTCAGCCCGTCGGTATAATGGCATGATGATAAGTTCTATCACCTAGAAATTCAGATTTTTGTTCCTGGAAACCTCAAGTGGCATTCGGGATTTACAAACTTGCAACCTGGTCCAGATTTATGTGTTGAAAATTGAACAAGATATAGTTGAGCCAGTGGTGCCTACAGGTTTGCAAAGAATCAGACATGTTCACCATTAGTGCATAATGTTTTGGGCAGAAGGCAACGTACCATCACCATCTCCGTTTGGCAGTTGTAGCTACAGGTCCGATTTTCTTACCCATTTCAGGTTTCTATGCTCTTTTTGGTCCCGTTGAATTTCTCTTACATCAGATAAGTGGGTTTCCTACTGCAGTCAATTTTACTTGGTCCAGCAACCCCTTTTGCCTCTACTCCAGGTGGTAAGTCTCAAACATGCATCTGCTAACTGTCCCATTGTCTGCCATAATTTGTAGTATGCCGTCATTAAATAATTGCCATGTTCTGTAGCTTTATTTCCTAATAGTGTTGTTTCTTGAAATTACAAGTTGTATCCCCTTTTATCCAGTTGTGTTGTTATTTAAAATTACAAGTTAAATTGACGTGGATAATTTGTTGGATGGACACGTTCTCAGGCCATCACATATACGCCATACCTCATAGTCATCTTCACTAGACCAGCCAAGGAAGCACATGTATATGTACGTCTGTAAAACAGATACGACCATTTCACGCGTCTTGGCGCAAGAGACGAACAGATGGTCATGTCAATCATCTATCGTACGATGTTCGGTTGGAGAGGCCAATCGGCAATCGCAGACACGACAACATCTCCGCCTTTAAATTTTCTGCTGGGTCCTGGTGAGATGCTTCCCATCAACTACTCTGATACCAATGGTCATTAGCAGGCTCGCTAATGCCCTTCAAAATTCAGATACCTGTAATGAGAGGAACCTCCAGCAAGACTGCCAAGTGCATGGCCTGACGCTGGTGATGTTCATGGGCTCTGCCCCGTCTCCACCATAGTGTCCGCGCCTTGCTGTTTGTATCAATTTTGTTTCATGATTATTTCAATATGTATATGGATCTTATGGTGCGCCTCCCATCTTCATGACGATGGTGTGTGGGGCATTTGGACAATTGATTGCCTCCTCGCATAGATCGTCTCAGAACCCCTATGGTCAGAAAAGAAAATATCAGTTATTTTCCTATGGTAATTTTTTAATGCACACTTCGTCATCTTTTTATGAAAGGTAGATAAATGAGATACTAACATGAAAATATCAGTTATTTGCCTATGGTAAATTTGCAATGCACACTTACATGGCCTACAGCCCTACACCGATGGCTTCTTATTGATTTTTTACTCTCTTATAAAAGGATTGTTTTGGTTAGAAGGGCAACAGATTTTCAATATATGCAACTCAAATTGGTGTACATCTCAAACCATTAAATCCCACGGTATTTATGAAAAACAATTACCTGACATAAAATTCGAGCAAGACATTATATGGTCAATCCTAATAGAATCTCACTTCCAACGCTATGCCTGCGCCCTGTAGGACACATGGTTATGCAATTATTTTAACATACTCTTCATGCTTTTACATACAAAAAAATCTACTGAAATGTCCGCAGCAACGCGCGGGGTATCAACTAGTTTTACATACAACGGGAGAATTACATAGAGACACAGAAATATTGAGCAGGGAGTTGCATTGTACATTTATCTGACGACCCAGATGCCCCACGTAAGTGACATGTGATGGTTCTGGATGTGGGTCAGTAGTTCACAATTTCAACCTGCGGAGGTGGTGGTGCCGCCGCCACCCACAGCGGCAGGCCTAGGTGGCGGAGCGCGCGGCAAGGGGCGGCGGGCAGTGATCTGAGGACTCGAGGTGCAGTGGCAGCGTTTCTTTACCTAACAAAAACAAAAGAAATGAAAAAGAAGAACCGTGCGTATAGTTCTCACCAACAAAAATAAAAAAACCTTTCAAAAATAGTAGGCATACGACGTACAAAAATTGGGAAGAGGTTAGGTGCCGAGTTGGATTAGACATCGCATGTTTCAGTTTAAGAATTTGGAAGAGGTTAAGAACCTAGTGGCATATTGATATGTATGTTCCATAAGAAAAGAAATTAAAATTTTTACTTTAATTTTTCTATAAAATAAAATTGTTTCCGATTCACCAAACCAATTCTTATCTCTTTCCGAAGGAACGGACGTTTTGAGTAAGACTGAAGAAGATCTTCTGAGAATTGACAGTTTTCGTATGGAAGATAAAAAAAGATCTGGGACACTCTAGAGAAGTATCTCCCAATTGATTTGTTTAAGAATAAGCTCTCGCCCCTGACCGTTCTCGCGAAGTCTTTTCAACGGATGGGAAGAGAAGCCTATTGCCAGGCAGACCATCAAATACGAGATTGGGCTACGAAGATCCCATTGTATTCCAGAAGCTCGTAACATCGGTTCCGATAAGCCCCAATTTACCGCTTCTTCCCACCTAAGGTTCCACCAACTCCAACTAAAAGAATAAAATAATTTTATTGAAGTAAGAAGTCTCCCAGATGGGTCGGCTCCTTGAATAATGGTATTCAGGAAGAGCAGATTGTTCCAGCTAGATACCGTCAAGAATTCCTTACTATTGCATGGGAACAGATTCATGTTACAAGTATTTTTCCTCTACTCTATTTTTCTATTGCGCGAACTTTGTGTAACTCTTCTACTTCTAGTGAAAATTCTGGTGTCCTTGCTCAATCCGTGCAGCGGAAGATCTTGAATTTAAGAATTTTCATTCTTTTATATACTAGGGGTTTTTACTTGGAAAAGACAATGTTCCATACTAAACGTTTCGGGTCCATAACCACGAGTAAACAAGTCAAACATTAGTCACGCTCAAAATGACAAGGGACACAATTCGATCCATTCTTTTAAAAGGGACTAGGTTCTACTGTAACAGCTCTCTTCGGAGCCCTCAAACCTAGAGCCCTATGGGATGTTTTATTTCCTTTTTGCGAGCTCTTAAAATGTTGAATAGATTGTTCGAGAAACTTGAATTCCAAATCGATATGCTAGAGTGGCTGACTTAAGGGATTGCCCTTGATATAGCCATGGGTCCGAGACCCGATCATTTTTCTTAAACTTATGTCTCGCCCGGCGGAAAATAAACTAATAGCAAGAAGGTTTGTTTTAATAACTTATTCAGGTGGCAAGTAACAACAATTTTCTAAGAAACTTGCTTAATTCTAAACGAAACAACCTTATTTTAAACTGAAAGGCAATATCCATTTCAACTAATTATGAAAGAGAAAAGGGCTAACTTCACAGCTAATTGAATTCCTTGAGTTCATCTTGAAACCGCATTTGCTTCCTAATTAAACTGAGACGGGTCGAGTCGCACAACACCTAGTATTCATCGTTTACGGCTAGGACTACTGGGTCTCTAGTCCCATTTGCTCCCCTAGCTTTCGTCTCTCAGTGTCAATGTCGGCCCAGCAGAGTGCTAAGCCGCTCCAAATTGTCCTGGTTCCAAGATACAGAATCCATGTTGAATCACCACTTAGCTAAGAAGATGAAGGATTGAAAGAGGACTGATCACCCCTCTTATTTGTGATCTTTTAATACAAATAAAAAGCCTTCTCTCAGACTTCAAGGTCAGGCACCTAACCTTTATGTCATAATAGATCCGAAGCGGAGGAAATAGTAATAAAAAGAAAAATTCTTATGCTCCTTTATCTTAAAAGAACGGACTAATGGTGAGAAGAGATATATTTTTTTTCATCCCAGAGGGGCTATAATTGGAGATAATATTATTTCTGGATAAATTACCTTTACTTTTAGATTGGAGAAGACCTGATGTTTTGGAACACTTTCAATAAAACCCTCTCGTAGAAGTATTTTAACAATGTTTTCGGATGGTGAGAAGAGATATATTTTACATCCCAGAGGGGCTATAATTGGAGATACTATTGTTTCTGGTACAAAAGTTCATATATCAATGGGAAATTCCATTTTGTACAAATTTTACGAACGGAAGCTCTTATTTTCATATTTCCGTATCCTTTCTTAAACTATGAATCTAATCTTTTTGAAAAAATAAGTCTCTTCGCTTTAATTTTTGAATTTCAATTTTTTACCCTAGAAAAAAAGTCCTTCCCACTTTTTTTTTCAATAATTCATTTTTGCATTTTTCACTATCAAAATAAAAAAAATCCATCCTAGTGGATCCATGTCGTAAGGAAAAACCGGTAATCTATTCCTTAAAAAAATCATTTTGCTAAATGATATCAATTAAATGGTGTATCAATTCCATAAATTGGATATAGCAATAAATAAATCAGCAAAATTCTTTCTAATATTTTAGATAGTTTTTTACCAGAAGCTTGTGATTTAGTGTTTTAGGCAGCAAGTCAGGGAAAAGGTTTCTTAATTGTTGGTACAAAAAAGGATCAACGGATTTAGTAGCATCAGTGGTTCAGTGGTATGTTAACTAATTGGTCGATTATGAAAACTAGACTTTCTCAATTTAGAGACTTAAAAGCAGAAGAAAAAAAATGGGGAAATTGCAGCATCTCCCAAAAAGAGATGTGGCAATTTTGAAGAGAAAAGTATCTACCTGTACGACTTCTGAATCCTGACGCTCTCCGAATAAATAAGTAGATACAGGCGGACCTAACCTGTGTCGTAGGACTTGTAGCTCGGCATGACATTTTTTTTATGGAAGAAAAACAAAAGGATTTTGTTCATGTTCACGAAGTACTAGATTTTTGGGCCGACCTAGATTTGAACCAGCGTAGACATATCGTCATCTAAGACGTTGGTCTCTAACTAGAACAGTAAATGCCTGAGCTTGAGAAGCTTCTGGACCAGTGGGTCCATAAAACTCCCGCGTCCTTTTTTTTTTTGAGACCTCGAAACATCAGGACAAATTACTTCTGATCCTAGCGGGAAAAAGAGGGAAACAGATACTCAATTTAAAGTGAGTAAACAGAATTCCATACTCGATCTCATAGGGAAAGCTTTGATATTCCTAAGTAACGAAGAAACAGTAACTTCAATGTATTTCTTCGGTGGGGCAAGTGCTCTTCATTGTTTAGATCCTATTTCAATTGGAACTTTCCGCGTCGATCCTTTTTTATTACGTCTTGTTTTTTAGAGGATTTACTATAGTATTAAAATCTTGTACGCAAGTTGGAACTATGTTTTATTGTATCAAAATACTTTGGAGTTGAAAAAAGAAGTATCCAAATGACATGTGTTATTTTACAATAACTCATGTTTGTAGCAATGGAATATCACAACCTGCCGCCAGCGTTCATCCTGAGCCAGGATCAAACTCTCCATGAGATTAATAGTTGCATTACTTATAGCTTCCTTATTCGTAGACAAAGCGGATTCGTAATTATCTTTCCTTCCAAGGATAACTTGTATCCAAAGAATACTATTGCAATAGAGATGCGAATGGCGCACAGGAGAATGCGTGGAATCAAGAAGAAATCAACCGGGTTATTCTATTCCACTTCTAGATAGAGAAAAAAACTAAAGGAGAATGAATGAAAACCAGATATGCAAGTTTGATGAAGTACTACTTACTTAGCTTAGCTAAATACTCAAAAAAAAAAGTGAACCGGGTTATTCTATTCCACTTCTAGACAGAGAAAAAAAACTAAAGGAGAATGAATGAAAAAAAGACATAGTTTGGAAGTTGGACCCTTTTATTTTACAAGTCTCTTGCAAAAAAGAGGGCTTTTGTCGTTTTTGATGTGGAAACCGTCTTTCTCTACCCTTGGGTAATGTCCACTTCTGAGTGCCAAAGGCGGGCATCCGACGTCAGAGAAAGGCATTCAAGCATGGATTAATGAAAATGTGCAAGAGATCTATTTGGCTCTGCCATTCTATGAGTCGCTTCCTTTTAGCGTATGGCACCCCCACTCCCTTTGGCAGCATCTACTAATTCGGAACTTAATTTGAAAGCCATATTTCGACCCGGAGATCCCTTAATCCAATTAAAGGAGGATTATAAATGGATAGATATCTTCGATTTCCACTCGAGATTGGGAATCGATGGACTTTCATGAGGATCTATTTTATCGACCATCAAATACACTCAAATACCAAAATGAATAGATCCGGTTAAATTCCACTAAGGTTAAAAAAAGAAGGTCCCCAATTACAATGGATTTTTACAAAGAACAAAAAGAGTAAGAACTTCCTATTTAATATATAAATAAAAAAATATAGTATAAAATACAAATCAACTCATCCGTTTTTCGGTAGATATTATTTCATATGTATTCTTTTTTATGATTCGACATAACAAGAAAAAATCACGCTTTGTAGGATTTGAAGCTCCCGTGTCAATTAGTTTCATTCCTCTCATCAACCCGTCTAATCGAGTCCCATTATTCTGTCGGTCTGAACCAAGCAATCCGTTAGAAATGTTTTGAAATGGATATTGTTCTCTCTTTGATCAGGGGTAATTTTTCGTTAGGTATTTGTCTAGACAGGATCGTCCAATTGAAGGACAAATAGACAGTGAATCAACGGAATCGAGTTGTTCTCAGGATTCGGCGGTGGAGTGACAGGTATCGGTATTGAACCGAGGGGGTTGTTCACAAAGCATCGCATGGATTTATTTCTATATTGCCCTTTAGTTAATAATTTTAATTTTATTAAGAAAAACTAACCAAATAGATGGAAAATGAAAATTAATAGAATTCTATTTTTTTCTTCAAATCCAAAAAAGTTCTCTTTTTTATAGATAGGTCGTCGATTCCGAATCTAAAAATTTCCATCTGGATTCTTTAGAAAGATTCCCGGATAAAGTTCCGTATAATATTTAGTTAGAATCTAAATAAAGCCGCATACATGGGCGGACAGGGGGGCCCACTACTACTTCATTAGGGGGCTAGCCTCCTTTCGTTTTGTTCAAGCAGGATCAGAAGTATCCTCTTTATTAGGGAGTATGCCCTCTGAAGTGATTCTCGCTTCCGCTTTGTCGACCCCCGCTTTCGCCATTGCTTTCCTCTAAGGCGGAACGCTGCCCTACCGATGCATTTTAACACACTATAGGAGTTGGCCATGTTTGAAGTCATTACCCTTAACCGTAAGGAGGGGGTGCCTAAGGCTAGCCTTGCGACTGGAGTGAATTCGTAACAAGGTAGCCGTACTAGAAGGTGTGGCTGGATCACCTCCTTTTCAGGGATCCATACATTTGTTAAATGAGAAAGAGACCCCCAGTACAAAAGTACGATAAATACAAGATATAGTAAAGAAGGCAATGTTTTTTTTTTCATTTTTGGTCTGTAAAGGATTTTTCTCTTTTTTTCATTCATTATTATTCTATTTATTTTGACCTCCATACTTCGATCGAGATATTGGACATTAGAATGCCACTCTTTAAAAAGAAAAAATCTACTAAATTTTTTTATTCGTGAATTACTAATTGGATTCCCCAAATAAAATCATAATATTATCATATGATAATTGAATCAAATACGCAGTATTTACAGAACAAATTCGATAGAACGCGGGTCTCCAAAACCCGATGTCGTAGGCTCAAATCCTACAAAGTGTATTCCATTCCAATTTCTTCCTGACACTTCCCAAGAAAAATACCGAATTGAATCCAAAATTGACGGGTTAATGTGAGCTTATCCATGCAGAATATGAACAAAAAAAGAAAACAACTACTAAACTAGCGCTCTTCAAGTGTGCTTCTTCCCCCTTCTCCCTCTTACCATGGCAGCTACTTCTAATGTCAGGATTGCTAAAAGGAAAATTTTGGAAAAGGCCTAATTCTTCTTCTGATGATCGATTCAACCTTTGATCAAAAATATAGACCTTGGTTCTACTTGATTCCTACCCCTTAATCTTAATTTATTGTATCTTCCCGGAGTTCCCTCTCCGGGAATTTGTTTTTTATTATTCCAGTATATTAGTTTAATTTATCCCTTTAATTGAAGATCCTTATTTTATTTGAAATCGTGTAAAGATTATTTGGACCACCTTCCATACAACTTGAGTTGGCTTTGATCGATTGCTTTGTGTCACGCTATTTACTACTACGGTTAGCTAAATTCGTTTATGACACCGATTCATTTCTAGTTGATCCATTTTGTAAGGTCGTTCAGAAGCCCTGATCAAATCGATCAGGCACTTGCCATCTATCTTGATTGTTCAACTCTTTGATGAAAAGATGAAAAAACCAAAAAAAACTCACGTTTCACAATTTAATGAATCCTCCACTTATTTGGGCTCTTTCATAAACTGATTTAAAAATAAGTTGGTCCACTATAGTTTTTCTTTACAGAAACATAAAGATAATGAGATGGATCCCTATGATTCATTCGGATCGGATCGATATGAGGAGCCAACTCCGTTGCATTGCCAGAATCCATGTTCCATATTTGAAGCGGGTTCCGATCCTTGTGTTCGCAATTTCTTCGTTCGTACCGAACCGCTTGCAGAATCAAATCCTGTTCAACAAGATCCTATATCAGCTATACATCCTCCTTTCATGTATGCCCCTTTTCATCAATGGACTCCTGACGTCTACGAAGGAGTGTGGTTCGTTCGACAAATTCCTACCTCTATATCAATCTCTGAGGTGTTTGGGCTGGGATTCTACGTCCCCCATGCTACTCGGGTCCGCGACTCATTGGTAAATCAACTTTGATTCTCTATAAACCAATAATGTGACACTATTAACACGGTTAAAGCTAAACTGCTTGAAGTCCAGGAAAAAGGGGTACTCTTTCTGCAACTATATTAGTATTAGTACTGAAATGCTTTAAACGAGAAATAGGTAATGTAGAATTTATCTGATATAGAACACTCATATCGATAAAATGGTTTGATCTATTTACTAGAAAAAGGGACAAATATTGCTAAGTCCTGGTATTTACTACCGCTCGGAATTAGACCATAAGGGAATTTCTATCTACACCGGGACTATAATATCAGATTGGGGAGGAAGATCGGAATTAGCAATTTATAAAATAATCCCATCGTGTTACATAAGGTATGTATTGTATAATAGTTCGGTTTTCCGCGATTTTTTCCATTCCTCTGTGTAAATAGCCTAATATGGGTTCACAATCAATAACATCTTCACCATCGCGAGTAACGATTAGTTTCTTTTCTCTTTTGTTGTGTAATTGTTCTATTATAATTAATTGAATCGATTCAATTCTTGTCCTCATATTGAAATGAATCAAGATTGATAAGGAGTTAATTAATGATGTTTGAGGTTGTACTTTTTTTTGAGTGTCTAGGTTCAAGAATCTGTTTTCCTTTTACAAGGGCTAAAATCACTTATTTTTTTGGTTTTTTGACACATTGAGTGCATCCTATACATGTATCATAAATTTTTACCGAGGTTCCCCTTATTAGTCAATTGCTTTTGACGATCAGGTAGGAATGGGAGAGCCTCTTTTCTTCTACATGCTAGGTCTCCGCATTCCGTCATCTGGCTTATGTTCTTCATGTAGCATTCAGATCGAATGACTCTATGAAATTACGTCGATACTTCCACATATTATGGGTAACATAGGGCGTCGAAAAAGGGGATGTGACCATGAAGAGATTGGTCTGGTTTTAAGCCGCCCTTAGACCGATTCTCTCTTTTGGTAGCAGACACCGAGGAAACCTTATTCGATACGATAGGACAGGTAAACAAAGCAAGGCCCTAGAAAGCAGAGAGCTTTGGTTCCATTCAAATAAAAAAAGCTGACCAGAGTTCCGCGAGGATATATAGCCCGGAGACGACGAACAAAAATAAATTCATTTGCCTCAAACTTTACAGGGGCTCGGTGAAGCTATATGAAAACAGAAGATTGAGGAGCACAATCAGTTCTGGCTGACACCCGCTGTGATTCTTGCTTAAAAAACTGACCGAACACGTTCGAGTTATTGGCTCGTCCGAGGTCGACTAGTTTTCACCGAATCTTCAATTACGCACCGGTAACTTTTTTCCATACGAAGTTTTGTTAGGGCATCTATAACTGCCTCTGGTTTAGGTGGGCAGCCCGGCAAGTAGACATCCACGGGAATTAACTTATCAACTCCCCAAACCGTTCTTTAGAAGAGTATCCAGATGATGAAAGGGCGGGCACCCCATCGTTCCACTAAAATGGTCCAAGGAAATCTGGCAGGAGAATGATCGGCTAAATACGATTTTCCGCTGGGCTTCTTCGGGACATTTTCCATTAAGTAGTTTATATGAGTCGTTGATATTCCTTTCATGGGCTCTGTATATTCTTCATACCATTCCTAAGATACAGAACTCTAAAAATGATTTAAGCACAATAACTAGGCCAAGTACAATTTTAACGCAAGCCTTTGCCACAAGGATCCCTTCAAAAGAATTGACCGAGGAGCCGTATGAGGTGAAAATCTCATGTACGGTTCTGCAAAGGGACAGTAAGGGTGATTTATCAGTCGACTTTTCCACTATCAACCCCAAAAAACCCAACTAACTTTCTTGAACAAACTGCGAGCGTGGAACTTTACGAGATGAAATAGGGAAAGAAAGGCCGAGAATCGAATCTTTAAGCAAAGGGGCAAGGAAATCACATCTTTATAAGAGGGTTTTGGCCTTGCTTGTGTGTCCATAACTCAAAATAGGTGACCTAACGGCCGCCGCACGACTAAACATACCAATACTCACCAAATTCATATGACCCGGAACTACTTGGATGGAGTAGATAATTCTTCCTTCTTACAATAGAGGAAAACCCCTTAAAACAAGGTAGTAATTCGCAAGATGGAGAAAATAATTGAAGTTTGAGCCTATGGAAATAGGATACTATGTTTACTAGAAAAGTCTAAAAATGAAACCCTCTATTTTGAAAAACAAAGGGAGGAAGCTCTCTGGAGGCACACAACGTGTGGTTCGTCATCGAAATGGGACAGACTCGCTCGGGAACAGGCACATGATTGAGGAACTTTCTGGCGTAACACACCCGTAATGGGGCAACATAAATAACAAAAAATTCTTGTCTTGCGTGGTCTAAGTCTAAGGAAATAAAAAATAAGGTTGTAATTTCTTAACCGCAACAGTTTCTACCTTCAATAAGAAAAACTCTTTTGTTCCTGTTTAATAAAGACCCATTGCCACCTAGGTATCCTTTATCTTCTCTCGTATGTTTTTCTTTGTTCGGGTCTCTCTCTTAGATCTCTTTTTCTTTTGCTTAGGTTCAGGGGAATTTCATCCATCTCTTAGTTTTATTTGAATCATTGAATTCATCACTCGAGGCCCACATAAGAACTGATCGAATTGGATTAGTCACAATCAATATCGCAGGCTTTCTTTGCTTCTAAATCGATAAGGATTCGAGACCGGGACTCGAGTAGGAGAAATTCCCTCCTATGGGCACATAAAGTAGGAAAAAGTTGAAATAATTCATTATCCCCGAATCTCGAAAGGGGAATTGAGGATTGGAATGAGCGTATACCAAGAATTCTTGGGGTCCCTTGGGATTCTTGATTGGAGCTGAGCTATTTCCTAGATACCTATGCGCGGTACTTCATGGTTGAATGAATCAAAAAATACCTAAAAAGGGCCTAAAGTTAAAGATTTATCAATGGGTAATGTTGCTCCAATACCTAACCAAAGAGCTACTACAGTACCGATTAAAAGACGGTCGTAGCTACTGGGCGGCGAAAGGGTTTTTGGAATTTATTGACGATGTTTCTGTGTGAGTTAGTCTAGTACATATCATAGGTTAGGGGTAGTTGACTGTGTTCGTTTAAGAAAAGAGAAGTGCTTTGTTTTCCGTTGCTTGTTTTAAATCCAAAATGAAAAGAAAAAAAGAAGAAAAAACCGAGTAACGGGACCAAAACCCGCTGCCTTACCACTTGGACACGCCCTATTTTGGTATGCTCCCACTGAGCCCAGCACCTTTGCAAATAGCCCCTTGGGGATTCTTGATTGGAGCTGAGCTAACCATAGCCCAAAGTCGTATCTCTTTGGTTAATAAAATCCAAAAGGTTTATCGATCCCAAGGGATACAGATCATAATTTTTTACTCTTTCTAAGTTTTCTTATTGCCGAGCCATAGTAATTGCACCTATTAAAGAAACTAGAAGAATTATGGAAATGAGTTCAAACGGAAGATTTTAGATAGAGAAAAAAACGAAAGGAGAATACTTAATAATACGGCGAAACATTTGTACAGAACACCTATCCCGAGCATACGCAAGGGGACAATAGCGTCCCGTCTGTTCGCTGACCCCTGGCCGCATGGATAAGCTCACATTAACCCGTCCATTTTGGATTCAATTCAGGATTTTTCTTGGAAAGTTTCGTGAAGAAATTGGACCATTTCGAGCACAACCAATATATATTAGAACCCCCTTTACTTTCCACACCACATGTGGATTGGCGGATTTCTAATAGTCGGTGTTGCTGCACATGCAGCAAATTTTATGGTAAGAGACTATAATCCAACTACTCGATAAAATGATCTATTAGATCACATCCTTAGACACCGAGATACATACAGGGAGCCCCTATGCCTCGCTCCTTGCGAGTGGTAGGGTGGACTGGCCCACGCCTGTAGTTTTCTATGGATTGGATGGGCCGGCCCATTTGGTTTCTTTCTTTCTTATTTTCATTTCATGCTTAATCAATTTTTTGTAAAAATGAATAATTTTTTAATGGTGGAGAGTTTTTGAAATAAATAAATTAAAGTGGTGTTTTTTGTAAAAATGAACAAATTTTAGCTAGACATTTTTTAAAATGGTGAACAATTTTTAAAATCATGAAAAAATAATAGACTATTTTTTGAAAGGTTAACAAAATTGAAAAATATTTTTTATATGAGTCAGATTTCAAAATGCTTGGACTAAAAAAAATGAAAAATTGGTAAAATAAACACTAAAAGATCAAAATAGCCACAGGAAAAAAAGGGGAAAAAGTAGACACAGGAAAAAAAACCTCCTAAAAATGGGCCGGCCCATTATCTGTATGTTCTGAGTGAGTGGTCCTACAACTCGCGATAAGCGAGATATAATACCCGCATATATACACACAAGCGAGAAATATAAATATTTGTCTCTACGAATAAATGGGCCTCGACGAGAAACGCAACATGAGCTCCTAACGCAGCAAAAAGGGGTGTCCCTATGTACCGCTCTTTGCGAGCGGTACGATCCAACTCGCCCGCACACGCTACTCCCTCGCTGGCTTGCTTGCTCGCTCCAACTGGGCTGGCCCATTTTGCTCCCTCCAACCTAGGCTCGCTCTCTCCAAGCGGCTCCATCGATTCCCTCCAAAGAGGCTCTCCATCGCATGCTGTGTTAGCTTTCTGCATCAATTGGTACTACTTTGTTGTTCACGTACAGGTAGCTTTAAACATGACTAGCTAAAAAGGATAATGCGAGATATTTGTATTTTTCTTTTCTCAATTTCTATTGTTAGAAAAAAATTATATAACTTAAATTTTATATTTTTTAAATGGTGAAAAAAATTCGAATTTGAACAAAATTAAAATTTGAACAAAATTCGAATTTGAACAAATTTAGAATTTGAACAAAATTCGAATTTGAAAAAAATTGAACATTTGAAAGTTTGAACAAAAAAATTCGGTGAACAAAAAAAAGAAACAGAAAAAATGGAAAAAAGAAAAAACAGAAAAAAAATAAAACATAAATAAAAACAGAAAAGAAAAAAGAAAAAAAAATGAAAAATAAATCAACAAATTGGTTCGAAATGAATCATGTACGTGAAATGCGTGGTAGCCCAGTGACCGGGTGCAGGCTTCCCCGATTCCACACATCGCGGTATCGAATCCTGTCTGCCCTTCTTTTACATGATATTTTCTTTGCACGCATGTATCTAATGGGCCGGCCCACTCCCAACTACCACGTGGGCAAGTCCTTATAGCGTTCGCAATGAGCGCTATATAGGGATTGCGGCAAAAAGAGACAAATATGATTCGGCTATCTCCAGCTTATTTGGAATTATTATTTCGTAGGAGTACATGGGCTTTATAGACGGCTGAGTGTGGCCAAACCAGTAAATGTAAAATGAGTTGCCACTCTAAAGCAGAAAAAACCTATCCGGTCATGCTTGAGTTGCTACGTTTGTTTTCTCAAAGCAGGGGAAGAAAATATAATTGGTAACAAAAATTTGGCATAAGGTCGCCAGATGCTTTAAGATTCGAAACGGCAGGTGTCTTCCGATGGAGTCGGTCCAGACTTGAGCGTACGACATTGCAGGTCGTATAAGATTTTCTAAAAGTTGAATATTGTTAGCTATAGCTTGTACAGTACAAATACTGCTGAAAACTATAATACTTTATAGGTATATTATGAAAATAAGTTCAATTATCTAATATTAGTTTGAAATTGCATGTGTTAAAGTTTGATCACGTAGAAACTTACATATCCAATCAGGACATGTCAAAACATATAATTTATACGATGCATTCTCTTATTGTCATCCCTAACAATTAGTGAGAATTAATTATTTTTGGTAGGAAATTATGTGTATAAGAGAAAACATATTGTACAGTGGAGAGAATAG
Organism: Alopecurus myosuroides; assembly: GCA_028641055.1. NCBI lineage: Eukaryota > Viridiplantae > Streptophyta > Magnoliopsida > Poales > Poaceae > Alopecurus > Alopecurus myosuroides. The sequence goes on along the minus strand of CM054057.1, from coordinate 735,733,683 downwards.
CATTTATCTTATTTTTAAAGAGATCATCGCTTATCTAAGAGAAGGCAACCTTCTTAATTCTCTCTCATCCAACTAAGCAAAAATCTGACATGGCAATGCTAAGTGAAGGCTAACATAACCCCACCATACATGCCCTTAAGCTTATCACATTTTTAACCAATTACTCGCCGTAGCTACATTCCTAACCAATTTCTTCTTTTTTTACACCACGCTACCCATCAAAAACCGTTTGCAAGACGAGCACTACATTTCCACAACAGCCACAGCTACCGCCTCAGCTCAGGTCAAAATATTGCCGGTTAATCCCTTTCCTCTAAACCTTTTCTCACACGATTAGCTGTCGCAATTCCATCACTACACCCAATCGAGGGCACAAAATTCTCTCGGTACCCGAACCTGCAGGAAATGCCATGTCCCTCTGCCCTGCAGTGTCACTATACTATAAAGCCATCGCCACTTGACACACTCTAGGCCATCACCACCGATCACCTGCGCGCATTAGACACGGCAGAGCAATGGCACCATTCACCACCACGGCCTTCGCCGTTATCGTCATCTCGCTGGTGACTGTTACCGACGTGTCTCTGGCGGCAGCAAGGATGAGGACGACGGCCAAGGGGCCCCCGGTTATCTACATCTTCGGCGACTCGATGTCGGACGTGGGCAACAACAACTACCTCCTGCTGTCCATCGCCAAGTGCGACTACCCGTGGTACGGGATCGACTACGAAGGCGGCGACCCCACCGGGAGGTTCACCAACGGCAGGACCATCGGTGACATCATGGGTAAGCCTCTCGATGGCGGATTATGCACGGATATGATCGAGTGGCAAGATGTGTGATATGTATTTTGCGGTTATGCATGCATGCATGGTTGCAGCTGCCAAGTTTGGCGTCCCACCGCCGCCGCCGTTCCTCTCCCTGTACATGACCGATGACGCGGTCCTCGGCGGCGTCAACTTCGCGTCCGGCGGCGCTGGTCTGCTCAACGAGACCGGCATCTACTTCGTAAGCAATCTGACCACGGTGTTTCTTCTCTTTTCGTTACTGAATAAATATGCGTACTAGCAAGTATCTGGAAGCAAAAAACCTGATGATGTTTGGACGCCTCTGCGCAGGTTGAGTACCTGTCGTTCGACAACCAGATATCCTACTTCGAGGAGACCAAGAACGCAATGATCGCCAAGATCGGCAAGAAGGCCGCCGAGGAGGTGGTCAATGGCGCAATCTTCCAAATCGGACTTGGTAAAATTATCTTCAGCTGATCAACCAATTAATGTACTAGCTAGGATCCAGTACAAGTTTTGACACGACTTTGTGCTCCAGGGAGCAATGACTACGTGAACAACTTCCTGCGGCCGTTCATGGCGGACGGCATCGTGTACACCCACGACGAGTTCGTCGACCTCCTCATGGACACCATCAACCAGCAGCTCACGGTACCTAAGACGGCTCGATCGATCAGCCAAAATATTTTGCGCCGTTCACAATTAATTCAGGCGAAAACATTTTGTCGTTCGCAGAGGCTGTACCATCTCGGGGCGCGTAAGGTCTGGTTCACTGGGCTCGCCCCGCTCGGCTGCATCCCGTCGCAGCGCGTCCTGTCCGAGACCGGCGAGTGCCTGGAGGACGTGAACGCGTATGCGGTGAAGTTCAACGCGGCGGCCAAGAAGCTGCTCGCCGGCCTCAACTCCAGGCTCCCCGGCGCGCGCATGTCCCTCGCCGACTGCTACTCCGTCGTCATGGAGCTCATCGAGCACCCCACCAAATACGGTAACGATCATCCAGCACTCCGTCCTGCCGTGCGTGCTAGACATGACGATGACGATGACGAGAGGTTTAATTTGGGTGTGCATGCAGGGTTCACGACGTCTCACACGTCGTGCTGCGACGTGGACACCTCGGTGGGGGGCCTGTGCCTGCCGACGGCGACCGTGTGCGACGACCGCAAGGACTTCGTGTTCTGGGACGCGTACCACACCTCCGACGCCGCCAACCAGGTCATCGCCGCACACCTCTACGCCGACATGGTCAACGCCGGCGACGTGCGCGAGCAGCAGCAGGGAAACGCCACCGCGACGCCTCGCGTCGTGGGATCACCGCCCCGACGCCCCTTGCCGCGCGCGCCGGCACCCCGGCCTGCCGTGCGTGGCGACAACGCCACCTCCGCGCCAGCTGCCGGGCACGCGCATGGCAACGGCACCGCCTCTGCGCGGCCTCGCGATGTCGTCGGATCACCCCATGCCGCGCCGTCTCCCCGGCCATGAGCTGTTACTATCTGCCGGGTGACCATGGCGCCACCTATGTCGGCCCATTTTCGTGTTTGTTTTCCGTCATCTCCACTATATGTACCAAATTAACACTCGGCGAAACGAATCAAGCAGATCTGTTATCTGATTTCGAGACGACGTATTACTAGTATCCATGCATCTCCGACTCGGTCTATAGGAGACAGCGGGCCTACTGGTCATGCTTTCGGGCAGTATGAAAAAATGCAACCCGATGACTGACGTTACCTCGGAAAATAGATGGTCATAACCGGAGTTCTTGTCCTGTTGATGGCACCGCTCGTCACCCCCACCTACCTCCCTAAGATAAATACCTACATATCAACCCCACCCATAGTTTACATTCGTAGACATGGCCACCACACCCAATCCAAACCCCCCCCCCCCCCACCCCCCACCACCACCATCTAGCCATTTTAGCCTTTTTTTGTTTCAAAAATGTTCAGATTTGATAATTTTCCATATTAAAAAAATCAGATTTCGAAAATATTCATATTTTATATAAGTTCATATTTTGAAAAACTTTTGAAGGAAGAAAAAAGAAAATAGAAATGAAAAGAAAAGGAAACATAATTGAACATGAGAAAAAAAAGCAAAATCTCGTGGGCCGGCCCATGGAGTGTGATAGCTGCAGGTGAAACCACAATTACGCTCGCAAAAACGCGGCCACTATATCTCGCCCAATGCGAGTTGTATTCCGACTCGCCTACATCTTTTCTCTATGGGCCGGCCCGATCATCGCACCTATCACAGTTTCCTGTACATCACAGCTGTACATTCTTTTTCCTATTCGTTCTTTTTGACATCGTTGTTTCTTTTTTATTTTTCTCTTTCACTTAGTTTTTTTGTTCCCGTTTCTTTTGCATTTTGGGTACTATATTAAAAAACTTGGTTTCCTTTTTATTTTTTCATCATATTCCTATTTTCTTTGCTTATTTTTCAGGAATTACCAAAAAAAAATCTGTAGTGCAAACACTTTTGTTCATCGGTATGTTTGTTCACTATTATTTTTTTATTCATCGGTATGTTTGTTCACTATTATGTTTTTATTCATCGGCTTGTTTGTTCACTACTATTTTCTCATTCCATCACAATTTTAGTTAATTTTTTGTTTACTATAATTTTTCATTTAGTGGTATTTTTGGTTCATTATTATTTTTTCTTCATCGACATGTTGTTCACTATTATTTTCTCATTTCACCATAATTTTAGTTTATTTTGTGTTCACTATAATTTTTTGTTTCAGTGATTTTTTCGGTTCATTATTATTTTCTGTTCACCGCCATTTTTGTTCACTATTATTTTCTGTTCGCTCGAATTTTGTTTCCTTTTGTGTTCAAAATATTATTTCGGTTCACTAGCATTTTTTTTCACTAAATTTTTTTGTTCACTTTTTATTTTTTGTTCACCGACATTTTTGTCACTATTATTTTCAGATCACCCGAATTTGGTTCTTTTACGTTCAGTATTATTTTCAGATCGCTTTAATTTTGTTAGTCAAGCTTGATGTGTTAAAAATCATATCATATTTTTTAAAATAAAAGGAAGAAATTTTTTCTTACACAATTACACCTCTTTGTTCATTGATTAAAGCAGTTACATCTGAAGTCAAAATTTTGAAAGAATAAGAAACACCCGTGTGACTTGGAGTCATGGCCGATCCCTATTTGTTCTGTTAGGACACGGTGCCTTGGGCTATTCGAGCACGGGAGAGTGCAGCGAGGTGCCAGCGTGTCGGCATTTGTTCCACCGGGACTGTGTCGGCGTGTGGATAAAGAACAATGTCGCATGCCCGCTGTGCAGGCGTGGTATCGTGCCAGGATCAAAACACCTATCGGCTGTCGATGACATGGTTTAGCTTTGGCGGTGAGATTATGACTTCTGCTTGACAAAAGAAAGTCTGTAAAAAACAAAGCAGACAAAAATGTAGTTTGTTTGTGTGTGAAATTCACTTTGGTTTATGGGAGCAACGTGAATTTCACTGTTTTTGCCCTGTTTTGGGCTTGAGTGGTAGGATACCCAAAAAAAGCTAAAAAAAGTACTCAAAAACAGACAAACATGTACATCATCTGTATGTGAAATTCACTTTGGTTGGTTTATGGGAGCAATGTGAATTTCAGTAATTTCCCTCTTTTGGGGCTAGACTGGTTAGATACAATTTTTTTAAAGAAAGTACTCCCTCCGCCTCGAAATAATTGTCGTTAAAATGATTTAAACTTCTAGATACATCAATCTCAATGACAATGACAATTATTTTGAGACGAGGGAGTATAAATTAATGGATCTCTTGTCTCCCTCCTTTTATCCCCTCCAGTCTTTGAGAGTCCTTTTGCCTCTCTCGGACCCTTTCCCCTCTCTCTCCATCGGCTCCGCTGGTCGGAGCAGGCTTGGAGAGGAGGCCAGGTCGCCTTTGTAAATAGTAGTAGTGGGGATACGGGTGTGTTGAAGCTAGTTTTTGCGGCGCAAGATGACCAACGAGCTTCTAGGTTAGTCTAGTGTCATCTTTGACAAATATGCTCAAGGGAGCTCCTGTTTCTGGTGTCTTAGTGAAGTCTGTTCGACACGGTGGCACATGACTGGAAGGGATGGAAGGATCTCGAGATCCCGAGGATATTCTAGAAGCTTTGGAGGGCGAAGTCCAGGAACGACGCGATATGCACGTCAACCCTGCTCCAAGTGGTTTCGTCCCTGGCGGTTAAGTTGGTAGTCAAGCTCCGAGGTCGAGCTACAACGGCGACGGGGGAGAACTGGGTTACGTTTTCTCAGTTTATCCCGAGGCCCTTTTCATAGAAAGCAAGGACCGTATTCTAATTTCGTTCATTATGGGGTTTTATCTATCCCTTGTTCAAAAAAAACTCGTCTTCCTCTCAGCGGTATAGACCGTCGTTTTTTAAATAATGGGAATATATTAAGTGACTACCTATGTCTCATTCGACTGATTTTTTCTTAAGTCTTAGTCAATTCAGAAAAGTGCAACTATAGTTTAAAAAAAAAGTGCATTTTGAACTGCAGTTGCACTTTTCTCAAAAGTGACTGAGATTTAAGAAAATCTCAGTTGAAAGAGATTTAGCAAAACCTATATATTAATATCGAGAAGATACCAATGCACACAACTAATAATTTAAAATAGGAAAAATAAAAAATAGGACCCCGCCAGAATGATCAACAAGACGCAAGCAACAGTACCCAAACCACCACTAAAGACAATACTCAGACTTAAAATCCAGGAGAGAGTCTGAGTTCTCCAAACAATGCCTTCAACAAGCAAACGCCAAAAGTCCACCATTGCTATGTACAACCAATAAATGTCATACTAGGGTTTTCACCTGAACATCGAGACTCGGTACTCGAAGAGAGTCACAAAAGATGAACACACATAGTGTTGCCGCCCCACTTGCCGAGAACACTGCTGCAAATCGTCAAGCACCAGGATCACGGCCATTCTGCATGTAGTTTTGACAACTGTACACACAAAGCGGCCCGTGAAGCACCCTCGAAATCGTCCAAAATCCCAGTGTTAACAATACCTAGTCGTCTCGAACTCCATATGAGCCATCGAGATCTTTAGACCTGTTAGTGGTTACCACCTTGATATTACCCACCCGTGCCAACACCATAGTAGTCGTGGAAACAGCGTGCCCGATCCGTTGGTACCTGCAAAAGGTGAGGCTTCGAGTACAGGACACTTCAATCCGTAGGTCTAGGAACGCAAATGCGCTTGTCCATGAAGACCAACAGTGAAATAAACCAGAACCTTGACCGCGATGACCCTGCACTCAGCCTGCGCTTGGTGACCATAATGAATTTGATAGAAAGACAATTGTAGGTGGCCGGCATAGGCGCATGTGCCATCATCACCCGCATCGGCCAGGCCAGATGCGTGGAGGACGATCTGCAGTTGCATACACCTGCACAACAAGTGCTTCAAAGAAGGAGGCGCAAGTTGCAATCAAGTATCTACACGATGTAGATTGGCTAGCCATCCGTTGGCGACCAATTGGCCAGGTATGTCCATTATCGTCAGCTTCACATGAAAGAGCAAAAGATTTGATTCACCTCGGGACTTGATCCACTAGTAAACTGCCGATGCAATTATCCTTCACGCATGCACTGATTGCTGGATTGCACAGCGGGAATTTAAAATTTACGCCAAATCTTGCTATGCAATAACCAAAACCTTGCTATGTAGATACAAGCGAATATAAATTTCAAGATCTATTTTCCGAGATCGTGTACCAGACACCGTAGTAGCGGAAGAAATGTCGATGAAGCCTGTAGAAGATTCTCACGCATCAGCCTGTGGGTGAGAATGTTGTCGACTCTGAAAGTGCAAATGCACTTAAATCATCTTGTTTTTGATGTTTGTTAACAACACACGTATCCTCTCAAGTGTGTTGATGTTTTTCAGGGTCTATGAATAATATTTTTTATGGTGGTAATGAGTATCAAAAAGGACAAAGATCAAATGTGATACTTCTGCCGGGATTTCATTCTAGGCTAGAGTCTCCGGTCTCCCTGACCGTCTCCGGTATGGACCTTTCTCGTGGAACAATCCTGTGTTGTGAGTCTGGTGTCACCCGCTGGACTCACTCCGGAGACTTGCCGGAGATACACCGGAGTCTCCGGTGTGGGTGTATTTCTAAGAAGAAATCGTGCTGCACTTCTGGTGTCACTCACTAGACTCTGTCCGAAGATTTGCCGGAGATACACCGGAGTCTCCGGAACTACTTGCACTTGTGTTGTTCGTTGAACCACAGACAGACTCTGCGCAATGAAGTGAAGGCCAAGCAAAGTGTAGACCGGAGTCTCCGGTATGGCGCACCGGAGTCTCCGGGCTTATGTTTTCCCAAGAAGAAAGCAGTGCTGGAGGTGTGGTGTCCCACTGGAGCCACACCGGAGACAAACATGATTCTGTCCGGAGTCTCCGGTATGAAGCCTGGAGAAATTCTCAGACCGGAGTCTCCGGACTTTACACCGGAGTCTCCGGAGTGACTTTGGCAGAAAAGTCTCCAACGGCTCTAAAAGTTATGAGGGGTATAAATACCCCCTCTCCTCCACCTACCTCCAGCTAGCTCGTCCAGAATATATGTCACCATTGCTAGAGCTCACCCACCTTGCTAGATCTCCCAATCCCTCCACCCAAAAGTGTTGATCTTCGGAGGATTGAAGGAGAAGGCTCTGATCTACGTCTTCACCAACCGGATTTCATTTCCCCCTCATTTGCTTGAGGGGAACTATTCTAGGGTTTCCTCTTGTGGAGAACCTAGACATCTTGTCTCTCTTGGTGATTCTTGCGATTATTGGGAGCCTCCAATTTGGTTGTGGAATCTTGTCAATAGGTTAGTCCGGAAAATCGATAAAAATGACATTAAGCGTATAGCATACATGTAGGAAACAACATGAAAACAACATGGAACATTAGAAATTAACGATACGTTTATGACGTATCAGACTTTCATTTCTCAAGCCAAGTACACCCAAAACATGCTCAAGAGGTTTAATTTCCAAGGTGCAAAAGAGAAGCCATCTCCTATGAAAGTCAAATGCCACCTCAAGCGCAATCTGTATGCTAAAGATGTGGACCAAAAGTGAAAGTGCATTCTCGATATCTCGCTGTTTTGTGTGTTTGTTAACAACATGAAGAAGTTACTAACCGTATGTGCTACTTTGTCAAAGGATTTGGTCTTAAATCAGCACGTATACGGTGTCAAGGAAATGGTGAAGAAATCGAAGATCAACGAACCTTTTCGGGCCAGAAAAGGGATTTCAGTGTGCAATCCTGATTATTCCGGATGGAGTCCGGAATCCGGATTCAGTCCGGATGGGTCCGAGTGCAACCGAATTTCTCTGTTGCAATCTGGATTATTCCGGGTGAATCCGGGAGTCCAGACTGAGTCCGGACGAATCCGACTGCAACGGGATTTTCTCTGTTGCAATCCGGATTCAGTCCGGATGATTCCGACTGCAACGTCAATTTCTCTGTTGCAATCCGGTATCAGTCCGGATGAATCCGGGAGGCCGGAAAAATCCGGAGCAATCCGGGCTGGTCACATTTTAGGCAGAAAAACGGCTAGTTTGAGTGGGGGCTATAAATAGCCCCTCTCTTTCTTCCCCAAGCGTTAGCTCTCTCCTGCATTGAAGACATCATTAATGGATCTCACCCACTAGCTAGATCTCCCTCCTCCTCCATCCAAACTTGTTGATTCTTTGAGGATTGAAGGAGGACCACCGGATCTACATCTTCACCAACCGGATTTTGATTTCCCTCTCATTTGCTTGAGAGATCTTAGCTTAGGGTTTCCTCTTGTGGAGAACCTAAGCTTCTTGTTACTAGTGGTGATTCAAGAAGATCCCCCAATTAAGTTGTGGGTGTGTGCCCCAAGTGTTTGTAAAGGATTCAATCCCCGCCTCAAAGGGGTTCAATAGTGAGAGGTGAACTAGGCCTTTGTGGCGCAAGTTCATCGGAGAATAGAGTGAGGCCTTTGTGGCGTTGTGTAGGCCTTCGTGGCGAGCTCACACCCCTCCAACGAGACGTACTCCCCTAAAAAGGAGGAACTCGGAAATACATCGTGTCTCCGTGTGCTTCCATCGGTTACCTCGTTCCTCCCCCTTTACTTACTCGTACTTGTAGCTTTGATTGTAGTACTTGTTGTCCTAGTTGCATTAATTGCTTGCCTTGTCATATAGGTAAATTCACCATTAGTTGCACTATCTAGAGAATTTACCTTCTTGTTAAGCCTAAACCTTAAGAAAAATTAAAATTGGTCGTAGCACCTATTCACCCCCCCCCTCTAGGTGCCCATACTTTACTTTCGTTTGGTATCAGAGCCTCGGCTCTTCTATCGTGCATAACCGCCTAAGAGTTTAAGTATGGGAGATGATTTGGTTGACGCTCCGTCCGATGGCAATGTGACCATGGATGATCTAAATGCTTTGAGAAATTCATTGACCTCATCCATAGACACCAAATTTGATGAGTTGCGTCAACTCATGACACAACTCCTTAAAGCCAAAGCACCGGAGGTAGTCGAATCATCCCTTCCAGAAGAACTGGAGGGTGACAAGAAAGGGGTAGATGGTGATCCACATAAAAATGCTTCCGCCGAACAATCCGCTAAGTCGGGTACGGAAGGAGGTGGAGGATTTCATGCCGTTCCCGGAAGTTATTCTCCCGATCCTCCCGTTCCTCATCCCCATATAATCCCTAGAGGAGATCCACCTAAAATTGATGCTTTTTCTTTTCGTGAATGGCAATACTACATGGAGACTCACTTGAACTCTTCTTGTATAGATCTTTGGAGGATCACTCATGACGGATACAAGCCATTTGATCCCAAGAATCTCACAAAAAGAGAGGCCGTAGATTGCCAACTCAACTACACCGCCTTGTCCATTCTTCAACAAGCCGTGGGTCCCAACCACATGCCGCATCTTCAACACTTCTCCACCGCCAAAGAAACATGGGATGCACTAGTCATCATGTTCGTTGGGAATGAGAGCATGAAAAGAAATCGGTATGACGCCTTGACCAATGAGGCCAAAGGATTTTTCATGCGTGATGGAGAAGATCATGTTGATATGTATCGAAGACTCAAAACTCTTGCCACCGCCTTCTCTAGTGCGGGTGCCAAGTATATTGACGATGCTTGGATCAAGAGAAAGTACATGATTGCCGTGATGCCATTTGAGGGAACGGACTTGAAGAGCATTCAAGGAAGACATGATTTCTCCTCCATGACCTCAACTCAAGTGATGCAAGAATTGTGCTCCTACAAAGTGAAAACCAATAATAAGCCTGACAACCATGCTAGGGCCATTGGAATGCATCAAGGAGAATCTGTTGCTTTGAAGGCCAAGGCTTTGTCAAGAGAGGTTGAGAATGAGGAAGATGGAGATGAGGTATTGCCTCCTTTGAAGGAACAAGACTATGATCCCATTCTAAAGGATCTCATTGCTCTCACCGTGCAAAAGTTTTGGAGCAATCCTCCCAAGGGCAAGAAATTTGTTGAGGATAAGACAAGGTCTCGCTATGGAAATGATGGGGCTCAAAAAGTGAGGTCTTGCTTCAATTGTCAAGATAAGCATCACTTCATTGCGGAGTGCCCTTATGAGAATAGAGAGCTCCATAGTGGCAAGCTCATTCGCAAGGACAAGTCCAAGGTTCAGTACAAGAAACCTCACTTCAAGAAGAAGCCTTTCAACAAGAAGTCTCCCACCAAGTTTGTGCTCTTGACTCAAGAGGAGTATGATTCCGGGAGTGATGAAGAACAAGAAACCACAAGTGAAGTGGCCGCTCTAGCTATTGCTTCTACTCCATCATCTTCATCCCTCTTCGAATCCCCCAATGACGATCTCCCTCAACTCAATGCCAAGTGCTTCATGGCTAAGGCCACGAAGGTATCACTTTCCCCCAACTCTAAGACCCCAAGTGAACTAGAACATCTTGCTAGTCTTAGAGAAGAAGAAGAAAGGGTCTCCTTGGACCGCTTTATGTCTAACATGCAAGGGGAGACCAAGAAGTACGTTGAGTATCTCATGAGGCAATTGGGAGAGGCCCAAGATGCTCTTGAGAAGAAAGGTGAGGTTGAGAGAAGGGATGCGGATGAAATTGCATCTCTCTCTATGACTCTTGAGGAAGAGCATGATGGTAGAGTTTCTCTAGAGGATGAACTTGAATCTATTGAACTAACTCATAATGAACTTGTCTCAAACATCACTAAGAAACGTGATCTTGCTATTGCTAAATATAAAAAGGCTAAAAAGGATAAGGTCGAGTTTGGGGTTGGTCATGGTAAACTAACCGAGGAGTTTGAAAAGCTAACCGAGGCTCACAAAGCTTTGGAAATCCAACACTCATCCCTCAAACAGTTGCATGAACAACTTCAAACTCAACTTAATCAAACTAACAATGCTAGCACCTCTACTTCTTCTTGTGATCATACAAATATTATTGAGGAAAATGCTAGGTTGAAGAATGAGCTAGCAAGGCTCAAGGGTAAAGACCCGCAAGTTGTGAAGTTTGTGACCCCTTCCCCACAAGTGGTTGCCCCTAACTCTAATGCGGTCATTGCTAGACCACAATTGAGTTCTCCAATGCAACAAGTGGGCAAGCAAGGTCTAGGCTATGTAGCCAAGAAGAAGAACAAGAAGAAGAATAGCAAGTAGAAGACAAACAATGGTGCTTCGAGTGGTGTTGTCATTAGGGATAACACTACTCCTAGCACACCCGCTCAAGCTAACAACATTGCCTCGAGTAGTAGTGTCATGAGGGACAACACTACTCGTAGCACATCCGCGGGAACTAACAATCCACACCATTTCTTATATGTTGATTATTATGGTGTTGTGCAAGCTAAATATGTTGGTCCTATTGAGGGTTTCATTGACTATACTATTTGGGTTCCAAAGGCCCTTGTTGCTAATATGAAGGGACCCATCTCGGGCCCTAACTCTAGTAAATGATCTCTTGCAGGGCTATGCTTCGGGTGGGACTAAATGGATTCTCGATAGTGGATGCACTAATCATATGACTGGAAGCAAAGAGCTTGTGATGGAGTTGCGACCAAATGACATCCAAGCAACCGTCACTTATGGAGACTCGTCCAAGTCTACGGTATCCGGGTTCGGCAAGGTTGTGGTGGCTCCCGATATAACTATCGTGAACATCATGCTTCTCGAATCCCTTGGTTACAATTTACTTTCCGTCTGCTCTCTTGGCAAGATGGGTTTTTCCGTCTTTTTCGATGGTGATATTGTGGTCCTTTTGAGGAGCAAGACTCTTGACGTTGCTCATGTCGGACATGTTGAAAATGAGTTGTTCGTGGTGGACTTTTCGAAGTCAACCAACTCTCAAGAAATGTGTCTTTTCGGGAAGGCGGACTTGGGATGGTTGTGGCATCGCCGCCTATCCCATGTCAACATGAGAACTTTGCAAAGTTTTCACAAAGGGTGGCCTTATTGTCGGACTAAAAGAAAATGTTTCCTTTGCAAAGTATTGCGTTTGTAGGTTGTGTGTTGAAGGGAAGATGCATGACATCGTGCACAAGGCCAAGACTATTATCTCATCAAAGAGGATCTTGGAGCTTCTCCATGTTGATCTCTTTGGTGCCGTGCCCGAGGCAAGTCTTGGTGGCAAGAAGTATTGCTTGGTGATTGTCGATGATTATTCAAGATACACTTGGGTTTATTTCTTCAAGTGCAAGAGTGAAACTCAACAAACCATCATCGACTTCTCCAACAAAGTGCAACGTCAACACAATGTGCAAATCATGGCTATTAGGAGTGATAATGGCTCGGAGTTCAAGAACTATACATTGAATGAATTCCTTAGTGAAGAAGGCATTCGTCATCAATACTCCGCCACTTACACTCCTCAACAAAATGGTGTTGCTGAAAGGAAGAATCACACCCTCTTGGATATGGCAAGGACCATGTTGGCGGAGTACTCTTCTCCCCAATATTTATGGGCCGAGGCCATATCCACCGCATGCCACTCCTCCAACCGCCTCTACATCCGCAAAGGCTTGGACAAGACCCCATATGAGATCCTCACCGACAACAAGCCCAACGTCTCCTAATTCCGTGTATTCTGTTGTAAGTGCTTCTATTTGATCAAGGGTATTAGGCTGTCTAAATTTCAATCCAAAACTATTGAGGGTATTTTTGTTGGTTACGGTGCCGAATCCACACTTATAGAGTCTATGACAAAGCCTCACGGATTGTCATAGAATCTTGTAGTGTGGTTTTCGAGGAAAATGATGGCTCCCAAGTTGCGCAATTCCATGTTTCTAATGTAGATGTTGAAATACCTCAAGAAGCCATAGGAAGGATGGGTGTGGGATTTTTCCGCCCCATCGAGGGAGACCTTATGGCGACTCGAGAAGGAATATGCTCTACCCAAATGGAGCCCTCCTCTACAATAGAAGATCAAGCCAAGGAGCCAACTATTACACCTAACCAAGAACATGTTCAAGACCCTCCTCTCATTGATCAAGTGACAACGCAAGTCGTACCCACACCTCTCACTAATGAGAGTCAAGATCAAGGCCAAGATCAACCATCCTCTTCATCCTCTCCTCAAGTTGAAGCTAGTGTTGAAGATATTGTTGATGATGTTGATGATGATGATCAAGGCCAAGTTTGTCAAGATGGGGACCCAAATGATCAAGATGATCAAGTGATCCCTCCTCGCAATAATGAGGAGATCGAAGCTCGTCGCATCAAAAGGATAAGAAGGGCTTTGAAGCAAATTAATGCCCAAGACAACAAGGTCTTGGAGGATGTTCAAACTAGAAGATCCACAAGAAGGCAATTGGCTCATTTTTGTGAACATCAAGCTCATATCTCTATGGTGGAGCCTAAGAAAGTGTATTAAGCTCTTGAGGACTCCGATTGGGTTGAAGCTATGCATGATGAGCTCAATAACTTTGAGCGCAACAAAGTTTGGAGATTGGTTGAGAAGCCCAAAGATTGCCACAATGTTATTGGCACTAAGTGGATTTTCAAGAACAAGCAATATGCGCATGGCATTGTCATTAGGAACAAAGCAAGATTGGTTGCTCAAGGTTACACCCAAGTTGAAGGCATTGACTTTGATGAAACCTACGCACCCGTGGCTCGCCTTGAGTCCATCCGTATCCTCCTTGCTTATGCATCCTCTCATAATTTAAAATTGCAACAAATGGATGTGAATAGTTCTTTCTTGAATGGTCCACTAAAAGAGGAGGTATATGTTAAGCAACCTCCGGGGTTCGAGAATCTCAATTTTCCTAACCACGTTTACAAACTTGACAAGGCTCTCTATGGTCTCAAACAAGCACCTCGTGCTTGGTATGAGCACCTTAGGAGTTGTTAGATGATCGTGGTTCGAAGTTGGGAAGATTGACCCCACTCTCTTCACCAAGAGAGTAAAGGGAGAGCTTTTCATATGCCAACTATATGTGGACGATATCATCTTTGGCTCAACTAACCAAGATTTCAATAATGAGTTCTCTAAGCTTATGACTGACAGGTTCGAGATGTCTATGATGGGAGAGCTTAAATTCTTCCTTGGCTTTGAGATCAAGCAATTGGCCCGTGGGACTTTCATTTCTCAAGCCAAGTATACCGAAGATATGATCAAGAGGTTTAATTTCCAAGATGTTAAGATCAAGACATCTCCTATGCAAGTCAAGTGCCACCTATCTCGTAATCCAAAAGGGAGTAAGGATGTGGATCAAAAGCTTTATCGTTCTATGATTGGTTCTTTGCTCTATCTTTGTGCATCTAGGCCCGATATCGTTTTGAGTGTAGGTGTGTGTGCAAGGTATCAAGCGGCTCCTAAGGATAGCCATTTGATGGCAGTCCATAGGATCTTACGTTATTTGGTTCATACCCCAAGATTTGGTTTGTGGTACCCAAAGGGGGCATAATTTTCTCTCAATGGATATACGGATTTCGATTGGGCGGGTGATCAAGATGATAGGAAGTCCACTTCCGGGGCTTGCCAATTCCTTGGTAGTTCCCTAGTGAGTTGGTCCTCCAAGAAGCAAAATTGCATATCTCTCTCCACCGCCGAAGCCGAGTATGTTGCCGCCGCAAGTGCATGCACTCAATTGTTATGGATGAGGCAAATGCTCAAGGAATATGGAGTTCATTTGGATAAGGTGCCTCTTTTGTGTGACAATGAAAGTGCCGTCAAAATTGCAAACAATCCGGTGCAACATACAAGGACCAAACACATTGAGATCCGCCACCACTTCATCCGTGATCATGTGGCAAGAGGAGACATTGCACTATCTTATGTGCCCACCAAGGACAATCTTGCGGATATTTTCACGAAGCCACTTGATTATGCAAGATTCTTGTTCTTGAGGAATGAACTAAATGTGATTGATTCTAGGAGTTTGACTTGAAGATCTTGCACACACCCCTATAGATGAAACGTGTTTGAGCTTAGGTGTAGGCATGGACATAGGGGGAGTGCTATCCTAACACATTGGATTCTCCCTCCCCCCATTATGCCCAAAGCAAAAAAATTCATTGTTATCTCTCTATTTCTAATGTTGAATTATGAACTTCAATGTTGAGTATTGGCAATGCCCCCAAGATATATCTTCGCGGTTGCATACCATGAACTCTTAAATGGTGGCTTAGGCCACCAACCTCTTCTCATTGAAAGAGTTGGTTCTTAGTTCGATATCTTGTGGTTTATTGTGTTATCCTTCCGAATACTACTTCTCGTTGCTATTTCGATCTTATTTGGTTTTTCCCCGAGAAGTAAGACTAGGAAACCTAACCCCTTGTGTTTTGCTCTATTTGTCCTCTCTCATGTTCATCTGCATATGCCTTACTCCACACATCAGCACATCTTTCCCAGCTTGTCAAAACTGTCTTTTTGGAATGGTTTGGCATTTTCTGGCCTGTCCCGGACTCATTCCGGACCAATCCCGGATTTTTCCGAGTAGGTCGGATTTGTCCGGCAGCCGGATTTTTCCGGGCCATTCCGGATGAGATAGTTTTTCCTATATATACCCCCACACGCACGGGAGGCAGTTTTCTTTCCACTCTTCCCACCCCTCCCGTGCCCTAGCCACCAAAATCCGCGGTTTTCGTCCCCGTTGCCCCTAGGGAGGATTGTTTGATCCTTCCTTCGGTCAAGGACTCCCCCATGGAAGGTATTGTGTTCGGCATCACTTCTTTTTCGTTTTTGTTGGTTATTTTTGGTTCTAGATGAAATCTCATAGGGTTTGATCTAGATCCAAGTTCTATCAACATGTTCATCATGCCAATCCGTACCTAGTTGCCATGGATTCGTAGATCTAGTCTAACCACATCACAATCTAGACTTAGATCCATCTCAAATCTCGTGCCAATCCCATGTTGTTCCAGCACTTAGAACACCTATAGGATCATCCCTTTGGTACCCCTAACCGTTTGGAACAGTTTTGAGTCGAAATTTCGAGTTTTTGGGCATTCTCTTGAGTCAGATCGAGGAGCCTGGATTCAATCCGGACCAGTCCGACCCAGTCGGATTTTTCCGGGCTCAGCCGGAAAATTCCGGGCCTCCGGAATCTGTCCGGATGCTGCCAGAAATTATGAGATTTTGCACTTTTTCAATCCATTAGAGTTCCTTTTGTTACCGTTTGGCATATGCACTTATCTTCTGTTGTTCCTATGTCCTCTATTCACAGGTGACAGCTCAAGACCCGGTACCAAGAGGAAGCAATTGGCTGGAAGGGGTGCTCGTCCCGTCAGGGGGCGCACAACTCGTGGGGGTGGTAACCGTGATGATCAGGAGGAGAGGGTTCCCACACTGGACCTTGCTGGTTGCTCTATCCCTCAGTGGAAGCATATCAAGAGGTAGAATCCATACCGTTTTTTTGCCACAACCTGTGATGATCCTCGTTTCTGGACCAACCTTCAACTGAAGTGTTGGGAAGAGTTCTACTCAGTTGCTCGTCCTATTGTCTGCAAGCAGTCCCAGATTGACATGGATTTCTATAACTCGCACAAATACAGTGATCTCCGTCATGTGCATGGTTGCCTTACAAAGATGGGTCTGATTCCTCTGCTAGACATTGAGTGTGAGTATTGCCCAGACTTGATTGCCCAGTTCTACTGCACTTTCCATGCCCATGGTGATGCCTCTCGTACTATGACGTGGATGACTGGGGACAAGAAGATCACTAGCAACTTGGGTGAGTGGGCTGAGGCTCTTGGATACAGGTGGACCTTCACTTATGCTAATCATGATTTCAAAATCCATGAAAATTCTGAGTTTGACAACTCTAGCCTGGCTTTCTGCTATCCTCCTGATGCTCAGGGAAAGACTCTACCTTTCAACTCTGCTATGTATCCCTACTACAATCTGCTGTCCAAGATCTTCCGCAACACCATTATGGTCAAGGCTGGTGATAAGTCTGCCATCAGGGCTTACATGGTGAATCTCATGTTCATCACTAGGCCTCAGAACCAGAGGAAGATTGACGTCATGGACTTCATATACCATGAGGTGTGCCTTGGGATCTGTGAGAAGACGAAGCCTGCTTATGGTCCACTGATTCAGAGTTTCATCAATCACAAGGTTGGGGTTGAGATCATGGATTCCTATCCCGTGATCAAAGGGAAGAGGATGGTTCCCTCTCTCATTCGTGGAGTGGAGATTCCGGAGTACACTAGGTCCAAGTCCAAATCTCCTATGGCCACTCCTTCTGCTTCCACGAGTGGTGGTAGTGCCTCTCAGCGTCCTCCCAATGGCATTGCCAAGTTCTTCAAGGCTATGTTCAACATGTCTAGTGACACCAGGGCAATTGCTCATGAGGCAAGAGAGTTATCTAAGGAGACCCGCCGCATTCAGAACTCCGACCGCCGAGCTGCTGGGATTCAGATACCTGATGATCCTCCTTCTCTTGAGCCCACTGTCTTTGTGCCATTTGAGATGCCTGAGATCCATGATGAGGACTTCTACTTTGGTGTGCCTCATGCTGATGATATTGATGAGGATGAGGATGCGGAGTCAGGGTCTGCTGAAGATGACTTTGATTCTGTTGGACTTGGTGGTAATGGTACTCGTGAGCCGAAGGAGGAAGAATAAGAAGACGGGGATGATGAAGAGGAAGATGATGTGTGATTTCTTGGGTCGATAGTTGGACTCGTTTTCCCTTTTTGGTGTCTTGATGCCAAAGGGGGAGAAGGAGTCCCATATTAGGATTCCACGGGCTTTGCACAAGTCTTTTGCCTTTTGATTTCGATCTTATAGGCTTGTGCTCCGGTATCTTTGTTTCGTTTCTTTCGTTTGAAACTTCGTACTATTTGTGTGGAACCATGTGACGTATTCGTGTCACCCTACCCCGTGGTTATGCTACTTTTATCATGCATGCTATTATGTCTATCTTTATCTATGCATGTTGTATGAACTTGTTTAGACTGCTTGGTGTCTAAAACATAGGGGGAGCAAAGCCTATGAAGTGTGCCTCACGACACACATCGAGGAAGAACTCCGTCAATTTTTCGGACACCATTTATTTTAGTTCATATTGTTTTATCCCCGTGAAATCTTTATGTTGTCATCAAACACCAAAAAGGGGAGATTGAAAGTGTATTCTCGATATCTCGCTGTTTTGTGTGTTTGTTAACAACATGAAGAAGTTACTAACCGTATGTGCTACTTTGTCAAAGGATTTGGTCTTAAATCAGCACGTATACGGTGTCAAAGAAATGGTGAAGAAATCGAAGATCAACGAACCATTCCGGGCCAGAAAAGGGATTTCAGTGTGCAATCCGGATTATTCCGGATGGAGTCCAGAATCCGGATTCAGTCCGGATGGGTCCAAGTGCAACGCGAATTTTTCTCTGTTGCAATCCGGATTATTCCGGGTGAATCCGGGAGTCCGGACTGAGTCCGGACGAATCCGACTACAACGGGATTTTCTTTGTTGCAATCCGGATTCAGTCCGGATGATTCCGACTGCAACGTGAATTTCTCTGTTGCAATCCGGAATCAGTCCGGATGAATCCGGGAGGCCGGAAAAATCCGGAGCAATCCGGGCTGGTCGCATTTTGGGCAGAAAAACGGCTAGTTTGAGTGGGGGCTATAAATATCCCCTCTCTTTCTTCCCCAAGCGTTAGCTCTCTCCTGCATTGAAGACACCATTAATGGAGCTCACCCACTAGCTAGATCTCCCTCCTCCTCCACCCAAACTTGTTGATTCTTTAAGGATTGAAGGAGGACCACCGGATCTACATCTTCACCAACCGGATTTCCATTTCCCTCTCATTTGCTTGAGAGATCTTAGCTCAGGGTTTCCTTTTGTGGAGAACCTAAGCTTCTTGTTACTAGTGGTGATTCAAGAAGAGTTGGGAGCCCCCAATTAAGTTGTGGGTGTGTGCCCCAAGTGTTTGTAAAGGATTTGATCCCCGCCTCAAAGGGGTTCAATAGTGAGAGGTGAACTAGGCCATTGTGGTGCAAGTTCATCGGAGAATAGGGTAAGGCCTTTGTGGCGTTGAGTATGCCTTCGTGGCGAGCTCGCACCCCTCCAACGATACGTACTCCCCTAAAAAGGAGGAACTCGGAAATACATCGTGTCTCCGTGTGCTTCCATCGGTTACCTCGTTCCTCCCCCTTTACTTAGTCGTACTTGTAGCTTTGATTGTAGTACTTGTTGTATTAATTGTTGTCCTAGTTGCATTAATTGCTTGCCTTGTCATATAGGTAAATTCACCATTAGTTGCACTATATAGAGAATTTACCTCTTGTTAAGCCTAAACCTTAAGAAAAATTAAAATTGGTCGTAGCACCTATTCACCCCCCCCTCTAGGTGCCCATACTTTACATTCAAAAAGTTGTATCGTTTTATGATTTGTTGTTTGCTTTACCTTTGTGCATCTAGGCCCGATATCGCTTTGAGTGTAGGTGTGTGTGCAAGGTATCAAGCGGCTCCTAAGGAAAGCCACTTGGTGGCCGTCCATAGGATCTTTCGGTATTTGGTTCATACCTCAAGGTTTGGTTTGTGGTACCCAAAGGGGGCACAATTTTCTCTCAAGGGCTACAAGGACTCGGATTGGGCCGGTGATCAAGATGATAGGAAGTCTACTTCCGGGGCTTGCCAATTTCTTGGTAGGTCCTTGGTGAGTTGGTCTTCCAAGATAGAAAATTGTATATCTCTCTCCACCGCCGAAGCCGAGTATGTGGAGGCCGATAGTGCTTGCACTCAATTGCTATGGATGAGGCAAACCTTGAAAGAGTATGATGTTCACTTGGAGAAGGTGCCTCTCAAGTGTGACAATGAAAGTGCCATCAAGATCGCCTACAACCTAGTGCAACACACAAGGACGAAGCATATTGAGATTCGTCATCCTTTCATCCGGGATCATGTGGCAAGAGGTGATATTGAGCTAGCATATGTCCCCACCAAGGATAATCTCACGGACAACTTCATGAAGCCACTTGATGATGCAAGATTCATGTTCTTGAGGAATGAGCTAAATATCATCGATTCTAGGAGTTTGACTTGAAGAACTTACACACACCCCTTTAGTTAATACATGTTTGGGTTTAGGTGTAGGCATGGATATAAGGGGAGTGTTATCCTAACACACTGGGTTCTACCTCCCCCATTATGCCCAAAGCAAATAATTCATTGTTATCTCTCTTTTTCTAATGTTGAATCGTGAGCTTCAATGTCGAGAATTGGCAATGCACCCAAGATATATCTTCACGGTGACATACCATAATCTCTTACATGGTGGCTTAGGCCACCAACCTATTCTTTTGAAGAGTTGGTTCTTGCAATCTTTTAGTATGAAGTACCATCCCTGTTTGGTTTTTCTAACCCCAATCCAAAAAATTTCCAAAAGACAAGAGTTCCAAAGCCACATGCATGTCCATTCCATTTTGTGGGAATTTTTGGAGTGTGCGTCCGGAGACTCCGTTCTTTCACACCGGAGATTCCGGTCTGTCCGGAGACTCTGGTGTTAAATCCGGAGACTCTGGTCTGGCGGTTTCAGCAGAATAAAAAGGCGATCGGGGTGGTAGGGTTTGTCATTCCCTACCAACCACCCCAAACCTCTTGCCGCGCCGCTTCCTCCTCCAAGACCCCCTCCCCCCCGGCCGCTTCTCGCCGTCGGAAACCGCTCCCAGGGCCTCCCTAACTCCCCCACGCGTTTCCCCTCCTTGGGATTCTCCATGACCAACCAGGGTGGAAAGGGTATCCCCTCTCCCCTCGTTTCTATGTGTTCATCTAGGTTTTTCCCTAGATGCATGTTTTTGGAAGAGTCGGTACTTGCTTATTGCTTTAGAACCACCCTAGGCTGCTTTCCCCTGTAGAAATCATCTAGAGACCACCTGGTGCAAGTTTCTTTGAATCCACATCTCATATTTGTGGTCAGTTCGGAGACTCCGGTGTCAGTCCGGAGATTCCGGCCTGCCACACCGGAGACTCCGGTGTGTATTTTCTGAAACTTTCCCAAATTCTTATGGTGATTTCTTCCTCCATCTTGTGAATAAGTATGCTTATCTTCTGCTCTCTGGTATTGTGTTTTGGCTGTGTTGTGTCTTCAGGGAAAAGGACCAAGTCATGCACGTCCAATCCGAATGTCTCTACAAGGAGATACCGTGCTCATGCTCGCAACTATCCAGTCACTGATCCTGACACTGGAAGGTTTTCTCAGAGGAGGACCCTTGAGGATGAGTGTCGTCAACAAGAAGCTAGCCAAGAGCGACAGAGGCGTGAATTAGCCAAGAAGGCCAAGTATGACAGGATCACTACTGTGGTCAAGATGAGCAAGAGGGACTACAGGATTATGAGAGCAAGACCTTTCTTCACCATGGCTCTCACTGTTGAGAGCACCCACTACTAGAGGAGAGAGTCCGAGCTTATTCAGAGAGAGATGTATGCTAGGTTGAGGCATCCTGTCTGTCTGCAGCGTGTTCTTGACTTGGAGGCATTGGGTAGTTCTGAGTACTTCGAGAAGAAAGTGTGGATCACTAGGAAGCTGGGGCTTGAGCATCTTGTGGGAATTCAACAGAACTACAATGTGAAGGCTATTCAGCAGTTCTTTCCCAATGTCACCTTCGGAGAGTATGATCCTTTTACCCTGACTTGGATGACCGGACCGACGAAGTGTGAGTCTTCTATTCAGAGGCATCCTGAGCTGCTTGGTTACCCATGGGGTGACAATGTTGGTAAGCGTGTGCATATTCATTGAGTGGCCTACAACAAGAAGAGTATAGCTGCTATGTATGAGAAGATCTCGAGCACAGGCACTACTAGGAACCTCAAGAGGGTCTATAATATTCTTCTCCGCCTCTTCTGCAACAACATTGCTCCCAAGGCCGGGAATGTGGATGCTATTCGTGGAGGGATAGTCAACTTGCTCTATCAGGCTTTCCAGTGTCACTTGAGTGGTCCATATGGTGAGGGGTATGAGATTGGTGTCATGCATTTCATCAAGGAGGAGATGTACTCAGCCATGATTGAGATCAAGAAGGTCCCTGTTTATGCCACCTATGTGATGATGCTTATTCTTGATGAGTGCCCGGGTCTGGAATGTGAGACTGTGCATACAGTTGGCTCTCTTCAGGTGCGCTCATCTCACCTATCTGATGAGGACACTCCCATGGATGATGCTGAGGGTGCTGCTCCAAGGTCTAGGAGGAAGAATGCTGATCCCCCCTCTCGCTGTTCTAGCAAGAAATAAGCTCAAGATGAGGTGAAGAAGCTTTATTGGTTTTAGCGTAACATTCTTTGCATGATGATAGTTGTCCACGAGGAGAACCATGAGGCCTATAAGGAGAGGCGTCAGCTGAGGAAGATTGTCTCTAAGCTTTAGGACCATGCGGGTATTGGGGCTACTAGTCCTCTTAGTGACCCTCCTACGGATTCTTTGACACAGTCCTATGAGAACTAGAACACCCACAATTTCCTGTGGGGTGATTTTGAGGAGGTCACTTTGGCTCCTTCCTCTTCTACCAATCGTTGCAAGGCTCCTATGACTGAGGAAGAGGAGAAGTCTGAGGAGAATACTAAGGAAGAAGAGGAGAGTATGAAGAAGAAGATGATGATGAGGAGGGAGAAGGCACAGAAAAGAATGATGATGGAGATGACGAGGACTACAATGAGGATGGATGATTCTTCAGGGTGCATGTAGTTGCTCTTTGCCCTTTTTGGTGTCTCGATGCCAAAGGGGGAGAAGTAGCTATATACTTCTCGGGGTTTTGCAAGGGTTTCTTTGGTTTGAGTTTATTTGCTTCGGAACACAAGTCTTTGGACTTGATTTGCTATTATGGCTTTTGTTCCCTTTATCTCCTAGACCAGAGTCTCCGGTATGGAGCTTTCTCATGGAACAATGATGTGCTATGCGTCTGGTGTCACCCGCTGGACTCACTCCGGAGACTTGCCGGGATACACCGGAGTCTCCGGTGTGGGTGGATTTCTGAGAAGAAATCGTGCTGCACTTATGGTGTCACCCGCTGGACTATGTCCGGAGATTTTCCGGAGATACACCAGAGTCTCTGGACCTACTTGCACTTGTGCTGTTTGTTGAACCACAGACAGGCTCTGCACGATGAAGTGAAAGCCAAGCAAAGTGTAGACCGGAGTCTCTGGTATGGCACACCAGAGTCTCCGGTATGGCGCACCGGAGTCTCCGGACTTATGGTTTCCCAAGAAGAAACCAGTGCTGGAGGTGTGGTATCACCTGCTGGACACACCAGAGACAGACCGGATTCTGTCCGCAGCCTCCTGTATGAAGCGTGGAAAAATTCTTATTCCGGAGTCTCCTGACTTTACACCAGAGTCTCTGGTGTGACTTTGGCAGAAAAGTCTCCAACGACTCTAAAAGTTATGAGGGGTACAAATACCCCCTCTCCTCCACCTACCTCTAGCCAGCTCGTCCAGAATAGATCTCACCATTGCTAGAGCTCACCCACCTTGGTAGATCTCCCAATCCCTCCACCCAAAAGTGTTTATCTTCGGAGGATTGAAGGGGAAGGCCCTGATCTACATCTTCACCAACCGGATTTCATTTCCCTCCTCATTTGCTTGAGAGGAACTAGTCTAGGGTTTCCTCTTGTGGAGAACCTAGACATCTTGCCTCTCTTGGTGATTCTTGCGATTGTTGGGAGCCCCCAATTTGGTTGTGGGTGTGTGCCCCAAACTTTTTTTGTAAAGGACTCGATTCCCGCCTCAAAGGGGATCAATAGTGGAAGGTGGAATAGGCCTTTGTGGCGGGGTTCATCGGAGAATAAGGTGAGGGCTTTGTGGCGTTGAGTAGGCCTTCATGGCAAAACTCACACCACTCCAACGAGACGTACTCCCTTAACAAGGAGGAACTCGGGAATACATCGTGTCTCCGCGTGCTTCCTATCGGTTATCTCGTTCCTTATCCTTTACTTGTGTTTGTATTACATTTATTGTTGTTCTTGTCATATAGGTAAATTCACCTTAGTTGCATTATCTAGAGTATTTACCTTTGTGTCAAGCCTAATCTAGAAAAAAATTAAAATTGGTCCTAGCACCTATTCACCCCCCCTCTAGGTGCCCTTACTATCCGTTCACACTCCCCGTATCCAGCCCCTTTATCCAGCAGAGTGAGGGTCTCACGTGTTACCCCTCTGAGAGTACACACATACATCGGGGAAAATTCTACAGCGCTTTGCCATACACGACTAAACGCCGCATGTGTATATGACGGTAGAGTTCCCAACACATGGGAGAGAGAGTATTTAGAAGCTAGGTTTAATCGAGAGAAGACACCTTTAAACCCAATTAGAAGAAGCTCTAATTCAATTATAGAAAGCTCTAATATAATTAGACGAATCTCTAATTCAATTAGAAAGGCTTTAATAAGAAGCTCTAATTAGTCATATAATTCTTGTAGAGAAAGAGAGAGACTTGAGAGCCAACTGTGTGTTTTGCGTGGAGCCTTGGGGTGCTTTATATAGTGGGACGAGAGGGGAGACTTGCCAAAAGGGAGAGGAGGCCTAGTTGAGCTAGAAGGAGGTGGCCGCACCTCTCTGATACGTCTCAAACATATCTATAATTTTTTATGCTCCATGCTTGTTTTTTATCTAGTACCTTTATGTTTCACACGTTTTCCGGATGTTTTCTAGACTAACCTATTGACAAGTCGTCATAGAGTGAGTTCATGTTTTCTGCTGTTTTTTGTTTCAGAAAATTTGTTCTGGAAATATTCTCGGAATCGGACAAAACAAAATCCCAAAGTCTTAGAATTCCCGGCACGTCAACAGAGTCCAAAGGAGACCAGGAGGGGGGCAGAGAAGGAGCCACACCATAGGGTGGCGCAGGCCCCCTGGCCGCGCCACCAGGTGGTGTGGGCCCCCTAGCCTCCCACCGACATCACCCTTTCACCTATTTACTCGCCCTGAGGCATAAACCTTAAAATATCAAGCCCCTGTCCATGAAAAGTTCCGTAGCTCCGCCGCCATCGCCGACAAGTTTCGGGGGACAGAAATCTCTATTCCGGCGCCCTGTCGGGACGGGGAAGTGCCCCCGAATCAATGTCCATCGACTCCATAGCCATCTTCATCGCTGGTGCTGACTCCCATGATTAGGAGGGAGTAGTTCTCCCCCGGGGATAAGGGCTCTACCGGTAGATATGTGTTTCATATCTCTCTCCCATGGTGTGATCTTTATGTGATCATGAGCTTTGTAATCTAGTTGAATAAGTAGATGTTACTCTTCATCTGTTATGCTACTCAATTGGTTTTGTTAGGAGATCTACGTAGACACTCTGATCACGGTGTAAAGGTTACAGTGTGTGCACCGTGTGAATGATTTATATATTTGTGTTGGACGACCCTATGAAATTGTCGTGTTTGTCTGGAACCATTTAGGTCTCATGGTGATAGTGTGGGGGTTACCTAGATGGGGAATGCAAACTCTAAGGAGTGCTTTTATGGCCCTATGCAATGATTGGTGTTTGTTGCCCTACCGGAGAGTGGTTCGGAGTAGCATAGTGAAGAGATGCTATTTATGCATTCAATTATGTTATTATTGTTGAGAGTGTCCACTAGTGATAGCATGATCCCTAGGAATTCTTTATAAGCATTGAAACACCATTTACATTCAGTTTTGCTACATGTTTGCTTGCTGCCATTTTTATTTCAGATTGCTACTGTCACTTATAATCATCCATATTTCTTGTATTTCACTATCTCTTCACCAAACTAATGCACCTATACAACTGACAATTGCATTAGGTGTGTTGGAGACACAAGAGACTTCTTGTATCGTAATTCCAGGGTTGCTTGAGAGGGATATATTTGACCTCTACCTTCCTAAGTTCGATAAACCTTTGGTGATTCACTTAAGGGACACTTGCATCTGTTCTACAAACCTCTGCACTTGGATGCCCAACATTGTCTGAAAGAATAGAAGCGTGCGTAGACATCAAGCGCTTTTCTGGCGTTGTTGTCGGGATGGTAAGGTAAAAGGTACTCACATCCTCTGTGATTGCTCGAAGTTATTTCCTTTAGATTCTGCAATTATATCTTTTTGTTTCTTGTTTTTATTTTCACTAGTTAGGCTTATTTTCACTTTTTCCTTGTCTTTATTTTTACTATACAGGTTTAATGGAAAACAACAAAAATTTGAGAGAACTTTATAATCTTTATATTGAATTAGGACATGAAATGTTTGAATTGAAAATTTAAAAACCTATGGAACTTTATTTGCATACTAGTAGCAATGTTATTAGTATGAATTCTTAGAACACCATTATTCCTAATGCTATGGAAAAGTCTAAGCTTGGGGAAGCTATTTTTTATGAAAATGATCTTTTTAGTCCCCCAAGCACGGAGGAATAAATTTACTGTGATGATACTTTGCCTCCAATATATGATGATTATAATGATTGCGGTATTCTAGTTCCACTTACTATTGACGATAAATGTTATTGTGATTATGATATGCCTTCTATATATGATGTTTACAATGATGAACATGCTATTTTCAGTCCACCTATTGAGCAGAAAATTAATTATGATTACAATATGCCTCCTATATTTGATGATTATGGCGATGAGAATGATAATGATAGCTATTTTGTTGAATTTGCTCCCACTATTATTAATGAGAATGACTATGCTTATGTGGAGAGTATTAATTATTTTATGCATGTGGCTTATGATAAGAATGTTTTATGTGATAGTTATATAGTTAATTTCATTCATGATGCTACTGAAAGTTATTATGAGAGAGGGAAACATGGGTTTCGGTATCTCAACAATATCAAGTTTCCCTTCTTTATGTTGAAATTTTTGAACTTGCACTATTTTGTCTTCCTATGATAGCCACATTGTGCTTTATTGACTTGTTCTTTTACAAGATTCTTTTTCATAGGAAGTGGGTTAGACTTAAATTTCTTATGTGAGCATCTTCTTAAATTATCATGCCTAGCTAAAAGGCTCTAAAGAAAAGCACTTCTTGGAAGATAACACATTTTTTTCTTTTTGCAATGTTTTCTTCTGTTTTCTTTGAGTCAAGGTGTTTTTTACTTCTGCAGCAACTCCATTGTATCTTTATTTTCTCGCATTTGTTGTGCCAAGTAAAGTCTCTAGTGAAAAGTTGAAGTTAGATTTGGATTTCTGCGCAGAAAACAGATTTCTGTTGTCCACTGTTAAATTTGTATAAAATCATAGAAAGATCAAAATGACCTAATTTTTTTTTGCTTAATCCTCAGCTATTTCCGAAACTTTTTCTAGTTCCGCGTTTTTCGATTTTCTGCAACATAAGTTCCCCGAAACAATTCGTCTTTACAGAATGTTCTAGTTTTGACAGATTCTGCCTTTTTACTTGCATTCTCTCTTTTACTGTGTTGAGTGGATTTCTTTGCTCCAGAAAACATCAGTGGCTGTATCTAATGTTTAAATAGTATTAATAATGCTTGTGTCCAAGGATAACGTGTGAGTTTTTGATTGTGCACTAACCCTCTAATGAGAATTACTTTGAGTTTGGTGTGAAGGGAGTTTTGAAGGGTCAAGAGAAAAGCGTGACATAATGTGATCAAGAAGAGTGAAAAGACTAATCTTGGGGATGCCCCCGTGGTTCATCCCAAAAAATTACAAGAAGACTCAAGCGTCTAATCTTGGGAATTCCCAAGGTATCCCCATCTTCATCATCAACTTATCAGGTCACTTCTAGTGAAACTATATTTTTATTCCGTCACATCATATGCACTTTACTTGGAGCGTATGTTTGTTTTTGTTTTATTTTCTTTTGTTTTCCTTGATGCAATAAACTTAGTTGGAATCCAGCATTCTTGTGTGGGAGAGAGACACGCTCCACTTTTTCATATGAATACTCGTATTCTTCATCATACTCGTATTTTTCGTTTTTCTTCTAGCTGCTGCAAACCGCTTTTAGCTCATATTTTTTCATGCATCTCTTATTCAGAGCTGTTAGTTCTAATAGAGTAGTAGTACTCTCTTGTTTCATTGTTATATCTTTTGGAGAGTTTTTGTTTGTTTGAAATGATTGGTGTTGGAAAGCAGTAGTAAAATATTTCATTCTTATAGTGGTGCATTGGAAAGCTTGTTTAGACTGTGGCTAGACTTTATCATGTCATGTTAAATGTTATTTTAATTCTATGCTTAGTATTTTATGATGTAGCATGACTTCTCTCAAATAACTGAGAGTGCTTAATGTGCCATTGAAAGAATCATGAGTTGTTTTTATCACATTGAAGCATAATATTATGGTATTCTCCTTTGAATGCTTTATTTGGATGACTTGGCGCATGCTTACACCATGTTTATGAATATAAACAAGTCACATATAGCCTCTATGATCATGGTGTTTTTGACTTGTAATACCATTTATGCTTTGATTAGTAATATTTTGGTCGATATGCATGATTATGGCCATTATTACTCTCTTAATTTGTTGCTCCCAGTCTCTTGCTGGCCTTCACTTGTACTGAGTGCGAGCTCTACTCGTGCATCCAACTCCCAAAAAACAAAGTTTGCCAAATGTGTCCACCATACCTACCTACATGTGGTATTTAACCACCACTCCAAGTAAATTTCTCATGTGCTACCTTTAAACTTTAAAAATTATTCCTATTTTGGCCCCTGTTTTAGCTCATGAGGACGTAAATAGAGAATCTTTATCTCACATGTTGATTGGACTTTACACACCTGGACTAGTGGCACATCCGGTCATTCAAATTGAGGAAGAGCTGGCAGCGGGGTGCCCAGCCCCAAAATGTTCACTACAAGAAATATGCTGATACACCACTCTCTATTTTCGTCACTAAATCATCACTATACGTCGTCCATGACGATCCCGTGACGAAAAACAAATCATTAAAAACCGAGCGTCGGTAATTAACCACAACGATGTTTTTTGAAATCGTCATGGACATCCACGACGATTTAGGACCGTCATAAAATTATGACGATCCAAAATCGTCACGCGCAGTGCGGTCAAGCCACGTCAGCTCCGACATGGCCAATCCGACATGGCAAAATCATGACGAAATGAATTCTTCATGGATCAAAATCAGCTTGGTCCATTTTGGTGATCTTCATGGTCCTAGCCCAATAATTGTAGATTTTTATTGTCTGCCTTTTTACAACCTTTATAATTTATGGGCCTTGGCCTTTCGTTTGGTATTTTTTACTAATTGTTTCTACTAATACGAATTGGGCCATGGCCCTTAGATAGGCCTTATACTCTTGGTCTAGTCAGCGATGTTTGGGCTAGGCCATGGCCTTCTCTCGATCCATCTACTTCTGGGTCGTGGCCTCTTTAGAAATAGATTAACTGCCCATATTTTTTACCAGGTGTGCATTTGAATCAGTACACAATGACAATCACAGTACAACAAGAACAATAACAATATAAGGGCAGTAACTAAGATACAATCACAGAATCACAGTACAAAAAGAACACTACAAGTGCACTAACTACATACAATCACATAATACAAACTCCGCTTGTCTTCAGGGAGCTCCTTCGATAGCAATCACAAGCTTGGCTGCTGCTCCAGTCATATGAACCTTCCATTGCGCGTTTCTGCACAAGTTAAAGTTAAGCATAACACTTGTTCAAGCCTTAAAAATGCAAGACATTCTGGGATGGCAATCGCAAAATGCAGTGATCTGGTAACAAACTTAAGTGCACTAATAAGAGAACAATTTTTAGGTAGTTACCTCAATAACTGATAGAAAGGAAGATAAAAACAGAAATTTTGAAGTAAAATCGTGCAGGCAAAATCCATGTTATTGCAGTCAGAGTTATCTACATACCCTTTGTTCCAAATAGGTGTGCTGGCATTTTGCGCGCGAGGGTGTAGCAGACGTTCTCAACTTCCTGGAGCACCCGGTGCATTGACGGCCGACATCCAACAGCATAACCAGCCCTTCCTGCACACCAATTAGCAAATATCTTGAAGCCAGTCATACAGGATTGCAGGCAAACAAATCATGCAGATTTGATAGCTTAACAGAAATCAATTAAGAAACAAGATCCGTCTGAATGCTGATAGTCACAGGGGAGAACTATCAGTCAGATGTAGATAGGCGGGTACACGTATAAGAGTAAAGTACACTAGTTTTAAAAAGAAAGCGACACAATTGCTAACCCTAGTACAAATCATTACTGTAATCATCCATTGCTAGTAAATCTAGATAGAGTACTACTAGTAACCCCTAAGACAGACCAGGATTTGAACCAAATATTTTCTATATTTGAACATGATATGCACCGATGCTTATTTACGACATTTTGGGTTCTAAAATTGTCCAAACATATTTGTCGTTACTACGGATCAAATTCAGTTCTAAGAAGTGGTAGTTTTATTTTTTACTTGACAGAATTCAAGCTTAAATATAGGAGTGCTGCACAATACCTTGTAGATCGCATCCATAGCACCTTTCATATGATCCATATCATTGCTATCCAAACAATGATGTGTTGCTGAGATGCAGGAGGCATTGAAATGAAAGCTGCTCGCATGTTATTTTTCAGTAGAAGACCATCAGCTTGCCTTACTTCAAATGATTTTACCTTATATAAGCACAAGAGTTACCCAAATGTCAGCAAGAGCATACACATTAGCTGGATTTACACTCATACCATGTCAGGAATTCATGACCAAAATTTTACTCCCGAACTAGGCTAAGTATGTACCGACTTTACGCATATCCAAATTAATAAGAAAGACAATAGAACATGCAATTCAGAATTTCATATGCTATCGTGATGTCTTAGTAAAAAGGGCATCGTGCCAGCTGCTGAATAGTATGATATGAGTAAATCAACTGTTCAACAACTTTGTGCCTGAGTTGCTCTCTAGTCAGAAATTAAATCCAGCAATAGCATAACATGTCTAATTTCCAGATGGGGAAAGTACAAAGAAGATCACCTTCGATGCGTTGGTATTACATAAGGATACTTCACATCACAATTACCACATGATACAATTCTAGACATCAACACAAGGAAGGGCATTCCCTCGAATTCCGTAAAGCATAGAGGATAGCTAGGATTCTAATTTGAGGATGCAAATAACGGCTGGCCCACATTTTTGCATGTATAGTTTGCGCTGCCTAAGCCCATCATAAGTCAGATCTCACCAACACTATGGAAGAACTAGAACTCCAGACACAACCTCAAAATCTATGCAGTATGAGCAATCAATAGCATTCAACCCCAAACTCCTCCACGTGTTGCTAGCATTCTGCATGTCCTGCTCTCCAAGTTGGAGCCAATCCGAACTCTACCCCGGCAATCCAGCACAGGGATAGCAAGCACAGTCCGGGTCGGTGGGGGTTACCTGGACGTCCTCTAAGGTCGGATAGTTGGAGGGCATGGGGGAGAGGTGGAAGCGATAGAGTTCGCCCGACGGCGAGCTGCCATCGTCGGGCGCAGCCTTGGTGTCCACGAACCGCAGCAGTGCGCGTCACCGTGGGGGTAGCCGAGGAAGGAGGGGATCCAGGAGTGCGGGGGTGACTGCGGAGAGGTTGGTTGTCAAGGGAGATAGATCGATGGAACCTTGGGACGGATCTCGCCTCCGGTGGCGGCCTTTGGATCCAGCATCAGAGAGATAGGCCACACCGCATCGGAGATCTGCGGGCGTAGGGTAGTGGTGAGGATGCGTGTAAGTTTGTGGAAAGAGAGGGGTGCGGATCAGAGGAGTTTGACTCACTGGGCTAGCCCTCACGATGAGTTAGGTGAGGGTCGGAGAAGAGATTCGCGGTGGCTTGCCCAGCCACGCTAGCCGCCCCGCCCCGGCCCACGAGGGAGTCGCTGCGGTCTGGTGGGTTGGGAAGGTGAGGACCAGAACCCCATCGATGGAGGCGCCTGCACTGGGACCTAGGATGTGAAACGACGTGATGGTACTCTAGATCGAGGCGGCGAGCCGTGAGACAGAGGCTGGTACTATGGGTCTAGGTCGGAGAGCAGGCGTAGTGGACGCGGTGCTGGTGGCGGCGGGTGGGGGAGAGGAAGAGAGGGGGCGCCTGGACGCAATGAATAAAGGGGGTGGCGAGGGGAGATTTTGTGTTAGGGTTTCTGTCCCTGAAATTTGGTCTCCCGGCTCGCGCTCGCGCCCGTTCCCACGGTTCCGAAATTACGACGTTAGTGCGTGACTCGCACTAGGGACACTACTGTGATGGTCCCACAGGTCAACCTCTGTTTTTAGGCGAGTTGGGAAAATTTTGTATTGACTATGAAGAGTAAATAAAATACTAAATAAACCTAAAAATATATCATTGAAAATAGAAGAAAAGAAGTAAATTAAAGTAAACCAAGTGTTTAAATTTGAGATAGAAAACCTTCTAAATGGACCTTGCTATTTCATGTGGTAAACAAGTAAATTAAATCAACAAGTAAATAAAGTGAAATCCCAAAAAAAAACATTTTTTAAGTACCCAAATAATCATCTCATGATAGATCCGACAAGATTTTTGCAAAATACCACCCTTAGACCATACTCTTATGTTACAAAACTGGAACACTCCATTTTTATAAAATATTAGGCCAAAATGGGTTTCGCAAAATGCCACCCTTAATCCATACTCTTAAGTTTCATTTTTCAGTTTCTGAGTTCCAAAAATGGGTTTTTCTGAAGAACCTACCCAAAATATGTTTCTCAAAAGCTTCACATCCAACTCTTTTGAAAAAGACAAATTTCTGTCAATTCGGCTCGAAGCGGGTCAAATTTGAACTACATGTGCCGCGCGGTTTGCTTGTATTTTTTTTGTAAAAATCATTTTTTGGTTCAAAACTAGCTATTTCATTAGAGACACATGATACGTCCATTTTTCATCACTATTTTATATCATAATTTTCTGTTATTCATCGATATATTTCATGTTATGATGCATCTCTTATTTTATTTTATCTTATTTTGCATGTTTTATGATTTTTGGAGAATAAACACCGGGACCAGAAATCTGATGGAAAAAAGCACCGTCGAGATACCATATTTCAGAAGATCAAAAGAAGAAGGGGGACATCCGAGGGTTCCTAAAAGTCCCGAGGAGGAACAAATCCAGAAGGGGAGCCAGAGGGGGGACACCAGGGGCCCAAACCTAGGGGTGGCGCGCCCTCCCCCCAGGCCGCGCCACCTAGGGGTGTGGCCACCCTGGCCCACCTACGGGGTTCATCTTTGGGCCCCCTGACCCCGAGGGAACCCTAAGCCTCATTCCATGCTGCGGGGCGGAAAACACCCGAGAGAGAAAACCTCTCTGGCGGGGAGAAATCTGCCGGGGAAATTCCTCTCCGGAGAGGGGAAATCATCGCCATCGTCACCGTCATCGCTCCGGGCATCATCAAGATCGTCATCACCATCAGCACCATCACTCTCATCATCCACCTTCATCCCGCTGTAACAATTAGGTGTTTCTATCGTTTTTTTTACATTAGATCTCTCTCCCGGAGTGGATTACTTGTTAGTAGTTGATGCTTGTGAGATTTACCGGTGTTTGCACTTTATGACCAGATTGTTATCATCCATTATATCACCTCTGATTATGATCCATATGATGTGTTGTGAGTAGTTTGTGTTGTTCTTGAGGACATGGAAGAAGTCAAGTTGTTAGTAGTGAAGTAATGTTGAATAATATTAATTTATAATATTTAAGTTGTGGTGTTATTCCTCCAGTGGTGTCATGTGAACATCGACTACATGATACTTCACCATTTATGGGCCTAGGGGAATGCATAGTGTATTTGGCTACTAATTGTGGGGTTGCCGGAGTGACAGAAACCTAAACCCCCGTTAGGAAACCTCTACACAAGGGAGCGTAGGATTCTGGAGTTTAAAGCTGCGGTTAGATTTATTTCTTAATTACTTTCATGTAGTTGCGGATCCTTGCAAGGGTTATAATCACAAGTATGTATTAGTATTGGATGGGACAGTACATTAGCATAGATTCACCGACACAACACTTATCAAAACACCAAAGTTATTCAGCTGCATGGAACAAAACCAATTGACAGAAACCTCCCGTGTGTCCTCGAGAACGTTTGTTAACCATAAGTAAACTCACCGGCTTGTCCTTTACTCAAGAGAGGATTGGTCCACTCGCTGCAATTATTACTACTGCACTTTATTTACTTGCACTTTATCTATCTGCAATATCAAAAACCCCTACAAATCTGTTTTCCAGTATTTATAGTTATTCCTGCATCGAAACTGCTTGTCAACACCTTCTGCTCTTCGTTGGGTTCGACACTTTTATTTATCGAAAGTACTACGATACACACCCTATACTTGTGGGTCATCAAGACTATTTTCTGGCGTCGTTGCCGGGGAGTGAAGCGCTATTGGGAAGTGGAATTGATAAAGGAAGCTTCTGTTGTAAGTGCTGTTTTTATTTCTGTCTACTGATTTATTACGCTATGTTTGGAACTCCTTTTGAGTCCCTATTTGCGGGCACTTCTGCCACTACTAGGGTAGTAAGTGACCCACTGCATGATGATATGGATCCCTATAAAATACCTATAAAGAGTGTTAAATATGTTATGGATAACTGCTATTCAGGGGATGGAAATGTCCATCCGGGTGATCATTTGCTCTTTTTACATGAATTATGCGAGTTGTTCAAGTGTGCAGGTATTACAATGAGCCAAGTGAAGAGGAAGTTATTCTCTATATCATTGACAGGCCAAGCCTCTGAATGGTTCAAGCTGCTGAAAAATAGCCAGACTATTGAATGGGAGGAAATTGTACCTCTCTTTTATTCTAAATTCCATCCTCCAAGTGAAATCCATAGAGATCGGAATTATATATATAATTTTTGGCCTCATGACGGAGAGAGTATTGCCCAAGCATGGGGGAGATTGAAGTTACTAATGCTCAAATGCCCCATTCATGAGCTCCCCAGTAATATCGTTATTAATAATTTCTATGCAAGGCTTCCTCCCCAGTATATGAAGGATGAAGCTAAATGGGATCTTCTTGTCCGCATTCAAGAAAACACTGAAGCATGGGAGAATGAAAAAGGTAGAAAGTCACGTATAAATTATGACTATGAATGCATTAAAACCTTTATGTCATCTGAGGATTTTCATAATGTTAGTACTGCTTATGGTCTTGATTCTCTAGTTGCTGCAAACTTATATAAGGCTTTTGCTTCTTATTTTGAGATTCCTAAAAGGGAATGGGACAAGTACCATGCACCTTATAAAGATACTATTAATTGTGTTCCTGCTAGAGATATAGAAGTTCATACTTTTGATTCTATTGTGCTTGAACCTTATATTGAGAAAATGCCTTTCCCTGCTAAGGTAAAAGAACATTCTATGTTAGCTAGTGTGGTTAATAAAAGTGCAAGGAAACCTGTAGAACCCGAGGAACAAATAATTGTAGAATCTACAGTAGAAATAGTAAAGGACCTTGTTTCTAAAAATGTAGAAGAGGGACACATTATATTTTGTGAAGATGCTTCTAACATTGTCTCTCATCCTAGTAAATCTAGGAAACCCAGTGTTCCTGTGCTATCTGTTAAGTTAGGTGATCATTGTTATTATGGTTTATGTGATATTGGTGCTAGTTCTAGTGCTATTCCTTATGAGCTTTATAAAGAAATCATGCATGAAATTGGTTCTTGTGAACTTGAAGACATTGATCTGATTATTCAACTTGCTAATAGGGAAACTATTTCTCCAATTGGTATTGTTAGAGATGTGGAGGTCTTGTGTGGTAAAACTAAGTATCCTGCTGATTTTGTAGTACTAGGCACTTCTGCTAGTGACACTTGTCCTATTATATTTGGTAGACCCTTCTTAAACACTTGTGGTGCTGTTATTGATTGTAAAAAGGAGAAAATTCTTACAAAGTTTGATGGAGAGTCTTATGAATTCAATTTCTTCACATTTGCTAAAGCACCTTATGAAGCTGAATTGCCTAATGAGAATTATAAAGTTGAACAATTGGCTGCTATTGCTCTTGATCCTAACAATCCTTTGCAGCAATACATGGAAGACCACAAAAGTGATGTCTTTATGGAAGAAATGGATGAAATTGATGAGATTTTGCTACATCAGCCAACAATGCTGAAACATAATTTACCTTTGGAAGACTTGGGTACAACATTACCACCCAAGGAAGATCATGTTTTTGATTTAAAGCCTTTGCCTGATAATCTTAAATATGCTCATATTGATGATAAGAAATTATATCATGTTATTATTAGTCTCAACTTTATGATAAAGAAGAGGAGAGATTATTGAGGATATTGAAGAAACATAGAGGTGCTATTGGTTATACTCTTGATGATTTGAAAGGGATTTCTCCTACTATTTGTCAGCATGCTATTAATATTTAACCTGATGCAAAGCCAGTTGTTGAACATCAACGCCGTTTAAATCCTAAGATGAAGGATGTGGTAAGAAATGAGGTATTGAAACTCCTTGACGCTGGTATTATTTATCCTATCGCTGATAGTAGATGGGTTAGTCTTGTGCATCGTGTCCCTAAGAAAGGAGCGATGATTGTTGTGCCAAATGAAAATAATGAACTTATTCCTCAAAGAGTAGTAGTTGTTTATAGGATGTGCATTGATTTTAGGAAGGTTAACAAAGTCACTAAGAAAGATCATTATCCTTTGCCTTTTATTGATCAAATGTTAGAAAGGTTGTCTAAAAAAACTCATTTCTTCTTTCTTGATGGTTATTCTAGGTTTTCTCAAATTGCTGTTAAAAAACTTGATCAAGAGAAAACAACTTTCACTTGTCCTTATGAGACCTATGCTTATAGACGTATGCCTTT
Source organism: Alopecurus myosuroides (assembly GCA_028641055.1). Lineage (NCBI taxonomy): Eukaryota > Viridiplantae > Streptophyta > Magnoliopsida > Poales > Poaceae > Alopecurus > Alopecurus myosuroides. Next base: position 735,696,673 of record CM054057.1, on the reverse strand, counting down.
TGGTTTATGTAATGCGCCTGCTACCTTTCAAAGATGCATGTCTGCTATCTTTCATGGTTTTTGTGAAGAAATTGTGGAAGTTTTCATGGACGATTTCTCCGTCTATGGAACTTCCTTTGATAATTGTTTGCAGACTCTTGATAAAGTTTGGCAGAGATGTGAGGAGACTAATATTGTTCTTAACTGGGAGAAATGCCATTTCATGGTTAATGAAGGAATTGTTCTTGGACATAAAATCTCTGAAAGAGGTATTGAAGTTGATAGAGCTAAAGTTGAAGCTATTGCGAAAATGCCATGTCCCAGGGATGTTAAAGGTATTCGTAGTATTCTTGGCCATGCTAGTTTCTATAGAAGTTTTATTAAAGATTTGTCTAAAATATCAAAACCTCTTACTAATCTTCTTCAAAAAGATGTACCATTTGTTTTTGATGAAGATTGTAAAGAAGCTATTGAAATTTTAAAGAAGGCTTTAATATCTACCCCTATTGTTCACCCACCAGATTGGAACTTACCATTTGAAATTATGTGTGATGCTAGTGATTATGCTGTAGGTGTTGTTCTTGGACAGCAGGTAGATAAGAAGTTAATTTTATTCATTATGCTAGTAAAACTCTTGATGCTGCTGAAAAGAATTATGCTACCACTGAGAAAGAATTCCTAGCTGTAGTTTTTTGCTTGTGATAAATTTAGGCAGTATATTGTTGATTCTAAAGTTACTATTCATACTGATCATGCTGCTATTAAGTACCTTATGGAAAAGAAAGATGCCAAGCCTAGGCTCATTAGATGGGTGCTTCTCTTACAAGAGTTTGATTTACATATTGTGGATAGCAAGGGTGCTGAAAATCATGTTGCTGATAATCTGTCTAGATTACAAAATATCCCTAATGACCCTATTCCTATTAATGATAGTTTTCCTAATGAACAGTTAGCTGCAATAAAAGTGAGCTCTTAAGAGATTTGTCGCACCCGGACTTCTAGAGGATACTCACAGTCCGCTAAACACTAGATAAATGGCTTACGGGGCATACCGGCACCCGCATCTCAATATGAGTAGGCCAACACGTAAACGTGTGACAACCATTCTCTACTATCCATCGTCTGCGCAAACCATCCCATAGAAATCCGACTACTTCCATTGACGTACTTCATAACATACACACATGGTACGTCAACGGCATTTGAACAAGTGATATCACAACAAATCTCTAAGACACAAATAAATAGAAATAAGTTGCAAATAGCTCTCACTAGAGTAGAGATAGCAAATACAATCATCCAGAGGACACATGTCCCAACAATTCATCATTACATCACAGCGGAAGCATCCAAAGTGTCTGAGTACATACAAGATCCAAATAGGCCTAAGAGGCCGGAAACGAAAAGGAAACGGAGCCCATCCACGAAGTCTCAGATCCTTCCCGGGTCCGCTATCTACTCGTCAACAGCCTCGTCATACTCCACGTAGTAGCCACCATGGGGATCCTCGGAAACGTAGTCTGCGGAAACCACAGCCCCAAAGGGGTCAGTACAGACAAGTACTGGCAAGCAAGACTCACAAGATACCAAAGTGTACCCGTCAACACCAAGCACAGATGCTTTGGGTTCAACGGAAGAATAGGTGATACAAAAGATGCGGCAGCGGGCTGCACTAACCAACTACAGATACACGCTACAACTTCCGGCTAACAGAAAGGAGATAAGATAGCGTATCGTAACCAACTACAACTAACCTCAAACAAACCCATCCTGGATCTCGCCCTTTATCCAAAGAAGCAATCCGAGGATAACTCACACAGTTGGGTTAAGGTCACAACATTCTTATGGTGGAATTAATCTCTGTTACTAGTCAAGTTATTATAGTTAGGTGTAAGTTGTCTGAGTACTTGTTAGCCAGTACTTTCACCAAGTCATCCATAACCGCGGAAAACACGGCTTCTCGAGAAGATTTAACCCTGCAGGGATGCACCAATTTGGCCGTACACGTAAGAATAACCCGCCAGATGGAATGGCCCTTCCACCAAGCGGGGCACTCAACACAACTCAACTCTTCTTCGCATCAAGCCCAAAGAACCCCGTGCAATTGAGCGCACGGCTAATGAAGCCCCACGAAGAAAAGGGGACCCTCATAGCACTCTAAGAACGTGTCTCCCTAAATGCCGACTACAAAAGTTTCCACCCTGGCCTCGGGTTCGTACCTGCATATGCGTGCGGCAAATGGAAAACCCGAACTAAATGAGGCGATTTGGACGAGATGCGAATCGAATCAAATTGAGGGGGGCGCCCATACACGCTTCCCACATGCGGTTAGTGCGCTCATCATGGATCAGTAGACAAGACCCTTTTCCTAATTAGGGTCGACACTAGCAGGCCTCAAAACCACGCCGGGCCTCCTGCCGGTGCCTTATCATCAAATTATTATTACCCATAACATTAACATGATTGTTGTTTAAACATCGAGCCCCAGAACATAATAAAATATGGTAACAGAAAGTAACAGACAGCAGACTCGAGCAGTAACAACCCTAAGCATGCTAGTAAGACACAGGCAACAAGCAATGGGGTTATAGGTGTGGGGGTTAGGCTATTTCAGGGTTACAGGATAACATGTGATATGATCGGAACACAAGCAACGATTCATAAGGCTAGCAGAATAGACAACGGAAAGTATCGGTATCCAATGTGGAAAGGAACACCATGGTTCATGTGAGTGAATACTTGCCTGCAAACTCAGTAGCCTGGTACTGAGCTAACTCCTCAGAGGTAGTGTCGTAAACCTCGTCTGTCTCAACGTCGTCTTCTATTCGGGAAGAAGCAAACAAACAACCCAGAGAGACAAACAATCAATAACATGGCATAATGCACAAACATGGGATGATGCATGACAATTTAATTGATGCATCAAAGATAAGATAGCTGACATGGTAACATAATTAAATGGACCCATATGCAATTGGATTTGCATATGGAAAAGTCCATGAGTTAAGGTTGGGTTAAATGATTTACTACTAACCATCATGTGAAAGTTGATTAGGATGATGCATGGATGAGGAAAACAAAAAGAAAACAACAATAGATTCAATTTGATATAAAGTTTACCAAGTTTGGAAATTTTATTTATTAAGTTAAGAGATTTTGGATTCTTAAAGAGCTACACAAGCATTTGTTGTTTTCACCAATTTTAATTGTTCAAAATAGATAACAAAGTTCATATTTGGAAAGAACACAAAATTTTAGGTGGATTACATGTTTCAATTATTGAAAAGGGAATTAAGATGAATTAATTAGGAATTAAACAAGTTTAAACAAGATTTAAATGAATTTAATTCAAGTATGAAAATATTTGAATTTTTAGTTGTTTAAAACATTAAATCAAATTCATATTTGAAAAGTTTATACTTTTCTGGTTTGAAAACATATTTTATATATTCAAAAAGAAATTAATTTGACCAAGTTATGAATTTAGCAACTTTAAATGATTTAAACAAGGTTTAAATTATTTAACCAATTTTAATTATTCAAAACATGAAACAAAGTTTATATTTGGAAAGGTGGTTTAATTTAGCATGGAAACATATTTTATATGGGACATTTGAATTAAATTTGAATTAGTTATGAAATTAACCAAATTTGAAATGAGTTGTTTGAATTTGAATTTTGTAAACATTTGAAATGTTCAAAACAGAAAACAAATGATTTAAACAGGTAGAGAATTGAATTTGGTACAGAATACATATTTTATTTATTTTATTTGGACTTGTTATGCAAAAGTTATTCAAATTTGAAATTTGTGGGCTAAACTGTAATTTTAAAACTATACAGATTGGTCCAGGGGCCTAGGTGCGAAAAAGAAAGTTTCAGATAGGCCCCTGGGGTGTTTTCTACGCAGCAGTTTGACCCCTGGATCGCTGGCCTGTGGGCCAGCGCCCAGCTGGCGCTGCGTGGCCCGCGCGTGTGGGCCTACGTGGCCATCACTGCGACTGGCAGGTGGGCCTGCGCATCCCGCGTGGCAAACCAGCAAAAAGCTGGGTTTTAATCCCGCGGAGGCGAGGGATCGAACCCTCGCCCTCGGGTGCGCGGCGCAGCGCTCTGGCCACTGGGGTGTGTTGCTGTTTGTTGTCAGGTAAGGGGCTCGGGGGGGTATGAGGTGGTGTTCGCGTCAGTTAACTGAATTTCAGTTCAGTTAACTGAACCGCGGCAGGTCGGTGCTCGCCGGCGGCGATCTCGCGCGCTGCTGTGCTCGTGGTTGCTGTTTGGGTGCGTACAAGGTGCTGTGGTCGTGCGTGCTCGTGCAGAGAGGACAGCGAGAGGAAGGTGGACGTGCTGCTCACCGTGGGGAAAACGGAGGGAGGAGGAGGTGCTCGACGGGACAGGACGGCGGCGACAGTGAGTGGACGGCGGCGTCGTTCCGGTGGCTCTCAGCCACCGAGGAGGTGGCGAGGAGGACGGCGGCAGTACGGGGGTCTGATCCCCGTGCTCAGCCCGCGCGGAGGCTAGCCATAACGGCGGCGATCACCGGAGATTCAGGTCGCTGCGGTGGTGGTGGTGCAGAGAGATGCAGAGGAGGGAGGAGAAGAAGGAAGAAATGGCGGCGGCGGCGCGAGGGAGAGAGAGGTGGAGAGCTAGGGCACGGGAGGAGCTCGAGGGTGAGCTATAAGGAGGAGGGGAACGCGCGGTAGCCGTTCCCTCCGCCGTACCGTCGACGTGGGCGTGCTGGATGCGTGCCGTACAGGTAAGGGACGAGGGGGAGAGGTACCAGGCCGTGCTGGTGGGCTGGGCTCAGCCCACTGGCCTGCCTCTCCCTCTCTGCGCTATTTTTTTGTTTTTTCTTTCTGTTTTTTTTTTGCAGAAAAGGAAAATGGAGAAAAAGGAAAGTATTTAGGGGTTAAAATTTTTGTGCTAATTTTTTATAAGTTGTCATTTACAAAAGCACCCATTTGCAAACTATTGTTTTTCAAAATTTGAAAATTTAGTTGCTGTTTGTATTTCAATTGAATTTTGACTGAAATTTGAATTAATTAGATTATTTAACTTAAACAAGTTAATGGTTTGATCTTCCAACTTTAATGGAAACAAATTGATGTTTCGGTTTGAAATTTTTATTTGAAAATTTGTAACAGAACAAGTATGAAACAAAATTTGAAATTTGGTTTGAAATTCAAATAGAAAAACAAGGGAAAACAAAGGAAAACAAATGCAAAACTTATGATGACATGATGCAAAACATAATTTAACAAAAAGCAAACATTCTAAAGGTTGTTTTTCATACTTGGGATGTTACAAAACGCCCCCCTTGAAGGAATCGCGCCCCGAGATTCCTACTGAGAAGAGAAAAGGTCCGGATACTTCTTGCGAAGATCCTCTTCGGTCTCCCACGTTGCCTCTTTATCGGAATGATGAGACCACTGCACTTTTAAGAACTTGGTGCTCTTGTTGCCAGTCTTACGCTCGGTCTCATCGAGAATTCGAACAGGGTGCTCCTCATAAGAGAGATCTTCTTGCAGTTCAATGGAATCATGATCAACTGCACGGTCTGGATCTTTGAAACACCTCTTGAGCTGTGACACGTGAAACACATCGTGCACCTTGGATAGCTTTTCTGGAAGTTCAAGACGATAGGCATTTTCCGCACGCCTTGAGAGAATGTTGAAAGGACCGATATATCTTGGTGCAAGCTTTCCTTTTACACCAAAACGATGAGTGCCTCTGAGGGGAGTTACACGGAGATATGCTTTGTCACCAGGTGCATAGATCATATCCCTGTGCTTGCTGTCATAGTAGCTTTTCTGACGAGACTGAGCAATCTTGAGATTGTCACGAATGATGCGAACTTTCTCTTCGGCTTCCTTAACAATGTCAGGGCCTAAGAGTGAACGTTCACCAGCTCCAGACCAATTGATTGGACTCCTGCATCTGCGGCCATAGAGAGCTTCAAATGGTGCCATGCCTAGGCTTGCCTGGAAGCTGTTGTTGTAGGAGAATTCAGCATATGGAAGACATTCCTCCCATTTCATGCCAAAAGAGAGACCACATGCTCTGAGCATATCCTCGAGAATCTGATTGACTCTTTCGACTTGCCCCTGAGACTGAGGGTGATAAGCTGTGCTGAACAGAAGTTTGGTGCCCAATGCTTCTTGAAAGCTTTTCAAGAAATGAGAAGTGAATATGCTTCCACGGCCTGAGCATATTTCCAATGGAACACCATGAAGAGGAACAATCTTTGCTGTGTAGAGCTCTGCTAACTGGCTAGCTGAGATTGTTTCTTTGACAGCAAAGAAGTGAGCTACTTTAGTGAGACAATCAATGACAACGAAGATTGCATTGTTGCCCCTCTTGGACTTTGGAAAACCAGTGACGAAGTCCATTTCAATCATGTCCCACTTCCACTCGGGGATTTTCAGAGGTTGGAGAAGACCGGTTGTTTTCTGATGAACTGCCTTAACACGTTGACAAACGTCACATTCAGCAACGTATTGAGCAATTTCACGTTTCATGCCAGTCCACCAATACAGTGTCTTGAGATCCTGGTACATCTTTGTACTTCCAGGGTGTATGGAGAGAGGAGTTTCATGAGCCTCCTTGAGAATGACATATTTGAGACTTTGAACTTGAGGAACTGCAATGCGTCCTTCGAAGAACACAGTTCCTTTGTCATCAATTGAGAAGGACTTAAATTTCTCCTTGCCTTCTTTGATGTGTTCTACCATCTTCTTGATTTCAGCATCACGAAGTTGTTCAGAACGAATCTTGTCCTCGAGAGTTGGACTGGCTGTCAAGTTTGCAAGATAACCTTGAGGAACAAGACCAAGGTTCAGCTTCTGGAATTCTTCATGAAGAGGAGGTTGGCTTTTCATGATCATGAGATTATTGCAATACGACTTGCGACTGAGAGCATCGGCCATAACATTAGCCTTGCCTGGAGTGTAAGAAATGGTAAGATCAAAGTCTTTAATCTTTTCAATCCATCTCCTTTGCCTGAGGTTTAGATCTGGTTGAGTGAAGATGTATTTCAGACTCTTATGATCGGAAAAGATTTCAGTGCGATTACCCAACAAGTATTGTCTCCATTTCTTGAGGGAAAACACAACTGCTGCAAGTTCAAGGTCATGAGTGGGATAATTGAGCTCATGTGCGTTCAACTGACGTGAAGCATAAGCCACAACTTGACGTTCTTGCATAAGAACTGCACCTAGACCTTGGAGAGAAGCATCACAGAATATCTGGAAAGGTTTGGTAGGATCTGGGCCAACCAGAACTGGGGTAGAAGTGAGTTTAGTCTTCAGGAGATTGAAACTTCATCACATTGTGGAGACCAACGAACTTCTTGTCCTTCTTTGTGAGGCCAGTGAGAGGTTTGGCAATCTTGGAGAAGTTTTGGACGAAACGACGGCAATAGCTAGCCAAGCCAAGAAAACTTCTTACTTGCTTCACCGTCTTTGGAGGTTTCCAATCAACAATTGCTTTAACCTTTTCTGGATCAATGGCTATGCCTTTGGCAGAGATGATATGACCAAGGTAAGCAACTTCTGGAATCCAGAACTCACATTTGGAGAACTTGGCATATAGACGATGCTCGCGAAGTTTCATGAGAGTGAGACAAAGATGTTCTTCATGCTCTTCCTCGGATTTTGAGTAGACAAGAATGTCATCGAGATATACCACAACGAACTTGTCGAGGTATTCATGGAAAACAGAATTCATGAGTCGAGAGAATGTCGCCGGTGCATTGGTGAGACCAAAGGACATGACGGTGTATTCATATAGACCGTAGCGAGTGGTGAAAGCTGTTTTTGGAATCCTCTTTCTGATCTTTTATTTGATGGTAACCCATTCTCAAGTCCAACTTGGAGAATATTGAGGCTCCAGCAAGTTGATCAAAAAGATCATCGATACGAGGAATTGGATACTTGTTTTTGATGGTTTTCTTGTTAAGAGGACGATAGTCAACAACGAGTCTCTTTGTGTGATCCTTCTTCGCAACGAATAGAGTTGGGCAACCCCAAGCCGAAGAACTAGGTTGAATGTAACCTTTTTCCATGTACATATCGATTTGCTCCTTTAACAGTTTCAGTTCAGGAGGAGCTATCTTGTATGGATGCTTAGAGATTGGAGCAGTACCTGGTTCAAGCTCGATCACGAACTCAACTGCTCTGTCTGGAGGCATTCCTGGCAACTCTTCTGGAAAGACGTCAGGAAATTCGCAAACCACCGGAACATTTTCAAGTAAGGGTAGAGGTTTTGCATCGAGGGTGCATAGCTGAATTGAACTTGATTCATTTGGAGAATAGACTATCTTGCCAGAAGGGTGGAACAGAGTTATTGACTTTTGAGCACAGTCAATCTTTGCTTTATTGGCCTTCAACCAATCCATACCAAGAATGACATCAATGTCAGAATTTCCCAGCAACATGAGTGAAGCTAGGAATATGTGGCCTCCAATTAGGATTTGATTGTCCTTACTTATCTTGGAAGTCAACATTTGAGATCCCGGGGAGTGAACAGTGATTTGATTGCTTAGTGGAACCACAATTAGGTTGTTTGTTGCGGCAAAGGTCTTTGACACAAAAGAATGTGATGCTCCGGTATCAAACAACACTTTAGCTGGAATAAGGTTTACGGGGAATATACCGAGAACGACGTCAGGAGCTTCCTCAGCTTTGTCGATCTTGACATGATTCACCCTTGCGGTCCTCCCGACAGGCCTGTTGTTGGAGTTGAAGGCCTTAGGCGGGGGAGCGCGCACCATTGCCTGGTTAGTGTTGGGACGAGGTGGTGGTGGAGGTAGCTGCCTCTGCGTGCACTTGTCAGCGTAGTGCCCCGTCTGCTTGCACTTGTAGCAAGTGACGACACGAGGAGGCCCTGGCCTTGGCTGCCCCATCGAAGCCCTTGGATCATGCATCTGAACAGGGTTGGGTGGGCGGGGAACGAAGCCTGGGGAAGCTTGGGCATATGGAGCCCGAGTGACAGCACCATTTGGCACCCAGATGCGGCGCTTCTGCGGAGGGGTGGTCATGTTGGAGGAGGAACCACCCTCACGCGAGTGCTTGCGAGACTCCTCGAACGCCTTGCACCCATTTTCTTCATTGAGCGCGGTGTTAACGAGCTCCTCTAAGTCTTTGGTCTTGACATTGGTGAGGGCATACTTGAGCTCCGGGTTAAAACCTGTGCGGAACCTTGCCATCTTCTTAGCCTCAGTGGACACCTCGTCTCCAGCGTATCGAGCGAGGCGATTGAACTCACTCTGATAGCCGATGACGTCCAGCTTGCCTTGCTTGAGAGAGCAAAACTCTTCACGCATCCTTTCCATGAGACCATCTGGAATGTGGTGCTTCAGGAAGGCTTCCTTGAAACAACCCCACGTGACTGGTATCCCAGTTCTCATGGCCTGAAAGTTCTCCCACCAAGTAGCTGCCTGGCCCTTCAGCAGATAGAAGGCATACTTGACCTTGTCTTCCTCAGCTACGTGTGCAATCTCCAGAGCCTTGGCTATCTCACGGATCCAGTCATCAGCGTCCAGAGGCTCGCGTGTTGCCACGAAAGCTCTCGGGCCCAGACTGAGGAACTCCTTGATGCTGACTCGTGGAGCTGTCTGGTTGATGTGCTGATTAGCCTGGAACTGGGCCATCTGCGTCATGACTTGTGTCATCTGAGTCAACAGCTCCGTGATTGGCGGTGGCTCAGGCGGGCTGTTCCTTGTTGGCGGCATCCTGAATGGAAATGCATTTTAGCACAACAATAGAAAAGGATAGACTTGGCAACCGAAAGAGAGATTATTCCGACCCATGAATAGATAACCAACAGGTACATCATCACATGTTCAAATACATCAGAATATCCAACACACCAAAAATGGTTCGAATGCCAAAGGATAACTAAACATAGCTAAGGATGGATACATCGGTACTCCCATGCTCATCACGCAGGACGGCGACTAGGAGTACGGTGAGAGGTACGGTGAGGAGGACGCCCACGAAAGTAGGTAGAACGACGATCCACGTAGATCTGACGTGGTCTGAGACCGACTCTAGGCGTGGTGAAGTACATAGCGTCGACTCCCTATGCTCCAAAGCGGGGAATCCCAGTGTAACCAGCACCAAGGTTGAGGAGTGGACCTCTGATCGGCTCGTAACCTCCAGCATATGGCAGACGCCGACCAACTAGCTGATCGAAACGTGCAAAGCGCTCGTCTCCAACAAAGTCTGTGGTGTAAGTCGCCAGACGAGTCAAAGCAAGGTAGAGCTGCTCTCTGACTGAAGCCAACTCCTGAGATAGTGTGCGGGCAACTGCGTCACTGTGCCTCACAAACTGAGCGGTGGTGTGCAGCCTGGAGTTATCATGCTCGTAAACATCCAAGTTGTCGTAGAGAGTGAAGTGAGCTCCCTCCGAAGTGATGTAACCACGGGGGATGTGGCGATAGATAGAATCGTCAAATCCCCAGTAGTCAGCACGAAGGACGGTGAGACTCACATAAGCTGCCTGCTGCACAACCATATCCATTGTGGAACCTACTGCCTCGTAGCGGTGGACTACGCTCATGCCATCATCTGACAGAATGTAGACGATAGCCTAGTAGTAGGTCTGGTCAAACTCTCGTTGCTTCTCGTAGACCTGGTACTCTGGTGCCCAACGGAACCCCAGATAAGTGACCATGTCTCTCAGCATCTCCGGATAACCGGCAGTGCTCTCGCAACGAGTCATACGAACCACCTGCGGGTAGAACCTGAGATCCATCTGCAGATGATCGGGGAAGTTTTGATTAGACGCCGGTAGAAGACCTGAAGTGGAAAGCAACAACAAGGTTTCAACGGACGAAAAGGATGTTGAGAAGAACAGGATATCGAAGCAACATTGGGGAAACACGAGACCAAAACACTCCTGAGGTACTACGGACAAACCCATCCGGGCTTCTAAAGGATCAATATCTACTGCTTAAGGAATAGAGGATTTGCTTCCGGGGCTTACACGCCTCCGTTCTCAATCGTGAGTAGGCAACATGATAAATCATGTCACAACCACCTCCATTCCTATGGTCTAGTAGATAACTATATAGAAACCAGGATTCGTGAAAACCTAACTTGAAAGTTTTAGGTGAGAAGAGAAAACAACGTTGCACTTCCTTACCAGAAAAGGGAGGGTGGGTGGGGAAAGAATAAAAGAACAGAATTCTCTCTCACGTTCATTTTTCCTATATAGCTACAAAATAGTTTCTAGACTCAACTGCGACCAGTAAAAGGGATCCTACAGGCAGACAAGCTCTGATACCATTTGTCGCACCCGGACTTCTAGAGGATACTCACAGTCCGCTAAACAGTAGATAAATGGCTTACGGGGCATACCGGCACCCGCATCTCAATATGAGTAGGCCAACACGTAAACGTGTGACAACCATTCTCTACTATCCATCGTCTGCGCAAACCATCCCATAGAAATCCGACTACTTCCATTGACGTACTTCATAACATACACACATGGTACGTCAACGGCATTTGAACAAGTGATATCACAACAAATCTGTAAGACACAAATAAATAGAAATAAGTTGCAAATAGCTCTCACTAGATCAGAGATAGCAAATACAATCATCCAGAGGACACATGTCCCAACAATTCATCATTACATCACAGTGGAAGCATCCAAAGTGTCTGAGTACAGACAAGATCCAAATAGGCCTAAGAGGCCGGAAACGAAAAGGAAACGGAGCCCATGCACCAAGTCTCGGATCCTGCCCGGGTGCGCTATCTACTCGTCAACAGCCTCGTCATACTCCACGTAGTAGCCACCATGGGGATCCTCGGAAACGTAGTCTGCGGAAACCACAGCCCCAAAGGGGTCAGTACAGACAAGTACTGGCAAGCAAGACTCACAAGATACCAAAGTGTACCCGCAACACCAAGCACAGATGCTTTGGGTTCAACGGAAGAATAGGTGATACAAAAGATGCGGCAGCGGGCTGCACTAACCAACTACAGATACACGCTACAACTTCCGGCTAACAGAAAGGAGATAAGATAGCGTATCGTAACCAACTACAACTAACCTCAAACAAACCCATCCTGGATCTCGCCCCTTATCCAAAGAAGCAATCCGAGGATAACTCACACAGTTGGGTTAAGGTGACAACATTCTTATGGTGGAAGTAATCTCTGTTACTAGTCAAGTTATTATAGTTAGGTGTAAGTTGTCTGAGTACTTGTTAGCCAGTACTTTCACCAAGTCATCCATAACCGCGGAAAACACGGCTTCTCGAGAAGATTTAACCCTGCAGGGATGCACCAATTTGGCCATACACGTAAGAATAACCCGCCAGATGGAATGGCCCTTCCACCAAGCGGGGCAGTCAACACAACTCAACTCTTCTTCGCATCAAGCCCAAAGAACCCCGTGCAATTGAGCGCACGGCTAATCAAGCCCCACGAAGAAAAGGGGACCCTCATAGCACTCTAAGAACGTGTCTCCCTAAATGCCGACTACAAAAGTTTCCACCCAGGCCTCGGGTTCGTACCTGCATATGCGTGCGGCAAATGGAAAACCCGAACTAAATGAGGCGATTTGGACGAGATGCGAATCGAATCAAATTTAGGGGGGCGCCCATACACGCTTCCCATATGCGGTTAGTGCGCTCATCATGGATCAGTAGACAAGACCCTTTTCCTAATTAGGGTCGACACTAGCAGGCCTCAAAACCACTCCGGGCCTCCTGCCGGTGCCTTATCATCAAATTATTATTACCCATAACATTAACATGATTGTTGTTTAAACATCGAGCCCCAGAACATAATAAAATATGGTAACAGAAAGTAACGGACAGCAGACTCGAGCAGTAACAACCCTAAGCATGCTAGTAAGACACAGGCAACAAGCAATGGAGTTATAGGTGTGGGGATTAGGCTATTTCAGGGTTACAGGATAACATGTGATAGGATCGGAACACAAGCAACGATTCATAAGGCTAGCAGAATAGACAACGGAAAGTATCGGTATCCAATGTGGAAAGGAACACCATGGTTCATGTGAGTGAATACTTGCCTGCAAACTCAGTAGCCTGGTACTGAGCTAACTCCTCAGAGGTAGTGTCGTAAACCTCGTCTGTCTCAACGTCGTCGTCTATTCGAGAAGAAGCAAACAAACAACGCAGAGAGACAAACAATCAATAACATGGCATAATGCACAAACATGGGATGATGCATGACAATTTAATTGATGCATCAAAGATAAGATAGCTGACATGGTAACATAATTAAATGGACCCATATGCAATTGGATTTGCATATGGAAAAGTCCATGAGTTAAGGTTGGGTTAAATGATTTACTACTAACCATCATGTGAAAGTTGATTAGGATGATGCATGGATGAGGAAAACAAAAAGAAAACAACAATAGATTCAATTTGATATAAAGTTTACCAAGTTTGGAAATTTTAATTATTAAGTTAAGAGATTTTGGATTCTTAAAGAGCTACACAAGCATTTGTTGTTTTCACCAATTTTAATTGTTCAAAATAGATAACTAAGTTCATATTTGGAAAGAACACAAAATTTTAGGTGGATTACATGTTTCAATTATTGAAAAAGGAATTAAGATGAATTAATTAGGAATTAAACAAGTTTAAACAAGATTTAAATAAATTTAATTCAAGTATGAAAATATTTGAATTTTATTTGTTTAAAACATTAAATCAAATTCATATTTGAAAACTTTATACTTTTCTGGTTTGAAAACATATTTTATATGTTCAAAAAGAAATTAATTTGACCAAGTTATGAATTTAGCAAGTTTAAATGATTTAAACATGGTTTAAATTATTTAACCAATTTTAATTATTCAAAACATGAAACAAAGTTTATATTTGGAAAGTTGGTTTAATTTAGCATGGAAAATATATTTTATAAGGGACATTTGAATTAAATTTGAATTAGTTATGAAATTAACCAAATTTGAAATGAGTTGTTTGAATTTGAATTTTGTAACCATTTGAAATGTTCAAAACAGAAAACAAATGTTTTAAACAGGTAGAGAATTGAATTTGGTACAGAATACATATTTTATTTATTTTATTTGGACTTGTTATGCAAAAGTTATTCAAATTTGAAATTTGTGGGCTAAACTGTAATTTTAAAACTATACAGATTGGTCCAGGGGCCTAGGTGCGAAAAAGAAAGTTTCAGATAGGCCCCTGGGGTGTTTTCTACGCAGCAGTTTAACCCCTGGGTCGCTGGCCTATGGGCCAGCGCCCAGCTGGCGCTGCGTGGCCCGCGCGTGTGGGCCTACGTGGCCATCACTGCCACTGGCAGGTGGGCCTGCGCATCCCGCGTGGCAAACCAGCAAAAAGCTGGGTTTTAATCCCGCGGAGGCGAGGGATCGAACCCTCGCCCTCGGGTGCGCGGCGCAGCGCTCTGGCCACTGGGGTGTGTTGCTGTTTGTTGTCAGGTAAAGGGCTCGGGGGGTATGAGGTGGTGTTCGCGTCAGTTAACTGAATTTCAGTTCAGTTAACTGAACCGCGACAGGACGGTGCTCGCCGGCGGCGATCTCGCGCGCTGATGTGCTCATGGTTGCTGTTTGGGTGCGTACAAGGTGCTGTGGTCGTGCGTGCTCGTGCAGAGAGGACAGCGAGAGGAAGGTGGACGTGCTGCTCACCGTGGGGAACACGGAGGGAGGAGGAGGTGCGGCGGCGACAGTGAGTGGACGGCGGCATCGTTCCGGTGGCTCTCAGGCACCGAGGAGGTGTCGAGGAGGACGGCGGCAGTACGGGGGTCTGATCCCCGTGCTCAGCCCGCGCGGAGGCTAGCCATAACGGCGGCGATCACCGGAGATTCAGGTCGCTGTGGTGGTGGTGGTGCAGAGAGATGCAGAGGAGGGAGGAGAAGAAGGAAGAAATGGCGGCGGCGGCGCGAGGGAGAGAGAGGTGGAGAGCTAGGGCACGGGAGGAGCTCGAGGGTGAGCTATAAGGAGGAGGGGAACGCGCGGTGGCCGTTCCCTCCGCCGTACCGTCGACGTGGGCGTGCTGGATGCGCGCCGTACAGGTAAGGGACGAGGGGGAGGGGTACCAGGCCGTGCTGGTGGGCTGGGCTCAGCCCACTGGCCTGCCTCTCCCTCTCTGCGCTATTTTTTTTGTTTTTTCTTTCTGTTTATTTTTTTTGCTGAAAAGGAAAAGGGAGAAAAAGGAAAGTATTTAGGGGTTTAAATTTTTGTGCTAATTTTTTATAAGTTGTCATTTACAAAAGCACCCATTTGCAAACTATTGTTTTTCAAAATTTGAAAAATTAGTTGCTGTTTGTATTTCAATTGAATTTTGACTGAAATTTGAATTAATTAGATTATTTAACTTAAACAAGTTAATGGTTTGATCTTCCAACTTTAATGGAAACAAATTGATGTTTGGATTTGAAATTTTTATTTGAAAATTTGTAACAGAACAAGTATGAAACAAAATTTGAAATTTGGTTTGAAATTCAAATAGAAAAACAAGGGAAAACAAAGGAAAACAAAGGAAAACAAATGCAAAACTTATGATGACATGATGCAAAACATAATTTAACAAAACGCAAACATTCTAAAGGTTGTTTTTCATACTTGGGATGTTACAAGAGTCCATGGTGCTAACTTATTGTTTCCAAGTATTTGCCTCCTACCTTTACAGCTCAGCAAAGAAGAACATTCTTCTATGATTTGAGGCATTATTTTTGGGATGACCCACACTTATATAAAGAAGGTGTTGATGGTATTATCAGAAGATGTGTTCTTGAAAATGAACAGCAAGAGATATTGAGAAAATGTCATAGTAATTCTTATGGAGGACATCACGCTGGAGATAGAACTGCACATAAAGTTCTACAATCAGGTTTTTATTGGCCTACTCTCTTTAAAGATGCTAGAAAATTTGTTTTATCTTGTGATCAATGCCAAAGGGTTGGAAATATTTCGAGACGTAATGAAATGCCTATGAATTATTCTCTTGTTATTGAACCGTTTGATTGTTGGGGTTTTGACTTTATGGGTCCTTTCCCTCCTTCAAAAGGCTATACTCATATTCTTGTTGCTATTGATTATGTTACTAAATGGGTTGAAGCTATACCTACTAAAAGCGCTGATGGTGAAACCTCTTTAAAAATGCTTAAGGACATTATATTCCCTAGGTTTGGTGTGCCTAGATATCTTATGACTGATGGGGGTTCTCATTTTATTCATGGTGGTTTTAGAAAAACTCTTGCTAAATATGATGTTAATCATAGAATTGCTTCACCATATCGTCCTCAAACTAGTGGACAAGTAGAATTATCAAATAGAGAAATCAAATCTATCTTGCAAAAGACTGTTAACAAATCTAGGAAGAATTGGGCTAAGAAATTAAATGATGCTCTTTGGGCTTATAGAACTGCTTACAGAAATCCCATGGGCACGTCTCCTTATAAAATGGTTTATGGAAAAGCTTGTCACTTGCCCCTAGAATTAGAACACAAAGCTTATTGGGCAGTGAAAGACCTAAAAAAGAGATTTTAAACTTGCTGGTGAGAAAAGGTTGCTTGACTTAAGTTCTATAGATGAATGGAGGAGTGAAGCATATGAAAATGCTAAGCTCTTTAAAGAGAAAGTTAAAAAGTGGCATGATAAGAGAATTATTAAAAGAGAATTTCATATTGCTGAGAAAGTGCTATTGTATAGGTCTCGTCTCATTTTTTTGCAGGAAAATTACTCTCTAGATGGGAAGGACCCTTTGTTATCGAAGAGGTATATCGTTCGGGGGGCAATTAAAATTGTTTCCCTTGAAGACAACTCTTCACAAGTGGTGAATGGCCAAAGACACAAGCATTATATTTCCGGAGATCCTCATAATGAAAATGTTGATTGTACTCAAGCCATGATCCCAGAGGAGTTTATTAGGAAGCATATTTCAGAAACTGTGGAGTCAGTTTTCGAATAGGTAACAGTTTTGGTAAGAAAATGTTCGCGAAACATCTTTCAACTTATATTTTTACTGTTTTTGGAAAATATGAAAAATTATGAGATGGAAACGAGAGGGAGATGGAGCCCGGAGGCTCCACACCATAGGGTGGTGCGAGCCCACTCCTGGCCGCGCCAGCCCTAGGTGTGGGAGCCCCGGAGCCCCTCTCCGACTCGTTTTCGACCTGGACTTTCCGTTCGTTATGAAACTTTTTGCTACATAACCCCCGGGCCTCCCAAGGTTCGTATATCGTTTTCTCGTCGTGTTTCTGTTTTGAGCTGTTTCTCCCAGGTTACATCTTCAGATCTAGAGCATCAATGGTTTCTCCTGGATCTCCCAAAGACAGTTTCTTTGAGAACGTCGTCAACCCGTACTTGAACGAGTTGAAGATGCATCCCAAGGAATTGCTGCTCAAGGAAGGGAAGGTGCGGATTGAAGATGTTCGGGGCCCTAGAGGAGAAGGCAGTCTGGAAGCTAGGATGGAAGAACTGGAGCAAGAAGTTTTCAGGTACAAGCAGATGGCAGAGCGTGAAGTTGAGATCATCGAGAGGATAAAGACAGAACAGATCGCTGAATACAAGAGGGAGAATTTGAAGCTTTGGGAGGAGATTCTCTCAGTCACCCAGATCACCAATGATCTGCAAGCACAACTCTATGACGTGTAGAACCAGATCTGTGAGTATGAGAACAGGTTTAAATGTATAAGCGATGCTGCTAGTTTCAGGATGATGGAGACCAGGACGTCATTTGTGGATGGAGAGCCTTTACCTTGGAATACCGAGGATGATAAGGAACCACCACCTCCGAAGCATTGATTCATCATTGGTTTTGGCATCCCCTCGGTTTGTTCCAAGCTTGGGGGGAGTGCTGCAGTACCACATCACTATCTTTTTACTTTTTTCAGTAGAGTCATATCATGAGTGGAGAGGTTATCATATAGGATGGTTTGCGGTATGGAAGTGTCTCTCCCTAGTTGGTTATTGTTTTATCCGTTGGTGTGAGTTGCCGGTTTGAAATATTAATGAGAAGTTTCATCATTTACTTTCTGTGCACATTATTTCAGTTTTCAACTACTGTCATATGGTTGAGCTTGCTATTACTATTTGGTATCACTCTAGAGATCATCAAGTTAATCTAGTTGGTTTTGGCAAACTTAGCCTCGGTCAGTAGAAATAATAATTTGAGTTGCTAGTATAAGAAAGTGGAATTTGCCTATTAGATCATAAACTTAGTATTCAGAAGTTAAGATTGCTATGCTTTCAATGAAGATTGCGTGATTTGTTTCATCATATGTATATTTGTTTGTTTTCCTTCAACTCTTATGCTTGCTACCCAGCCTTGCTAGCCAAAAACTCTGTACTGAGAGAGAATGCTTCTCGTGCATCCAAACATGAAACCCAAAACCTTGCCATTCGTGTCCACCATACCTACCTACATGTGGTATTTCACCGCCACTCCAAGTAAATTGCTCGTGTGCTACCTTTAAAACTTTCAAACTACTCCTGTTTTGTGTTCCTGTTTTATCTCATGAGGACGCAAATAGACAAACTTTATCTCACTTGTTGATTGGACTCACATACACCTAGACTAGTGGCTTCATCCGCTTATCCAAATGCTAGAAGAGCTGGCAGCAGGGTTCCCAACCCCAAATAATAATACAAATTCTCTTCACTCTTTTTGCCCCTAATTTATCAGTCAAAGCATAATTGTGTAAACAAAAGAGAAAGAGGGATGACCTTCTACACCAGTTGCGTCCTTCACCATGGGAACCGCTCTTGTGAGTCTAGTTGGCTTGTGACGTACTATATTTTATGTTTGCCATTCGTTGACATAAATATACACCTCTCAAAATTTAGACACTCCTCCATGGTTTGTGATTGTTGGCAGGCACCCGAGGATTCGGTTAGTCATGGTTTGTGTAATATGGATTGGAGGAGTGTCATGCATTTTATACCTCTGTTTATTAAAATAAAAGCTCTATCACATGAGTAGTCAATGCTTCCCTCTGCGAAGGGCCTATCTTTTACTTTTCTGCTGAGTCAGTAAACCCATTTCCTTCTATCTCCAGCAAGCATTTGAGTTGTTGTAATCACATCATCTATATGTTGATTTATTCAATCATGTTTTCTATCCTTCTTTGTTTAGCACATGCTTTATTATCTGAATGAATATTACTTTGAAAGCTATGAATCACTAAAAAGAGTTGTTACAATTAAACATGTTAAGCGCTACAATATAAACCTTGTTATAAAGACTTCACCTAAGATAAGTATATTTTCATTAAATGTTCTCTGACCAAGAACAAAGTTTGCCATCACCAATTTTGATTCTCTCTTTTGCATCTTTGTTTGTGACTCCCTTTACTTGTTTCAAGTTAAGTTTTATGAGAGGAAGTTGTTGTCTGTAATGATTGGTGCATAGGTAAATGTGATGCTTCTTGTCTGTATTTTATTTATCGACTCTTCACTCCATAAACCTAAGTGGAAAAGGCACGATCGGAAGGAAATCAACGATATGTATGGACGGTCATTCTATGACTGAAGCACACCACACAGTTCTGCAAAATTCCAGCTTGGTGGCTCCATACTTCGAGCAACACAAGAATATTTTACGCTCGGACAACCCGGGGAAGCCTGAATCCTGGATTAGAAAGGCCCACATGGAGACTTTGGGCAGTTGGTTGCGAAAACATTTAATTAATGACAATGATGTTGGAGATCAGTTGTACATGTTGGCCAAGACACCATCTTCGACTATAACGACTTTCCAAAAGGGTACGAGATAAATGGGAATACATTTTACACGATCTCCCAAGATAAAAATAGCACCAACCAAAACAGTGGTGTCCGCTTTGATTCAGCAACCGAGAATGGGAAAAAGGTCACATATTATGGTTACATAGAGGAGATATGGGAACTTGACTATGGACCCTCCTTTAAGGTCCCTTTTTTCCGGTGCAAATGGTTCAAGCTAACAGGAGGTGGGGTAAAGGTGGACGAGAAATACGGAATGACAATGGTGGATTTCAACAATCTTGGTTACCTTGACGAACCATTCGTCCTAGCCAAAGATGTCGCTCAGGTTTTCTATTTGAAGGACATGAGTAGCAAACCGAGGAAACGAAAAGATAAGAAAATGATCAGTACATCATGCGATGATCCAAAGCGCCACATTGTTCTTTCAGGGAAAAGAAACATCGTGGGTGTGGAGGACAAGACAGACATGTCAGAACATTATAATATGTTTGGTGAAATTCCGCTCTTCAAAGTGAACACTGACCCAAGCATTAAGTTAAATGACGAGGATGCTCCATGGATACGGCACAATCGTAATCAAGCAGGGACACACAGGAAGAATTGATGTGTAATAATTTATTGTACCAAACTTTGTTGAATGGATCATGTGAATTAAAACGTACGATAGCGAATCCGGATGATTTGTATTTGGTCGATGAACTGAATGATGTATCAAACCTTTTGTCAAACCTTCAAGGGATCGAGGATGTAGAACAAAACAATCGGTATCGCCATCCACTACAAGAAATATGTCAACTAGTGACCTTCTCGCGGTGACCCCAAAAAAATTGGTCACATACCTCGAGCCAATTTTTGGAGAGAGTCTGAGCATGTACATGATTTGGTCACAATGCAATTTGTCTCCTTAATATTGCCCAATTGAGACCAATTTAAATGGTCAACTTAGCAGTTTTTCTTATGTGGCACGACCATGTGTCAATTTTCTGCCGTGTAAGGTGCATGTTTGAGACCAATTTAAATGGTCAACTCAATAATTTGCACACATGTCACATCCACGTGTGAATTTTCGCCTATGTGTCGCGTCCATGTGTGAATTTTCGCCTAGGTGTCACGTTGTGATTTTTTTCCTATGCCACGTCCACGTCACCTCCCTTGCCTATGCCACGTCCACGTCACCTCCCTCTGAGATGATAGGCGGGACCGACATGCAGGAGGCATCTCTCAACTGACAGGCCGGACTATCTGGTGGGTGGGACCCACATGGAACTCACCTAACAGGCGGGGACCCGCATGGAAAGAGACAGAACGTTTGCTCGTACGCGAGAAAATAAATCGTGGGACGTGGGGATCGAACCTTCGAGCTCACGTACGACCTCCTCTCCTCGCTACCACCAGGACAGACCACAAGTTATGATTACTAGTGCACGGATACCATTTTGTACATGATATCTCGTCCTGGGCCAAAGCCCACAACAGATCTGCCTCGCTGCTGGGCTGAGCCAGCTAGGCTAGGCTGTTTTTTTTGTTCTTTTCTTTTTATTCTTCGATAACTTTTAATTTTGAAGTCAAAATTTAACCAAGTAAATTTTGAAGTTCAAATTAATCCCAATTTTTTAAAATATGTCGTACGGAACTATAACATATTTTCCACAATTTTTACTCAAAATAAAATACAAAAAAGCCATAAGCTTATATATTGTCAATTTCGAAATACGGTCAAAACGGGGTACATGACCGTCCATAGATAGGGGGTGAATTTTGTAAAAAAAATTGATGTATCTATGATAAAATATATACTTTTGTACCAAAAAATGATTTTTGCAAAAAATTACAAGCAAACTAAGAGGCACCTATAGTTCAAATTTGGCCCGGTTTCAGCTGAATCGGCTGAAATTTGTATTTTTCAAAAGAGGTGGATGGAAAGATTTTTAGAGGAAGTAATTTGAGTTTTTGTAGATAAATTTTGGTCTGGTAAATCTATAATTTTATTTGGTGCAATTTTGCAACATATTTTTGGTAGATGCTTCCCAAAAAAACCCGTTTTTGACGCTCCAAAAATGGAAAATGGTTTTTTTATTCAACGGAAAATAAAACTTTGTTCGGCAACATTGTTAGTTCTCCAATATGCATCTTTGTGTGGAATATAGGCACATTTAAAGAAACTATGCCATGAATGTGGCCATAACATCCGTCATTTGGCCGAAAGCCATGAATCTCCGTAGATGATAGCTCATTTCGGTGAACACTTTTTCGAGATAACTTCCGTATTCCAAGTTTATTATTTTTGATGGATACTAGGTCACTTATTATGAAACCACGCGAAGGTCTTGCGTCATTTCGAGTTTTTTTGAATTTTCTGGAATTTTCTAACCTGGTTTCGGGAAATGGTCAAAATGGGGGACATGACAGTTCGTACCTAGGGGTTGAATCTTGATGAACTCTTGGTGAATCTATGTTGAAATAGGTACCTGGTTACCTAAAAATTATTTTTGCGAAAATTCACGAGCAAACTACGAGGCACCTGTAGTTCAAATTTTGCCCGGTTTCAACTGAATCGGCTGAAATTTGTCTTTTTCAAAATAGGTAGATGGAAAGATTTTTAGAGGAATTAATTTGAGTTTTTCTAGATAAAATGTGTTCTAGTAAATCAATAATTTTATTTGGTGCAATTTTGCAACATATTTTTGGGAGATGCTTCACAAAAAAACCCGTTTTTGACGCTCCGAAAATGGAAAATGGTTTTTTTATTCAACGGAAAATAAAACTTTCTTCGGCAACATTGTTAGTTGTTCCAATATGCATCTTTGTGTAGAATATAGACACATTTAAAGAAACTATGACATGGATGTGTCCATAACATCCGTCATTTGACCCGAAAGCCATGAATCTTCGTGGATGATAGATAACTTCCGTATTCCAAGTTTATTATTTTTTGTGGATACTAGATCACTTATTATAACAACTCGTGAAGGTCTTGCATCATTTCGTGTTTTTTTGAATTTTCTGGAATTTTCGAAGCCGGTTTCTTAAAACGGTCAAAACGGGGGACGTGACCGTTCCTACCTAGGGGGTATAATCTTGATGAACTCTTGGTGTATCTATGTTGAAATAGGTACTTGGGTACCTAAAAATGATTTTTGCGAAAAATCACGAGAAAACTACGAGGCACCTGTAGTTCAAATTTGGCCCGGTTTCAACTGAATCGGCTGAAATTTGTCTTTTTCAAAAGAGGTGGATGGAAAGATTTTTAGAGGAAGTAATTTGAATTTTTGTAGATAAATTGTGGTCTAGTAAATCTATAAATTTATTTGGTGCAATTTTGCAACATATTTTCGGTAGATGCTTCACAAAAAAACCCGTTTTTGACGCTCCAAAAATGGAAAATGGTTTTTTTATTCAACGGAAAATAAAACTTTCTTCGGAAACATTGTTAGTTGTTCCATTATCCATCTTTGTGTGGAATATAGGCATATTTAAAGAAACTATGCCATGGATGTGGCCATAACATCCGTCATTTGGCCCGAAAGCCATGAATCTTCGTGAATGATAGCTCTTTTTTGTGAACACTTTTTCGAGATAACTTCCGTATTCTAATTTTATTATTTTTGGTGGATACTAGGTTACATATAATGAGATCATGTGAAGGTCTTGCACCATTTCGTGTTTTTTTGAATTTTATGGAATTTTCTAAGCCGGTTTCGGGAAACGGTCAAATCGGGGGGCATGACCGTTCGTACCTAGGTGTTGAATCTTGATGAACTCTTGGTGTATCTATGTTGAAATAGGTATTTGGATACCTAAAAATGATTTTTGCAAAAAATAACGAGCAAACTACGAGGCACCTGTAGTTCAAATTTGGCCCGGTTTCACCTAAATCGGCTGAAATTTGTCTTTTTCAAAAGAGGTAGATGGAAAGATTTTTAGAGGAAGTAATTTGAGTTTCTGTAGATAAAATGTGGTCTATTAACTCTATAATTTTCTATGGTGCAATTTTGCAACATATTTTTGGTAGATGCTTCACAAAAAAACCCGTTTTCGACACTCTGTAAATGGGAAATGGTATTTTTATTCAACGAAAAATAAAATTTTCTTTGGCAACATTGTTCGTTGTTCCAATTTTCATGTTTGTGTGGAATATGGGCACATTTAAAGAAACTATGCCATGGATGTGGCCATAGCATCCGTCATTTGGCCCGAAAGCCATGAATCTTCGTAGATGATAGCTCATTTTTGTGAACACTTTTTCGAGATAACTTCTGTATTCTAAGTTTATTATTTTCGGTGGATACTAGGTTACATATAATGAGACCACGCGAAGGTCTTGCACCATTTCGTGTTTTTTTGAATTTTCTGAAATTTTCTAAGCCGGTTCTGGGAAACGGTCAAAACGAGGGGCATGACCGTTCGTACCTAGATGTTGAATCTTGATTAACTATTGGTGTATCTATGTTGAAATAGGTATTTGGGTACCTAAAAAATGATTTTTGCAAAAAATAAAGAGCAAACTACGAGGCACCTGTAGTTCAAATTTGGTCCGGTTTCAACTGAATCGGCTAAAATTTGTCTTTTTCAAAAGACGTGGATGGAAAGATTTTTAGAGGAAGTAATTTGAGTTTCTATAGATAAAATATGGTCTATTAATTCCATAATTTTATTTGGTGCAATTTTGCAACATATTTTTGGTAGATGCTTCACAAAAAAACCCGTTTTCGACACTCCGGAAATGGGAAATGGTATTTTTATTCAACGAAAAATAAAACTTTCTTCGGAAACATTGTTCGTTGTTCCAATATGCATCTTTGTGTGGAATATGGGCACATTTAAATAAACTATGCCATGGATGTGGCCATAACATCCGTCATTTGGCCCGAAAGGCATGAATCTTCGTAGATGATAGCTCATTTTTGTGAACACTTTTTCGAGATAACTTCCGTATTCCAAGTTTATTATTTTTGGTGGATACTAGGTTACATATAATGAGACCACGCGAAGTTCTTGCACCATTTCGTGTTTTTTTGAATTTTATGGAATTTTCTAAGCCGGTTTCGGGAAACGGTCAAAACGGGGGACATGACCGTTCGTACATAGGGGTTGAATATTGATGAAATACTAGTGGAATGCCCATGCGTTGCCATGGCTCTCTCAAAAAGTGTATACACATGTAAATGGACGTAATATTTCAAAAATAATATGATTCTATTTTTCTTTAAGTATAACCCGATAAAAAATTATAGTTTGACATTATATCCGACAAGCCAACAATTATCTCATATAAATATTTTGCTTCCCACTTCCAGTAATGGATTTCACATAGGAGTACACTCTACTGCGATCTACAAGCTGGTGTGTTTCGCCCATTACTCTCAAGTTGCTCACTCGTGCCCGCATTGTGTGTCAAATTAGCCAATGGAGCAGAGTCAGGTCCTCAAAAACTTCTCTCCCCATCTGTTATTAAAATTACCCGATGGAACAAAGCCCGCTCGATCTGATTGTCCAACTAAAATGTGTCTCAGCGCCACCACCTCTGTGTGTTTATATGGTACCCAAAAATTAAGTAGAAAGATGCTTATCAAAAGATCCTCCAATTTTATACATGACCTAAAATTGGCTATGCTTGAGATCACTACAGTTCACTGTCTATAGCAACCGCTCTTTGAGGTACCATGTGTTTTCAAATTCAACTTCTTTGCGTTACCAAATGCAGCATCTTACGTGAGCATGCGGTTTATCAAAATGAAAAGACAAAAATCTGCTAGACATTTCGTCCAAACTACATCGGTTGTATCATTTATTCATCCAACAGGTTTATATTATCAACCGTTAATTCATCGGGTACATACATTGTCATCAATACTTCTGGCGCAACACTTGCATCCACAGTGCACACACTCTATGGCCCGTTCTTCCCTCAAATTCTTAGGAACTCTATCGACCCAGTGGTTGCAATATTGTAATCTGGAGTTTGGACGCAGTCTAGGCAGCATAAGCGTCTGCAGGCTCGCGGCAACAATCCAATGCAAATTTGAGACATAAGTTAGCAGAGCAAAATAAATTAGGAGTAAAACCAACAGGAAACATGGTGACCCTTTGAGGAACTCATCTATGCAGCATCAAGTAAATTGATGAAGAGAATGATATCAGATTTTCTTTTACAACAAATAAAAAAATGATAGACTTCAACTAAATTGGATTGTGATTTATAGCGACACAAGGATCAAGTTCTCCTAATTAATAAGTCAAAGAGAAATAATCCATTATGATTTTCGTACTTTCATGTATTTTTATAATTGCCTAGTAGTTAAGATAACACACATATTATTCTTGAGACAATGATGTATCCAACAAGTAAACAAATGAAGAAAAATTATATCATATTTTCTGCTAGAGAATGGATGCAGCAATTATATCGGGTTGTAACTTGTGAAGTTTAATAAATCATTTCTTTTAGAATATTTCCGTGCATTCTACTTGAAAAATCTTACAAGTTAACATGGCACACATGGTCATCTACTCAAGGGGAAAAGTCGGGGGTTCGAATCCCTCCTTGCTCAGAGCCTTCCAACCGGGGGGGGGGGGGGCTTACCTTCTTCCACTTGCCAATGAGGTGGTCAGTACGGCCGCGATCGAGGAAGAAGTCCAACTGCTCCCAGGAAATGTCCTCCCTGTTGTAGTAGAGGTCAACCAAGTATTAATCCAAACAATTCAATGAGAAGCCCAACATCAATCATCTTCTAGTCCTAAATTCAATAACACATTCATTGTTCTAGTTCCCGTCGTATCATATGTCACAATATAAATGCATGTCAAAGTCAAACATGAAATGGATTATCAGAGTCAATACACTAATAAGTAGCAAAATTATTATTGCTGGTTCTACATGATCATCGCACTGTACCGAACCCGCTCAGATACTGAACTTGAGGCATAATGGATACACAACCTGATTCTTTCAATGGACAGGAATCTGGTGCTCGGACACGCGCAAGCATATAGTCAATTAAAATCAGTAACACGTACATTTTGAAACTTGAAGGTGTCTTGAGACTTATATTCTATTACTGATTTAATATTTCAAGATGGCCTAAAAAAGTTAAAGTTGTTGAATTTCTTCCACTACTTTAACTATTAGATAAACCCATACTGGTTGCTAGCCCAGGAAATTGCCATTTGTCATTTCATTGATTAAATACATCATGTGAACCTTAAGTACCTCCATGAAAATGGAATTTGACACATCATAGTGATCAACGGATAACTAATACAATGCAGACCATGGATTATAGTTTCCATTACCTATGGTGAAGGGCACTAACCAAGGTTTTGGTTCCTGGTAGAAAATAATTCCCGAGGGGGGTCGGGATTTCCGGTTACCGCGGTTACCGGAAAATCCCGACCGGTTACCGGACAAATTTGAGAACCAAAATTTGAAAACTCAAACAAATTTATTCCCAATTTAATCATTTACCGAGAGTTTTTGTTAAAATTTAAAATTTTCAAAAAATTTGGGATTTTTTGACCGGTATGAGCTTTTCCCGGGGGTGGTCGGGATCTCCGGTTACCGGGCGGTTACCGGATTTTCGGACCGGTAACCAAAACCATGGCACTAACACATACATGAGAAGCCCATTAATGTAATTTCAGAGGTAGTGCATTAATGTAATTTTACTACTTGTTGTCTGGGTATCAGTAAGTCAAACCGAAGGCAGAATCCAACTGGAGCACCTGTAAACACATATTCAGATTTGAACCTGCCAATGAATAATACATTTCCTCCACGTGTATTTATATCTCCAATTAACGACTTCACTACTCAGTAACAAAGCCTTAGTAGTAATGATCTTTCTCTGAGTAAAACTGCCCATTAAGCTTTGAAATGTCAACATTCAAGAAATTCTCCATTTTGTGTGTCAATATACATAAGAAACTTGCACCATTATACATCTTAAGTAGGCCATCAATCATCAGATTATATTAGGGAGCCCAGAATTTAGCAAAGAGAGAAGTTATGTACAGTCAGAGGCCTAGTGAATACACGAATACCTGTTACCTCCTGAACCAGAAAGGAAGTGGATCCAAGCACCAGGTTGCGGACGCCGGGACTCTGTCGTATACCTCGCGAGCGCCTCTGCGATGCTATCCCCCTTCAGATGCAAACCTAGGAATAGTACTTCTAGTTAATGTGAGAACACAAAGAAACTTCAAATAACTGCAGATCACTCCTGGATTTTTTCCTTGTTGAAGAAAACCTCTCAACAAGAAATGAACAAATAATGAATGATAACAGATGATCACACCCAGATTTTTCCTTGTTTCCATTAGCCTTTTCTTCTAGTTAAAACA
This sequence comes from Alopecurus myosuroides, assembly GCA_028641055.1. Lineage (NCBI taxonomy): Eukaryota > Viridiplantae > Streptophyta > Magnoliopsida > Poales > Poaceae > Alopecurus > Alopecurus myosuroides. The sequence continues at coordinate 735,668,638 of CM054057.1, read as the reverse complement.
TGATTTAAAGGAACTCCCTTTCCTGAATAAACAAAAGTGTGGCAGGCTTTCAACTACAAGGGTTTCATGTTCTTGATCTAAAGGATAACACATGGAAAGTAAATCGTGACGCACACCAAACTTTTTGACAATGCATTGCGCAGAAAGGATCTTTATCAGCCACTTTAGTTAGAATGGCCAATGTGCATTGTGCCAAAAAGTACTGGGAATAATAGATGCTCTAAACATTTTGCGAGAAAAAAGTAAACCACGGTCATCAGGTTGGAAGCAAACCAGAGTGTCCAAGCAGTTCACTTGAACTAACTAATTTAACAACTAATCTTTCAGGAACTCACCCTGCTCAACCTGCCACTCAGGCTTGACGGCGTGGGCGGTCTGGAGGATCACGCCCGGCAGCACAGCGAGATGAGAACAAGGATGTGAGGCAAGAAGGATGGGGTCATACCTTTTTTATTGTACCAATTGCAAGATGCGACCTCGTTGGCGATCCCCGTGATCTCCCCTTACCGGAAGTTGCAGTTCGAGTGGTTTGAGATCACGCGCGAAGGGGATGGGGGATCGGCGAGGCGGCTTACGACGCTGCGGCCGGTGCTGGCGATGCTGCGCTATGGAGCCGGGGCAGACGGAAAGATCGTCGGAGATAGGGGTCGGCAAGGAGAGTCAGCGGACTGGGAGTCGTGGTTGGGAATTGGATCTGGCTATTTTTTTCTCCTTGCATGTTGTGGGTCTGCGAACGGTTCGTCTTTTTTTTTTGTGCGAGACTACTTTTCCGTGCGGGGCTTGGCGTGCTGGGGCGTACGACGTACTGCAATCACGGACCCCACCTACAGCACTTTAATAGTAAAGATTGGTGTATCTATGTTGAAATAGGTACTTGGGCACCTAAAAATTATTTTGTCAAAAAATAAAGAGAAAAACTTGAAGCGTCTAGTTTTATTTTTTTTAGTTTATTTGTGAGACCACCACCACAATTATCTTTATGAGAATCAGCTACTAGAATAATGGGTTGAATTAAGTTGGATGTTGTTATATTTATTGGGAAAGGGATGCTTTATTTGATTATAAAAGCTACTTATAGTTGCATGATTTATATGTTGTTTTAGGTGTAGAAATTTGCAATAGTGTTGTCATGAGCTATCTCTTATTCATGTTTTTTATGTTAATTGTTAGTTTACTTAGTTTGTCATGAAATGAGTAGTTCTATGGACACTAATGCATGCATAGTAGCTGGTCAACTATCTCCCTCTTGCTAGCCAAAAAAGTAAAAATTCCAACAAGTATAAACTTGTTTCCAACACCCTTTAGCCAAGTATTTCCAGTGAGTCCACCATATCTACCTATTAGCTTCAGAGCTATTCCGAGTATGTTCACCATGTTATAGTGTTATTTATGTTCTAAATTAAGATATTCACTTTATTAATTGTCATGAGCTGAATTTGGGATAGGACTCTCACGAACTTTTTAATGCACACCTTTACTTTTCATTGCACTTAATAAACATGACCCAATAACGGGAGCTAAAAGTTTTGCATTTGACAAGTGTTTGGTTGGGAGTTAGCTATAAACGTGTATCACTGGAAAGCTTTCAACATTGCACAAAAATTTACATTTGGTTGATATCATGTACTTTTGTTTTTGGACTCCTGCCATGCCGAAATGAAATAGAGGAATAGTAAGTTTTGATGAGTAAGTATATTTATGACTAGAGAAACGCATTAGGCCGCTAACCCAATCCATGCTTGATCATGGTGGAAATTTACTTACAGCTAGAGTGGACTCTACAAACACATCCTACAATAAAATAAGAAGCTATGCATATAGTGAATGAAATAAAAAAGGATGATGAGTCTACTCCGTTTGTTCATCTTGTCATTGTGACATGGGCTGGTTTCCATGTCATGGGGCAAGAGGTACCTCTTTGCGGTTCTCTATCATGTTTTACCTCTACTCAATTTTCTCCAAAGTGTCCACCATATTTTCTATTTTCCATTATGCTATTCTTTGACCAATATAGGATTTTATTTTTCATTTTGTGTATGCATTTGGTCCATAGTGCTTTTATTTCATTATACACTTTGTGAACTTTCATGATGCATCTTTGCTTGCATATTTGATATTTCTTATAACATGAATTGTATGTTGCTACTCATCTACATTATGAATCATTTGATTATATGTAGCATGAATAATCTTCTTTTATATTCCATGATTGTTTTAAAATGCAAGGTCCATGTTAGTTTTATCACCTTCATACTCGAGGACGAGTATGGGTTAAGCTTGGGGATGTTGATGCATGTAAAATGCATACATGAACTTTGCATGTTATTACTTGTTTTTCCTACATATTAGCAACTTATATTCATGTTTCATAATGGTTTGGGGGATTTTATGAACAATCCCCCTTCTTTTGGTTCTAACCCTCTTTTTCTAGAAAACGTACTTTTTAGTGTTCCAGACTTTCCGTGAGCTTCGGGACTCCAAAAAGGGCAAGGCCAAAGAGCACGGTTCACAATTTTCGAGACGAATACCATGGGCTAAAGTAGAGGGCCAAAAGGACAACCAGGTGGAAAAGAGGACCCTCCACGCGGCCAGATTCCTTGGCCGTGTGTGGGGCCGCTTTTTGCCCCCGTGGCTCCGATGCCGTCGATCTTTCTTCTCCCGAGTGTCTCGTGACCTAAAAACGACTATATAAAGGGTCCCCTGGCCTTTTCGAGAAGGAGGCGGCGCCGAGAGACGAAACCACGAAACAGAGAGACAGAAGGCTGCCGCCGGAGAAGATCGGAGGGGGGAAACGCCGCCGGGATCACCCCTGGAGGGCTCCACCCCCCTCCGGCGTGTTCATCATCAACATCTACAGCAAGATCAGCTCCATCTCTCCACTGTAATCTCTTGGCAAACATGATGTATGATTCAATACTATATTCCCTTGATGTATTGTGTTTCCTCGTCTATGTTTGAGTAGTGAATTGTTCTTGGCAATGGTGAAATAGTTCGTTGATTGGTTGCATACAAGTTTGTTATCTTCTATGATTGTCTTTATGTACAATATATGAGTGCACGCATATGTTGGGGAATGCATGTAAGGTGATCACCGGTAGGCATAATGGAGTGGTGGTGACTTGGGAGTGACAGTAACTGAGACCGAGCCACAAAGTTAAGTTATTGGGGGATATATATAGGGGACCTTAGAACGTAAGGCTATGGTGGGACTTTATGTCTTAATCAATCTTGTGCAGTCATTTACTTGGCCACATGATCCATCATAAGGGGTTGTAGATCATTTACTTGACTATACCTAATCATGGCTCCTTCCTAGAAGAAACAACTAAGACTAAAACATGTGCTTCACTAATTGTGACAACCACACGAACGAAACACCTATTGCTAGAACACTTGCTCCCTTGAGATCCTTGAGATATTTGCTGCTTGCTACTTGTGAAACTTGCTTAGAAACTTGCTTTAGAAACTTGCTCTAGGATTACTTGCATTTTAAACTTGCTTCACTAGTTACCAGACAAACCACACTCCACGTCACTTGCTTTTAATTAGTTAGTTCCTTTTAGCCAAACTTATTGCTTTGCATAAACAACCATATAAGAGGGTTATATGGCTTTAGAGAATCGATAGCTTACCTTCAGCTCCTCGTGGGTTCGACACTCAAATACTTATCGAAAGGTACTACAATTGATCTCCTGCACTTGGGAGTCATCAGCTATCCACAGCTCCCAGGAGAAGGACATCAGGGATTCCACCCGCCACAACCCCTACCTCCACCAGGGCATCAAAACGTGGTGTTGGCCGCGCTTCCAGCGCCACCCGCCACAAACCAGGGAGGCAACGGGTACCCGAACCCAGCAGGACTCCTCGGAATGATACAGAAAGTCTGCCCCTCCCGCAGGGTCCAAAAAACAAACACACGCCAAGTGGCCATGGTAGTACAAGATCCACCGTCCAAACCTGAATACTTGAAAATGGCGGACAAGTCGATAACTTTCTCCAAAGATGACCATCCCCCTCGGGTATATCGACCAGGACATGCCGCACTCGTCATTCAAGCACAGATAGGCAACTACGAACTCGCGCGAGTGTTCATGGACGGCGGCAGCGGGATCAACATCATTTATGATGGAGGGATGATAACCCGGTAGGCCAACACCAAGGTGTAACCCGGCCCAATGGACGCTGCGCAAGATCCGGCTAACGATAAGGGAGCTTCTAGAAGGCCCAAGTTCATAGGCCTAGTAACCCGGATTGTGGGTTACGAGAAGGAAAGCTAGGGTTTGTATGCAGTGTCCGGGTAGGATTCAGAGTGCGCCTTGGAAGGCAAGCCGGGGGTCCAGGTGCTTTATAAACCGGCCCCTAGGACTAGTTAAGAGAGATCCAAGAGTTCTAGCAATATCGCTTGATAGCGAGCATCCAGTGTAACACGAGAGTTGAGTTAATATATCGAGATCGGAGACTCGGTGACTTGATTGCCGGCTACCAGATCGAGTTCCATCATGTTTTCCTCTGAGCTAAACCCTCTCCCAAACGCCTGTGTCGTCTTGCCCCAAGATCAGTTACCCCCGGTAACGTCTGCCGTGATTATCCCACGACAGTTGGCGCCCACCGTGGGGCCTGCGTCCAAAGGTGTTTACATCACGGGAGAAGCTCGGAAGAACATGGAGAATCTAGTCATCGGCGAGATCTACATCGACCCCGAAGGAGAGAAGATGGTGGACGATTCCGGCTGGGGACCAGAGTCGGACCACCTCGAATCCGGATCTATTGTGACAATCGGCCAGATCAGCATCTTCATCGGCATGGTACGTACATCTGGTTTAAAAGGACAATATCATGTGCATACTACAGGAACTTCCAATAGGGACAAAAAGATACTGAAGCAAGCGGTAAACTCGGTCTCCTCGGCCATTCCAAGATTCCTGAGGTGGTCAGAACAAGATGTAACATGGAGCAGAAGAGATCACCCGGAAAGAATAGAACACCCGGGAGTCTTAGCATTGGTAGTCGCACCACAGGTCAATGGCTACGAGTTGAAGAAGGTCCTGATGGATGGCGGAAGCAGCATCAATATTATGTATTGGGAAACCTTTTTGCGCTTGGACCTCAAGGAGTCTCGGCTACAGAAAAGCTCAACAATTTTCCATGGGATAGTGCCGGGTCACTCAGCATGCCCCGAGGGAAAAATCGCATTGGAGGTAGCTTTCGGAGAATCGAAGGATAATTATCGAGTCGAGTGGCTCACTTTCGAGGTGGTCAAATTGCGCAGTCCTTATCACGCGCTGTTCGGAAGGCCGGCTTATGCTAAATTCATGGCCAGGCCGTGTTATGTATATTTACAGCTAAAAATCCCGGGTCCTAAACAAACCATCACCATGCATGGAAGCCGGGATATAGCAGCTGAGTGCGATGAAGGAGATTCGGTAATGGCCGAGCAGGCTTGCAGAAAAGAGGAACTCAAGTATTATCGGTCTCAAGTAGACCCGGATGACAGAACAGCATTGAAAAGGCCGAATACTGAAGATGAGAGAGCAAAATTCAAGGCAGCGCAGGATACCAAGATGATAGCTTTTGTTCAAGGTGATCCCTCTAAGCAATTTACTATAGTGTCTAACTTGGATAGCGAGCAGGAGAAAGCACTTGTGGAGTTTATTCCTTCTAATGCGGACGTATTCGCCTGGACGCCTAGCGATATGCCGGGTATCCCAACGGAATTGGCAGAACACAGTTTGCACGTAGACCCTAAGTCCAGGCCTGTGAAACAGGGTCTGCGGAAGATGAATGAGGAAAGAAGGAAAGCTATAGGAGAAGAAATCGCGCGGCTGCTGACAGCCGGCTTCATTATGGAAGTATTTCACCCGGATTGGTTAGCAAATCCGGTTCTCGTGGTGAAAAAGACCAATGAGTGGAGGATGTGGATCGATTTTACGAGTCTCAACAAGCATTGCCCAAAGGATCCGTTTGCACTACCAAGGATAGATCAGATCATAGACGCAGTAGCTGGAAGTGACCTATTATGTTTTCTGGACGCATATTCCGGGTATCATCAGATTAAGCTCAAGAGGGAGGATTGGGAGAAAACATCATTTATAACCCCTTTTGGGGCCTTTTGTTACAAAACTATGACGTTTGGATTGAAGAATGCTGGCGCAACTTATCAACGGTGTATACAGAAGTGCTTTGAGGACCAAATTGGACGCAATGTCCATGCTTATGTGGATGATGTGGTTATCAAGACCAGGAAGGCAGAGACATTTATCGACGATCTAAAGGAGACGTTCAAGAACTTGAGGAGGTATCAGATCAAGCTTAACCCAACGAAGTGCGTATTTCGAGTTCCAGCTGGGAAGTTACTCAGCTTTATCGTTTCCGAGAGAGGAATTGAGGCCAACCCAGATAAAATAAAAGCTATCTAGAATCTGAAAAAGCCGGAAAACTTGAAGCATGTTCAAAAGCTCACGGGCTGCGTAGCAGCCTTGAGCCGATTTATATCCAGACTCGGAGAAAAAGCAATACCCTTGTACCGGCTCTTGAGGAAATCCGATAAATTCGTGTGGGATCAAGAGGCGGATGAGGCGTTCGAGGCACTAAAGCAGCAGTTGTCTGAAGCACCAGTCCTAGCGGCCCCGGGTCCTAAAGAGCACATGTTGCTATATGTAGCAGCGGGCCCCCGAGCCGTTAGTGCAGTAGTTGTTGTGGAGCGTAAAGAGGATGGAAAAGGTTACCCGGTCCAGAGACCGGTTTATTACGTCAGCGAGGTATTATCAGAGGCAAAGCAGCGCTATCAGCACTGGCAAAAGCTGGTTTTCGGGGTCTTTATGGCCAGCCGGAAACTGAAGCCGTATTTTCAGGAACACCCCATAACAGTGGTAAGTTCGATACCAATGTCGGATATCATCAGAAACTCGGATGCAACAGGAAGAATAGCCAAGTGGGCAATAGAGATGGGGGATTATCACATCAACTACGAGCCCAGGTCAGCAATCAAATCTCAGGCTTTGGTCGATTTCGTTAATGACTGGACACACACAGGCATGACCACCATGGTTCCCAACTCCGACTCTTGGATTATGCACTTCGATGGATCCAAGCAATACGAGGGATCAGGAGCTGGAGTGGTGCTAACATCACCCAAAGGAGACAAACTGAGTTACGTGCTACAGATTCATTTTGATTGTTCCAACAACGTGGCCGAGTATGAGGCCCTATTGCACGCTTAAAGGTAGCCAAGGAGATGAACATTAAGAGGATACGATGCTTTGGAGATTCGACCTTGTAGTACAGCAGTATCAGGAACTTGGGATAGAAAGGACGCAACTATGGCAGCATACCGCAGAGAGGTTGATAGGGTCGCAGGATGTTTCTCCGGATATGAGGTGGAACACATAGACAGAAGAAAGAATGATGCAGCAGACGCCCTCGCTAGACTCGGCTCGCGCAGAGAGCCGGTTCCACCTAACGTCTTCCTGGATGAATTATGGCGACCATCAGTTAAAACCGAGTCTGAGGAAGAACTGGCAAATCAAGACCTAGATTTGAAGCTTGTGGCCATAGTACGCGCTGTTCCCGAGTGGACAGAACCGTTTTTGGCCTACCTATCACGAGGCGAGTTACCACAGCAGGAGGTGTTAGCAAGGCAAATTTTGAGGCGAGCAAAGGGATATTCTATCATCAATGGGGAGTTATACAAGAGAAGTGCAGCAGGAGTCTTTTTGCGCTGTGTAGCACCAGAAGAAGGCCGACAGATTCTTAAGGTAATCCATGAAGGTGATTGTGGGCATCATGCATCCACAAGATCCCTTGTGGCCAAAGCTTATCGACACGGATTTTTCTGGCTCACGGCTCTAGCAGACGCGGAGCACTTAGTGGCAAGGTGTGACGGATGTCAAAGGTACGCTCGCCAAACCCACGTGCCGGCTATGGAATTACGGACTATTCCGTTAACTTGGCCGTTTGCTGTTTGGGGTATGGACATGGTTGGTCCCTTTCACATGTCACCTTGCAAGAAGACACATCTTTTGGTGGCTATCGATAAGTTTACCAAGTGGGTTGAGGTTATGCCAGTCACCAATTGTGATGCAGTTAGAGCAGTCAAGTTCCTGAAAAGAATTATCTATCGGTTCGGGTATCCCCACAGTATAATTACCGACAATGGAACCAACATGTCCCTTGGCGCAATGGAGAAGTTTTGTGGTAACAATGGAATCCGGCTTGACGTAGCATCAGTGGCTCATCCGCAGGCCAATGGACAAGTGGAGAGGGCAAACCAAGAATTACTTCATGGACTAAAACCACGACTGTGAGTCCCTTGCATTAGGGCTGCGGGTGCATGGGTCGAAGAACTACCTTCCGTGGTCTGGGGTATCAACACTACACCTAACAGATCTACTCAGATGACACCATTATTCATGGTTTATGGTGTGGAAGCAGTGCTGCCGAGTGATATTATTCATGATTCACCTTGAGTATCAGCTTACGTCGAGGTAGAGAACGAGAAGACCCGGCAGGATGCTGTAGATATGTTACAAGAACAAAGGGAACAAGCCCTGGAAAGATCAGCCATATATCAGCAAGATTTACGGAGGTATCATAGCCGGCGCGTGAAAACCCGGGTATTCCAGGAAGGAGACTTGGTTCTGCGCCTGGCACAATCAAACGAAGGAAAACACAAGTTATCACCACCATGGGAAGGGTCGTTTATCATAAGACGGAATCTGCACAACGGATCGTATTACCTGATAGATGCAAGGGAAGAGTCGGCTACAGTTAATGACACCGCCCATACCACTTCGTCTATGCAGGAAAGAGACAGACCATGGAACGTGGCTCAGCTACGTCCCTACTATACTTATTATAGACTATATTGGCAAGTGGAGTTGCACGATGTAACAGGCGGCAGGTTTCAGACGCACTCTTTTCCTATCCAGGGCACCCTTGGGGACTGGGTGGGTTTTTAATGAGGCGGCTTGCTGACCTAACTTTCGCATATCAAGTAAAGAGGTGGTTGTTCTTACGTTCTTCACTCTCCATATGTTGCGTATATATAGGTCTTGGGGGCTGATTGCTTGAATAGCACAGTTACAAACTCAATGACCCGGCCTTGATGCCTATGAGTTATAAGGGCCGATTGTTCGCAAACGAGCATGGCTGCAATCTTATAACCGGACAAAGTAGCCAACTTTTCTTGACTTTTCTTACTTAAGCTCGATGTGACTCGCACTAAAGTGGCATGATTTGCTCGCTTACGATTACAATCAGTCATGAAGCCCAATGGGACTTGCCTGACCCTGTTTTCGTATAGATGTAACAACATGATATCCACGCGAAAGCCGGCTTATACAAGATTGTCAAAAGGGTCATCTAAACCACAAGTTATGCAGAGTACAGGGCTAATAGCCGGAAACTCAATGTTTATCAAGCATAACTTCAATACCTATGTGAAACGGCTCTGGGTGTGGGCTTAACAGCAAACAACTTGTTCTATTGAAAAGACTACACATTCCAGACTCGGCATTTTTGGTCTAAAGGGCTGGGGATTTCGAAAAAGGAAAAGTTGTTCAGTTGCTAAATGCTCAAAAAACCCAAACATCCGAGTCTTGGGGTCTTGGGGACTTAGAGAAAAGTCCGCTTGTCAAAATCCATGAAACTCGGAAACCGAGTCTCACATAAGGAACCATAAAGAAAGTCGGATATCAAGAATGAGTAGGCTCAAAGATGGATAAATAGAAAATCATCCCAACATTCAGAAGAGGCACAAAGCGTATCAAGAACTTAAAGTGCATTAAAATTTTGGTACAAGCATCAATGGTTCACAGGCGCATCATCAAGAAATAATTGTTTAAACGGCCTATTGACCGACTGACGCATATGGCACAGCATCAGGTCACAAGTATCACTCGGTATTCTGGGCTGCGGCATCCATCTTCTCCTTACCCTTGTTGTTACTATTGGTGGCAGCAGCACCCGGATCAGCAACATTGCCGGCTCGCGCAGGAGGAGGGACGACTGGTGTGGAAGTAGCAGGCGCAGAGTCGGCTTCAGCCTTCTTTTTTGCAGCTTCCTCCCTCAACTTGGCGGCTTCCTCCTTCCATCGGGCTAGCATATCATATGGCTTGGGAAGATCCGACTTAATCGCTTCACCATCAGCACCATAGGAAGGGACAATGGAGTTGAGCTCCAAGCTGTCAGCAATCACGCTTGCCGAGTAACGGACTTCTTTTTGGATGGCCTTGAAATCCTTCGGGGAAAATTTGGACCCATCTCGGTTGAATTCTGGAAATCCGACCATCAGCTTGGCCAGCTCTAGCTTAGGAAAGTAAGCTTTAGCCAGGGCTAGCCCCCGGGTTACCCCAACCCGGCAAGACGAACGCTTCCAATGCCAAATCCACTCGGGAATGGTAGAGCAAGCGTCCAGCATCCTCTTCAGGGTGACGTGCCCAACACCCGGCCAACGTAGTTCTTCAAGGATCCATTTGGTTCCGGCACATAGTTGTCGGATAACGCTCTTGATGGTCTTCAGCCTGGCAATATCATCTTCTTCCGGCATTACTTCATCCGGACCTGCAGAAAGAAATGAAAACACGAGTAAGGAAACCCGGCTATGTATCAGACGGATGACCCGGATTATGAATATTATGCTAAGAGGCATACCAATCAAAGCGCGATACATATCAACAATCTGGACAGAAAGGTTCACTAGATTATCTTCGGCTGCATGAGCCCTCCTTCTATACTTTCTTGTAACATCCCAAGTATGAAAAATAGCCATTAGAATGTTTGCTCTCTGTTATTTTATGTTTTGCATCATGGCATCATGTTCATTGCATTTGTTTTTCTTGTTTTCCATTTGTTTTCCTCTGTTTTCATTTGTTTTCCAATTGTTTTCCTTTTGTTTTCCTTTGTTTTCTATTTGAATTTCAAACCAAATTTGAAACCTTTTGTTTCATACTTGTGATGTTACAATTTTCCAAAAGGATATTTCAAATCAAAACAACCAATTGTTTCCATTAAAGTGTGATTTCAAAACTGTTGTTTTGTTTCTATAAAAATGCATCCAATAACCAAACCCTTTTCAAGTTCAATTACTTTCCAAAACAGCAACTCTGTTGAAAATTATGAAAATTGCAAAACAAATCAATCAATTGTTTCCATCAAACCATAAGGTTCAAACCATTAAAATTATGGCTTTTTATAATTCAATTGATCCAAATGTTATTTCAAATTCAAATCAAATCAATCCCACTTGGCACATTTCAAATATGGGTTTAAAAAATTAAAATCTTGTAAACAAATTAAATTCAATAATTTTCATAATTGCTTGAGCTTATTAAATAAAATTTGTTTATTTCCCAAAATTCCAAACCAAACCCTATTTGTAAATTCAACTAACAAGTTAACATTAAATTTAACATATCAATTTTTTTGGAAATGTTGGTGACATTGCTTTCATTTACTGTTTGCAAATTAATAGAAACCTTTCATAAAAATATACAACCCTATTTCTATCTCTCTCTCCCTCTCTTTCATCCTTTACAAAAAAAAGTAGAGAAAAGGAAAAAAATCAAAGGAAAAGGAAAGAGGCAGCCAGCCCATCTTTTTTCCCTCAGCCCACCCTAGCCAGCCCACCACTTTTGGCCCGATACCCCTTCGTCGATTGTCATCTTCCTCCCTGTGATGTTACCCTCTGTACGAACAGCAGCACCACCGCTTGATCAACCTCTCCCCCTCCCGATGTGCGCCGTACCAGCTCAACCCCCCCATAAAACATCCACCATACCCCCTCCTGCAACCCTACCCACTCCCATCTTCCTGCCGCGCCGCCAATTTCTCCTCCTCCCACCTTCTGAATTTTTCCTCTGCACTGTACCTCCATGAACGAGAACTCGATCACCTGGAGTTGGCGACGGGGTGGCTACGAAGGGCTGCTGGCGTAGGGAATTGAACCGTGGTGGCTCCCTCCACTGCACCGTTTCCTCGTGGGGTACCGGGAGAGCCCAGGGAATCCGCGCCATCGAGCTCGCCGTCGGCCTCCCTAGCCCCTGCGTCGCCATCACCGCTCCTCCTTCCACGACGCCATCCGCGGTGAGCCATCTCCTTCCGTCCTCCTCCCTTCCCCGCAGCCAGCACCGCACCCCCACACGTCCTGCACCACTGTGGCAATCACGCGCACGGTGGCGCCTCCCGTCGTGGCCATGCCGTCGCTCTGTCGCCGTGTAAACCTGTCGTCTGCACCTCGTTCAGTTAAAACATTCAGTTAGCCGTGGTTGATATTACTTCTTCGGTCAGTCACGGGTATTTTCAGAAACAGCGATTCAGCGCACTGGCAACGAGCCTTCCGCGCGCACGCATCGATCGCGGGATCGATCCCCGCTCGGGCAAAATCGCCCACCCTTTTTACTCCGCAGCGGCACCCCGGCCCCACCTGCCATACACCGCGGTGCCCTGTCACCTTCCAACCGCGCCCCGTGTGCGCCAGCGTGGCCTGGGCCCGCTTGGCAGCGGCCCAGGGTCACTGTGGCTCGGTGCACCTCTGTTTTTTTGGCGCTGCTTCACAGAGAGGCCCCTGTCCCCCTGTTTTCTTTCACATTCCAGCCCCTGTTTTTTTACAGAAATAACCCTAAAATTCAAATGGCTATAATTTCTAATTCATAAATCCAAATAATACAAACTTTAAATGTATTCCACTCCAAATTCCCTGTACTTTCTAAATATGTGTGTTGTTTACTGCTTTGAACATTCCAAATATTTTTAAAACTTCAAATTCAAATAACTCTTTTTGAATTTGGTTAAATCCATAACAAATTCAAATATATTCCAAATGGCCCATATAAAATATGTTTTCTGCCCCAAATTTAATACTCCATCTGATTACATCATTTGTTTTCTGTTTTGCACATTTCAAATTGTTTCAAATTTCAAATTCAAACAATTCATTTAAAATTTGATTAATTGCATAACTATTTCAAACTTAATTCAAATCACACAAATAAAATATGTTTTCCATGCTATTTTAAACCACCTTTTCAAATATAAATTTTGTTTCTTGATTTGAATAATTAAAATTGCTTGAATAATTTAAACCTTGTTTAAATCATTTAAATCTGCTAAATTCATAACTTGCTCAAATTAAATTATTTTTGAACTTATAAAATATGTTTTCAAACCAGAAAAACTTAACCTTTTCAAATATGAATTTGAATTTATGTTTTGAACAAATAAAATCCAAATAATATTCAAACTTGAATTAAATTCAATTAAAACTTGTTTAAACTTGTTTAATTCATAATTAAATCATTGTAACTCCTTTTTCAATAATTGAAACATGTAATCCACCTAAAATTTTGTGTTCTAATCAAATATGAACTTTGTTATCTATTTTGAACAATTAAAATTGGTGAAAACAACAAATGCTTATGAGACACCTTTAAGGAACCAAAACTTCCTAACCTAATGAATGAATTTCCAAACTTGGTAAACCTTATTTCCAATTGGTTCTATTGCTGTTATTTTGTTGTTTTTTGTTGTTTTCATCATCCATGCATCATGCTAATTCACTTCCACATGATGATTAGTTGTAGAACAATTAATTCAACCATAATTCATGGGCTTTTCATATGCAATCCAAATTGCATGAGGGTCCATTTAATCATGTTGTTACCATGTCAACTAGTTTATTTTGTTGCATCAATTAAATGGTCATGCATCATCCCATGTTTGTGCACTATGCCATGTTATTGATTGTTTATCTTTCTGCATTGTTTGTTTGCTTCTTCTCGGATACACGACGACGTTGAGACAGACGATACTTACGACACCCCTTCTAAGGATCTAGCTCAGTACCAGGCTGCTGAGTTTGCAGGCAAGTATTCACTCACATGAACCACTGTGTTCCTCTCAACCTTGGTTACCGATACTTTCCGTTGTCTATTCTGCTAGCCCTAGTAATAGTTGTTTCTGTTACGAACCTATCACATGAATCCCTTAACCCTGATATTGCCTCACCTCCATACCTATAACCATTGCTTGTTGCCCGTGTCTCACTAGCATGCTTAGGGTTGTTTTGCTCGAGTCTGTTACCCGTTACTTTCTGTTGCTATTTCTATTACGTTCTGGGGGCTCGATGTTTAATCAGTCAATCATGCTACTGTTGTTATTAATAATAATTTGATGATAAGGCACCGGCAGGAGGCCCTGCGTGGTTTTGAGGGGCTAGTGTCGACCCTAATTAGGAAAAGGGTCTTGTCTACTGATCCATGATGAGCGCACTACCCGCATGTGGGAAGCGAGTATGGGCGCCCCCCTCAATTTGATTCGATTCGCATCTCGTCCAAATCGCCTCATTTAGTTCGGGTGTTCCATTTGCCGCATGCATGTTTTTGCGAGCCCAGGCCAGGGTGGAAACTTTTGTAGTCGGCATTTAGGGAGACACGTTCTTAGAGTGCTATGAGGGTCCCCTTTTCTTCGGGGGCTCGATTAGCCGTGCGCTCACTGCACGGGGTTCTTTGGGCTTGATGCGAAGAAAAGTTGAGTTGTGTTGAGTGCCCCGCTTGGTGGAAGGGCCTTTCCATCTGGCGGGTTATTCATGCGTGTACGGCCAAATTGGTGCACCCCTGCAGGGATAAATCTTCTCGAGAAGCCGTGTTTTCCACGGTTATGGACTACTTGGTGAAAATACTGGCTAACAAGTACTCAGGACAACTTAAACCTAATGATTAACAACCTTACACCCAATGATTAACAACTTGACTAGTAATAGGCTTATTGACACAACAATCTGAACCAACATTAATCCAACTGTGTGAGTTATCCTCGGATTGCTTCTTTGGATAAGGGGCGAGATCCAGGATGGGTTTGTTTGGAGTTAGCTATAGTTGGTTACGACACACAATCTTATCTCCTTTCTGTTAGCCGGAAGTGGTAGTAACTCTGTAGTTGTTTAGAGCAGCCAGTTGCAGCATCCTTTTTATCCCCTTCCTTCCATTGAACCCAAAGCATATGTGCTTGTTGTTGACGGGTTACACTTTGGTGAATTGTGAGTCTTGCTTGCCAGTACGTTTATGTACTGACCCCTTTTGGGCTGTGGTTTCCGCAGACTACGTTTCCGAGGATCCCCATGGTGGCTACTACGTGGAGTATGAAGAGACTGCTGACGAGTAGATAGTGGACCCGGACAGGATCCGAGACTTCGTGGATGGGCTCCGTCTGTTCGTTTCCGGCCTCTTAGGCCTATTTGGTTCTTGTCTGTACTCAGACATGTTGAATGCTTCCGCTGTGATGTAATGATGATATGTTGGGACATGTGTCCTCTGGATGATTGTATTTGCTATCTCTGCTCTAATGAGAGCTATTTGCACTTATTTCCATCTTTTGTGTCCTAGAGATATGTTGTGCTATCATTTTGTTCAACGCCGTTGACGTACCATGTGTGTATGGTTTGAAGTACGTCAATGGAAGTATCCTGATTTCTATGGGATGGTTTACGTAGACGATGAACAGTAGAGTTTGGTTGTCACACATACGTGTGTTGGCCTACTCGTAAGAGATGCGGGTGCAGGTAAGCCCCGTAATCCAATCATCTGCTGTTGAACGGAACTGCGAGTATCCCCTAGAAGTCCGGGTGCGACATTTCTCATGATCTTCCCACTCCTCCTGGCCTCAGCCTCGGCCTCCTCACGCAGAGCCACCTCCTTTTCAATGCGCTTGGTGGCCTTAGCCAATTTTTTCTCAGACTGGGTCACGAAGTCCTGAGTGGAGATACAGGGATAAATTAGTCGGAAATACTGTGAAGTTCCAGGCAAATTATCAAGAAATTCACCCGGAACTTGGGGACTAGATAAGGATACAAGCAATGTTATT
This sequence comes from Alopecurus myosuroides, assembly GCA_028641055.1. NCBI lineage: Eukaryota > Viridiplantae > Streptophyta > Magnoliopsida > Poales > Poaceae > Alopecurus > Alopecurus myosuroides. Next base: position 735,652,783 of record CM054057.1, on the reverse strand, counting down.
CGGATTTACCTCGTGTTTTGCTATCAAAGCTTCCAGGATATTCTCTTCATTAGCCCTTAAGGTGTGAAGGGCACTAAGCATCTGGGGGAATGTCATGTTTTCAGGGTTGGCGCCAGAGAAGCCGGCAGCTTGATCCTCTAGATGAAGAGTTTTTCCTGACTTTGGGGTCGAGACCCGGACCGTCTGGTTCTCCGGGTTTGGGGAATGTCGCACCCAAGGTTTCTAGAGGATACTCCTCGCACGAACTGGAAGTCAGGTGCTTGGATTATGGGGCATAACTGCTCCCACGTCCCAGCTTCCTGGTAGGCCTGCGCTTATGCGCGACAACACAAGCCCTGCTTCCACCGTCGAGGTAAACTATCCGCTAGGAACCTAAGGCACTACTGTCGACGTACTTCATATTCAAACACGCACTGTACGTCAACAGCTTTGAACGAAATGATAACACAAACTGTCTCTAAGACACAAAAGAATGAAATAAGTGCAACTGGCCTTCACTAAGGCAGAAAATATCGAATACAGTCATCCAGAGGACACATGTCCCAACATATCATCCATTACAACAGCGGAAGCAATCAAAGGGTCTGAGTACAGACAAATCCATGGCTTAAGAAGCCGGAAAAAAAAGAAAAGCCCATCCACGTAGGTCTGGATCCTGCCCTGGTCCAGCTAACTACTCGTCTGCAGACTCGTCGAACTCCACAAAGTAGCCATCCTGGGAAGCATCGTAGTCGTAGTAGTATTCTGCGTAAACCACAGCCCCAACGGGGTCAGTACATCCAAGTACTGGCAAGCAAGACTCACACTTCATCAAAGAGTTACCCGTCAACACAAGCGTTGATGCTTGGGATCAACGGAAAAAAAAAGGGTGATATGAAAGTTGCTGCTGGCTGCTCTAACCAACTACAGAAGATAACTACAAATTCCGGCTAACAGAAAAGATAAGATCGAGGATTGTAACTAACTGAAAGATAACTTCAACCAAACCCATCCTGGATCTCGCCCCTTATCCAAAGAAGCAATCCGAGGATAACTCACACAGTTATGATAAGGTGAATCAAGTTATTGTGTGAATAACCTATTACTAGTCAGGTTATTAAGCATTGGGTGAAACATGATTGATCATTATGTTGAAGTTGTCCTGAGTACTTGTTAGCCAGTACTTTCACCAAGTAATCCATAACCGCGGAAAACACGGCTTCTCGAGAAGATTATCCCTGCAGGGTTGCACCAATTTGGCCGTACACTCAAGAATAACCCGCCAGATGGAAATGCACTTCCACCAAGCGGGGTACTCTACACAACCAACCATTCTTCGCATCAAGCCCAAAGCACCTTGGGCGCACGGCTAATCGAGCCCAGAAGAAAATGGACCCTCATAGCACTCTAAGAACGTGTCCCCCTATATGCCGACTACAAAAAGTTCCACCCTGCGCGGGGCTCGCAAAAACATGCATGCGGCAAATAGAAAGCACGAACTAAATGAGGCGATTTGGACGAGATGCGAATCAGGTCAAGTTGAGGGGGGCGCCCATACTCGCTTCCCAAATGCGGGTAGTGCGCTCATCATGGATCAGTAGACAAGACCCTTTTCCTATTAGGGTCGACACTAGCAGGCTCCAAAACCACTCATGGGCCTCCTGCCGGTGCCTTATCATCAAATTATTATTACCATTAGCAATTAACAGGATTGATTGATTAACATCGAGCCCCCGGTCCAGATAATAAGATAGTAAAAGTAGTAACCGACAACAGACTCGAGTGAAAGCAACCCTAAGCATGCTAGATAAGAACAGGCACAAGCAATGGCTGTAGGTATGGAGGTGGTGGCAATATCATGGCTCAAGGTATCATGTGATGGGTTCGGAGAACAAGCAACGATACATAGGGCTAGCAATAGTAGACAAAAGATAGTATCGACAACAAGTGTGGAAAGGAACTCGATGATTCATGTGAGTGATAACTTGCCTGGCAGCTCAGCCTCGTACTGGGCTAGGTCCTGAGTAGTGGTGTCGTAAGGCTCGTCGGTACCAACGTCGTCGTCTAATCGAGAAGAAGCAAAAACAACAACGAAGGAAGACGGGCAATCAATACATGGCATAGGTGCACAAACATTGGATGATGCATGTCATGTTTAATAGATGCACCAAACTAAACTAGTTGAGATGAGACACAAGTTTAAATGGATTTCATATGCAAAGGTTGCACATGGAAGCCCATGCTTTAGAGTTGAATTAATTGTTCTATCACTAAGCATCATGTGTAAGTGACTTAGTATGATGCATGCATGATAATAACAATAACATAACAAGTTAAATGCAATTGGAATAATAGTTAACCATTTTAGGAAACATTAATAAGTTTGGAAATTTTGTTACTTAAACATGGTACACAAAACAATTATTGTTTTCATCAAGTTAGGGTGTGCAAAACAATTTACAAATTTTATATTTGAAAAGCTTATCAAATTTTAGTTGGATTACATGTTTCACAATTTGAAATTGGACTTAGGATTATTTAATTATGAATTAAACAATATTAAACAATTTTTAATTGAATTAAACAAGATTTAAATTGTTTAGGCAATTTAAATTGTTCAAACCAGAAAACAAAATTTCTATTTGAATAGAGTATTCAAAAAGGTGTGAAAAACATATTTTAGTTGAATTATTTGAAAACAGTATAAATTAGTTATGAATTAGTACAAATTGCATTTGAATTATTTGGATTTGAATTTAGATTGCATTTTGAAAATTCAAAACAGAACACAAGTTGGATATTTGGAAAGGATATGAAATTTGGATCAGAATAGATATAAAGTTTGTATTTATTGGATTTATAAAATGAAAGATATTAAATTTTAAAGTTTATTCCTTATTCTGCTATTTTAAATAATTAGAAAACAAAAACAGAAATTGTTTTAATCTTTTTACACGCACAGAAACATACACCCAGCCACTGCCAGGGGGGGCCCGAGTGTTGCTGTGCTTACGTGGCCACATGAGTGACTGACAGGGGGCCCTCCCTGTCAGCACTCGGGAGAAAAAAGAAGGTGGGTATTCACGGTGCGGGAGCCAGGGCTCGATCCCTGCACCTCCCGCTCGCGTGCGCTGTGCCTGTACCAGCTGCGCTGTTGCGTCTCGTTTGACAGATACAGACGCGCGGTCAAGGTAAGGTTTCGCTGGCGCGTTTTCTGAATTAACTGACGACGGAACCAACTGCACCTCGTCAGAGAGACGTTCACCGGCGGCGAACTGCCGTGTGCTGTGCCCGTGGGTGCTGCTGGATGCGTACAGAGGCACGGATGCACGTGGGACAGAGAGCAGAATAGAAAGGAGGGTACGGTGGTGCTCACCACCGGCCGTAGACGAGGCAGAGGCCCGACGACGTGCTGCTGACGGCGATGGCTGCGGTGGTGTCGAGGACGGCGGCGAGATCCGGGCGGCTTCCCGTGGCTGCTCCGGTGTCGACGGGAAGAGGAGGACGGCGACGAGTCGATCCCAGCTAGCAGACCGCGACGAGGGGCTCTGCAGCTAAGAGGAAAGCCATGGGTTCAGAGAGAGCACGGCGCCTCGGTGGTCGGAGAGGCGATGATCGTGGCGGTCAAGCAGGAGCTCACCGAGGCTGAGATGGTGTTGACGAGGGAGAGGAGGGAGCAGCGGACCGTTTCCCGCAGCTAGGAAGAACGGTGATGGTTCATGGCGCAGGCGCCGTGGAAGGTTTCAGTCGCGGATCGACGGTGAGGTACAGCAGGAAGGGGGGGAAGCAATGGACGGCGGCTCGAGGGGAGATAGCCTCCTAGGGTTAGGGTTAGGGCAGCAGGGGCCCTAGGGCATGCTTTATAGGCCACTGGAAGCCTGGATCGCCGTCGGAGGAGAAATCTGCCGCGGTGGCACCGGCGGATGGCCGCCGTACTGCGAGGAGAAGGAGATCAGGCGATCGCACGGATCTTGAAGCAGCGCGAAGCGGTAAGTGGGAGATAAGCTGGGTTGGGTCGCGCGCAGGTGGGCTAGATGGGCTGGGCTCGTTATTTGCTGCGCGCGCGCTGCTGTCTTCTTTTTTATTCTTTTTCTGTTTTTTTTTTTTTTTTTTGTACTTTTGCTTTTGGAAGAAAACTGTTAAGGTTTTATTTGAGAAAAATTCTAGAAAAATAAGTTAAGCTATTTAAGTAATTAGCAACCATATTATAAGCTTGGATTCAAAAATGGAAATTTAAAATTATAGTTAGTGTTTGAAACCAAATATGGGAGAATTTTCATATTAGATTTCTTTATTGAAAACAAACATTTGAATAGGGTTATCCCTAGGTTAAAATAAATGAGTTTAGGACCCCAAATTTGTGGTGAATTGTGATGGTTTAAATTAGGTACTGATTTGAACTTGGTTTGGGAATTTAAAAGGTGATTTGAGAATTATTGATTGAATTATTGGTTGGATTTAAAGCAACAATTTAATAAGTGAAAACAAGGAATAAAAGGGTTGTTTTTATTTGTTATTTTGGTTCCAAAAGTTGTAACAGAGCAAGTATGAAACCATGTTGAAAAAGGTTTGAATTTGAGTTGTGAAAACAGGATAAAACAGATGGAAAACAAATGCAAACAATAAGTAAACATGATGACATGATGCATTGCTTGAAATAAAACAAAGAACAAAGCATTCTAAGGGTTGTTTTCATACTTGGATGTTACAAAACGCCCCCCCCTGAAGGAATCGCGCCCCGAGATTCCCTACTGAGAAATGAACAGGTCCGGATACTTCTTGCGAAGATCCTCTTCGGTCTCCCATGTTGCCTCTTTATCAGAATGATGTGACCATTGCACTTTCAAGAACTTGGTGCTCTTGTTGCGAGTCTTACGAACGGTCTCATCGAGAATTTTGATAGGGTGCTCCTCATAAGATAGATCATCTTGCAGCTCAATGGAATCATGATCAACTGCACGATCTGGATCTTTGAAACACTTCTTGAGTTGTGACACGTGGAACACATCGTGCACTTTGGATAGTTTTTCTGGAAGCTCGAGACGATAGCATTCTCTGCACGTCTTGAGAGGATGTTGAAAGGGCCAATGTATCTTGGTGCAAGCTTTCCTTTCACACCAAAACGATGAGTGCCTCTGAGGGGAGTTACACGGAGATATGCCTTATCACCAGGTGCATAGACCATATCCCTGTGCTTGCTATCATAATAGCTCTTCTGACGAGACTGAGCAATCCTGAGATTGTCACGAATGATACGAACTTTCTCCTCGGCTTCCTTAACAATGTCAGGGCCTAAAAGTGAACGTTCACCAGCTCCAGACCAATTGATTGGACTCCTGCATCTGCGACCATACAGTGCCTCAAATGGTGCCATTCCTAGGCTTGCCTGGTAGCTGTTGTTGTAGGAGAATTCAGCATATGGAAGGCAATCCTCCCATTTCATGCCAAAGGAGAGACCACACGCTCTGAGCATATCCTCGAGAATCTGATTGACTCTTTCGACTTGCCCTTGAGACTGAGGGTGATAAGCTGAGCTGAACAGAAGTTTAGTGCCCAATGCTTCTTGAAAGCTTTTCCAGAAATGAGAAGTGAAGATACTTCCACGGTCTGAGCTTATTTCCAATGGAACACCATGAAGGGGAACAACCTTTGCTGTGTAGAGCTCTGCTAACTGGCTAGCTGAGATAGTTTCCTTTACAGCATAGAAGTGAGCAACCTTAGTGAGACGATCAATAACAACGAAGATTGCATCGTTGCCCTTTTTGGACTTTGGAAACCCAGTAACGAAGTCCATTTCAATCATGTCCCACTTCCACTCAGGAATTTTCAGAGGTTGGAGTAGACCTGCTGTCTTCTGATGGACTGCCTTAACACGTTGACAAACGTCGCATTCAGAAACGTATTGAGCAATTTCACGTTTCATGCCAGGCCACCAATACAGAGTCTTGAGATCCTGGTACATCTTTGTACTTCCAGGGTGAATGGATAGAGGAGTTTCATGAGCCTCCTTGAGAATGATATCCTTGAGACTTTGAATCTGAGGGACTGCAATGCGTCCTTCGAAGAACACAGTTCCCTTGTCATCAATTGAGAAGGACTTGAACTTATCATTGCCCTCCTTGATGTGATCCACAATCTTCTTGATTTCATTATCACGAAGTTGTTCAGAACGAATCTTGTCCTCGAGAGTTGGGCTGGCTGTCAAGCTAGCAAGGTATCCTTCAGGAACAAGACCAAGGTTCAGCTTCTGGAATTCTTCATGAAGTGGAGGTTGGCTTTCCATGATCATGAGATTATTGCAATAGGACTTGCGACTGAGAGCATCGGCCATAACATTAGCCTTGCCTGGAGTGTAAGAAATGGTGAGATCAAAGTCTTTAATCTTCTCAATCCATCTCCTTTGCCTGAGGTTCAGATCTGGCTGAGTGAAGATGTATTTCAGACTCTTATGATCGGAAAAGATTTCAGTTTTGTTACCCAACAAGTATTGTCTCCATTTCTTGAGGGCAAACACAACTGCTGCAAGTTCAAGATCATGTGTGGGATAGTTTTGCTCATGTGGGTTCAACTGACGTGAAGCATAAGCCACAACTTGACGTTCTTGCATAAGAACTGCTCCTAGGCCTTGGAGAGATGCATCACAGAATATCTGGAAAGGTTTGGTGGTGTCGGGGCCAACTAGAACAGGTGTGGAAGTGAGTTTAGTCTTCAGAAGGTTGAAACTCTCATCACATTGTGGAGTCCAAACGAACTTTTTGTCCTTCTTTGTGAGATCAGTGAGAGGTTTAGCAATCTTGGAAAAGTTTTGGACGAAACGACGGCAATAGCTAGCCAAGCCAAGAAAGCTTCTAACTTGTTTCACCGTCTTAGGGGGTTTCCAGTCAACAATTGCCTTAACCTTTTCAGGATCAATGGCAATGCCTTTGGCAGAGTGATATGACCAAGATATGCAACTTCTGGAATCCAGAACTCACATTTAGAAAACTTGGCATACAGACGATGCTCGCGAAGTTTCATGAGAGTGAGACGAAGGTGTTCTCCATGCTCTTCCTCGGATTTGGAGTAGACTAGAATGTCATCAAGATATACCACAACGAACTTGTCGAGGTATTCATGGAAGACAGAATTCATGAGTCTTGAGAACGTTGCCGGTGCATTGGTGAGACCAAAGGACATGACGTGTACTCATATAGACCGTAACGAGTGGTGAAAGCTGTCTTAGGAATATCTTCCTTTCTGATCTTTATCTGATGGTACCCATCCTCAAGTCCAACTTTGAGAATATTGAGGCTCCAGCAAGTTGATCAAAAAGATCATCGATACGAGGAAGTGGATACTTGTTCTTGATTGTTTTCTCGTTGAGAGGACGATAGTCAACCACGAGTCTCTTAGTTTGATCCTTCTTGGCAACAAACAGAGTTGGGCAACCCCAAGCGGAGGAACTAGGCTGAATGAAACCTTTGTCCATATACATATCGATTTGCTCCTTCAACAATTTCAGTTCAGGAGGAGCTATCTTATATGGATGCTTAGAGATTGGAGCAGTACCTGGCTCAAGCTCGATCACGAACTCAACTGCTCTATCCGGGGGCATCCCTGGCAACTCTTCTGGAAAGACGTCTGGGAATTCACAAACCACCGGAACATTTTCAATTGCAGGAAGGGGTTTGGCATCGAGGCTGAACAGCTGAACAGAACTTGATCCATATGGAGAATAGACTATCTGGCTTGAATTGTGGGAGAGAGTTATTGACTTTTGAGCACAGTCAATTTTAGCTTTGTGGGTCTTCAACCAATCCATACCCAGAATGACATCAATGTCAGAATTTCCCAGCAACATGAGTGAAGCAAGGAATACACGACCTCCAATTAGGATCTCATTGTCCATGCTTATCTTGGAAGTCAACATTTGTGGTCCCGGAGAGTGAACAGTCATTTGATTGCTTACCGGAACCAGAACTAGGTTGTATGCTTTTGCAAAAATCTTTGACACAAATGAATGCGATGCTCCAGTATCAAACAACACTTTAGCTGGAATAGAGTTTACGGGTAATATACCGAGAACGACGTCAGCAGCTTCCTCGGCTTTGTCGGCCTTGATATGGTTCACCCTCGCGTTCCTCCCGACAGGCCTATTGTTGGAGTTGAAGGCTTTAGCCGGAGGAGCACGAACCATAGCCTGGTTGGTGTTGGGGCGAGGAGGTAGGGGTAGCTGCTTCTGAGTGCACTTATCAGCATAATGTCCAGTATCCTTGCACTTGTAGCAAGTGACGATACGAGAAGGACCCGGCCTTGGCTGCCCCATCGGAAACCTCTGACCCTGCATCTGAGATGGGTTGGGTGGGCGGGGACCAAAGCCTGGAGAAGCTTGGGCATTTGGAGCCGAGTGACAGCACCGTTTGGCACCCATGCGGCGCTTCTGCGGAGGGGTGGTCATGTTGGAGGAGGAACCACCCTCACGCGAGTGCTTGCGGGACTCTTCGAACGCCTTGCGCCCATTCTCCTCATTGAGCGCGGTGTTCACGAGCTCCACGAAGTCCTTGCACTTGATGTTTGTGAGAGCGTACTTCAGTTCCGGGTTGAAACCTCGGCGGAACCTTGCCATCTTCTTGGCTTCGGTGGACACTTCGTCACCAGCGTACCGAGCGAGACGATTGAACTCGTTCTGGTAGCCGAGAACGTCCAGCCAAATACTCATCGGGCCTCATGGCCTGGTAGTTCTCCCACCAAGTAGCTGCCTGACCCTTCAGTAGGTAGGTGGCGTACTTGACCTTATCCTCTTCAGCAACATGAGCTATCTCCAGAGCTTGCTACGTCACGGATCCAGTCATCAGCATCCAGGGGCTCACGTGTTGCCACGAAAGCTTTTGGGCCCAAGCTGAGGAAGTCCTTGATGGTGACCCTTGGAGCATTCTGGTTGTGTTGCTGGTTAGCCTGGATCTGGGCCATCTGTGTCACCACTTGGGTCATCTGAGCCAACAGTTCCCCCATTGGTGGTGGCGGAGGCGGGTTGTTCCTGGTTGGAGGCATCCTGAACAGAAATTCATTTTAGCACAACAACAGAAAAGGATAGACTTGGTAACCGAAAGATAGATTATTCCGACGCATGAATAGATAACCAACAGGTACATCATCACATGTTCAAATACATCAGAATATCCAACAGACCAATACATGGTTCGAAAACGAAAGGATAAACTATACACAGCTAGTAATGGATACAACGGTACTCCCATGCTCATCACGCAGGACGGCGGTGAGTAGTACGACGAGTGATACGGTGAGGAGGAACCCACGGAAGTAGGTATCACGACGATCCATGTAGATAGGAACTGCTCTGAGAGCAACTCTCGGTGTGGTGAAGTAGAAAGCGTCCTCTCCCTGTGCTCCATAGCGGGGAATCCCTGTGTAGCCAGCTCCGAGGTCGAGAAGTGGGCCTCTGACCGGCTCGTAACCTCCAGCATCTGGCAACGGAAGACCAGCTGGCTGAACGACACGTGCGAAGCGCTCGTCTCCAACAAAGTCTGTGGTGTACGTCGCCAGACGGGTGAGAGCAAGGTGGAGCTGCTCCCTGACTGAGGCTAACTCCTGAGAAAGTGCGGAAGCAACGGCGTCACTGTGACTAGCGAACTGGGCAGTGATCTGAGCCTGGAGCTATCAGTCTCGTAGGTATCCATGTCGCGGTGGACAGTGAAGTGAACTCCCGCTGCCGTGATGTAACCACGGGGGATGTGACGAAAACTGGACTTATCAAACCCCCAGTAGTCAGCACGGAGAACGGTGATACTCACGTACGCTGCCTGCTGCACTGCCATATCCACTGTGGACCCTACTGCCTCGTACTGGTGTGCAATGCTCCTGCCATCATCCGACAGAATGTAGACGATAGCCCGGTAGCAAGTCTGGTCAAACTCTCGCTGGTGCTCGTAGACCTGGTACTCTGGTGCCCAACGGAACCCCAGATAGGTAACCATGTCTCTCAGCAACTCCGGAAAACCGGCGGTGCTCTCACAGCGAGTCATGCGAACCACCTGCGGGTAGTAGCTGAGACCCATCTGCAGATTATTTGGAAGGTTTTGATTAGACTCCGGTAGAAGGAAAAGGATGTGGAAAACAACAACAAGGTTCAATGGACGAAAAGGATGTTGAAAAGAACATGATATTGAAGCAACATCGGGAAAACGAGACCAAAAGTCCTGAGGTACTACAGGGAACCCAAAACTCGTGAAATCCTAACTTGAAAGTTTAGGTGAGAACAGAAAACAACGTTGCACTTCCTTACCAGAAAAGGGTGGGTGGGTGGGGAAAGAAGAAAAATGGCAGAATTCCTACTCTCACGTTTCATTTTTCCTATAGCTACAAAATAGTTTCTAGACTCAACTGCGACCAGTAAAAGGGATCCTACAGGCGACAGGCTCTGATACCATTTGTCGCACCCAAGGTTTCTAGAGGATACTCCTCGCACGAACTGGAAGTCAGGTGCTTGGATTATGGGGCATAACTGCTCCACGTCCCAGCTTCCTGGTAGGCCTGCGCTTATGCGCGACAACACAAGCCCTGCTTCCACCGTCGAGGTAAACTATCCGCTAGGAACCTAAGGCACTACTGTCGACGTACTTCATATTCAAACACGCACTGTACGTCAACAGCTTTGAACGAAATGATAACACAAACTGTCTCTAAGACACAAAAGAATGAAATAAGTGCAACTGGCCTTCACTAAGGCAGAAAATATCGAATACAGTCATCCAGAGGACACATGTCCCACATATCATCCATTACAACAGCGGAAGCAATCAAAGGGTCTGAGTACAGACAAATCCATGGCTTAAGAAGCCGGAGAAAATAAGAAAAGCGAAGCCCATCCACGTAGGTCTGGATCCTGCCCTGGTCCAGCTAACTACTCGTCTGCAGACTCGTCGAACTCCACAAAGTAGCCATCCTGGGAAGCATCGTAGTCGTAGTAGTACTCTGCGTAAACCACAGCCCAACGGGGTCAGTACATCCAAGTACTGGCAAGCAAGACTCACACTTCATCAAGAGTTACCCGTCAACACAAGCGTTGATGCTTGGGATCAACGGAAAAAAAAAGGGTGATATGAAACTTGCTGCTCGCTGCTAACCAACTACAGAAGATAACTACAAATTCGGCTAACAGAAAAGATAAGATCGAGGATTGTAACTAACTGAAAGATAACTTCAACCAAACCCATCCTGGATCTCGCCCCTTATCCAAAGAAGCAATCGAGGATAACTCACACAGTTATGATAAGGTGAATCAAGTTATTGTGTGAATAACCTATTACTAGTCAGGTTATTAAGCATTGGGTGAAACATGATTGATCATTATGTTGAAGTTGTCCTGGGTACTTGTTAGCCAGTACTTTCACCAAGTAATCCATAACCGCGGAAAACACGGCTTCTCGAGAAGATTATCCCTGCAGGGTTGCACCAATTTGGCCGTACACTCAAGAATAACCCGCCAGATGGAAATGCACTTCCACCAAGCGGGGTACTCTACACAACCAACCATTCTTCGCATCAAGCCCAAAGCACCTTGGGCGCACGGCTAATCGAGCCCAGAAGAGAATGGACCCTCATAGCACTCTAAGAACGTGTCCCCCTATATGCCGACTACAAAAGTTCCACCCTGCGCGGGGCTCGCAAAAACATGCATGCGGCAAATAGAAAGCACGAACTAAATGAGGCGATTTGGACGAGATGCGAATCAGGTCAAGTTGAGGGGGGCGCCCATACTCGCTTCCCAAATGCGGGTAGTGCGCTCATCATGGATCAGTAGACAAGACCCTTTACCTATTAGGGTCGACACTAGCAGGCTCCAAAACCACTCATGGGCCTCCTGCCGGTGCCTTATCATAAAATTATTATTACCATTAGCAATTAACAGGATTGATTGATTAACATCGAGCCCCCGGTCCAGATAATAAGATAGTAAAAGTAGTAACCGACAACAGACTCGAGTGAAAGCAACCCTAAGCATGCTAGATAAGAACAGGCACAAGCAATGGCTGTAGGTATGGAGGTGGTGGCAATATCATGGCTCAAGGTATCATGTGATGGGTTCGGAGAACAAGCAACGATACATAGGGCTAGCAATAGTAGACAAAAGATAGTATCGACAACAAGTGTGGAAAGGAACTCGATGATTCATGTGAGTGATAACTTGCCTGGCAGCTCAGCCTCGTACTGGGCTAGGTCCTGAGTAGTGGTGTCGTAAGGCTCGTCGGTACCAACGTCGTCGTCTAATCGAGAAGAAGCAAAAACAACAACGAAGGAAGACGGGCAATCAATACATGGCATAGGTGCACAAACATTGGATGATGCATGTCATGTTTAATAGATGCACCAAACTAAACTAGTTGAGATGAGACACAAGTTTAAATGGATTTCATATGCAAAGGTTGCACATGGAAGCCATGCTTTAGAGTTGAATTAATTGTTCTATCACTAAGCATCATGTGTAAGTGACTTAGTATGATGCATGCATGATAATAACAATAACATAACAAGTTAAATGCAATTGGAATAATAGTTAACCATTTTAGGAAACATTAATAAGTTTGGAAATTTTGTTACTTAAACATGGTACACAAAACAATTATTGTTTTCATCAAGTTAGGGTGTGCAAAACAATTTACAAATTTTATATTTGAAAAGCTTATCAAATTTTAGTTGGATTACATGTTTCACAATTTGAAATTGGACTTAGGATTATTTATTATGAATTAAACAATATTAAACAATTTTTAATTGAATTAAACAAGATTTAAATTGTTTAGGCAATTTAAATTGTTCAAACCAGAAAACAAAATTTCTATTTGAATAGAGTATTCAAAAAGGTGTGAAAAACATATTTTAGTTGAATTATTTGAAAACAGTATGAATTAGTTATGAATTAGTACAAATTGCATTTGAATTATTTGGATTTGAATTTAGATTGCATTTTGAAAATTCAAAACAGAACACAAGTTGGATATTTGGAAAGGATATGAAATTTGGATCAGAATAGATATAAAGTTTGTATTTATTGGATTTATAAATGAAAGATATTAAATTTTAAAGTTTATTCCTTATTCTGCTATTTTAAATAATTAGAAAACAAAAACAGAAATTGTTTTAATCTTTTTACACGCACAGAAACATACACCCAGCCACTGCCAGGGGGCCCGAGTGTTGCTGTGCTTACGTGGCCACATGAGTGACTGACAGGGGCCCTCCCTGTCAGCACTCGGGAGAAAAAAGAAGGTGGGTATTCACGGTGCGGGAGCCAGGGCTCGATCCCTGCACCTCCCGCTCGCGTGCGCTGTGCCTGTACCAGCTGCGCTGTTGCGTCTCGTTTGACAGATACAGACGCGCGGTCAAGGTAAGGTTTCGCTGGCGCGTTTTCTGAATTAACTGACGACGGAACCAACTGCACCTCGTCAGAGAGACGTTCACCGGCGGCGAACTGCCGTGTGTTGTGCCCGTGGGTGCTGCTGGATGCGTACAGAGGCACGGATGCACGTGGGACAGAGAGCAGAATAGAAAGGAGGGTACGGTGGTGCTCACCACCGGCCGTAGACGAGGCAGAGGCCCGACGACGTGCTGCTGACGGCGATGGCTGCGGTGGTGTCGAGGACGGCGGCGAGATCCGGGCGGCTTCCCGTGGCTGCTCCGGTGTTCGACGGGAAGAGGAGACGGCGACGAGTCGATCCCAGCTAGCAGACCGCGACGAGGGGCTCTGCAGCTAAGAGGAAAGCCATGGGTTCAGAGAGAGCACGGCGCCTCGGTGGTCGGAGAGGCGATGATCGTGGCGGTCAAGCAGGAGCTCACCGAGGCTGAGATGGTGTTGACGAGGGAGAGGAGGGAGCAGCGGACCGTTTCCCGCAGCTAGGAAGAACGGTGGATGTTCATGGCGCAGGCGCCGTGGAAGGTTTCAGTCGCGGATCGACGGTGAGGTACAGCAGGAAGGGGGGGAAGCAATGGACGGCGGCTCGAGGGGAGATAGCCTCCTAGGGTTAGGGTTAGGGCAGCAGGGGCCCTAGGCATGCTTTATAGGCCATTGGAAGCCTGGATCGCCGTCGGAGGAGAAATCTGCCGCGGTGGCACCGGCGGATGGCCGCCGTACTGCGAGGAGAAGGAGATCAGGCGATCGCACGGATCTTGAAGCAGCGCGAAGCGGTAAGTGGGAGATAAGCTGGGTTGGGTCGCGTGCAGGTGGGCTAGATGGGCTGGGCTCGTTATTTGCTGCGCGCGCTGCTGTCTTCTTTTTTATTCTTTTTCTGTTTTTTTTTTTTTTTTTTGTACTTTTGCTTTTGGAAGAAAATGTTAAGGTTTTATTTGAGAAAAATTCTAGAAAAAATTAAGTTAAGCTATTTAAGTAATTAGCAACCATATTATAAGCTTGGATTCAAAAATGGAAATTTAAAATTCTAGTTAGTGTTTGAAACCAAATATGGGAGAATTTTCATATTAGATTTCTTTATTGAAAACAAACATTTGAATAGGGTTATCCCTAGGTTAAAATAAATGAGTTTAGGACCCCAAATTTGTGGTGAATTGTGATGGTTTAAATTAGGTACTGATTTGAACTTGGTTTGGGAATTTAAAAGGTGATTTGAGAATTATTGATTGAATTATTGGTTGGATTTAAAGCAACAATTTAATAAGTGAAAACAAGGAATAAAAGGGTTGTTTTTATTTGTTATTTTGGTTCCAAAAGTTGTAACAGAGCAAGTATGAAACCATGTTTGAAAAAGGTTTGAATTTGAGTTGTGAAAACAGGATAAAACAGATGGAAAACAAATGCAAACAATAAGTAAACATGATGACATGATGCATTGCTTGAAATAAAACAAAGAACAAAGCATTCTAAGGGTTGTTTTCATACTTGGATGTTACAGGGAACCCGTCCTCGTCTCTTGGATCTCAATCTCTTCATCCACGTCTTCAGACGATTTTGGAGACCCGGCTTCTTGTCGGGCCGGGTCATTAAAAGGATCTTGTTCTTGGGCGTCTTCAGCTTCATCACCAGCTGTGGCATCCACATTATCAGTCGGTCCCTCCGTCCTCTGGTTGTCTGCCCCCATGTTTTCCGGGTCACTAACTATGACTTGAGCGCTAAAGAAAGATGAGAAGAGGCAGTTAGCAATAGTGATTGAAAGTTGTCAGGTATCAAAGGATGTCATATAGCAAAAACTTACCCGGTATTTACGGCGTAATCCGGCGGGAGCTCGCTGCTGGAAGCAGACGAAGATGTCAAAGGGACCGATAGCGGAACCCGGAATTTCCCGGCACGTGGATGGTTAGGAGAAGGGTGGCGCCGAGGATAATTGGAAGGACGAGGCGGAGGAGCACTGGCATGATGGACGGGGGAGGTGGAGATGCCCGGGTTAAGGGGATCCTCACCCGGGGAACTCCGAGTTACTCTGCGCTTGGCTGGAAGAGAATCCTTCAAATATGACGAGTTCGATAATTGATGGTTAAGTTGTTGCATGGTATCGTAGGAGTAAGGTTCAGAGGATATAGAAGAGAAAGGAACCTTGGACACTACCCCTCTGGCCTACCTCTTGGCCCCAACTGTTGTTTCTTGATCAGATTCGGTGGCCTCCGGGTCATCCTCGTCCTTCTCATCTTCGTCCTCCAGCCCTGCGAACCGAGTATGTATCCGTGGGAAAAAGTTAAATGGGAGGAAAATGATGCAATTAAAGATAATACAAGATCCGGGCAAATACCTTCATCACCGTCAGCCGGCTCATCTTCTTCTTCCGGGTCTCTGGAAGGGGGGGGGAGGTTTCAACTGTCCAGAAAGGATCATCGGCCTGAGACAGAAAGATGAAAATAAGAACTAGGAGCAGTATCGAGTCAAGATGAGGAAATAAACTTATGAGTATCGGGTCTTACCGCTGGGGCCGGGTTTTCCCGAGTAAACGGAGGTAACCCGGCGATGTTCTTTATCACCTCCAGCTTCTCCGTCAAGAAACCATTGATGGTTTTGTTGGTATCCCCGGCTGCAAAGCTCTTAGTGGAATATCGGAGTGCGTCTGTGGTGTGCCCCGAGTATTCGCACATCAATTTGGTGCGAATAGAATTGGGTTGGATCCGGAAGTCAACCCAAGTTTTCACTAAGTTGAGCCCAAGAAGGCCTTGGGCTGAGAGAACGGCTATCTTAGCTAGCAAAGGTATGATTGCCTCCCTGTCCGAGTCAGGGGCGAAAGCGTTGAAATTCTCGGAAGTATTGAGGAGGCCCTCCGAGTAACCCGGCAGTCTCTTCTCGCCGGGTGGAGAGGTGTCGTGGCAGTAGAAGAAGGATAATTTCCAGTGTTTAACATGGGAATTCAGGTTAAGGGTTGGCATTGGGGAGTTTTTGCGGCGTTGGATGGATACCCCGCCGCAAGTGAGAAGTGCTCCGTCACCGCTTTCGCGGCACGGCTTGCACTGGAAAAGTTCAATAAAAAGAGCCAAACTTGGCGGAGTGCACAAGTACGACTCGGATAAGACTATGAAGTGAGTAATATTCAACATAGAGTTAGGCCCTATGTCAAATGTCCTGAGGCCATAATGGCTCAGGACCTCACGAAAGAAAGGGTGACCCGGAGGACGGAATCCCCGGGTCACGTGTTCTATGAAACAGATTACCTCGCCGTCGGCGGGTGTGGGCCGAGTCTCGTCACCCGGCGCCCTCCAGTGAATGTCCTTCTGAGGGGGGAGAACCCCCAACTTGGCCAGCTCTTCCAGCTTGTCCTTTGTGACTGTGGATCGCCCCCAATTGGCGGATATGGATTGGGTTGTCTTCGCCTGGGCCGGCTGTTTTCCCTTGCCTTTTGGGAGCCATGTGATCAACCTACAAAACACAAGGAAAAAAGATACAGGAAATGAAACTCGGAAATATTGGGTTACCCGAATATATGCACGAAGTATCGAGAAGATATGAAAACTAAGAATTATCCGGGTGTCATGCCATGAGGTGAAGATTACAAGGTATCCGGGTATCAAGTGTAATTATAGAAACTATTGGTTACTTACGTATTGAAAGGTGTTTGAGGAAGACGGATGATTGCCCATGTATCTACTGCAAGCAAAAGAACCGGAAAAGAAGGATTTTCCGGGTATCAATGACATGCGCGGAAAATTGGGATGAAATGGATCTAGATTGGAAAACTTGTGGATGATTCTATGAAGAAATTGGTGACTAATGATGATAGGGGAATGGTGTGTAATCACTAATCAGGCTACTGGAGGAGTTAGCAAGCATCTGAGCAATTCTAACCGGCGCAACAAGAAAAAATTTCCCGCGGGTTGACCTAGATCCAATCTAGAGGAAATTGGAAAATTGCGGGAGTAAATTAGTGGATGCGAAGAACTTACTGGATAAGATGGGAGCGGCGCACGGTGGCGGAAGACCGCGTGGATCGAATATCCCTTCAAAACTCCCGGCGGGCAAAGTGAGGGCATGGTGGCGGAGCTCAGCGGCGGCGCGGGGTGGTTTGAAGACGAACACAGCCGGCGGTGGTCTTGCTACGACGACGAGCTTGGGATTCCCTTGGTAGTGTTGCACGAGCGCGAGATATGAGGAAGGAGAATGGGTTGAAGTGAGTCGTTGGGATTAGGGTTACCCCTAAGTGCCTATTTATAAGGGTGTGAGCGGATAAACCCAGTTCAACGGGCGGGAGCCGGGGATTTCGGGATAACGGCTACCTGCACGGATTTCGTGATCTATGCTTTAAGTGTTGACCGAGATATCCGGCCAGAGATAAGAAGGAGATCTTCTCCACAATACTAGGGGCAATTATCGAGTAAAGTGAATCAGGTCTTTAAACATTCTTGTTAGGGTGTTGACCCGGAAAAGCTGAGCAAAGGACTTGGAGAAAGCCGGGTTATTATATGGCCACCTTGGAGTTAGGCCTGGCTGTTTATTAAAACAATTTAACCCGGCCTCCATTGAATTTGTAAGTTTGATAATTTTGCAGGGAATAGCGTGCGCTTCAAAGAGAATCTCGTGAAGCCCAAGCTATTCTGGGGACTACTGATGGAGGGATGATAACCCGGTAGGCCAACACCAAGGTGTAACCCGGCCCAATGGACGCTGCGCAAGATCCGGCTAACGATAAGGGAGCTTGTAGAAGGCCCAAGTTCATAGGCCTAGTAACCCGGATTGTGGGTTACGATAAGGAAAGCTAGGATTTGTATGCAGTGTCCGGGTAGGATTCAGAGTGCGCCTTGGAAGGCAAGCCGGGGGTCCAGGTGCTTTATAAACCGGCCCCTATGACTAGTTAAGACAGATCCAAGAGTTCTAGCAATATCGCTTGATAGCGAGCATCCAGTGTAACACGAGAGTTGAGTTAATATATCGAGATCGGAGACTCGGCGACTTGATTGCCGGCTACCAGATCGAGTTCCATCATGTTTTCCTCTGAGCTAAACCCTCTCCCAAACGCCTGTGTCGTCTTGCCCCAAGATCAGTTACCCCCGGTAACGTCTGCCGTGATTATCCCACGACAATTTACATGGACACACTCCGTAAGATGAATAGGAACCTGGACAGACTCGCGGAATCAGAAACATCCTTCCACGGGATAGTACCAGGCAAAGAAGTCCGACCACTCGGAACAATCAACTTGGAGGTGGTGCTCGGAAATCCAAGAAACTACATGCGAGAATTCCTCGACTTCGAAGTAGTCGACTGGCCCTCATAGTACCACGCCATTCTCGGCCGAACAGCGTTCGCAAGACCACGGACATTGAGTTCAGTGAGATCGCGAAATCTTTCGGGATGCAGGAGGAGCTGGCAGAATTGGCAAACACCACGGACCACTCCGTGATGCCACTCACCAAAAAGAACGCTCCAGAACTCGAGTTCAGTGCAAACAGCGACACTCAAAAGCATCAAGTGCAGCCGACAGAACCCGCAAAGACGGCGATGGTGTCCACCACCCTCTCACCCGCATAGGAAGGCGCGCTCGTCGAACTCCTCCGTGAGTACTGTGAAATCTTCGCCTGGCAGCCTTTAGATATGCCAGGGATACCCAGGGAGTTCACCGAGCACTCACTCGAAGTATTCAAAGACACCAAAGTTATCAAGCAAACGATCAGACGATTCTCCGAGCAAAAACCGAAGGCACACGGAGAAGAAGTGAATCGATTACTCGCCGCGAAATTCATCAGAGAAATAAAAATATCCACCTGGGTATCAAACCCGGTGTTGGTTCCGAAGAAAAACACTGACATCATTCGCGTGTGCATCGACTATACGTCGTTGAACAAACACTGCCCCAAGGATAACTTTCCCTTGCCACAGATCGGCCAGATTGTGGACTCCACTGCAGGCTGCCAGCGACTCTCCTTCTTAGACGCCTACTCGGGCTATAATCAGATAAGGATGAAAGAGGAGGACGAGGAGAAGACAGCGTTCATCACACCTCACGGTGTCTACTGCTACACGACAATGCTCTTCGGGATGAAAAACGCACGTGCAACATATCAGCGATGCATGCAAAAATGCCTCGCCAAGCTCATTGGCAATAACGTACATGTGTACGTTGACGACATCGTCATCAAAACCCGGGTGGAAGATACGCTCCTCGAGGACATCAGGGAAACATTCGACGCTCTCAACGCGTACAGGATCAAGCTCAACCCGACAAAATGCGTCTTTGGCGTTCCTGCGGAACAACTTCTCAAGTATTTGGTGTCCGCCCGCGGAATTGAAGCCAACCCGGAGAAAATTCAAGCAATCTTGAAAATGAAGGAGCCAACCAATCTTCGCGGCGTACAACAGCTCGCAGGGCGACTAGCCGCTCTGAGCAGATTCATCGCAAGATTAGGCGAGCAAGCATTGCCCTTCTACAAGTTGCTGAAGAAAACATATAAGTTCGAATGGACACCTGAAGCAAAAAAGGCGTTCATCGACTTGAAAAGAGCCCTATAGAGTAGGCGCGTCCTGGCAACGCCACAAGAGAGGGAACCCCTATACCTATACCTGGCCGCAACAAACCAAGTCATAAGCACGGTTATTGTCATCGAGCGGCCAGAGGATGGCACGGCGTACAGAGTTCAGCGGCCAATATATTATGTCAGCGAGGTGCTTTCGCCATGCAAGTAGCGATACCCTCACTATCAGAAGCTCGCATATGGCGTAGTCCTCACAGCCCGGAAGCTCAAGCATTACTTCCAGGAGCATACCGTCACAGTGTTAAACGACGCATCACTCGGTACCATCATGAACAAGCCAATGGCATCCGGAAAAATCGCAAAATGGAGCATCAAGCTAGGCGCCTAGGACATCATTTATGCAGGCCGCAAATCTTTAAAATCCCAAGTCATTGTGGAATTTCTAAGCGAGTGGACGGAGCTGCAAACACCAGGACCCCCAGAATTCACGAGCAACTGGATAATGTATTTCGACGGGTCGAAGAGAAACGAAGGAGACGGAGCCGGAGTTATTCTTATATCTCCCCAAGGCGATAAACTGCAATGTGTCCTGCGATTGGATTTCCCTCCTAACGACCCAGCATCCAACAATGACACGGAGTATGAGGCCCTCCTACACGGCATGAAAATGGCAATCGCCTGTGGAGCCACTCGATTGATGATATATGGAGACTCAAATCTCATCGTGCATCAGACGATGAAGGAGTGCGATTCTATCGCGGATAACATGGTCGCGTATCGTGACATGTACAATCTACTCGAGGGAAGTTTCAAAGGGTGCGAACTGAAGTACATTGCGCGATCAAGCAATGAGGAAGCAGATAAGTTGGCCAACATGGGGTCAACAAACGCCCTCATCCCTCCAAGAATTTACTTCGAACGAATGATCAAGCGATCAGTCAAAGTCAGAAAGCCAACAGGAACACCCGCAGCGGTGGAAACAGAGGACAGCCCGCAAATTGCTATGATCAAGCTCATCCACAATATTTCAAGGCAAGTTTTTCTGGTCGAGCCAGTCTGGACGCAGAAATACCTCAACTACTTGTCCCACAAACAGCTCTCAGCAGACATTTGCGAGGCCCGACAAATAGTACGACACAGCAAATCCTTTCGGGTAATCAACGGCGAGCTATACAAGCAATGCATATCAGGAGTATTGCAGAGATGCATAGCACCCGGAGACGGCAAGGAATTGCTCCGAGATATACACCAAGGAGACTGCAGCCACCACGCCAGTTGGAGAGCCATCGTAGGCAAAGCCTTCAAGGCAGGTTTCTACTGGCTCACAGCAGCAAGAGACGCCAAAGAGCTAGTCGACAGATGCAACGCCTGCCAAAGGTTTGCGCCTAGGACGTATGCCCCCGCAACAGAACTACACATGATCCCAATCGCCTGGCCCTTCGCCCAATGGGGGCTAGACATGGTGGGACCACTGCGCAAGTCAACACCTGGAGGATACACACACCTGCTCGTGGCAGTCGACAAGTTCACAAAATGGATAGAGGCCATGCCTGTCACCTCCGTGCACGCGCAGTGCGCCGTACGATTCCTCGACTCCATCGTATGCCGATTCGGCGTACCGCACAACATCATCACAGACAATGGCAGCAACTTTATGGCCAAGGAAACACAGGAATTCTGCGAGGAAAAGGGAATCACCCTCAGCTTTGCCTCGGTAGCGCACCCGCAAACTAATGGCCAAGTCGGGCGATCCAACGGATTAGTTTCGGTTGGCCTGAAGAAGCGGCTACTTGATCGCCTGAAACCAGCGGCATGGCACTGGGTCGAGGAACTACCATCAGTACCGTGGAGCCTACGCACAACACCAAATCGGTCAACAAACTATACGCCATTTTTCATGGTCTACGGAGCTGAAGCCGTACTACTCGAAGATATCAAATTCAGCGCTTCATGAGTCGTTGCATACAGCGAAGAAACCTCCAACAAGGCACTCGCAGAAGACGTGGACGCACTGGATGAGATCCGGGACATTGCACTCGCAAGATCTGCAGTATACCAGAATCACTGTGCAACTATCACAGTTGCCGTATATGCCACATATCCTTCGTGGTTGGAGACCTGGTGCTCCGGCTCAAGCAAAAGGAAGGACACAAGCTCGAGCCACCATGGGAAAGACCCTTCATAAGACATGAAGTTATCCTAGGAGGCGCCTATATCGATTGAAAACCCCGAAGACCGGTGGTATCTACTCCAACCCGTGGAACATTGCGCATCTCCGCAAGTTCTACCCCTAGGATTATCCTACTCGCAAGAAATAAGGCTTTACCAGCCACATTGTAGCTCGACCAAACACATGGCTTGTCAGCTATATCAATAAATACATGGTTTCTCAACCATAGCAATCACGACTTCTTGTTTTGTTTCAACATGCTAAAACAACAGGTACACACCCCAAACACAAGGGGGCTACGCCTAACTAGCATCATCACATACCTCCGAGTAAAATCACTCGAAAAATAAAAGGTACAACAAGGTCCACACCTTATAAAAACCTTAAAAACATCAAACAAAATATACAAGGTCACAAGGTTTACACCTTCAAAACACCTTAGAACAAGATATTTACATCTTGGAATTACATCTAACGGCGCCCAGCCTCATCTGCAATTATTTGATTAATCTCCTCGGAAGTCAGTCGAACAATCTACTCCACTGCAGGAAGAACGGCCGCATAATGAGGAGACAAATCCACACCTGAATCTCTCGAGTCAGGAAGCCGCGCAACAGAAAGGAAGTTGAACTCAGGGTGCCACAACCGAACGAAGGAATGTGCCACCTGGGCTCCACTGACAAGTTGTTGGCATACGCACTCTCGAACCTCTCCCACCCGACCGAATATCCTGAGCAAACTACTCAAGCTATCCGGGATAACACCCAATGGGTAAAATATCCAGTGGATAGAGGACAGGGCCTTGCGACAAGACTCAATGATTACCTGCGCCTGGCTCGCCCGATACTTCAGGGCAGCAAGGATAAAGCCTCGCTTGCGGTCAGACCAGAACAAACTCGCATCAGGGTTGGAGCTACTCGAATCGTGAATAATGTGATTATTCACATGGGTCTCACATACTCCGTCAGGTTCGACAACTGCAAGGACAAACAAAGGCATCAAAACAAAGAAAGGAACCAGCGATAAAATACTCGGGGGCTCGCGAACTTACAGAGCATGCCCTTGGCAACAACCGCCAGTTCTTCCATCACAAACTGCTCACGCTCCATAGCAAGTTTCTGCTTCGACTTGGCAACATCGGCCACACCTCGTAGAGCCTTCAACTTGCGCTCGCCATCCGCAACTTGGTCACGGAGTGATGAAAATGTGTTGGAAGCAACAACAAGGGGACTAACCTGCGAAGCAGACCCACTCGAGGACTCTAAGCTGGGATCCACTACCTGGAAAGAAAGGAAGAAAATTCACAAGACCCCACTCGAGAACATACCGCCCATTCCACGGGTGCTCGGGGGCTACTCCCATCGGGAGCATAGGAAAGTAAGGCGCAACAATCAGACAATAAAGATTTCAGAAAACACTTCGATTACGCAACATAAAATACGGGAATACATCCCAAGGTTCATTACATCGACAAACAAAAGGAAACAAAAAACTATCCTAAGGGGCTGCAGAAGTAGTGCCACTCGCGGAAGGCTGTCCCCTGCGACCGGCACGAGAAAGCACTCCAGAAAGCGTCTTCGCGAGGACTTCAGCACGAGCGCCAAAAGGACGGAGTCCTACCTTCTTGCCAGTGGAGTCGCGAGGAATGTCCGAGTACACCTTATCCAGGTCACCTGAAACTCGATGCGCCAAGGCAAACTGGATTGCCATCTTGGCTCCGCACTCAGTCTACGCGAGTGCAAACTTGTGGAGAAGATCCTCATCGCCAAGAAAGGCTTGCAGAAGACCGCCCAAGGAAGGAGGAACCGCCGCATCCGCAAACAGGCGCTCATGGAACTGCGTCAACACTCGGGTGGCATCACCAACGAGGGAGCAGATTCCATTTGCGTGCTCTCGGATCTGGGCGCACGTATCAGTAAGTGCATCCAGTCCCTGATATCCGGGGATCTCCAACCCGACCCCAAGAGCATCTGAGACAAACACAGAACAATCATCAGCAAAGAAGGGTGAGTAAACTTTCCAGTCAAACAAGAACGAAGCATAACATTACCCGCGAGTTTCTGGGCCAAAGGGGGACGAAATCGACGAGGTCGCTGTCGTGCTTCGCACCCGTCTCTTCCAGATTCTTCAGGCCCCCCTGAGCTCCCGAAAGGCTCCCTTCAAGATCGGTTGAGCACTTGCGGGCAGATTCCAACTCCTTTCGGGAGGATTCCAGCTCTGCCTCAAGAGTTTTCACTCGAGAGACAGCTTCCGCTTTCTCAGTTTTCAGGCGGGTAACCTCATCTGTAATGGAAAGGACGTAGTTGAAACTACAATTAAAATCAAGAAGAAGCAATGAAGACAAGAATGGCGCATTAGCTTACCTTGAAGAGATTGACCATCTTGGACAAGCCGATCACGATCTTCCCTAAGGGAGATGCAGTCCGCTTCGGCCAGAAGTACTAGGCGCCCGAAAGCAGCGAGAGAGTCGAGGAGTGCCTGCAAAAAACTCCAAGGCAACAATAAAAGTTAAAGACAAAGTCACTTGAGCCTATACACGACTATACACAGTCAAGTATAGCCTCGGGGGCTACTCCCATCGGGAGCACTGCCGTGCACCCGATAGAATTCAATGAAAACAAAAAAAGGAGGAGAAGACTTCGACTTGAGCCTGTAGCCAACTGCAAGAAATTAACCACAGACTCGGGGGCTACTCCCATCGGGAGCACTGTCATGCACCCGATAAAATTTCGAACGGGCAAAGAAAATAAAAGTGGACTTACTTTGCCCTGAGGGTAGACAAAGGCTCCGCCGAGCTGCCCGAAACCTCCTTACTCGCAGACGCTCCACCCGCAAAGCTGGGCAGCTCGTACTCCGGAGTGGCGGTTGCTCTTGCAGGACTTGGAAATCTTTGAGCGGCCTCAGCAGCTGGAGCCTCAGTCACGACTGCTTCTTTTCTCTTCACAGATGGAAGTGAAGAAGCAAACCGACCAGGGCTAATTGTCGCAAGGCTGCTGTTGAAGGAAAAATCAAAATAAAGAACAAGGAACGAGAAAGAAACTTCGCGACTAAGAGCGAGGCATGAAAGACTTACTCGTCCTCGTCGTCATCATCAAGAACATCCGAGTTCCAAGCAGTGGAAACCTTTGGCGGATGACCAAGAGAAGGAAGCGTACGGAGGGGAGGCACCTGAAGAGGCTCGGTCGCCTTGGTAGACCCATCACCCAGGGAGCTATCCTTGAAAGTGACTTCCTCATCTTCGTGCCTGCGGCGCTTGTAGTAGTGAAGCTCATCGCTACCCGACTCCTCCTCATCGTCAATGCAGTCGCGCTCGGAGCTTGAATCAGCTTCTGCGACACTAGTTTCGAGAGAAGCCTCGACGTTACTCACCAGGAGGTCCGAGGCATCTTCAGCTGAAACTGGCGGGTAGCGCGTCGCTACCTTAAAGCTCCACGGAGGCGGAAGAAGAAGAAAGAAGATGTTCAATCGACAAAATTTCAGACTAGAAAGAAACAAAACAACAAGAAGAAGAAACTCACCTCAGCTGGGGGAGGTTTCAAAGCCTCGAATGGCTCGATAGAACAGGCTGAGTAGGCCTCTCCCTTCTTCAGCTTTGTGATGGCCGTGATCTTTTTCTCGAACTTAGCGTTCGAGAGAATGTCTTCGCAGACGCGGCTCGGGTCCTGGGTGCCTTGGTACTCCCACATGGTGGATGGCCTCGCTTGAAGGGGCTGAATCCTTCGTCAAAGGAACACACTCGCGATGTGTATTCCATTGAATGGAACACCCAACGCCTTATCGCGGAAGTTTGCCACCTTCGCGAGTAGGGGGAGACGATCTTGCTGTCTTCGGCGGAGAGCTTGTGCGACCAGGACTTCCTCCGCTTCAGAATGGCGAATTTGTGGAACTCAGGGGCTCCACCCACGCTGTTGTCTACGACGTAGAAACACTTCTTCTGCCACCCTTGCGCCGAGTCGATGAAATACATCTCCATGTAGGGGATGTCGGTTCTCGCCTGGATCCCGAAGCCTCCGGTGCGCAACGCCCCCCCCCCAGCTTCTCGCCTGGTTGCGCTTTCTCCCGGAAGATCCGCACCTTGAAAAGGGCCTTTCAGAGGCCCCAGTGCGGGAGGATTCGCAGAAAGCACTCGCAAAGCACGAAATGTGCTGAATCGCGTTTGGAGGCTAGTCGTGGAGCTGTATGCCGTAGACATACAGCGACGTGCTCCGCGAAGAGCACACGCTCATTTGCGTGAGGATTGGGTACCTCTTCTTTCTTGGACAAGCGCACGCGCTTGTCCGTGTCAGGCGGAAGAAGTCCTTCCCGTTGCATCTCCGCTAGGCTCTTCCTGGTGGTGTTGGCGGAGCGCCAATCGCCCGTCCTCATGAGGGGCGGCCCGGAAGCATCCGCCACTTCCTTCGACGATGATGCGGCAGCACTACGCTTCTTCCCGCCCGCAATTGGAACTCTTACGCTTACAGAGAAGGAGATGTGCGCGAGGAGGTAGAAGATGAGCAAGGAGCCGGAAGACTTACCCATCTCCTAAGGGTAAATATTTATACACAGGCTGCGCTGATCTAGACCGTGGATTTGGCAACATGACACCCATCACGGCCGCCACGCGTGAAGCGGAAGCAAAGCAGCGCGGGCGGTTACTCTGGCAGGATGTTTACAAAAGATCGTGCACATTTACAGCGTGTGGCCTGCGGAAAACCCGGATGCGACCTATCGTTTCCGGTCAAAAGCTGACAAGGTGGGCCAGTATGCTCTGCTTCGCTCTGTCACGTCCCATCGGGAGGAGTGAGAACAGACGGGTGCGCAGTGACATTACTGCATACCTCATCAAGATGCAAAAACTCTTTCGCATAAGCTCCCTAAGCACGAAATTTCTTTCGTATGGTCGTACCAAGACGCGAAAACTCTTTCGCATAAGGTCCCTAAGCACGAAATTTCTTTCGTATGGGCGTATGAAGACGCGAAAACACTTTCGCGTAAGCTCCCTAAACACGAAATCTCTTTCGTATGGGCATAACAAAACGCGAAATCTCTTTCGCACAAGCTCCCTGACACGAAATTTCTTTCGTAGGGGTATATCAAGGCGCGAAAATTTCTTTCGCATAAACCCCCAGACACAAAAGCTCTTTCGTATGAGCAAGACAAAAACAAATTTATTACAAACCCAGAAATCTATTTTGCATAAGTACAACAAAGGAAGGAGATTTCTTCACTCGAAGATTCAGAGGAAGGCAATCAAAGAAAAATCACGAGTACGCGGCTCCCGCTACTCTTTCACACGATGTATCTACACATCTCTATCCTGGATCGTTCGGCCGACTAGGCACATCGGATGCCGTATTCTTTCGAGTACGAAGGTAAGACCCAAAGATCTTTCTTATGGGCCTGGAATCGCACTCAAGCTGCGTCCTCAAGTAAATTTCTGTGTCAACAACACGAAGAAAAATCCTAGCGGACGCGCCGGGTACCCCTATAGGTTAAGTTCGACTCGGTAAGACCTCCACAGCCCAGTCGCAACGATCACCTCACCGGATTCGAGTCGGAGGTCTCGAGTCTGTGTAGGCCAGAACTGTTTTTTCCCTAGATGCAATTAATTGGCCCTGAGATTTCGGGAGAGCCAAGCGACTGAGCCACATCCTTCTGCAAAAACAGCCAATACACAGGCACATTTATTGCTTGAGACTCGAGCACAAGAAGCGCATCACGCATAGAGTATACGCTCTCCAAAATCAAACGATTGAAACAATCAGTTGAGGAAAATCATGACGAACTTTGAGTGTCCACCCGACAGATTCTCAGTCGAGTAAACACTCGGGGGCTACTGACGTGGGGATGAATCCTGAACCTATCAGGTGAGGCTACCCAGTCTAAGGCCCAAAACTTAGGCCCAAGGGAAAGGTGCCACCAGCAGTTCTAGAAGGCCCAGTCGAAGGCCCACCCGCAAAGCCTTGCGGGTCAAGAATGAAACTTGTAACCAACCTAAGCTAAGGTTTGTAACCCCCCCCCCCCCGGGTACGGTTTGAGACCTGGCCACCTATATAAGGCCATGAGAACCACCAGGAGGGGGACCCCAAGCAATCTCACACCACCAAAGCCTTGAAACTCGAGACCATACTCTCGATTCGAGCACCCCCCCCATTGTAACCAATCTATTGATAATACAGATTGACAGAGCAGGAGTAAGGGTTTTACCTCTACGAGGACCCCAAACCTGGGTAAATCTCGCCCCCCTGTTAGCCGACTGTCGTGGTGGTGTCACGGCAGATGCCATGGGATGGCTAAAGATGTGGGGACGAATGACGCTGGAGGTGCTCGGGGAGGGATCACGCGACGAGTAGCCGCGTGAAGTACGAACAGAACAATGCAAACAACACGATCTACCCAGGTTCAGGGCCCTCGTGAGGAGGTAAAACCCCTACTCCTGCCTTTCTCTATGTATTCTGGTATCTCACCGAGTAGCCACAGTACAATGGATCTTGCTACCGAGTAGCCTCTCCTCTCTCTACGTGATGAATTAGGTCAAGAACCTAGGGTTTTCTCAGTTCAATCTCAACGTGCCTCTCGCAGGAGGCGGCGGGGCACCTTATATACCTGGTGCCCAGCCAGATACGTCCAAACCTAGACAAGTGTCGACATAGTGTGCACATCGTCCTTCCTTCCGGGTTCCGGCTGACAGTTTGGTTCCTAATCTTGGCTGCATCTGGAAAGTCGTTGGGCAAAACAAGGGGACAGACTGGTATCACTGTGCCAAACACAGAGTAGGGCCCCCTTATCCTGCGACGGCCTGCTTCCATGCTGTCACTGTCAGGCAGGCCGGTCCCAGATGAACAGTAGTTCGAATACTGCCAAGTACGGACTCAGGATACGCGGGATCCTGTGTCAGAACGGCTCCTTTGACTTTCTGGCCCGAGTAGGTTCCCGCCAATTTTACTCGGGCCAACTCTTCTACCCGAAAGGACAGAACTTGATTGATTCTTCCTGGTCATCTTGAGGTGAGACCGAGTAGCAGTAGACCGGTAGCAAGTACCGGGTAGGCGGCTACTCGACCAAACCTCTCTTCTGATAGTTGCTTTTACCACTTGCCTTTACCCTACTCGGGGTAACCCCCCGACAGCAGTCCCCGAAGCTGGTAGAATCTTGCGAACTCGTTCACTAGGCTCTGCCAGCTTAAAACCAACCTTTGCAACACAGCCCTTGAACCTCAAGATGCCGAGTAAGAACCTCCGAGTAGTACTCTAGAAAATACCTTGAGTTTCCTGTCTTCCGAGTAGCACCAGCTTTCTACTCTGTAACCGAGTAAAAAGACTTAGAGAATTTCTCCTCTGGCTTCTCTGCAGCGCGCAGCACTATCCAGCCTTCCGTGTTGCGACTGGACGCGTGTCAAGCATCCGTGACCCCGTCGTTTCGCTGCCACGACACGACGTGCCACGCGCCCAGTTTTCACGGGGCGGGCCCACCGGCTCGTTATGTCCCATCAAGCGCAGTAATTGGCCACGATCTGGTAGTGGGATCTGCTGCGGCCGTTACGCGCGCGCCTCGCGCGTGCGTGCGTTTCTAACCGGCCACAAACCCCACCACACGAAGATCCCGGCCACGATCGATCCCACTACCCCGATGGTAACGGTAATCTGCGGAGAGGGTATTTATACCCCCGACGGTAACTTCCCCTTCTTCCTCCTCTGCTCTTTCCTCTTTCTCTGCCCTGCTCTTTCTTCTCCGCCAAGCTCTCCGCCGCCGCGCAACCCCTTGCGCCGCTGCGGATTCGTTTCCTCCACCCAATCTCTTCAACTCTCCACCATCCGCTCACCCCTTGCCATGGCTGCTCGCACCGGCTGGGCTGGTTCGCACGTCACCGTCGATGACTGCGCCTGGCTCGTGAACACCCGGAGGGTTCCTCCCGGTGTTCAGTGCCGGCCGTCCGACGGCGAGCTCGTTCCGGCCCCGCGGGAGGGCGAGCATGTCGTCTTCCTCGCGCACTTCGCGCGAGGATTCGGCTTGCCGGCATCGGACTTCCTGCGCTCCTTCCTGGATCAATTCGGTGTCCAGATGCACCACCTCCCTCCAAACGCCATTGTATTCCTAGCCTATCACACCGTGGTGTGCGAGGCCTTTCTAGGCGTCCGCCCCACGGTGGAGACTTGGCTGAAATACTTTCACCTCCGTCAGCAGAGTAAGGGGAAAAAGGACGGCACGGCCGGTAGCAGTCGGGTAACCGACACCGGCAGCGCCATGATGCTGCAGCGGGCGGGAACCAACCATCCTCGCATCAAGGGGTTGGATTCCGTCCGCATGTGGCAGAAATCGTTCCTCTACGTCAAGAACATCCCCGCCACGGAAGGGGGACCGATAGTGGATCGCATCAATCTGCCCGCGTGGAGCAACCGAGCTCCAACCGGGCAGAATTGGAAGACGAAGCCCTCCAACGACCGCAACGCGATACAGATGGAGGAGCAGCTCGCCTACCTCATCGGCCAAGGGCTCAGGAGCGACGATCCCGTCGCTTGCTGGATCAAGAATCGCGTGCTGCCGCTGCAGCGGCGCGCCCATCCAATGTGCTACCTGGGAGGCCCTCGTGATTGCACCCGCACGACCACACTCGAGCTCAGCGACGCGGATGTCGCCGATCACGCGAGGTCGATTCCGACCACGAGCCTCCCCGACGACTGGGAGTATGGCTTCACCCCTTTCAGTCGCACGAAGCCGATCCCCCGGGTACGTTCTCCTTATTCTGCTCTCAACATATGTCATCCGACTAGAAACTCTTCTCTCTGGGTTGCGACTAGCAATTGCCTTCTGCCCCGAGTAGATTATCCTATCGAACTGCCTAGGCTTAGTATGCTTGATGTTTGCATGCCGTGTCGAGTAGCATACTTAGGAGAAATGCTTAGGCTTAATATGCTTGTTGTTTGCACGCCTTGCCGAGTAGGACACTTAGCAAATTTCCCTAGGCTTAGTGTGCTTTGTGTTTGCACGCCCATCCGAGTAGAATGCCTTCACGCTACTCGGCTAACTTGCCATGTCTCTCTGTTTCTCCAGATTCTTGACCGCCAGATTACCGAGAGCTGTGAGCTCTTTGAGGGCAATCGGTACGCCGACCGGGAAGAAGATGATGTGGCCTCCCTCGAGGCCACGGATCAGATTAACCTCCCTCATTCTCCCACAATGGAGAAGCAGCGTGCAGGAACATCTCTCCGCGACTGGTCCGAAGACGATGATGCAGGTAATCGGATTTTTCCTGTTCTGTCCGCGAGAAAAAATAACCCTTTGCCTATTGTTTCTGAATCTTTCCTTTTTCTTCTCGATCCTTGCAGATGATGCCGATCCTGAGGACGGGGGAGAGGATGAGGATGAGGACGAGGCAACCTTGGCCGTCCGTCCTTTATCAATTGCTGCACCTGCTACCCGCAAGCGGGCCGGCAGCGGTGCCCTAGAGCCCCCCGCCAAGAAGAAGAAACCCGCCGAGAAGACGACCAAGAAGGCGGTCGTGAAGAGAACGAGACGAACGATCCCCTCCACCAAAGCGTAAGCTTTCTTCTCGGTTAATTCCCAATTTCGTACTTTGCTGTTTCTCTTATTCTTCCTCTGCTTCCCTCTAATTTCTGACTTTTCCTTTCTCACCAGAGCTCCCTTAGATGTGAACGCTGCTCTCGCGCCTGACCAGGCCAAGAAACAAGCTGCCATCGACGTCGACAAAGTTGTCGACCTCGAGGGCGACGAGGCCGACACCACCAACACGCAAGCGGGGCCTGAGCAACAGTCCCGCGCCGATCCAGATGCGCAGGACGCCGCTCACCAGGACAGGCCCCCTTTTCCTCCGGCTAGCACCGCCGAGGAGCATCAAGAGGAAGACCAGGAGATGCGTGATGATGACGCCGCCGTCGAGCGGCAAGAAGCTGAACATGAGCAGCCAGCCACAGGCGCTGCCGGACAAGAGGATCCCGCTGCCGAGCAGCGGGTAGAAGATACAGTCATGACTGAGGAATATCCCCTGAGCAGTGCGCAACCAGACGCTGCACAGAGTAGCGCCCAACCAGATGCTGAACAAAGTAGTGCCCAACCAGATGCTGCACAAGGTGATGGGTCCGTGGCGCCATCCACTGATCCAGGCACTGTACCGCCAGATTCCTCCTCGGTGCCGCAGACGAAGGACGCAGCCAGCCCTCCTGCCGGGCGAGTAACCAGGAAGCAAGCCCTAGATGCTGCCGAGAAGGAGGCGGCCGAGAAGAAGGCAGCCGAGAAAGGGAAAGCCGAGAAGAAAACCGAGAAGCAGAAGATCGAGAAGCCAACTGCTCAGAAAGAGACGGCTCTGAAGCGAGCTACCGAGTTGATGCCGCCGCCCACATCATCTGGCCCGTCCCGTCAGGTGGCTATTCGCAATCCTGGCGCGGCTGCTGCCGGTTCTGCTGCCGCTGCATCTGAGCATCCCTGCTACCCGGACTACATGGTGAAGGTTAGCCAGCAGCACCAAATCGGCCTTTCCGTCGAGGACCGGAAGCTCGCTCTCACAAAAGGAAGGAAAGCCTTGGTGGTAAATACTAGGCCTCCAGCTCCCAATCAAGACAGGTCCACCTCCATTGCTTCCCGTGGACCCCAGACTCAGGCGATATCGTCCGAGAGCCTCGAGCAGGTACTCGACTTGGTTGGTTTCATCGATGCTAAGTGGGATAGCAGTGTTCTCGGCAATACCAACTGGAATGGCACTACGCTGGGCGACATCGATCATATGCGGGTCGACTGGAACAAGGTGGACTTGGGCTACAAGCCCATGACCGTCTCCTCCAACACCGCTACCCTTGCTGCCAAGATGTTCGTGCATCGCAAGAACGCAGAAGATCTCGAGCAGTCTTACGCGGTAAGCCTTAACTTATCCTTTCCGAGTTGCATCTTTTCTTCTTTTCTATTCGTCTTCCTCTTCCTTAGCCATCACCCAGTCCCCGAGATTCTGGCCGAGTAGACGAATACTCTCTTGAGTGATCGTCTTCTCGGGTTGAATCTCAACTTCTTTGTCTAACTCTTTTCTCTTTCACTTCTCAGAATAGCGTTCTGAAACGGACTAACTTGCACCGTAAACTTCTCTGGAACCACGCTGTCGCCAAGAGGCGTATTGCTGCCCTCGAGAAGGAGAAAGTAGCTGCCGAGGCAGCCTACAAGGAAGTCATGAACAGCACCATGAGGCTGTCTGAAGTTGAAGGTACGCTTCTAGCTACGCGGTTCTTGCGTTTTCTGTTTACGCCCGCTTCTGCTTTTTGCGCTAATCTTTTCTACTCTGCAGGGAAACTGAAAGCCCTAGCTGATGAACACGAGAATTGCCGTGCCTTTGTTGCGAACGGCGAGACCACCATCAAGAAACTTGAAGGTAATTCACTGTCTACTCGGTTTGCCCTGGTGTCTGTTTCTTTTGCTTTTCCGCTGACCGCGCTTTGCTCCTTTCAGAAGATCATAAGAAATTTGTTGACGAACACCAAGCCTGCCTCAAACCTGAAGAGGTGCAGCAGCAGTTGTCCAGCCAGGCCGTTGAACTGGTAAAGGAGCACACTACGGAGATGGAGAAACTCCAACTCCAGCTGCAGAAGGCACTCCAGGATGCTCTCGACCTTGGCGCCGAGAGGGACAGAGTTATCGCCGAGAAGGCCAAGGCTGAGACAACTTTCAATGCCAAGATAAAAGCCCTCGAGCAGGAGTGCGAGGTGCTGACAAAGGCCAATGCTGGGCTCTTTTCTCAGCTGGATGGTCTCCGCTTGCTTGAGGAGAAGCATGTATCCAATGAAGAAGAATGGAAAATCCAGCTGCAGAAGTTGCGCCACGAGCTGAATAGTAAGTTTTCTCCTCTCTGCATCTCATCTTCTCGGTCCTACCTCTTCTCTGAGTTCGTTACTGAATTTCTCACTCGCCTTTCGCAGGAATCTTCCCTGACCTTGTGTCCGCTTGCGCGCCAGCTTTAGCCAAGGCCCAAGCAGCTCGTATTGAGAAGGGCGAGGCTGCGGACACCAGAGCCGAGATCGAGGATAGCCTGCTGGTGATGCGAGGGCATTTCGAACGCCTAGCCGGCGTGGGCACCGACCTGGTGCGCGTCGGCTTCGAGCTCCACAAGCTATTCTGGCCTGAAGATCCCGCGCCGACAACCATTGGTGGCCTTGCTCTGAAGCTGCGCAATGTGAAGGCCGAATTGAAGAAGTGGCGCGCCTCGGGAGCTCGGGCGGGTGCTGACTTGATGCTGCTCTGCGTCGCCTCCTGAGACCCTTAACATGGAGATCATCCGCGGGAAGCGCGACAACTCCAGGTGGGAGACGGACCCCAGCTGTGTGACCACGTGCAAGCTGATTGCGCATGAGGTTGCAGAGTATGCTGACACGGCCACCTTCGTTGATGGGCTCCCTGAACCCGACACCGAAGTGGAGGAAGAAGAGGACGAGGCTGCAGAGTCAGATCCCGAGCTGGCCTTCTTCGATTCTCCCGCTGGCGAGGCCGGGAAAGGAAAGGCTGCGATCGTCGCGAGTAGCGACGAGGAGTACGAGGAGATCGACACCGCCGCACTCGATTTCGGCACCTCCTCAGGAGCCGCCCTCGACGACACGGTACGCCCCCAAGGCCAAGCTTCTGATTCTTCCCTGGCCACAGGGCCTGTCTCGGTGGCCACGGCCACCTCAGACCCGGTAGCCACCGAGCACGATGTCGAGATGGGGCAGTCCGCCACCGTCCACTCGGAAGCGGACGCGACCAACGCCAGCGCCGAAGAAGAGGCTGCGAAGACAGTTGACGCTAGCTCGGAGGCGGAGGCGACCAGGACCACCACCGAAAATGAAGCAGCCAATGCCAGCACCGACAACACCGCTTCCTCAACATGATTTCATCCTGTAAACTTTTTACTTGAACATTTATCAGATTCCCGGGATGCCGGGAGCAAATGTATCAGACTATTTATCTTGTTGCTTGCTACTCAATTTTATTCCCACTTATTATCTTTGATTTAATCAATTTGAGCAGCCTTGGCTCAATGCCGGGTTGCGTTAGTATACGAGTCCCCGAGTTGCATTTCTTATTCACTCTCTCCTTTCGTCTCAGCTCTACCCGCAACTTGTTGCTTTTTTGGTATTCGAGTCACAAGAGTCAAAGAGCAGAGCTGCAAATACTTAGCCGCTTAGAAACAATCATAGTAACGCAGCCCACCACTTAGCCGAAAAGACAAGTCACAGAACAATAATAAAAGCACCCTACTCGGTTCCTGCACTCTTCCTTTCCTTAGTAATTTTTCTTGTGTTCATGGACCTTTTGCTTGTTCTCTTGCTTGCCATGAAGCCGGGTTTCGGACAGCAGCAAAGTCGAAGAGTTGGCATGTAGGTTTAAACACAGTACTCAATGTACCTTTGAATTTTGAAGTAGAGCAACCGAATAGGCAAAAGGTAAAGCCGAGTAAAAACACTTAGAGCAATTTTGGACGAGGGCAGTCCCCGAGATCAATTTCAGATTGCAGAGTAGAATTTCAACTCGGATAAGAGGGTACATACACATCTTTGCTTACGAATGAAAACGACGGAGTAGAGCTACATTCCAAGGGCGCTTGGTTTCCTCTCCAGATTTGTCTGCCCTGTTCGCCTGTGGTGGGCGCACATCTACAAGATAGTAAGCATCGTTGTGCAGTGCTTTGCTCACAATGAAAGGCCCTTCCCATGGAGGAGACAACTTGTGCATCCCGGCTGTGCGCTGCACAAGCCTAAAGACCATGTCTCCTTCTCGGAAAACCCTTGGGTTCACCTTTCGGCTATGATAACGCCGCAGGTTTTGCTGGTAGATAGCCGAACGTGACAGAGTTAGCTCTCTTGCTTCTTCAAGCAGGTCAACGTCGTCTTCTCGAGCTTCTCTCGCCTCCACCTCAGTGTAGAGGGTTACTCGGGGGGAGTCATGCTCTAAGTCTATTGGCAACACGGCCTCAGCCCCGTATACCAAGAAGAATGGTGTGTAGCCGGTTGAGCGGTTAGGGGTAGTCCTTAGACTCCACAACACCGCTGGCAACTCGTCTAACCAACACCCAGGTGTTTTCAGCAGTGGCTCCATCAGCCTTGGCTTTATGCCTGCCAGTACCATGCCATTTGCTCTCTCAACTTGCCCATTGGAAGCGGGATGCGCGACTGACGCAACGTCTAGTCGGATATGCTTATCTCTGCAGAACCGCACCATTGCTCCCTCAGCAAAGTTTGTGCCGTTGTCGGTGATGATGCTGTGCGGGTAGCCATATCTCAGGATCACATCCTTCACGAATTTCACAGCTGTGGCCCCATCACACCTCCGAATAGGTTTCACTTCAATCCACTTGGTGAACTTGTCCACCATGACCAAGATGTGAGTCATGTTGCCTCTAGCCGGCTGGAAAGGCCCAACCATGTCCAGACACCAAACAGCAAATGGCCAGGTGATAGGAATTGTTTTCAGCTCGGAAGCAGGCATGTGAATCTTACTTGCGAACATCTGGCAGCCATTGCACTTCCTCATGATGTCTTCAGCTTGCTGTAGTGCTGTGAGCCAGTAGAAACCATGCCGAAAAGCTTTCTGGACCAATGCTCGAGAAGAGGCATGGTGCCCGCATTCTCCTTGGTGTATCTCTACCAGGATCTCTTCTCCTTCTGCTGGGTCCACACAACGTTGCAGCACGCCAGTGGTACTTCTCTTGTGCAGCACATCTCGTACTATAGTGTAGCCCTTGGATCTTCTCTGAATCTGTCTTGCAGTCACCTCATCTTCTGGCAGAGTACCATCCCTCAGAAAGGATAATATGGGCATGGCCCAACTCGGTGTCTCCCGTGCGGGAAACACTGGTTCGTCCACTCACTACTAGAGAAAAGATTATTGGAGGCTCGTTTTTTTGTTATTCGAGGCGCATATGGAATGAGCCTCGAACGCCAAGCCTCGCATATTTTGGCTTATTGGAGGCGCATTTTAAAATGCGCCTCCTATATATTCAAGTATACAAGGCGCATTCCAGTATGCGCCTCCTATAAGTTATACGAGGCGCATTTAATAATGAGCCTCCTATAAGTTAGGAGGCGCATTCCAGAATGCACCTCGTATAAAGTTATAGGAGGCTCATTTCGGAATGCGCCTCCTATAAGTTATAGGAGGCTCACTATTAAATGCGCCTTCTATAAGTTATAGGAGGCGCATTCTGGAATGCGCCTCCTATAACTTATAGGAGGCGCATTTAATATGCGCCTTGTATAACATTTTCGAATTTTAAAATTTGCAGAATTACTGCACGTTCCAGAATACACATATACAGGTATATAGATACACAAATACAGTACAACAGTCCAGAATTTCCAGAAAGTAGCATCACTATGAATACCATCAACTTGAATCAAATCACGGCATACATATACGCAAGTTCATTTATACGAAGTACATCACACAACACAAGTGTTTGCGTCTCGGATCGAGTACAAGTTCACAATCACGTTACAACTGCGACGAGGGATCGAGCTCTAGCTAGCTTAGGTGAGAGTAAAGCACATAGACTACGATGGATAGCAATGAGGCGATGATGATCACGATGAAGTTGCTCCACTTCTTTCTTCCGTGCCTCCACTTCTCTTCTGCCATCTCTCTTCCGCCACTTCCTCCACTTTTTCTCCACTTCCTCCACTTCTCTTCCGCCACCTCTCTACTCGTATAGCCTTGGTAGAGGTTGCCCGAGAAGGTGTTGACTTGCTTCGCGCAGTCTTCCCACTCCTCGTACACACCTGGAACCCGACCGATGTACACGACATAGCACTTCTTCGCCATCTCCTACACACACAAAGAAAGATGATATTAGTTACATGTCAGTGGAAATAAATAGCTAAAATAGCTAGCGGTTGATAATATATACAGAGTCATGCATATATATGGGTGAAACAAGATGATCACCGGCGTCCATATCTTCACTGTTATTGACATCCTCCTCGTCACCATTTTCGCCATCACGTATCCAACGAGTGTAGCCATTCATGAAATCACGTCGGAGAAGGTGCGACTCCAGCAATCCAGAATCGTGCCTTATCAGGAACATCAGCTTGCAGTCGCGACACGGACATCGTATCTCCGTCTTCTTTGCGCGTGCCATGTCGGCCCTCGCGCATGTCATCCACCTATCCACGAGGGCTTTGTTCACCAGTTGCCGGACCATGGTCCTGCGCGGTACAAAACCAAGAAGAACATAATTAGAGCATATGGACGTGGATCTCGCCGAAAAAAATCGGCATGACCTCCCCTAAAAGGAGGACATCCGCGAGTGCCAGAAATTCGCCGGGAAAGAAATGAATCGACTTCCCGGCGAAACATTGGCATCCCAAAATGAAATCCCTGCACAAAAAGAAGCACCATAACACAATCACATAGTCGGTGCCACCGACAACGCGCATACATGCAAGCAACTCCTTCTTGTTTCCTCCAACAACGGTTTGCGCAAGAGAGCCGGACCTCACAAAAAAAGAAGCACCGGCCACAACACAATCACATAGTCGGTGCCGCCGACAACGCGCATACATGCAAACAACTCCTTCATGTTTCCTCCAACAACGATTTGCGCAAGAGATCCGGACGAGAAATAAAGAGAGATGTTGTAGATCTAGAGGAGTAAGGGACTTCACTTAAATATGAGGGTCAACCAAGGGAGGTTGAGCAAGCTTTTATGATGAATTAATGGGGGAAATAGGGTGGGGAGGAGGTTGGGGACGAGTAGATCTATGTTTGGTGAAGAGGAAGAAGTGAGGCATGTGAGTGGAGTGGTAGTGGCTCCCATGTGCTAAAAAGTAGCAAAAATCGTGCTGGATATTATAGGAGGCGCATATTAACATAATGCGCCTCCTATATATTATACGAGGCGCATTTTGAAGATGTGCCTCCTATATATTATGCGAGGCACATTTTGAAGATGCGCCTCCTATATGTTATGTGAGGCGCATTTCTAAGATGCGCCTCCTATACATTATGCGAGGCGCATTTTGAAGATGTGCCTCCTATATATTATGCGAGGCGCATTTTGAAGATGCGCCTCCTATATGTTATGCGAGGCGCATATTTGTGGAATGCGCCTCCTATATACTCCAACTATAGGAGGCGCATCTGCGAGATGCGCCTCGACTTCGCTGACTCAGAAGCCACCTGGGCCCACACAAAATATTGGAGGCGCATATTATAGAAGTGCGCCTCTTATAATTACATTATTGGAGGCGCATATTGACAGATGCGCCTCGCATAACCAGGGTCCAGGAGGCTGCGGTCCCTACATGAAGTATTCGAGGCGCATATGTTTGGAATGCGCCTCCTATATATGCATTATAGGAGGCACATCTTGGAAATGCGCCTCGCATAATATATAGGAGGCGCATTTTGCCAATATGTGCCTCGAGCCCTCATTTTCTCCTATAGGCTTTTCTCTAGTAGTGACTTCCATTGGGACGGGTACCTCTGGTTGCTCTTTAGGGGTGGGAGCACTTCTCTGAAGTCCAGACCGATTAGCAAGGACTTCCTCAATGAATGCGACAGTCCCCGGGTTAAGGACAGCAGTCCACGAGTAAGGAGTGGCAGTCCCCGGGTAAGGAATGGCAGTCCCCGAGTAAGGAGTGGCAGTCCCCGAGTAGGGAGTGGCAGTCCCCGAGTAAGGAGTGGCAGTCCCCGAGTAGGGAGTGGCAGTCCCCGAGTAAGGAGTGGCAGTCCCCGAGTAAGGAGTGGCAGTCCCCGAGTAGGGAGTGGCAGTCCCCGAGTAAGGAGTGGCAGTCCCCGAGTAGGGAGCGGCAGTCCCCGAGTAGAGGACGGCAGTCCCCGGGTTTCCTGTAGCATTCTCCCAGTCAATCTCCATGGGATCAGATTCCTCACTTGGCAAAGAAGGAACAAATATGGACTCCGAGTTGGGAGAAGGCTTGATGGATGGCTTCCTCAAATGCTCCAAGGCGATTCCCGCCGGGATTGATTGCCGAGAGGATCCCAACTTGGATAACTCATCTGCTGCTTCGTTCTCTGCTCGGTGAATGTGCTGGAACTCACAGCCTTCGAAGAACCCAGTCATAGACTGCACCAGGAAGCGATATGATGCCATGTTGGCATCCAGAGCATCCCATGTGCCCGAGACTTGCTGCACCACCAGATCTGAATCGCCATAGAATATGATGCGCTGCACGCCAACCTCCTTTGCTACTCGCAAACCATGCACCACTGCCTCGTACTCTGCTACATTGGATGATGCCTTGAAGTGAATCTGCAGCACATACTTGAGTTGATCTCGCTTGGGTGACGTAAGCACTACGCCAGCACCAAGGCCTTCCTTCACCTTCGAGCCATCAAAGTGCATCTTCCAGTAGTTAGAAACTGGAGCAGGAGGTTCATACTGCACCTCGGCCCAGTCCACCAGGAATTCCGCCAGAATCTGAGACTTGATGGCTTCTCTTCTCGCGTACGCGGGTGCATACGCGGCCAGCTCGATTGCCCACTTGGCTACTCTGTCACTCGCCTCCTTGTTGCCCATGATGTCCGAGATAGGAGCAGAACTCACGACAGTGATGGGGTGCTCCTGGAAATAATGTTTCAGCTTCCTGGCGCCTAGGTACACACCATAGGTCATCTTCTGGTAATGCGGGTAGTTCTGCTTGGAGCTGGATAAGACCTCACTGAGATAATATACTGGGCGCTGCACACTCTTGCCTTCTTCTTCTCGCTCCACCACTATCACCACGCTGACTACTCGGTTGGTCGCAGCAATGTATAACAGCATCGGCTCTTTGGGTAGCGGACTAGCCAAGATGGGAGCGCTACCCAGCATTGCCTTCAGCTCGTTGAATGCCACATCCGCTTGCGGAGTCCAGACAAACTTGTCACTTTTCTTCATCAATTGGTACAGAGGCAGGGCCTTCTCGCCCATTCGGCCCAGAAAACGGCTCAGAGATGCCAAGCAACCAGTGAACTTCTGCACATCCTTCAAGGATCTCGGCAAAGACATGCTCTCAATAGCTTTTATCTTTGAAGGATTGGCCTCAATGCCCCGACTAGACACTAGGAAGCCGAGTAGTAGCTTGCCAGCCGGGACACCAAAGGTGCATTTACTCGGATTCAGCTTCATTTTGTACTTGCGTAGGTTAGCAAAGGTTTCCTCCAGGTCGGCAAGCAGAGTATGTGTTTTATTCGTTTTGATGACAATGTCATCTACGTACACCTGCACATTCTTGCCGAGCTGGTCGTGCAAGCATTTCTGCATGCATCTCTGATAGGTTGCACCTGCATTCCTCAAGCCAAAACACATGACACGATAGCAATAAGCCCCGTACGGGGTAATGAAAGCAGTCTTTATTTGATCAGCAGGATTGAGTGCAATCTGGTGAAAACCAGAGTAGGCATCTATGAAAGACAGCAGTTCACAACCAGCAGTGGAATCGATCACCTGATCGATGCGAGGTAACGGGAAAGGATCCTTGGGGCATGCCTTGTTCAAGTCGGTGTAGTCGACACACATGCGCCATGCAGTGGCAGCCTTGGGATCCTCCTTCTTCTTCTCGACCATGACCGGGTTGGCTAGCCAATCCGGATGCAGCACCTCCATGATGAAATTGCTTATCAGTAACTTGGTGATCTGGTCACCAATGGCCTTCCTCCTCTCATCTCCGAAGCGGCGCATAGCCTGCTTCACTGGCTTGGCGTCAGGACGCACATGTAATGAGTGCTCAACCAACTCCCTCGGGACTCCTGGTAGATCTTCATTGGACCAGGCGAATACATCCCGATTCTCACGGAGGAAGTGGATGAGCTCGCTTTCCTATTTCTCCGCCAACCCGGAGCCAATGATGGCTACGCGGTCGGGGAACTCGGGGTCGACCTGGACCTTCTTTGTCTCCTTGGCAGCCTGAAAAGCAGTGCCGTGCTGGGTACTCGGCACGCCTTGCGCGCCAGCTTCCGCGGATTGCGCCATAGCCACCACTTCATACATCTTCTTCTTCTCGGCAGCAATCACCATTGACTCCGCCAACTGGGAACTAGCAGAGGCACACTCCATGGACTTCTTGTAATCACCAGAGATAGTGATTATGCCATTGGGACCAGGGATCTTCATCTTCAGATAGGCAACATGGGTAGAGGCCATGAACTTGCTCAGAGCGGGCCTGCCGAGTAGAGCATGGTAAGGACTCTGATGATCAACCACCTCGAACTGCAGGCGCTCTGTGCGGCAGTTATCCCTGGTGCCGAATAGCACATCGATCCATACTCGGCCAATCGGGTTGCACGAGATCCCGGGTACAATGCCATGGAAAGTGGTCTTGCTGGGCAGCATCATGTTCTCGGCCAGGCCAAGCTTCTCGAGTGTGTCTTTGTACACAATGTTGATGCTGCTGCCGTTGTCGATTAGCACCTTGCTGAACCTCACATTCTTCTCGGGACCCAGGAAGGTAGGGTCCAGCACCAAGGCGTAGCTACCCCGATTGGGCATCACCTTGGGATGATCTGCTCGGGACCACCTGATCTCCTGGTCACACCAATACATGTAGTGAGGGACAGCAGGAATCACTGCATTGACCTCCATGGCACGCTTGTGCTGTGATGTCTTGTCGACTGGCTCAGAAGTGAAGATCATGTAGCTCTCGTGGTGCTCTTGGTACTGATTGGAGCCTCCGCCCCCATTGTTGCCGTTGTTGTTGTTGCCCTGGTAGTTGTTGTTGTTGCCCCTGTTGTTGTTGTTGCGGTTGTAGTTGTTGTTGTTGTTGCGGTAGCTCTCATTGTTGAAGTTGCGGTTGGCTCCTAAAGCCACTTGGTTCACATTTTCTCTTCTCGGGTACACTGGCGGCCGAGCTGCGGGTGCGCGAGTAGGCTGCACATTGGCATTGGCCGCTGGCAGAGGAGGAGGAGGAGGCAAGCCATCACTCTTGATCACATCCCACCACTCGCATTGCCGAGTAGTATGGTTAGCGGGCCTCGAGGGGTGATGAGTGTGAAAGCTGCATGGTCCATCCTTCATGTCATCAAAGACAAACTTCTTCGGCTGCTCGGAGTTCCCGCTACCCGACTGAGAGGTGCGGAACGGCTTCTTGTTGCCTTGGCCCTGGTTCTGGTTCTGCCCGTAGGCTCCAGCAGGTTTCTGCCTCTGGCTGCTACCAGCTCCAACAGTCACTGCATTCACCTCTTCAGGATCATACCGAGTATCTACTCGGCGCTTGTTGCGGAACTCGTTGCGCTTGCTGTTGCCGAAGTTTCTTCTCGGCTCAGATGAATCCATCAGTGGCTGAGTGGGATCACAAAGTGCGTACTGATCCGCAATCTTGATGATCTCCGCCAGAGTGCTCGGCATCTCCCTCTGCAATCTCTGCCACAACATACTGCCATGTCTGCATCCCTGCGCAAACCAAGTAATGGCCTGCGCTTCATTCACACCTTCACAGGTGTTCCTCAATGTACTCCACCGAGTAAGATACTCGCGGTCTGTCTCGTCTTCTCGCTGCCTGCAAGCGGATAGCTGCTGTGGCCTATTCGGCCTCTTGTAGGTGCTGGTGAAGTTGCTGATGAAGGCATCCGAGAAGTCCAGCCAGCAGTTGATGCTGTTCTTGGGCAAGTTGTTGAGCCAAGTGCGGGCTGGACCCTCTAGCATCTGCGGAACATAGCGCACCGCCCATCTTCTGTTGCCGTTCGCGATATGAACCGCGGTGACATAATCATTGAGCCAATCTTCAGGCTTGGTGCTGCCATTGTAGCTCTTGGTGCCCCTTGCAAGCTGGAAGTTCTTCACGGACGGCTCGTTCATGATGCGCGGGCCAAAGCACTCGGGGCCAGGAGGACCCGTGTTCTCCAGCCGCGCCGACAAGCTGATCCGGTCCAACTGATGCCTCGCATCTCCAGGCGCCAGCATGCGCTCGCCGACACGATCATGGACATCATAGCCAGCCATCTCCATAGCCGAGTAGCCATCATCATACCTGTCCACCTGCACAGCTGCAGGCTGCTCCA
Source organism: Alopecurus myosuroides (assembly GCA_028641055.1). Classification (NCBI taxonomy): domain Eukaryota; kingdom Viridiplantae; phylum Streptophyta; class Magnoliopsida; order Poales; family Poaceae; genus Alopecurus; species Alopecurus myosuroides. Next base: position 735,608,799 of record CM054057.1, on the reverse strand, counting down.
CCGGGTTGGCGACTGGTGCCACTGCGCGCGGCTGCTGCCTCTGCCGAGTAGGCTGAGCAGCGGGACGCCGAGAAGGACCTGGACGCCCTTCATCTCGGGCCTGGCTTTGAGCTTGATGGGCTTGAGAGCCTGCTCTTGCAGCGTTGTGTTCCTGCCCGGGCTGCTGCGGCACAGCAAGCTGTCTCGCGGCAGCAGCCGGGTCATACACCTGCATTTGCCTATCTCTGCCCGAACGCCCGCTGCGGCTCTTCTCGCGGCTGGGATGCGGAGACGAGGCCTGATCGTTAGATCTAGCCGCGTGCGAGTGCACCACCTGAGAAGCTCCGGCACCAGGGTTGGCTTTTCGGAACTCCTCATTCTGCCTAGCAGCCTCCAACACCAACTCGTTGAGTCTTTCTTGCTGCCTAATACGCGCATCGCCATCAAGACGAGGCAACTCGGCAGCTACAGCCTCTGCAGCTCTAAGTGTCTTGGCGGGTGTGCTGTATCTGGGCCGGGTGGAGGTGTTTGCCGTGGCGGACTGAGCAGGAGCCTCTACAACTGTTGCCATCTCGGCACCAAGGTTGCACCGAGTGGCACCTACTCTGCTAGCCCTCCTAGCGACTGGCGTGAAGCCGTGAGCCTTGTTGTACTCGAGCTGATCTAGACTCAACTCCAACCTCACCTTATCCAACTCCGCCTGCTCGGCAAGCAGCTCCAGGCATTGCCGCTCGAGCTGCTCCCTCATGGCTAGAAGCTCGATGTCGGTGGGAGTCGGCATGCCAGGTCGCGTAGCCGACGCGGGAATAACCGTAGAAGTGGAAGGCGGCAAGTTGCACTCCTTCTCGTAGGGCCGGTGAGTCCTGCCACCAGTAGCCGGTGCAGCAAGATCCTCGACGACTGCCGCAGCGCCAGTAGCGGCTGCGCCAGTGTTTGCCGCCAAGCCCGTCACCATCACCTCAGCGCAGTTCGCAGAGCGGCGCGCGGGCCTTCCGCGAGCAGCGATCACCGCGGGAGGATCCTCCACGTCATGCACCAGCTCGGGGTACTCGCGGTTGGCGACGGTGGCGACGTAGACGAGGTGAGAGCCGAAGGAGATCACTGAGCCGCCCTCCGGCATGGCCCTGCCGCCGAAATCGCCGGCGTTGTCGGTGACGAAGTCGAAGGAGCCGAATCTGTGGACAAGGCCACAGACCACGCGCTCCGCTGAAGAAGATCCCGTCCGAACAGAAACTCCAACCAGCGCCGCTGGTTGCCCCACGGTGGGCGCCAACTGTCGTGGTGGTGTCACGGCAGATGCCATGGGATGGCTAAAGATGTGGGGACGAAGGACGCTGGAGGTGCTCGGGGAGGGATCACGCGACGAGTAGCCGCGTGAAGTACGAACAGAACAATGCAAACAACACGATCTACCCAGGTTCAGGGCCCTCGTGAGGAGGTAAAACCCCTACTCCTGCCTTTCTCTATGTATTCTGGTATCTCACCGTTTGTCGGGGAGGGATCGGCTTCGTGCGACTGAAAGGGGTGAAGCACGATCTACCCAGTCGCACGAAGCCGATCCCTCCCCGACAAACGGTGAGATACCAGAATACATAGAGAAAGGCAGGAGTAGGGGTTTTACCTCCTCACGAGGGCCCTGAACCTGGGTAGATCGTGTTGTTTGCATTGTTCTGTTCGTACTTCACGCGGCTACTCGTCGTGTGATCCCTCCCCGAGCACCTCCAGCGTCCTTCGTCCCCACATCTTTAGCCATCCCATGGCATCTGCCGTGACACCACCACGACACCGACGATCTTCACCAGCGCCTATACGTTCTCTTAATCGAAACACTACCGGTTCACCCGAGGGACTTGTTGAGATGACTAATCGACACCCGCGAGAGAGAATCCGATGCCGGTGAAGCCGTAACACAGAAAGTGAGGGAATCTTGGGCATCCAATACCTATGACACACTATAACATGCATGGTATGGAATAACCTTGGATTGGGTGTGATTGAGACGCTCCAGAGCCCCTCTCCGGAGAGACCCTAGGCCCGCTGCAGAAAAAGACAAAACAATCGTTCTCGCTACTCTACGTGAGTCGGAAGGGGTAGAAAAGTGGAACTAATTGCTTGGTAGTGTTAGGTTAGGCCCAAGTAACACCCGATACAATTGTAGGGATCACCGTTCTACAAGATTCCCCCTGTTCCGTCAGATCCGGGAGTTTCGGGCTCTGAGTAGTCCTGGAACCCGCCATTGAGAATCCGACGCTGGTGAAGCCATAACATATAGAGAGTGACGGAATCTTGAGCATACAAGACCCATGCCAAACTATAACACACATGGTATGGCATAACCTAGGATTGGGTGGGATTCAGACGCTCTAGAGCCCCTCTCCGGAGAAACCCTAGTCCCGCTGGAGAAAAAGACAGAATTGTCGTTCTCGCCCCTCTACGTGAGCCGGAAGGGGGTAGAAAAGTGAAAATAATTGCTTGGTTGTGTTAGGTTAGTCCCAAGGAACACCGAAGACAAATGGTAGGGCCCACCTCTTGGCAAGATTCCCCCGTTCTGTCAGATCCGGGAGTTTCGGGCTGTGAGTAGTCCTGGAACCCACGAGAGAGAATCCGACGCCGGTGAAGCCGTAACACAGAGAGTGAGGGAATACTGGGCATACGAGACCCATGCCACACTATAAACATGTGGTATGGAAAAACCTAGTATTTGGTGGGATTCAGACGTTCCGGAGCCCCTCTCCGGAGAAACCTAGGCCCGGTGGAGAAAAAGATGGAACTGCCGTTCTCGCCCATTTACGTGAGTCGGAAGGTGGTACGAAAGTGGAACTAATTGCTTGGTTGTGTTAGGTTAGGCCCAAGGAACACCCAAGACAATGGTAGGGCCCACCTATCTACAAGATTCCCCCCGTTCCGCCAGATCCGGGAGTTTCGGGCTTTGAGTAGTCGTGGAACCCGCTAGAGAGAATCCGACGCCGGTGAAGCCATAACACAGAGAGTGAGGGAATATTAGGCATCCAATACCCATGCCACACTATAACACATATAGTATGTCATAACCTAGGATTGGGTGGGATTCAGACGCTCCGGAGCCCCTCTCCAGAGAAACCCTAGGCCCGCTGTTGAAAAAGACAGAACTACCGTTCTCGCCCCTCTACGTGAGCCGGAAGGGGGTAGAAAAGTGGAACTAATTTCTTGGTTGTTATATTTTAGGCCCAAATAACACCAAATACAATTTTAGGGCCCACCTATTGGCAAGATTCCCCCCATTTTTTCAGATCCGGGAGTTTCGGGCTCTGAGTAGTCCTGGAACCCGCCATAGAGAATCCGACGTCGGTGAAGACATATCATAGGGAGTGAGGGAAATATTGGGCATCCAATACCCATGCCACAGTATAACATACATTTTATGGCATAACCAAGGATTCGGTGGGATTCAGAATCTCCGGAGCCCCTCTCCGGAGAAACCCTAGGACTGGTGGAAAAAAGGACAAAACGATCGTTCTCGCCTCTCTACGTGAGCCGGAAGGGGTAGAAAAGTGGAACTGATTTCTTGGTTGTGTTAGGTTAGTACCAAGGAACAACCATTAAAGTGTTAGGTACCACCTCTTGGCAAGATTTCCCCCGTTCCGTCAGATCCGAAAGTTTCGGGCTGTGAGTTGTCCTCGAACCCACGAGAAAGAATCCGACGCCGGTGAAGCCATAACACAGAGAGTGAGGGAATGTTGGGAATGCTAGACCCATGCCACACTATAACACACATGGTATGGCATAACCTAGTATTGGGTGGGATTCAGACGCTCCGGAGGCCCTCTCCGAAAAAACCCTAGGCCCGGTGGAGAAAAGGACGAAACTGTCGTTCTCGACCCTTTACGTGAGCTGGAAGGGGTAGCAAACATGAACTAATTTCTTGGTTGTGTTAGGTTATGACCAAGGAACACCCAAGACAATGGTAGGGCCCACCTCTCTGCAAGATTCCCCCCGTTCCGTCAGATCCGGGAGTTTCGGGCTCTAAGTAGTCCTGGAACCCGCCAGAGAGAATCTGACGCCTCTGAAGCCATAACACAAAGAGTGAGGGAATCTTGGGCATCCAAGACCCATGCCACAATATAATAAACATGTTATGTCATAACCTAGGCTCGGGTGGGATTCAGACGCTCCGGAGCCCCTCTCCGGAGAACCCCTAGGCCCTCTAGAGAAAAAGGCAAACCTGTAGTTATCTCCCCTCTACGTGAGCCGCAAGGGGGTAGAAAAGTGGAACTGATTGCTTCTTTGTGTTATATTAGGCCCAAGGCATACCCAAGAAAATGGTAGGTCCCATATATTGGCAAGATTCCCCCCATTCCATCAGATCCGGGAGTTTCGGGCTCTAAGTAGTACTAGAACCCACCAGGTACAATCCGCTGCCGGTGAAGCCATAACACAGAGTGTGTGCGAATATTTGGCATCCAAGACCCATCCACACTCTAACACACATGGTATGGAATAATATAGGATTGCTTGGGATTCAGACACTCCGGAGCCCCTCTCCGGAGAAACCATAGGCTCGCTGGAGAAAAAGACAGAACTATCGTTCTCGCCCCTCTACATGAGCCGGAAGGGTCTAGAAAAATGGAACTAATTGTTTGGTTGTGCTAGGTTAGGCCCAGGAAACACCCAATACAATGGTAGGGCCCACCTATTGGCTAGATTCCCCCTGTTGCATCAGATTTGGGAGTTTCGGGCTGTGAGTAGTCGTGGCACCCACGAGAGAGAATCCGACACCTCTGAAGCCGTAACAGAGAGAGTGAGGGGAATCTTGAGCATCCAAGACACATTCCACACTTTAACACACATTTTATGGCATAACCTAGGATTGGGTGGGATTTAGACGCTCCGATCCCCTCTCCGGAGAAACCCTAGGCCCGCTGGAGAAAAAGACAGAATTGTCGTTCTCGCCCCTCTACGTGAGCCGGAAGGGGGTAGAAAAGTGGAAATAATTGCTTGGTTGTGTTAGGTTAGTCCCAAGGAACACCGAAGACAAATGGTAGGGCCCACCTCTTGGCAAGATTCCCCCGTTCTGTCAGATCCGGGAGTTTCGGGCTGTGAGTAGTCCTGGAACCCGCGAGAGAGAATCCGACGCCGGTGAAGCCATAACACAGAGAGTGAGGGAATACTGGCATACGAGACCCATGCCACACTATAAACATGTGGTATGGCAAAACCTAGTATTTGGTGGGATTCAGACGTTCCGGAGCCCCTCTCCGGAGAAACCTAGGCCCGGTGGAGAAAAAGACGGAACTGCCGTTCTCGCCCATTTACGTGAGCCGGAAGGGGGTAGAAAAGTGGAACTAATTGCTTGGTTGTTATATTTTAGGCCCAAAGAACACCAAAGACAATTTTAGGGCCCACCTATTGGCAAGATTCCCCCCGGTTTTTCAGATCCGGGAGTTTCGGGCTCTGAGTAGTCCTGGAACCCGCCATAGAGAATCCGACGTCGGTGAAGACATATCATAGGGAGTGAGGGAAATATTGGGCATACAATACCCATGCCACACTATAACACACATTTTATGGCATAACCAAGTATTGGGTGGGATTCAGAATCTCCGGAGCCCCTCTCCGGAGAAACCCTAGGACTGGTGGAAAAAAGGACAAAACTATCGTTCTACGTGAGCCGGAAGGGGTAGCAAAGTGGAACTAATTGCTTGGTTGTGTTAGGTTAGTACCAAGGAACAACCAATAAAGTGTTAGGTCCCACCTCTTGGCAAGATTACCCCCGTTCCGTCAGATCCAAAAGTTTCGGGCTGTGAGTTGTCCTCGAACCCACGAGAAAGAATCCGACGCCGGTGAAGCCATAACACAGAGAGTGAGGTAATCTTGGCAATGCTAGACCCATGCCACACTATAACACACATGGTATGGCATAACCTAGTATTGGGTGGGATTCAGACGCTCCGGAGGCCCTCTCCGAAAAAACCCTAGGCCCGGTGGAGAAAAGGACGAAACTGCCGTTCTCGACCCTTTACGTGAGCTGGAAGGGGGTAGCAAACAGGAACTAATTTCTTGGTTGTGTTAGGTTATGACCAAGGAACACCCAATACAATGGTAGGGCCCACCTCTCTGCAAGATTCCCCCCTTTCCGTCAGATCCGGGAGTTTCGGGCTCTAAGCAGTCCTGGAACCCGCCAGAGAGAATCTGACGCCTCTGAAGCCATAACACAGAGAGTGAGGCAATCTTGGGCATCCAAGACCCATTCCACAATATAACAAACATGTTATGGCATAACCTAGGCTCGGGTGGGATTCAGACGCTCCGGAGCCCCTCTCCGGAGAAACCCTAGGCCCTCTAGAGAAAAAGACAAAATTGTAGTTATCTCCCCTCTACGTGAGCCGCAAGGGGGTAGAAAAGTGGAACTGATTGCTTCTTTGTGTTATATTAGGCCCAAGGCATACCCAAAAAAATGGTAGGTCCCATATATTGGCAAGATTCCCCCCCTTCCGTCAGATCCGAGAGTTTCGGGCTCTAAGTAGTACTAGAACCCGCCAGGTACAATCCGCTGCCGGTGAAGCCATAACACAGAGTGTGTGCGAATATTTGGCATCCAAGACCCATCCACACTCTAACACACATGGTATGGAATAATATAGGATTGCTTGGGATTCAGACACTCCGGAGCCCCTCTCCGGAGAAACCATAGGCTCGCTTGAGAAAAAGACAGAACTGTCGTTCTCGCCCCTCTACGTGAGCCGGAAGGGGGTAGAAAAATGGAACTAATTGTTTGGTTGTGCTAGGTTAGGCCCAAGAAACACCCAATACAATGGTAGGTCCCACCTATTGGCTAGATTCCCCTGTTGCATCAGATTTGGGAGTTTCGGGCGGTGAGTAGTCGTGGAACCCACGAGAGAGAATCCGACACCTGTGAAGCCGTAACAGAGAGAGTGAGGGGAATCTTGGGCCTCCAAGACACATTCCACACTTTAACACACATTTTATGGCATAACCTAGGATTGGGTGGGATTCAGACGCTCCGGAGCCCCTCTCCGGAGAAACCCTAGGCCCGCTGGAGAAAAAGACAGAATTGTCGTTCTCGCCCCTCTACGTGAGCCGGAAGGGGGTAGAAAAGTGGAACTAATTGCTTGGTTGTGTTAGGTTAGTCCCAAGGAACACCCAAGACAAATGGTAGGGCTCACCTCTCGGCAAGATTCCCCCGTTCTGTCAGATCCGGGAGTTTCGGGTTGTGAGTAGTCCTGGAACCCGTGAGAGAGAATCCGACGTCGGTGAAGCCATAACACAGAGAGTGAGGGAATACTGGGCATACGAGACCCATGCCACACTATAAACATGTGGTATGGCAAAACCTAGTATTTGGTGGGATTCAGACGTTCCGGAGCCCCTCTCCGGAGAAACCTAGGCCCGGTGGAGAAAAAGATGGAACTGCCGTTCTCGCCCATTTACGTGAGTCGGAAGGTGGTACGAAAGTGGAACTAATTGCTTGGTTGTGTTAGGTTAGGCCCAAGGAACACCCAAGACAATGGTAGGGCCCACCTATCTGCAAGATTCCCCCCGTTCCGTCAGATCCGGGAGTTTCGGGCTTTGAGTAGTCGTGGAACCCGCTAGAGAGAATCTGGCGCCGGTGAAGCCATAACACAGAGAGTGAGGGAATATCAGGCATCCAAGACCCATGCCACACTATAACACATATAGTATGTCATAACCTAGGATTGAGTGGGATTCAGACGCTCCGGAGCCCCTCTCCAGAGAAACCCTAGGCCCGCTGTTGAAAAAGACAGAACTACCGTTCTCGCCCCTCTACGTGAGCCGGAAGGGGGTAGAAAAGTGGAACTAATTTCTTGGTTGTTATATTTTAGGCCCAAAGAACACCAAAGACAATTGTAGGGCCCACCTATTGGCAAGATTCCCCCCGTTTTGTCAGATCCGGGAGTTTCGGGCTCTGAGTAGTCCTTGAACCCGCCATAGAGAATCCGACTTCGGTGAAGACATAACATAGAGAGTGAGGGAAATATGGGGCATCCAATACCCATGCCACACTATAACACACATTTTATGGCATAACCAAGGATAGGGTGGGATTCAGAATCTCCGGAGCCCCTCTCCGGAGAAACCCTAGGACTGGTGGAGAAAAGGACAAAACTATCGTTCTCGCCCCTCTACGTGAGCCGGAAGGGGTAGCAAAGTGGAACTAATTGCTTGGTTGTGTTAGGTTAGTACCAAGGAACAACCAATAAAGTGTTATGTCCCACCTCTTGGCAAGACTCCCCCCGTTCCGTCAGATCCGAAAGTTTCGGGCTGTGAGTTGTCCTCGAACCCACGAGAAAGAATCCGACGCCGATGAAACCATAACACAGAGAGTGAGGGAATCTTGGGAATGATAGACCCATGCCATACTATAACACACAAGGTATGGCATAACCTAGTATTGGGTGGGATTCAGACGCTCCGGAGGCCCTCTCCGAAAAAACCATAGTCCCGGTGGAGAAAAGGACGAAACTGCCGTTCTCGCCCCTTTACGTGAGCTGGAAGGGGGTAGCAAACAGGAACTAATTCCTTGGTTGTGTTAGGTTATGACCAAGGAACACCCAATACAATGGTAGGGCCCACCTCTCTGCAAGATTCCCCCCGTTCCGTCAGATCCGGGAGTTTCGGGCTCTAAGCAGTACTGGAACCCGCCAGAGAGAATCTGACGCCTCTGAAGCCATAACACAGAGAGTGAGGGAATCTTGGGAATCCAAGACCCATGCCACAATATAACAAACATGTTATGGCATAACCTAGGCTCGGGTGGGATTCAGACGCTCTGGAGCCCCTCTCCGGAGAAACCCTAGGCCCTCTAGAGAAAAAGGCAAAACTGTAGTTATATCCCCTCTACGTGAGCCACAAGGGGGTAGAAAAGTGGAACTGATTGCTTCTTTGTGTTATATTAGGCCCAAGGCATACCCAAGAAAATGGTAGGTCCCATATATTGGCAAGATTCCCCCCATTCCATCAGATTCGGGAGTTTCGGGCTCTAAGTAGTACTAGAACCCACCAGGTACTGTCGTGGGATAATCACGGCAGACGTTACCGGGGGTAACTGATCTTGGGGCAAGACGACACAGGCGTTTGGGAGAGGGTTTAGCTCATAGGAAAACATGATGCAACTCGATCTGGTAGCCGGCAATCGAGGTCACCGAGTCTCCGATCTTAATATAATAGCTCAACTCTCGGGTTACACTGGATGCTCGATATCAAGCGATATTGCTAGGGTTCTTAGATTTTTTTAATCAACTACTCCTAGGGGTCGGTTTATAAAGCACCTGTACCCCCTGGCTTACCCTCCAAGGCGCACCCTGGATCCTACCCGGACAAGGCGCACAAACCCTAACTTTCCTTCACCGTAGCCCACAATCCGGGTTACTGGGCCTACAAACTTGGGCCTCCCGAAAGTTTCTTTATCCTTAGAAGGATCCTGCGCAGCGTCCTTTGGGCCGGGTTATTCCTTGGAGTTGGCCTACCGGGTTATTATCCCTCCATCAGTAGTCCCCAGAATAGCTTGGGCTTCACGGATCCTTCCTTGAAGCGCTCGCTATTCCCTGCAAGGATATCAAACACACAAGTATGTGGAGGCCAGGTTAAGGTGCCTTGATAGATAGCTAGGCCTTACTCCATGGTGTCCATATAGTAACCCGGCTCTTCCCCAAATACCTGACTTACCTTTCCAGGTCTAAACCCCAAAAATGTCAAGATTCTATACTCGATAATTGACCCTGATATCACGGGATGGATCTCTTTCTCCTTTTCGTTCAGATACCTTGCTCAACATTTAAAGCGCATCTCGCAAAAAATCAAATAATAGCCGTTACTCCGCAACTCCGGCTCCCGTTCGCTGAATCGGCTTATCCACTCGCGCTATAAATAGGCTCCTTGGGGGGTAACCCGAACCCTAACGGCTCATTTCCCCCCACTCTTCTTCCTTTCCTCCTCCGCACTCAAGCTCACAGAGCGCCACCACGGAAATCCTGCGCGCATCACCGGAGCCCATTGGCCGGAGGCTGCGCTCCGCCACAGCTCACTCCGCGCCACCGCCAAGATCCACCGGCAAATCTCCAACCGGCCCGTCGGGAACCGCAAAGGGACACCAATCTTGCGTGATTTGCCTTCGTCGAGCTTTACTTCAACCTCCTCCAGTAAGACTCCCATTCCCATTAATTAACCTCCAAAATTTCTTGATTTTCTTCAAACTAGATCTAGGTCAACCCGCCGGTCATTTTCCTGGTCATGCCGCATTAGATCGCTTGTGTTCATTCTAACCCATCCAATACGTGGGATATAGACTTTGTTGCGTTTTCCTATTGCCCATATTCATTAATTTTACCGCAAATCTAGAAACGGAACCTCCAATCTGGGCTCGAACCACTCAAAATTTCCGCCTTTGTCTCAGTCACCCGGCCAATCCTCCCCTTTCCAGTTCCTTTTATTCGCACTAAGTGCCTGTGCAGCCATCCATCGTCCTCAAAAGCTCTTTCAACGCCTAGATCCCCATAATTTTTGCTATAATACTTGATACCCGGATAGTCCGAACCTCACTCTGCAGACTGATACCCGGATAATACGCAATTTTCGTGTCTCGATATTACCTTGCCGATACTTGGCCGGCTCACAGCTTCCGTGTCTTATTCCTTTTATCCTTCTACCTTGTGCTTTGCAGGTCAACCACATGGCTCCCAAGAAGCAGGGAAAAACTCCGACTAAAGCCAAAACTACCAACTCCATATCCGCCAACTGGGCGCGGTCTACGGTCACCAAGGCCAAGTTGGAGGAGATGGTCGAGCTGGGAGTTCTTCCTCCTCAAGAGGATATCCAGTGGAGGGTGCCGGGCAAGGAGACCCGGCCTACACCGGCAAAGGACGAGGTAATATGCTTTGTAGAGCACGTGACTCGGGGCTTTCGTCCTCCGGGTCACCCCTTCTTCCGCGACGTCTTGAGCCACTATGGCCTTCGTGTTTTTGACATAGGTCCTAATTCTGTATTAAATATCTCCCACTTTATCGTCCTTTCCGAGTCATACTTGTGCACTCCGCCAAGTCTGGCTCTTTTCATTGAGCTTTTCCAGTGCAAACCGTGCCGCGAAAGCGGTGACGGGGCGCTTCTCGCTTGCGGCGGGGTTTCTATCCAGTGCCGCAAGAATTCTCTGATGCCACCCCTTACCCTTAACTCCCATGTCAAGCACTGGCAGCTCTCATACTTTTACTGCCAAGACACCTCCCCACCCGGCCAAAAGAAACTGCCGGGTTACTCAGAGGGCCTTCTTGACATCTCTGAGAAATTTAGTGCCTTTGCCCCTGACTCGGACAGGGAGGCAATTCAACCTCTGCTAGCCAAAATCACCACTCTCACGGCCCAAGGTCTCATCGGGCTCAACCTGGTGAAGACTTGGGTCGATTTCCGGGTTCAACCCAATTCCATCCGCACAAAGTTAATGTGCGAGTATTCGGGGCAATCTACAGACCCGCTCCGTACTCTGACAACAGCTTCGCGGCTGGTGACACTCATAAAACTATCAAGGGTTTTCTGACAGAAAAGCTTGAGGTAATCCGGAACATAGCCGGATTAGAGCCCTTCACACTCGAGAACCCAGCCCCCAAGGTGAAGATCCAATTTTGACGTCTTTACCTTTGCTTTTTCCACTCGATACAGTTGATGACCCTTGTACTGATACTTTTCAGGTTGATGATGATTTTTGGAAGATCAACACTTCTCCTAGCTCCGAGAGTCCAGAGGAGCAAGAAGAAGCCGTTAACTCGGACGAAGGTGCTCTCCGGATTTTATTTGGTTCCTTTAAGCTCATCATAACCCCTTCATTTTCCAACTATAACTTTGATGATATCCAGAACAAGAAGATGACGAAGAAGAAGACACCGACGGCAAGGTAGAATCCGCCAGCGACGAGGAGGAATTGGAGCCGACAGTCAAAGTCGGATCAAAGAGAAAACCCCAAGAGGCCACCCCCAAGGTTTCATATCACCTCCTTGCATTCAATTCGTATATACATGAGATACCTTGACGTTGTTCCACTGGCCATACTTGAAGGAGTCGCCCATGACCAAGCGCAGGTCAACTCGAAATCACCCGGGTGATGGTGCTCTTAACCCGGGTATTTCATCGACTCCGACTCGGCGGGCTGGTATTTACCCTATCCTTTCTCGAACGAAACATTCTTCTTGAACCATTCCCTTATGAAATCTTACTTGATACTTTCCAGCCTCTCCCGGGTCCAGCAACGGATTCCCTTCGGACTTCGCGGTGAATACCGGGTAAAATCCCCTTCCTGATGCTCTACCACGTTTTCACCACCCTTTCCTAATTGTACACTAGCTGCTCACTCATAATATCTATAGGGCCACGGTCGTTACCAGCGACCAAGAGGATATGGAGACCGAGGGCCCGGGTAAGGGGAGCCTGGCTGATAAGACAACAGCCGCGTCTAGCGGCGAAGGACAAGCGTCACCGATAAACCCGGACACACAAGAAGCCGAGTATCCGATTGCCTCCCACGCAAGCAAGAAGAATAGAGTCACAACCTTGGGTGCAGAAGAGGAGCATCGATTCCGACATACAAATGACCCGGGTGCCACCTCCCACTAAGAAGAAAACTCCTTCTCGGAATTTCCAAGGCCCCGGGTCCTCTGATACGGGTAAAGACACTTTTGATCAATTGATGAACACTCTCCTCACTATGAAGACTTCAGATAGCAATATCTTGGAGCGCATGGCCGCAGCACCAGGTAATAACACTTGATATCTCGTAGTGCATGCCTAGTCCCCAAGTTCCGAGCATGACTTGCTAAAGTTATGTTTGGTACTTTATGCAATACTCAGCTTACCATAATATCCAACTGATACTTGTGTTCCTTGCTACTTACAGGCGCAGATAACCCGGTCTGATGAAATTTTACTCAAGACCGAACAACTTCTTCTTGCCGAGGTAAAGCGGAGGGAAACCCTTGAGGATGACATGAAAACTTTGAAGAAGGATGTTTCTAAATACCAGAAGAAGTGCAATACCGCTCAGACCGCACTGAGGAAACTATCGGACCAGGTCGCCGATACTTATCAGATCTTGCTTAGTAAGTTTTTGCTGCCGATTGACTTCATGTCTTTGCTTTATTATATGATACTCGGGATTACTGATACGTTCTTTCTTTTGTTTCAACTGTAGGTGCCAACCTTGCGACCCCAGAGGAGGATGCCATTGTCAAGGCTAGAACCCTGAAGACTGTGCTCCGGACTTTCTTTGCCGGCACAAAATTTATACTGGATGCCGTGAAGTGGCCTACGGAGGTATATCCGGGTGAGGAAAATCTCATTCAAGCCTGCTCCACTGTGCCTGGCTGGATTGAAATCTGGAAACGCTCGTCATGCCGGATTGGTATGACCCGGGCCTTTACCCTGGCCAAGGCTTTCTTTCCGAAGCTTGACCCGGCAAAGGTAATATCCGGGTTTCCAGAATTCAAGGCGGACAGTTCCAAATTTACACCCAAGGATTTCAAGGCCATACAGTCCGCAGTGCGTCCCTCAGCTACCACTTTGGCCGATAGTTTGGATCTAAACACGATTATGAGTGCATACGATGCTGAAGGCAAAATTGTTACGGAGGAAGCACCCCCGCCCTTTGATATCTTGGAGAAATGGGTTGCTAATTCGGCCAGGAAGAGGGAAGCAACTGCAAAGAGAGAGGCCGAGTTAGGATCAGGGCCATCCACCTCTACACCAGCTGTTCCTCCGCCTGTCCGCCCTGCCGCAAGGAATCCGGGTGATGATGCCGAAAGAGTTAAAGAGCAAGTCCAGGAGCAAGACACGGAGGGCAAGGGTAAAGATGTAGACCCTACTCAGGAAGCCGAATAGGCGAACGCCATAAAAATACTTCGATCATTTGATGTTTTTAATCAAGACAAGTATTCTTTTGACGGTGCGCCTGTGCACTCTTGATACTAGTGTCGCAACTTGTAACACACTTTAATTCTGTGATACACCTCGTGCCTTTCTAGGCCTTTTGATGAACTTGATACTTGTCTATTTTTGAACTTATTCTTGATATCCGACTTTTTTATTTCCTTCTTTATTTCCGAGTATCGTGGCTTTTGACAGGTGGACTTTTCTTTAAGTCCCCACGTCCCCATGACTCGGACGTTGGGGTCTTTCGAGCCTAGCAACAAAACAGCTTGATTCTGTTTCGAAACCCACAGTCCCCAAGGCCCGAATATCCGAGTCTGTGGTGTGTGGTTTTTTCGAAGAGAACAAACTTGTTGTCGCTAAGTCGAGACCCGGAATTATTCATTTTAGATATGAAGTCATGCTTGATAATCGTTGAGTTTTCCAGCTATTAGCCTTGTACTCTGCATAACTTGTGGTTTAGATGACCCTTTTGACTATCTTGTACTGTAAGCCGGCTTTCGCGTGGATACCATGTTGTTACATCTATACGAAAACAGGGTCAGACAAGTCCCATTGGGCTTCATGGCTGATTGTAATCGTAAGCGAGCAAATCATGCCACTTTAGTGCGAGTCACATCGAGCTTAAGTAAGAAAAGTCAAGAAAATTTGGCTCCTTTGTCCAGTTATAAGATTGCAGCTGTACTCGTTTGCGAATAATCGGCCCTTATAACTTATAGGCATCAAGGCCGGGTCGTTGGGTTTGTGGCTGCGCTATTTGAGCAACCAGCCCCCGAGACCTATATATACCCAACATTCTTGATGATACTGATCACTGGTAGAAAATAGGCCTTCGGTACGCCCCCATTAGTCCCCAAAATAATGGACCCGCGACCATAGGGGTCTTTAGTCACGGTTCGGGACGAGACCCGCGACCAATAGTCTGGGCCCAGCGCGCTCGGCCCACAGCTGGCGGAGGGGAGGGGCTTTAGTCCCGGTTGGCCAGACCAACCGGGACGAATAGGTCCTCGGGCTGGCCCCAAGGCCTTTAGCCGCGGTTGTCCAGGTGAACCGGGACTAAAGGCCCATCCCTATATATAGGACTCAGCTCGCTGCACTTAGCCACATTTGCTCACAATATTCACAAGGGGTGGTGGGTATGCTTTTGGTTCCTATTATGCACACAAGGTGTTCGATGAAATGCCCGATAGCATGAAACACACTTGAGCGTTTTCATTTATTTTACCTCCGTGATCGCGGTTAGCAACTTGAACCTTTCATGATTTGTATTATTACCAGCTAGCTAGTTAGTTTAACAGATGCATGATGGTTAATTATATACTTTATATAATAATAATGCAGATGAATCGACAATGGATGTACGGTAACCGACTCTCCGGCGAGTTCACTACGGGTTTGAAAGATTTCCTCGTAGTGGCAAATGCGAACAAGCAGCGAGGTTTTATTATCTGTCCATGTGTTGAATGTAAGAATGAGAAGGGTCACTCCTCCTCAAGAGTCGTTCACATGCACCTGCTTCGGCACGGTTTCATGCCAAGCTATAATTGTTGGACCAAGCATGGAGAAAGAGGGGTTAGAATGGAAGAAGATGAAGAATAGGATGATATCGATTTCAACTATCATGACCTTTTCGGTGATACTTTCATGGAGGATGATGCTGAAGGTGGGGAAGGGTTTGGTGAAGGTGAAGAAGAGGCACATGATGAGCCCGCTGATGATCTTGGTCGGACCATTGCTGATGCACGGAGACGCTGCGAAACTGACAAGGAGAGGGAGAATTTGGATCGCATGTTAGAGGATCACACGAAGTCACCGTACCCAGGATGCGACAATAGTCTGAAAAAGCTGGGCTGCACACTGGATTTGCTGAAATGGAAGGCACGGGAAGGTGTAGCTGACTCATCATTTGAAAATTTGCTGAAAATGTTGAAGAATATGTTTCCGAAGAATAACGAGTTGCCCACCAGTACGTACAAAGCAAAGAAGGTTGTGTGCCCTCTAGGTTTAGAGATTCTGAAGATACATGCATGCATTAACGACAGCGTCCTCTACCGCGGTGCATACGAGGATTTGAATGAATGCCCTGTATGCACTGCATTGCGTTATAAGATCAGAGGCGATGACCCTGGTGACGATGTTGAGGGCGAGAAACCCAGGAAGAGGGTTCCCCCCAAGGTGATGTGGTATGCTCCTATAATACCTCGGTTGAAACGCCTGTTCAGGAACAAAGATCATGCCAAGTTGTTGCGATGGCACAAAGAGGACCGTAAGTCCGACGGGGAGTTGAGACACCCCGCTGATGGAACGCAATGGAGAAAGATCGACAGAGAGTTCAAAGATTTTGCAGCTGACGCAAGGAACATAAGATTTGGTCTAAGTACTGATGGCATGAATCCTTTTGGCGAGCAGAGCTCCAGCCATAGCACCTGGCCCGTGACTCTATGCATCTACAACCTTCCTCCTTGGTTGTGCATGAAGCAGAAGTTCATTATGATGCCAGTGCTCATCCAAGGTCCGAAGCAACCAGGCAACGACATCGATGTGTACCTAAGGCCATTAGTTGATGAACTTTTACAATTGTGGGGCAAACCTGGTGTACCTGTGTGGGATGAGCACAAAGAAGAGGAATTTAACCTACGCGTTGCTTTTTGTAACCATCAACGATTGGCCTGCTCTCAGTAACCTTCTGGACAGTCAAATAAGGGATACAAAGCATGCACGCACTGCTTACATGAGACTGAAAGTGTATTTTTGGATAACTGTAGGAAGAACGTGTACCTGGGTCATCGTCGATTTCTTCCCCGAAATCATAACGTAAGAAAGAAAGGCAAGCATTTCAACGGCAAGGCAGATCACCGGCCGCGAAGCCTGCGGAACGTACTGGAGCTGAGATATTTGATATGGTCAAGGATTTGAAAGTCATCTTTGGAAAGGGTCTTGGCGGACAATCAGTTCCGCAGGGAGTTGACGGGCACGTACCCATGTGGAAAAAGAAATCGATATTTTGGGAGCTACAGTATTGGAAAGTCCTAGATGTCCGCTCTGCAATCGACGTGATGCATGTTACGAAGAATGTTTGCGTGAACCTGCTAAGCTTCTTGGGCGTGTATGGGAAGACAAATGATACAAAGGAAGCACGGCAGGATCAGCAACTTTTGAAAGACCCAGATGACCGGCATCCGGAATGGTTTCAAGGTCGTGCCAGCTACGCTCTTACGAAAGAAGAGAAGGTCATTTTTTTTGAATGCCTGAGCAGTATAAAGGTCCCGTCTGCTTCTCGTCGAATATAAAGGGAATAATAAACATTGCGGACAATAAGTTCCAAAACCTGAAGTCTCACGACTGCCACGTGATTATGACGCAATTGCTTCCGATTGCTTTGAGGGGCCTCCTACAGGAAAATGTTCGAGTAGCCATTGTGAAGCTATGTGCATTCCTCAATGCAATCTCTCAGAAGGTAATCAGTCCAGAAGATCTACCACGGTTACAAAACGTGTGGTCCAATGTCTTGTCAGTTTTGAGTTGCTGTTTCCACCATCCTTCTTCAATATTATGACGCACCTCCTGGTCCACCTAGTCGAAGAGATTTCCATTCTCGATCCTGTATTTCTACACAATATGTTCCCCTTCGAGAGGTTTATGGGAGTATTAAATAAATATGTTCGTAACCGTGCTAGGCCAGAAGGAAGCATCGTAAAGGCTATGGAAATGAGGAGGTATTGAGTTCTGTATTGACTATGTTCCTGACCTTAAGCCGATTGGTATTCCTCAATCGCGGCACGAGGGGAGAATAAGTGGAAAAGGCACGATCAGAAGGAAATCAACGATATGTATGGACGGTCATTCTGACTGAAGCACACTACACACAGTTCTGCAAAATTCGAGCTTGGTGGCTCCGTATTTCGAGCAACACAAGAATATTTTATGCTCGAACAACCCGGGGAAGACTGAATCATGGATTAGAAAGGCCCACATGGAGACTTTCGGCAGTTGGTTGCGAAAACATTTAATGAATGACAATGATGTTGGAGATCAGCTGTACATGTTGGCCAAGACACCATCTTCGACTATAACGACTTTCCAAGGGTACGAGATTAATGGGAACACATTTACACGATCTCCCAAGATAAAAAGAGCACCAACCAAAACAGTGGTCCGCTTTGATGCAGCAACCGAGATTGGGCAAAAGGTCACATATTATGGTTACATAGAGGAGATATGGGAACTTGACTATGGACCCTATTTTAAGGTCCCTTTGTTCCGGTGCAAATGGTTCAAGCTAACAGGAGGTGGGGTAAGGTGGACGAGCAATACGGAATGACAATGGTGATTTCAACAATCTTGGTTACCTGACGAACCATTCGTCCTAGCCAAAGATGTCGCTCAGGTTTTCTATTTGAAGGACATGAGTAGCAAACCGAGGAAACGGAAAGATAAGAAAACGATCAGTGCATCATGCGATGATCCAAAGCGTCACATTGTTCTTTCAGGGAAAAGAAACATCGTGGGAGTGGAGGACAAGACAGACATGTCAGAAGATTATAATATGTTTGGTGAAATTCCGCCCTTCAAAGTGAACTCTGACCCAAGCATTAAGTTAAATGATGAGGATGCTCCATGGATACGTCGAAATCGTAAGAAAGCGGGGACACAAGGGAAGAATTGATGTGTAATAATTTATTGTACCAAACTTTGTTGAATGGATCATGTTTAATGGATCATTTTGAATTATATTATCTCTAATTAATTTATTGTACCAAACTTTTACTAAAAACAGAAAACAGACGCGCTAGCGCGCCGCAGTGTCGCCGGAATGCAAATTCTTTTATTAAAAAGAGAAAACAGACGAACACTACTCCTCGCCGTCGTCGTCGGGGAACTCGTCGGTGACCTCCTCCGGGTCATCATCATCGCCGAACTCGTCCTGGAAAGAAACATTCCGCTCTGGCTCACAGAGTGTTGAGCTAGGGTTTTGACCCATCGGTGAAGAAACATCTCATTCAACGGCTCACAACAGCTGGAAAGAAACACACCCCGGATCCAACGAATCACAAGCGGTTGAAAGAAACACACGATCCGTGTGATTCTATCTGATTGGTCGAAACGAAACCCTAATTCCCATGTAGTCCCGGTTGGTGACACCAACCGGGACTAAAGGGATGATCCGTTTCCCAATGAAACCCTAACCATTTAGTCCCGGTTGGGGACACCAACCGGGACTAAAAGGATTTTCTTCTCAGTATATATGTATGCATTGCCACACCATTGGCATAAACACATACAAACTCACCACTCTCTCATGGCTTCTACCGTACCCACTCTAACATTCATCCAGGCGGAGGCACTTTCCGCCTCGAACTACCCCTGCCCGCCCGGCTACAGTGTTCCCGCCGGTTGGATTGCTGAGCGCCGGAGGAGTGCCGGTCCCTCCTCTTCCTCAAGGTGTGGCACGTCGGCGGCCATCACGAACCATTACTACCACGAGCTCACGCCGGAGCAGCGGAGAGATCCCAGTTGGCATCCCGATAACCAACATACTTGGGATGCCTTCTTCATCAATCGGCGTGAGAGGGCGATCGCCAGGTATGAGGAGGACGGCCTGCTTCACGAGGCCGGTCGTCGGCTATGGTGGTCCGGCCGGACTCTACAGAGCGTCATGGACTACATCAGGGCCGGCGATATCCCCCGCCTGCGCTACCCTCAGGCCCAGTCCTGGGCTCTGAATTTTCTCATGTAGGCCTAAGCAGGAGTATGACTAGCAGCAGATATCAGATCATGCATGCATCTATGCTCTCCGTTTAGGTTTAGATCCACTCTTGCCATTATGTACTGCCTTTTTTATCTATGGGAATTTTTAAGATTGGAAAAAGAATTAGTTTTATTTTTCTGAATTTTCTGATATATTATTTGTATTTTTAAGATTGGAAAAAGAATTAGTTTTATTTTTCTGAATTTTCTGATATATTATTTGTATTTTTAAGATTGCATGCATCTATTATTTGTATCCGGTGCAAATGGTTCAAGCTAACAGGAGGTGGGGTAAAGGTGGACGAGCAATACGGAATGACAATGGTGGATTTCGACAATCTTGGTTACTTTTTTGAATGGATCATGTGAATTATATTATCTCTGATGTGTTTAAGACTAACTCCTTTGCAAAATATTTGAGAAAACGAGTGAAAAGCATGGAAAACAGAAAGTTACTTAAATGTCTCAAAACTTTGTGAGATAAAATATCTGATTTCATAACTTTTATTAAAAACAGAAAACATACGAACATACGAACCTTGCGGAATACAAATTCTTTTATTGAAAAGAGAGAACATACGAACACTACTCCTCGTCGTCGTCGGGTAACTCGTCGGTGACCTCCTCCGGGTCATCGACGTCGGCGAACTCGTCGGAGACCTCCTCGTCGTTGTCGGAGGTGCATGATGGTATGTCCGAGATAGGCCCCCACCTCGGATCGTCGGAGGCCCAGACTTCGCCGGCGCGGTCGGCCCGACGAAGCTCTTGCAGCGCCCTCGTCCTCGCCTCCCAAGCGGCATCTAACGCGAGGTGGCGTTCGAGGCGGCGCTCCGCCCGCTCAGCCGCGCGGGTCTGCCAGAGCTCCTCGTCGGCGCTCTCCTCCCCCAGGTTGTTCCGGTAATACTTGGGATCCCAGTTGGCATCCCGATAACCAGCATACTTGGGATGCCTTCTTCATCAATCGGCGTGAGAGGGCGCTCGCCAGGTATGAGGAGGACGGCCTGCCTCCTGGGAACTTTCACGAGGCCGGTCGTCGGCTATGGTGGTCCGGCCGGACTCTACATAGCGTCATGGACTACATCAGGGCCGGCGATATCCCCCGCCTGCGCTACCCTCAGGCCCAGTCCTGGAGTCGTGATCCTCCGAGGGAGTGCAGAGCACCGTCAGACGATAGTGACGACGACGGCGGCTGCGACTACGACGACTACGAGTACATGTACTATAGGCCTAGGCAGGAGTATGACTAGCAGATATCAGATCATGCATCTATGCTCTCCGTTTAGGTTTAGATCCACTCTAGCCATTATGTACTGCCTTTTTTATCTATATATATATTCAAGATGTGTGTGAATCTTTATGATTAGTTTTATTTTTCTGATATATTATTTGTATTTTTAAGATTTTAAAAAGAATTAGTTTTATTTTTCTAAATTTTCTGATATATTATTTGTATTTAAGTATGGGAAAAGGAAAAGTATTTGAATAACCACCTTTAGTCGCGTTCGTGTCACGAACCGGGACTAAAAGACTCGTTCTGCGCGGGAACGAAAACGCCGCGAAAAATTTCACCTTTAGTCCCAGTTCGTGACACCAACCGGACTAAAGGCCCGCGGAGGGTACCCAGGGGACCTTTAGTCCCGGTTGGTGACACCAACCGGGACTAAAGGCTGGCCCTATATATTCCCGGCCCCAAAATTTTCTTCGTCCAAACCCTCGTCTTCCTCGCGCCGTCGCCCTGCTCGTCGATTCCATCGTCGTCGCCCGATTCCGTCGTCGTCGCGCCCGATTCCGTCGTCGTCGCCTGCAAGAGTACCGCGCCGTCGCCGTCGCCCGCGCCCTTTCTCCTCCACCGCCTCCGCCCTGCTCCGGCCCCGCCCCGTCACCGTCTCCGGTAGGTTCCCCGCGGGCCTCGCGCCGCCCTCGAACCAGCGCCGCCCTCCCCGCTCTCGAGAGGGGACCACGAACCAACGCCGCCCTCGCCGCGGGCCTCGCGCCGCCCTTGAACCCTTCCCCGTGGCCGGAAACCCTTCCCCGTGGCCGGAATCGCCGGAGACAGAGAGCACAAACTGCCACACCGCCGGCCACAGTGTCACGCCAGGGTGACGTCATCATGACGCCAGGGGCCCACTATATGGAATTACAGAAAATAATTAAATCTTCAAAATTAAACAACTTTTAATTTATAATTCCAAAAATTATGGAAAAATATGCGAAATGTTCGTAAAAATGTAAGCTATCTGTTTATATCATTTTCAACCATCTTTGACAGAGTTCAAAATGAGACCATATTTGAATTTGAGTTAAATTCATTAAAATAATGAAAATAAGTTTTAATTCAATAAATTCAGAATATTAAGTGTAATATACCAAAATGACCAGAAAAGCAAATGCAACGTAGCTATGGGTTCTCCAAGTCATTTGAGAAATTAATCTTGGACACACCTCTAAAGTATGGTTTTCCCCCCTCCGGTGGTCATCGTTCTTCCACCGGAGTGACATATGGCGGACAATTTGAGAAAGAGGGTGTAATATTTGCTAAGTCTCCTATATACTTAATTAATTTTTACTATATGCATGTCTGCAGGAGTGACATATGGCGGACAATGGAGCCTTGCCGTATACAGAGCAGGAGGCTGAAGGTATTATATACGGCATGATAGCCAACCAGACCCATTATGTGCCGGGCCCAGAAGATGAGCAACAAGACGATGTAGTCTCTTCTTATCTGAACCTTGATGATCAAGAACGTGGAGGAACGGACATTGTCGATGATGAAACAGGTGAAGGAACGGACATTGTCGATGATCAAGGAGCTGAAGGAATGGACATTGATGACGGAGGTCAACCGTCGACAAACGACGATCTCCAATTGCAAAGAACAACCACCTCCGGCGAGGTATATATATATATATACATTGGGACTCTCGTGATACAAACTTACTGAAATGTGAATACATATGCACTAACGCGCGCGACTCTCTTTCTTATTTTAGCCCTCGGCCGGATCTAGTATGTCAAAGCGTGGCAAATCCAAGTCGATGAAAGATGGAGAAACATATACCATCGAATCAGTCAGTGTAATCGGCAAGCCCCTACAGCACACCACAAAGTTTATCAACCAATGCGGAGTCATTGTTAGAGATACCGTCCCGATCACCGTCCAGGAATGGAAGGAGCCAAAGAAAGCACGTGTTGGTTTCACTTATGTCGACAAGAGAACAAAAAAGATTATGTTTAGAAAGCTTATTGCACATTTCATTCTACCTCCGGAATACAACAAAAAAGATGAATTCGGTCAGGACGTTCCGGGTGGACGTGAGAGGAGGAGGATAGTCAAAGAGTTCGCTCTTCAGAAGATGGCCGAAGCATTCCGGAACTTCAAGAAAAAATTGTTCCGTGAATATGTCAGCAAGGGCAAGACTCCGATTTTCACTGGACAACATGAGAAATTGAGAGATGATTGGACAGAATTTGTGACGCAACATAAATCGGAGCATTTCAAGGAAATGTCGGCAAAAAATAAGGCTAATGCGGAAAAGAAAAGTACCATCATGTTATGGGGCCAGGAGGATACCGCGTTCGGCGCCTAAGTGGCAGGCAATGGAGGACGGCCTAAGGCCAAGAGGAATCCGTCTAGGTACAGAGGGATGGGACGAAAGAGCCAAAATGTGGTGGTACGGGCATGGGGGATCGCTAGACCCGGAGACAGGGGAGTGTGTCACCGGCAGAAAAAGTTTGCTCCCACAAAAGACCTTGTTGACGCAATGACCTCAGCTCAACAGGGCGTGATCACGTTCAACAGAGAGAGAGAGACCAACTGACCCATGCCCTCGGAAATCCTGAACACGGAGGACATGTACGAGGCAAAGGCAGATTGCCGTGGAAAGTAGGGTTTTCCCAGGAGGGTGACCCGTACTGTTACAGAAGCCGTAAGAGAGGTACGGACCGGGCTGCAGATCAACTGTCGAATCTTGCAGCGGAATTCAATGAGTTGAAGAAGATCGTGGCGGGAATACTTGAGAAAGAAAAAGCGGCGGCTGCAGGGCCCCATGAAGAACATGCAGCGGATCTCGGAAGCCAGCATCAGCGGAGAAGCAGCGTGGCTTCCACGGAGGCCCGACTGCAGGTGCTAATGCACCGATGATCGAGAGTCGTGCACCGGAGCCTCACTACCCCGTGGATGATGTAAAGGAGATGAAAGAATGTGATCTGCATTATCCCGTGGGGAACATTTCCATGAAGGTAGCTACCGGCAGTGCTTTACCCTATACACCTGGAGCACTCCATCACAACAACCCCATTCCATATGGCTATGCTCGAGTCACGGTGGAAGACATAGTCCAAGCGTTTGAGGACCTGGAGATTGACATAGCTACACCCGAAGGGGAGAGAAGACTTGGAGATGTCAAGCGTCAGTTCATTCTATGGAAAAAGAAGTACATAGTGTTTCCAGGCGAGACGCCAAGGCTAACAAGTCCACCCCCCTCCGATGGTGCAGGTGCTGGTGGTGGTGGTGGTGGTGGTGCTGGTTCACCTACGCCTCCTTCACGCCATTCGACGACGCCGTCTCCGGCGGGTAAGATGCCGTCGCCCACGATTCCTCCTCCGGCGGTTAAGCAACCGTCGCCCACGATTCCTCCTCCGGAGGAAAAGCAGTCGTCTCCCCCCATTCCTCCTCCGGAGGAAAAGCAGCCGTCGCCCCCCATTCCTCCTCCGGAGAAAAAGCAGACGTCGCCCCCCATTCCTCCTCCGGAGGTTAAGCAGACGTCACCCTCCATTCCTCCTCCAGCGAAGAAACAGAGGCAGGCGGACAGCAAGGGAACCTGCTCTTGGTCTATTAACCCGGAGCCTTATGTAGCTAAGACCACACGGGTACCGGAGCCATCACTGAAGCCTCTCCCCCCAAGGCCTTGGGAACTTAGCGATGCTGAAACAAAATTGGCCGTGAAGGCTGACGTTGACAAATGGATTGGCCGACTGAAGGCGCAAAAGGAGCCTGAGCCCAAGGAAGTATTCCCTCCGATTGTAGACTATTGGGCTACGGGTTTTTTGTCGACACCGTCCCAAGCCGAGAAGAATTTTCCTAAAGACTATGATAATGAACTTCGTGCGCAAGCAGGAATATTGGAGGAGGAGAAAGAGAAAGCAAAAAAAAGTGGAGGAGGAGAAAGGAAAAGGAAAAATGAAAAGAAGCGGGAAACAAGTTGCCCAGCTCGGGCTGCAGAGTAAAAAATCGACCCCCCGCTCACAGTGAAAGCCGCTCCGGAACAGGACCCCGAGGTCATAAATGCTGTGGCAGAAATGGGATTGACTTTACCTACTGCCATGCAAACTGCGTCCGAGGCCGGTATATATCTCTTCGTCTCTTTTTAGGCCTAGACGATGCGCCAGTGGCTGAGGTAGGATTACAATATGAGAAGAAAGGGCCTCTCGTCGAGCCTGCGAAGGAAAAGGATCTACCACCACTAATGCAAGCTCTGCTACGGGTACAACATTTCATAACATGGACCGACAAAGAATTTGTGTATGTATACAGAGGAGCATCACACTAAAAAGTACTCTGTAACAGTTGAGATGAGTGAATTGTTCCAGCTGTTCAATCTGCGTGAGCTCGACAAATCTATCCTGAGTTGCTACGTTCTGTAAGTGATTTATTTCTACGTCATCTCGTTCTTCATTGCCTACACTATATAATATTATATTGTCCTAATTATATTGTTGCGTACGCTATTATGCAGATTGAAGATTTGGGAATGCAAAATAAGACTCATCCATGATGTTGGGTTCATTGACCCACAAATCATTAATGGAACTATGTTAGAACGTCACCCCAAAGAAGTGGAGAAAGACTTGTACAAATTTTTTAAAAGCATGAATCCAAAAGATATATTCTATTTCCTTACCTTTTTGGGTGAGTGTTTCTCTCATGTTCCCATTCTCTTTTGTTTACTCCATGCATGGTATGTCTAATCGATAAGTTATGCATGACTGTGCATCTAACGTGTCCGCAGGTTCCACTGGATTCTGCTAAAAATTGATCTTCAGGACTCCATAGTTTTGATCTTTGACTCTATGAATTCAAATACAGATCTTTGGATCAACATGAGAAAAATGATGCAAAGGTAATTATTTTTCAATCATTTGCGCTCTATATCGATCGGTCTCTTTTGTTCATTTCCTAAGCTAATAACTCCCTTGTTCATTTAATTTTATTTTCAATGTAGAGTTTGGAGACAGTTCTCACTTGGACATGTCGGTGGATTCAAAAATGAGCTAAAATTTAAAAATGTGGTCAAAGGAGTGGATAAGCAGCCACCGGGACCGGTCTATGTGGATACTATGTCTGTGAGAACATACGGAAAGAAATCTCTGAGAGGAAGAAGGACGAGGCCACGCGGGGGTCTCAATAACTTGCGGAGGGCGCTTACTCCCAGAAGCTCGCTTCCGACCAATTCAAGAGGAAATAGCAGATTTTTTTCTTAGGCATGTCATCGATAGGGAAGGAGAGTACCATGCGTCCACCGACGATGACTATTATACGCATAAGCTATCTAATTAATTGTTCGAATTTGTGTATGGTCATCCATCTTAATTGTGTAATATGGAAACTTGTTCGAGGTTGTATATATGGTCACCCGATATTGAATATATATTATATATTCCTATTGAATTCTCCTTGTTTGAAATTTCATATATATATATGCATGTATATAGTATCGTAAAATATATATATATATGTGTACTGAAACTTCATCAAAATTAAAATAAAACACAAAATAAAATATAAAAGAAATAAAACAAAACAAATTAAAAAGGAACCAGGTTTAGGGGGCCTAAAACCCTAAACCTGCGCAGGTTTTCAGTCCCGGTTGGCCACAAGAACCGGAACTAAAGGGCCTCCGCCGCGACGGATCCCTGGCGCCCACGTGGACGGGCCTTTAGTCCCGGTCCGTAAATGGCGGGACTATAGGAGGGGGCCTTTAGTCGCGCATTGCTAGTCCCGGTTGCCCGGACGGGATTAATGGGCCTGGCGAACCGGGACTGTAGGCCTTTTTTCTACTAGTGGATGTATTGATGTCACATGGATATTACTTACTTGTAATCGGAGCAAAGGCTGTAACAAGATAGGACTTGATAACCATCTCTTTATTGATGCGAGAAAGTTTGGATCAGCAGGCCGCCTGATTAAAAACCTTCCAGTCCCCTTAGGTACCCTGGGTAGAAAAAGAGCGCGTGTGAAACCTGCTGCCCGTTACATTGTTTAGTTCTTCTTGGGCACCGGTCCCGGGCTGACGTGACCGATACACATTCTCCACATGTTTGACTTTTTCATGATGAGTACCAGGTTTACTAGCCAACCCGGGTGAGGTGTTTCCATAACGTGGCTGGTTGTAAGCGGCCGTGCCGCTTCTTCTCTTATAGCGGATTGTTTGGGGGAGTCATCCTTGATAAAAGCTACCATTTTAGTATCTTGTGCTACCTTGGACTTTTCTCTTTCGCCTTCAGTACTCGGCCTTTTTGATGTGGTTCTGTCCTCGGGTCTGCTTGAGACCGATAGTGCTTGAGTTCTTCTTTCTACAGGCTTGCTCGGCCATTGCTGCTGCGTCTCCTTCATCGCATTCAGCTGCAATGTCTCGATTTCCATGTATGGTAATGGTCTTCTTGGGACCCGGGATTTTTAGCTGTAGATACACGTAACACGGCCTAGCCATGAATTTGGCATAAGCCGGCCTTCCGAATAACGCGTGATAAGGACTGCGCAATTTGACTACCTCAAAGGTGAGCCACTCAACTCGATAGTTATCCTTTGACTCCCCAAAAGCTACCTCCAACGCGATTTTTCCCTCGGGGCACGCTGAATGACCCGGCACTATCCCATGAAAAATTGTTGAGCTTTTTTGTAGCTGGGACTCCTTGAGGCCCATGCGTAGGAAGGTTTCCCAATACAGTATAT
Organism: Alopecurus myosuroides; assembly: GCA_028641055.1. Lineage (NCBI taxonomy): Eukaryota > Viridiplantae > Streptophyta > Magnoliopsida > Poales > Poaceae > Alopecurus > Alopecurus myosuroides. Next base: position 735,581,195 of record CM054057.1, on the reverse strand, counting down.
TGATGCTACTTCCACCGTCCATCAGGACCCTTTTCAGTTCGTAACCATTAACCTGTGGAGCAACCACCAATGCCAAGACTCCTGGGCGCTCTATTCTTTCCGGGTGATCTCTTCTGCTCCACGTTACCTCTTGTTCCGCCCATCTAAGGTATCCCGGCACAGCCGAGGAAACCGAGTTTACCGCTTGCTTTAATGTCTCTTTGTTCCTGCTAGAAGTTCCTGTAGTATGCACATGATATTGTCCCTTTAAATCAGGCGTACGTACCATACCGATGAAGATGTTTATCTGGCCGATCGTCACAGTAGATCCGGACTCGAGGTGATCCGACTCTGGCCCCCAGCCGGAATCGTCCACCATCTTTTCTCCTTTGTGGTCGATGTAGATCTCGCCCACGACAAGATTCTTCATGTTCTTCCGAGCTTCTCCCGTGATGTAAACACCTTTGGACGCAGGCCCCACGATGGGCGCCAACTGTCGTGGGATAATCACGGCAGACGTTACCGGGGGTAACTGATCTTGGGGCAAGACGACACAGGCGTTTGGGAGAGGGTTTAGCTCAGAGGAAAACATGATGCAACTCGATTTGGTAGCCGGCAATCGAGGTCGCCGAGTCTCCGATCTTAATATAATAGCTCAACTCTCGGGTTACACTGGATGCTCGATATCAAGCGATATTGCTAGGGTTCTTCGATTTTTTTTAATCAACTACTCCTAGGGGTCGGTTTATAAAGCACCCGTACCCCCTGGCTTACCCTCCAAGGCGCACCCTGGATCCTACCCGGACACGGCGCACAAACCCTAACTTTCCTTCACCGTAGCCCACAATCCGGGTTACTGGGCCTACAAACTTGGGCCTCCCGAAAGTTTCTTTATCCTTAGACGGATCCTGCGCAGCGTCCTTTAGGCCGGGTTATTCCTTGGAGTTGGCCTACCGGGTTATTATCCCTCCATCAGGTACAATCCGCTACCGGTGAAGCCATAACACAGAGTGTGTGCAAATATTTGGCATCCAAGACCCATCCACACTCTAACACACATGGTATGGAATAATATAGGATTGCTTGGGATTCAGTCACTCCGGAGCCCCTCTCCGGAGAAACCATAGGCTCGCTGGAGAAAAAGACAGAACTATCGTTCTCGCCCCTCTACATGAGCCGGAAGGGGGTAGAAAAATGGAACTAATTGTTTGGTTGTGCTAGTTTAGGCCCAAGAAACAGCCAATACAATGGTAGGGCCCACCTATTGGCTAGATTCCCCCTGTTGCATCAGATTTGGGAGTTTCGGGCTGTGAGTAGTCGTGGAACCCACGAGAGAGAATCCGACACCTGTGAAGCCGTAACAGAGAGAGTGAGGGGAATCTTGAGCATCCAAGACACATTCCACACTTTAACACACATTTTATGGCATAACCTAGGATTGGGTGGGATTTAGATGCTCCGATCCCCTCTCCGGAGAAACCCTAGGCCCGCTGGAGAAAAAGACAGAATTGTCGTTCTCGCCCCTCTACGTGAGCCGGAAGGGGGTGGAAAAGTGGAAATAATTGCTTGGTTGTGTTAGGTTAGTCCCAAGGAACACCGAAGACAAATGGTAGGGCCCACCTCTTGGCAAGATTCCCCCGTTCTGTCATATCCGGGAGTTTCGGGCTGTGAGTAGTCCTGGAACCCGCGAGAGAGAATCCGACGCCGGTCAAGCCATAACACAGAGAGTGAGGGAATACTGGGCATACGAGACCCATGCCACACTATAAACATCTGGTATGGCAAAACCTAGTATTTGGTGGGATTCAGACGTTCCGGAGCCCCTCTCCGGAGAAACCTAGGCCCGGTGGAGAAAAAGACGGAACTGCCGTTCTCGCCCATTTATGTGAGCCGGAAGGGGGTAGAAAAGTGGAACTAATTGCTTGGTTGTTATATTTTAGGCCCAAAGAACACCAAAGACAATTTTAGGGCCCACCTATTGGCAAGATTCCCCCCGTTTTTTCAGATCCGGGAGTTTCGGGCTCTGAGTAGTCCTGGAACCCGCCATAGAGAATCCGACGTCGGTGAAGACATATCATAGGGAGTGAGGGAAATATTGGGCATACAATACCCATGCCACACTATAACACACATTTAATGGCATAACCAAGGATTGGGTGGGATTCAGAATCTCCGGAGCCCCTCTCCGGAGAAAACCTAGGACTGTTGGAAAAAAGGACAAAACTATCGTTCTCGCCCCTCTACGTGAGCCGGAAGGGGTATCAAAGTGGAACTAATTGCTTGGTTGTGTTAGGTTAGTACCAAGGAACAACCAATAAAGTGTTAGGTCCCACCTCTTGGCAAGATCCCCCCCGTTCCGTCAGATCCGAAAGTTTCGGGCTGTGAGTTGTCCTCGAACCCACGAGAAAGAATCCGACGCCGGTGAAGCCATAACACAGAGAGTGAGGTAATCTTGGCAATGCTAGACCCATGCCACACTATAACACACATGGTATGGCATAACCTAGTATTGGGTGGGATTCAGACGCTCCGGAGGCCCTCTCCGAAAAAACCCTAGGCCCGGTGGAGAAAAGGACGAAACTGTCGTTCTCGACCCTTTACGTGAGCTGGAAGGGGGTAGCAAACAGGAACTAATTTCTTGGTTGTGTTAGGTTATGACCAAGGAACACCCAATACAATGGTAGGGCCCACCTGTCTGCAAGATTCCCCCCGTTCCGTCAGATCCGGGAGTTTCGGGCTCTAAGCAGTCCTGGAACCCGCCAGAGAGAATCTGACGCCTCTGAAGCCATAACACAGAGAGTGAGGCAATCTTGGGCATACAAGACCCATTCCACAATATAACAAACATGTTATGGCATAACCTAGGCTCGGGTGGGATTCAGACGCTCCGGAGCCCCTCTCCGGAGAAACCCTAGGCCCTCTAGAGAAAAACACAAAACTGTAGTTATCTCCCCTCTACGTGAGCCGCAAGGGGGTAGAAAAGTGGAAATGATTGCTTCTTTGATTTATATTAGGCCCAAGGCATACCCAAGAAAATGGTAGGTCCCATATATTGGCAAGATTCCCCCCCTTCCGTCAGATCCGGGAGTTTCGGGCTCTAAGTATACCCGCCAGGTACAATCCGCTGCCGGTGAAGCCATAACACAGAGTGTGTGCGAATATTTGGCATCCAAGACCCATCCACACTCTAACACATATGGTATGGAATAATATAGGATTGCTTGGGATTCAGACACTCCGGAGCCCCTCTCCGGAGAAACCATAGGCTCGCTGGAGAAAAAGACAGAACTGTCGTTCTCGCCCCTCTACGTGAGCCGGAAGGGGGTAGAAAAATGGAACTAATTGTTTGGTTGTGCTAGGTTAGGCCCAAGAAACACCCAATACAATGGTAGGTCCCACCTATTGGCTAGATTCCCCCTGTTGCATCAGATTTGGGAGTTTCGGGCGGTGAGTAGTCGTGGAACCCACGAGAGAGAATCCGACACCTGTGAAGCCGTAACAGAGTGAGTGAGGGGAATCTTGGGCATCCAAGACACATTCCACACTTTAACACACATTTTATGGCATAACCTAGGATTGGGTGGGATTCAGACGCTCCGGAGCCCCTCTCCGGAGAAACCCTAGGCCCGCTGGAGAAAAAGACAGAATTGTCGTTCTCGCCCCTCTACGTGAGCCGGAAGGGGGTAGAAAAGTGGAACTAATTGCTTGGTTGTGTTAGGTTAGTCCCAAGGAACACCCAAGACAAATGGTTGGGCTCACCTCTTGGCAAGATTCCCCCGTTCTGTCAGATCCGGGAGTTTCGGGTTGTGAGTAGTCCTGGAACCCGTGAGAGAGAATCCGACGCCGGTGAAGCCATAACACAGAGAGTGAGGTAATACTGGGCATACGAGACCCATGCCACACTATAAACATGTGGTATGGCCAAACCTAGTATTTGGTGGGATTCAGACGTTCCGGAGCCCCTCTCCGGAGAAACCTAGGCCCGGTGGAGAAAAAGATGGAACTGCCGTTCTCGCCCATTTACGTGAGTCGGAAGGTGGTACGAAAGTGGAACTAATTGCTTGGTTGTGTTAGGTTAGGCCCAAGGAACACCCAAGAAAATGGTAGGGCCCACCTATCTCCAAGATTCCCCCCGTTCCGTCAGATCCGGGAGTTTCGGGCTTTGAGTAGTCGTGGAACCCGCTAGAAAGAATCCGGCGCCGGTGAAGCCATAACACAGAGAGTGAGGGAATATTAGGCATCCAAGAACCATGCCACACTATAACACATATAGTATGTCATAACCTAGTATTGAGTGGGATTCAGACGCTCCGGAGCCCCTCTCCAGAGAAACCCTAGGCCCGCTGTTGAAAAAGACAGAACTACCGTTCTCGCCCCTCTACGTGAGCCGGAAGGGGGTAGAAAAGTGGAACTAATTTCTTGGTTGTTATATTTTAGGCCCAAATAACACCAAAGACAATTGTAGGGCCCACCTATTGGCAAGATTCCCCCCGTTTTTTCAGATCCGGGAGTTTCGGGCTCTGAGTAGTCCTGGAACCCGCCATGGAGAATCCGACGTCGGTGAAGACATAACATAGAGAGTGAGGGAAATATGGGGCATCCAATACCCATGCCACACTATAATACACATTTTATGGCATAACCAAGGATAGGGTGGGATTCAGAATCTCTGGAGCCCCTCTCCGGAGAAACCCTAGGACTGGTGGAGAAAAGGACAAAACTATCGTTCTCGCCCCTCTACGTGAGCCGGAAGGGGTAGCAAAGTGGAAATAATTGCTTGGTTGTGTTAGGTTAGTACCAAGGAACAACCAATAAAGTGTTAGGTCCCACCTCTTGGCAAGATTCCCCCCGTTCCGTCAGATCCGAAAGTTTCGGGCTGTGAGTTGTCCTCGAACCCACGAGAAAGAATCCGACGCCGGTGAAACCATAACACAGAGAGTGAGGGAATCTTGGGAATGCTAGACCCATGACACACTATAACACACAAGGTATGGCATAACCTAGTATTGGGTGGGATTCAGACGCTCCGGAGGCCCTCTCCGAAAAAACCATAGTCCCGGTGGAGAAAAGGACGAAACTGCCGTTCTCACCCCTTTACGTGAGCTGGAAGGGGGTAGCAAACAGGAACTAATTTCTTGGTTGTGTTAGGCTATGACCAAGGAACACCCAATACAATGGTAGGGCCCACCTCTCTGCAAGATTCCCCCCGTTCCGTCAGATCCGGGAGTTTCGGGCTCTAAGCAGTACTGGAACCCGCCAGAGAGAATCTGACGCCTCTGAAGCCATAACACAGAGAGTGAGGGAATCTTGGGCATCCAAGACCCATGCCACAATATAACAAACATGTTATGGCATAACCTAGGCTCGGGTGGGATTCAGACGCTCCGGAGTCCCTCTCCGGAGAAACCCTAGGCCCTCTAGAGAAAAAGACAAAACTATAGTTATCTCCCCTCTACGTGAGCCGCAAGGGGGTAGAAAAGTGGAACTGATTGCTTCTTTGTGTTATATTAGGCCCAAGGCATACCCAAGAAAATGGTAGGTCCCATATATTGGCAAGATTCCCCTCATTCCGTCAGATCCGGGAGTTTCGGGCTCTAAGTAGTACTAAAACCCGCCAGGTACAATCCGCTGCTGGTGAAGCCATAACACAGAGTGTGTGCGAATATTTGGCATCCAAGAACCATCCACACTCTAACACACATGGTATGGAATAATATAGGATTGCTTGGGATTCAGACACTCCGGAGCCCCTCTCCGGAGAAACCATAGGCTCGCTGGAGAAAAAGACAGAACTGTCGTTCTCGCCGCTCTACGTGAGCCGGAAGGGTGTAGAAAAATGGAACTAATTGTTTGGTTGTGCTAGGTTAGGCCCAAGAAACACCCAATACAATGGTAGGTCCCACCTATTGGCTAGATTCCCCCTGTTGCATCAGATTTGGGAGTTTCGGGCCGTGAGTAGTCGTGGAACCCACGAGAGAGAATCCGACACCTGTGAAGTCGTAACAGAGAGAGTGAGAGGAATATTGGGCATCCAAGACACATTCCACACTTTAACACACATTTTATGGCACAACCTAGGATTGGGTGGGATTCAGACGCTCCGGAGCCCCTCTCCGGAGAAACCCTAGGCACGCTGGAGAAAAAGACAGAATTGTCGTTCTCGCCCCTCTACGTGAGCCGGAAGGGGGTAGAAAAGTGGAACTAATTGCTTGGTTGTGTTAGGTTATTCCCAAGGAACACCCAAGACAAATGGTAGGGCCCACCTCTCGGCAAGATTCCCCCGTTCTGTCAGATCCAGGAGTTTTGGGTTGTGAGTAGTCCTGGAACCCGCGAGAGAGTATCCGACGCCGGTGAAGCCATAACACAGAGAGTGAGGGAATACTGGGCATACGAGACCCATGCCACACTATAAACATGTGGTATGGCAAAACCTAGTATTTGGTGGGATTCAGACGTTCCGGAGCCCCTCTCCGGACAAACGTAGGCCCGGTGGAGAAAAAGATGGAACTGTCGTTCTCGCCCATTTACGTGAGTCGGAATGTGGTACGAAAGTGGAACTAATTGCTTGGTTGTGTTAGATTAGGCCCAAGGAACACCCAAGATAATGGTAGGGCCCACCTATCTGCAAGATTCGCCCCGTTCCGTCAGATCCGGGAGTTTCGGGCTTTGAGTAGTCGTGGAACCCGCTAGAGAGAATCCGACGCCGGTGAAGCCATAACACAGAGAGTAAGGGAATATTAGGAATCCAAGACCCATGCCACACTATAACACATATAGTATGTCATAACCTAGGATTGGGTGGGATTCAGACGCTCCGGAGCCCCTCTCCAGAGAAACCCTAGGCCCGCTGTTGAAAAAGACAGAACTACCGTTCTCGCCCCTCTACGTGAGCCGGAAGGGGGTAGAAAAGTGGAACTAATTTTTTGGTTGTTATATTTTAGGCCCAAAGAACACCAAAGACAATTGTAGGGCCCACCTATTGGCAAGATTCCCCCCGTTTTGTCAGATCCGGGAGTTTCGGGCTCTGAGTAGTCCTGGAACCCGCCATAGAGAATCCAACGTCGGTGAAGACATAACATAGAGAGTGAGGGAAATATTGGGAATACAATACCCATGCCACACTATAACACACATTTTATGGCATAACCAAGGATAGGGTGGGATTCATAATCTCCGGAGCCCCTCTCCGGAGAAACCCTAGGAACTGGTGGAGAAAAGGACAAAACTATCATTCTCGCCCCTCTACGTGAGCCGGAAGGGGTAGAAAAGTGGAACTAATTGCTTGGTTGTGTTAGGTTATTACCAAGGAACAACCAATAAAGTGTTAGGTCCCACCTCTTGGCAAGATTCCCCCCGTTCCGTCAGATCCGAAAGTTTCGGGCTGTGAGTTGTCCTCGACCCACGAGAAAGAATCCGACGCCGGTGAAACCATAACACAAAGAGTGAGGGAATCTTGGGAATGCTAGACCCATGCCACAGTATAACACACATGGTATGGCATAACCTAAGATTGGGTGGGATTCAGACGCTCCGGAGGCCCTCTCCGAAAAAACCCTAGGCCCGGTGGAGAAAAGGACGAAACTGCCGTTCTCGCCCCTTTACGTGAGCTGGAAGGGGGTAGCAAACAGGAACTAATTTCTTGGTTGTGTTAGGTTATGACCAAGGAACACCCAAGACAATGGTAGGGCCCACCTCTCTTCAAGATTCCCCCCGTTCCGTCAGATCCGGGAGTTTCGGGCTCTAAGTAGTCCTCGAACCCGCCAGAGAGAATTTGACGCCTCTAAAGCCATAACACAGAGAGTGAGGGAATCTTGGGCATCCAAGACCCATGACACAATATAACAAAAATGTTATGGCATAACCTAGGCTTGGGTGGGATTCAGACGCTCCGGAGCCCCTCTCCGGAGAAACCCTAGGCCCTCTAGAGAAAAAGACAAAACTGTAGTTATCTCCCCTCTACGTGAGCCGCAAGGGGGTAGAAAAGTGGAACTTATTGCTTCGTTGTGTTATATTAGGCCCAAGGAATACCCAAGAAAATGGTAGGTCCCATATATTGGAAATATTCCCCTCATTCCGTCAGATCCGGGAGTTTCGGGCTCTATGTAGTACTAGAACCCGCCAGGTACAATCCGCTGCCGGTGAAGCCATAACACAGAGTGTGTGCGAATATTTGGCATCCAAGACCCATCCACACTCTAACACACATGGTATGGAATAATATAGGATTGCTTGGGATTCAGACACTCCGGAGCCCCTCTCCGGAGAAACCATAGGCTCGCTAGAGAAAAAGACAGAACTGTCGTTCTCGCCCCTCTACGTGAGCCGGAAGGGGGTAGAAAAATGGAACTAATTGTTTGGTTGTGCTAGGTTAGGCCCAAGAAACACCCAATACAATGGTAGGGCCCACCTATTGGCTAGATTCCCCCTGTTGCATCAGATTTGGGAGTTTCGGGCTGTGAGTAGTCGTGGAACCCACGAGAGAGAATCCGACACCTGTGAAGCCGTAACAGAGAGAGTGAGGGGAATCTTGGGCATCCAAGACACATTCCACACTTTAACACACATTTTATGTCATAACCTAGGATTGGGTGGGATTCAGACGCTCCGGAGCCCCTCTCCGGAGAAAACCTAGGCCCGCTGGAGAAAAAGATGGAACTGCCGTTCTCGCCCCTCTACGTGAGCCGGAAGAGGGTAGAAAAGTGGAATTGATTCCTTCGTTGTGTTAGGTTAGGACCAAGAAACACCCAAGACAATTTTAGGTACCATATATTGGCAAGATTCCCCCCGTTCCGTCAGATCTGGGAGTTTCGAGTTCTAAGTAGTACTAGAAGTCTAGAACCCGCTAGATACAATCCGACGCCGGTGAAGCCATAACACAGAGAGTGTGGGAATCTTGGGAATCCAAGACCCATCCACACTATAACACACATGGTATGTCTTAACCTAGGCTTGTTTGTGATTCAGACACTACGGAGCCCCTCTTTGGAGAAACCCTAGGCTCGCTGGAGAAAAAGACAGAACTGTCATTCTCGCGCCCTCTACGTGAGCCGGAAGGGGGTAGAAAAGTGGAACTAATCACTTGGCTATGTTAGGTTAGGCCCAAGGAACACCCAAGACAATGGTAGGGCCCACCTCTTGGCAATATTTCCCCCATTCTGTCAGATCCGGGAGTTTCGGGCTCTAAGTAGTCGTGGAACCCGCCATAGAGAATCCGACGCCGGTGAAGCCATAACATTGAGAGTGAGGGAATCTTGGGAATACAAGACCCATGCCACACTATAACACACATGGTATGGCATAACCTAGGATTGGGTGGGATTCATACGCTCCGGAGCCCCTCTCCGGAGAAACCCTAGGCCCGCTGGAGAAAAAGACAGAACTGCCGTTCTCGCCCCTCTACGCCGGAAGGGGGTAGCAAAGTGGAATTAATTGCTTGGTTGTGTTAGTTTAGCCCCAAGGAACACCCAAGATAGTGGTAGGGCGCACCTCTTGGCAATATTCCCCCCGTTCTGGCAGATCCGGGAGTTTCGGGCTATGAGTAGTCGTGCAACCCGCCAGGGAGAATCCGACGCCGGTGAAGCCATAACACAGAGAGTGTCGAGACATCGTAGTAGTTTTCATAGACAGGGGTGCCATGAGACTACGGGTAGAGACGTGGGGCAACGGGATCGCGTTGAAGACAAAGACACAGGATTTACCCAGGTTCGGTACGTCGTAGTAATACGGCGTTCCTACTCCTGCAATCTCACTAATCAGGACTAAAGCCTGTGTATACAATTACAACGTGAGGTTCTATTTAGCTATTCGCTGAGGATCAACTTCTCGGCGAGTTAGCCTGTAGCTTCGTGTCTATCTATCATATCTCCCGTTCGGCTTTATATAATAGCCGGGTTAGGGCATACAGAGTAGGAAACCTAGAAGACTACGGTAGCTATTAACTTGGAAAGTAAGGAATCCGCCTTCTCCTCCAAGCCAGATCACGTGGGCCGTGATCCGGGTCCTTCTAGAATCCGGCTTCTGTGCGTCAGCTTACTGGGCCGCCCAATGGACCATAGCCCACTACCACTTGGGCCACCCTGGTAATCCGGCACTCATGACCACCATATGATATACCCCTATTCAGTATATATCCGACAGTAGCCCCCAAGAAGGATTAAAACTCTGATTCGCCAAATATATATTGTCCGAGAAATATCGGACAGCGGTCTTGATTCTTCTTTTTCTTCTTTTGAAAGAGATGGTAACGTAAAACTCGGAATTCCGAAAATCCGGCTTTTCTCACACGATCCTTCGCGGAGAAGGAACCTCCTATGTCAGCGCTTTAATCATGTTGATGTAAGGGACGTTTGGGTTCCAGGCGGGAAACCCAGAAACATATCTCTGACATATTCTCGCGGGAAACGAGGAGATAACCATAATAATCCTGTCTATTCATTTCCCGGATTTTCCGGCGAGCGACACGCGTTGATCATCCAACGGTCAAAAGAGCCGTTAGCACGTATCGTGACGGATTTCCGGCTATAAATAGCCTTCTTCGTCCTCCCGGAAAACCTTCCGCTCTCACTTCCAACGCCATTGCAGCGCCCAAGCTTCCGAGCAGAGAGAAACTTCCGAACACACACCGCGCCCAAAACCTCACCGGAGGCGAGCCAGCGCCGCCACCTAATGGCATCTCCGCCATCCTCGCCAGCTCGCAACGTCGCGCAAGACATCGAGGATATCATCAACACGATGGATCCTATGTTGGATTCCCCAACGCACGCCGGCGGCGAGCCGGTGAAGACCGCGGGCACCGCGGCGGACGAGGGAAATGCTTCCGCCGCCGCGGATCTTGCGGGTCCGAGCTCCGCGCCTACTCCGTCGTTCGCTCCCGAGACGGCGGAGGAGAAAATCACGCTTGTTGGCGACGAGCTCACCGCTGTAGAAGCTACCGCGTCCGCCGCCACCGGAGTTGACGAAGAAATGGAGACCGCCGGCAACTGGATTGCCTGCAGCATTCCGCCATCCCTCCTTCCAAACATGGAAAAGGAGGGGTTGGTGCTGAAAGGGAAATGGCGGCTTCCGGAAGATGAGAACGAACACATGCCAAACAACGGCGAACGGGTTCTTCTCTCCTCCCACCTTCTGAGAGGTATGGGGCTGCCACCTTCTGCCTTCTTTCTCCAGGTTCTCTCCCATTACAATATCCAACCCCATAACCTGCCACCAAATTCTATTCTGTATATGGCCGACTTTCAGGCCCTCTTCGAGGGTTTTCTAGGCATAGAACCTAGATTAGATTTCTGGTTATACTTCTTCAGAGTTAAGCGGAACTCTTCGGAGGGCGCACTCCCGACTTGCGGAACCATTTCCTTCACTCTTAGGAGATTTAGGGAGGATTGGTTCCCCAAGATCAAAACCTTGGAATCCGTCAAATTCTGGACGGGTTCCTTCTTTTATCATCCCGATGTTCCTTTCCCAAAAAAGGCCATCGGGGTTCCACCTTTCTCAAACACCGCTGCTGTTCCCCAAGAAAATTGGGGAACTGAAGCCGTCCAAGTTCTGCCGCCTGATCTTCTAAGGATCAATCGGTGCATCGCCAAGCTCACTTCCTTTGATCCGCCTCTAACCGGCATGGACACAGTCCTTTACTAGTTGGACAGGCGGATCCAGCCATTAGCCAACCATAGCGGTCGTCTCCTTTGCGAGTATACGGGCGTCGGCGACAAGATGCAGACAACCAGCAAAGACTGGGCCGCGAGGGATTTGCGGAGGCGCGTGAACCAGTTGGTCGCATCACGCGACCAATATGAAGCGAGTCGGCCAATGTATACGGCCGACAATCCGGCTCCCAAGGTATTATTTCCGTCATTTGGGTTTAAACTTTTCCATGTTTCCTCGGATTTTTCGCTTCTAACTCTGCTTTTTCTTTTCGACAGATTGCTGATCTTCCTGAATCGGAGCTGGCCTTCGAAGCTGAACTGGAAGCGTTGCGCGCCGCCTTTGCAGGTGGGCGAAAGCGCAAGAAGATTTCCTCCTCTGAGGAAATCATTGATCTTGACGGGATTCCCGTCGCCACCTCCAGGTTAGAGCATCCGGGTTATTTTCTTTTGTCGAAGTTTTCTTTTGTCTTCGGAGTTTTAACTTTTTCCGGGTTTTTTGTTTTTTGCCTTTAGCCTGCCTCCTTCTACCTTAAAGCCAAAGAAGCTGAAAAGGCACAAGGTTATGTCCGGCAGATGCTCTCAACCTTCTCCCGTCATTGCCCCGGACACACCGTCCACGATGGCAGAAGAGCATGCCACAGCCCCCACCACCGAGTCTTTGGAGCCCAGCCAGCCCGTTGTGCCGGACACGGACACGAGGGAAAGGGCGGCTCCAGAGGTGGGAGATTCTTCTCGAATGACCGATGAGGAGATTCCCACCTTCGACAAGGACTTCAAGAACATCAATGATGGCCTAAGCGCGGCCGGAATTCTTTTTGCGGAATACGCAAAAGAGTTCAATGAAAATTTGGCGGGGTTGCAGCGAATGAGCCAGGTACTTAACTCTAGCCCCCAAGCATTAAGCAAAATGTATACTTTTCGCCTTGATGCTTTTTACTTATTCTTTCCTTGTCGTGTTCCAGCAAACCGTTGAATCCATTAACATGGAAGTTTTCAATAAACTTTTCGTCAAGAATAAAGAAGTTAGAAATCTTCTTTCTATTATTGATGTGAAAGAGGCGGAGCTGGCATCGCCTCAGCTGCAGCTGTCGGAAACAACAGGTAAACTTTTTCCCTCTGAAGTTTTTGATTCAGCTTTTTGTCTAAGTACCTTTCCGGGATTTTTCTAAACTCGGAATTTTCCTTGCTTTCCAGCTGCTTTGGCTAAGGCCAAGCAAATAGCTGAAGATGCCGGTAATGCTGCCAGTCTCCGAGAGGAGAATCTGGACCTTCATAAGCAACTTATGAAGGCTCAAAAAGATCTGGAAGCCAAAAATCTGGCCCTTGGAATTGCTCATTCCAAGGCTTCCGAACAGGCGGAGAAGGATAAGTCCACTATCCAGGACTTGGAAAATGCCTTAAACCTTCGCCTGGAGGAAGGCTCCGAAATCGACAAGATTATCGGTAAGTTTTTACTTCATTTACCATCTTGCTTTCTTCCTCTGCTTTTTCACTTAACCTTTTTGGTTGTTTTGTCTGAAAAAACAGGAGATAACCCAGATCTTACTCGGATTGATAGAATCCGAGCCTTTGGGAAGATGTGGACTGCGATCAGAGCTGCTGGCATGCTGCTGGTCAACAAGTTCCTTCCCACAAGGACTGGGGATTTCTCGGAAGTTGAGAAACTTCCGAGTGCCATCTTGGAGGTGGCGGAGTCCAGGGAGTCCACCTTACGCTCCGCTGCACGGGGTGGTGCACGCATGGCTCTCGGCCTTATGCGTATGCACTACCCTGGTGCCAAATCTTGGCGCGTGGCATCCGGTATCCCTCAAGGATACACGGAAAACCAACGAACCACCATCTTTGATGAAATCAAAGGCCACGCCACCAAGATCGCCTCCATGGTGAACATCTCCATCACCTATCCAGAAGAGGAGATCCCCGAAGCCCCCGAGAATGACAGCAGCGAAGAGGACTCGGATGCTTGAAGGGCTGTCCTTAACCTGGATGGTGGAAGTAGACAATAGGAGCATTACTGCACTTTTACAATGTAATTTATAAACAAGAACTCCGCCTTTTGCATTTTTAAATTATAAAATTCCTTGCAAGGTTTCCGGGTTTTAATATTCCTTTGCCTTCTAAGTTCTCTGGCTTATGTGTTTTAACTGTCCTTAGTGTTTGAAATGGCTCAATAGTGTTGTGAATCATCATGCCGAGTAACTGGTTATAACCAATCAGTTTAAACTCAGAAACATGGATCATACTAAAGGCATTTTTACTAACTAGCTCCAGTGACCCAACACATAAACAATCAGATAATACTTAGAGATAAGTAAGGAACTTTTTGAAACTTGGGCACGCAGGCACAATCCGAGTTTCCTTTAGCCGTTAGCAGGCTGAAAATCATTCAGTTTTTTAAACACCGAGCACGCAGGCACAATTCGGGTTAACATTGAGTATTTTGTAAGATCATTGGGAAATAGATAAGGTGGAATCATGCTTTGTACTATATTGAACTTGTAAAAACATGGATATCAGAATTCCGACAACTTTATTTCATGATCTCAAAGATGTTTACATAGAAATTGAACTAAGTATAGAAGGGACGTAACTGCTGGATACTCCAATGCCTCTTTGTCTCTCCTAGTTCATCATCTATCTTTCTCTTTCTTTTGCGATTCGGCTTCTTGGGATCGTCTTCCGTGTCTCGAATGTCGACAAGATAGTATGATCCATTCTTCATGGCTTTACTAATGACAAATGGTCCTTCCCATACTGGGGCCAGTTTGTGCTTTCTCTGCTGCACCAATCTTAGCACTAGGTCACCTTCTTTAAAAGAATGATGCCTGATTTTCCGACTATGGTAACGTCGTAAACCTTGCTGGTAAATTGCGGATCTTTGAAGCACAAGCTCTCGTTCCTCTTCTAAGAGATCGACGGCATCCTGTCATGCTTCTTCAACATATGAGTCATCCAAATCTCGCACTCTTGGGCTATCATGGATCATGTCCGTTGGAAGAATAGCTTCCGCACCATAAACTAGGAAAAACGGGGTTTTCCCAGTTGACCAGTTTGGCGTCGTTCGAATACTCCAAATCACAGAAGGTAGCTCTTCTACCCATGCTCCAGCTGCTCTATGAAGAGGAGATTCGAGTCTTGGGCGTATTCCTTGCAGGATTGAGCTATTCATTCTCTCAACCTGTCCATTGGATTGCGCGTGTGCCACAGATGCAAGATCTAGGGAATTCCCGTTTGTCGGCAATATTTTGCCAACTCTCCAATGGAGAAATTTGTCCCGTTGTCGGTTATTATACTGTGTGGAACGCCGTATCTCATGACTATGTCAATGATGAAATTTCTGGCAGTTACACCGTCCAGCTTTTTGATAGGTTTAGCCTCTACCCATTTGGTATACTTATCCACAGCTACAAGTAGATGTGTATGTCCGCCTCGCGCAGTTTTGAACGGTCCCATCATATCTAGCCCCCAGACCGCAAATGGCCATGTAATTGGGATAGTTTTGAGTGCTTGGGCCGGCATATTAGTCTGCTTGGCGTAATATTGACACCCTGCACATGTGTTGACTACGTGCTCAGCATCTGTCTTGGCTGTTAGCCAGAAAAACCCGGCACGGAATGCTTTTTTAACTATGCTTTTTGATTGAGCATGATGTCCGCAATCTCCGGCATGGATTTCTTGCAGGATTTCTCATCCTTCTTCTGGTGAAATACACCGCAGAAAAATTCCGGAAGTACTGCGTTTATACAGGCAATTATCAATTACCGTGTATCCTTTGCATCGACGCTGAATTTGTCTCTGCAAGACTTCGTCTGCTCCTTCCGGGTACTTCTGATTGACTAAGAAGTTTAAATATGGAATTGTCCAATCCGGGTTGATGAGCATAACTTCAATTGACTCGGAAGCCAGAGGATAGTCAATATCTCCACCTTTTATGGATGGTTCGTACAAATGCTGGATGAATACTCCTGGTGGTAAGATTTTTACCCTTCTGACCCCATGCGGGCTAATGCATCCACGTTCCAATTTTCCTCCCTTTTAACGTGGAGTACTTCGAATCCGAAAAAACAAATGGCGAACTCGTCCACCGTTCTCCGGTATTCGGCCATTATAGGGCTTTTTGCGTCCCGGGTTTGCTAAGCTGATGCTGTACCAAATCCGAGTCGCCATAGCACAATATGTGCTTGACGCCTATTTCTTTTGCAATATGCAAGCCATGAAGCAATGCTTCGTATTCTGCCACGTTATTACTGGCGTTGAAGTGCATTTGTAATATGTACTCCATTGTGTCTCCTTTAGGGGATTTTAAGACTACACCAGCTCCAGCGCCCTCCTTCATCTTGGATCCATCAAAGTGCATGATCCAGTATTCGGACTCCGGCATTGGTGTTTTCTCCATTGCTTTCGTCCAGTCGGCGACAAAATCTGCCAAAACCTGGGATTTTATTGCCGTCCTTGGCTGGTACTTAATGTCGAAGGCTGCTAGCTCGATACCCCATTTGGCTACTCGGCCAGTTGCCTCCGCATTGTTTATTATATCCCATAGTGGTGCTTTACATACCACTGTTATGGAATGTCCTTGGAAGTAATGGCGCAGTTTTCTAGACGCGAAAAATACGCCATATGCCAGTTTTTGATAGTGTGGGTACCTTTGCTTGGACTCGGAGAAAACTTCACTTATGTAATATACCGGATGCTGATCTGGTATTCTTTGTTCGTCTTTCTTCCGTTCCACAACAATTACTGCACTAATAACCCTGTTTGTAGCCGTGAGGTACAATAACATAGGTTCTTCGTCTTTTGGGGATGCCAAAATCGGAGCTTTCATCAAAGTTTCCTTCAACTGGGTTAACGCTGCATCAGCCTCTTCTGTCCACTCGAATTTGTCGGATTTTTTCAGCAACTTGTAGAGTGGTAAGGCTTTATCCCCCAGCCGACTAATAAATCTGCTGACGGCAGCGGCGGAACCCGTCAATCTTTGGACATCTTTCACACACGTGGGTTTGGAGATGTTCAAGATTGCACTGATCTTTTCCGGGTTAACTTCTATTCCTCTGTGAGAAACGATGAAACCCAGAAGTTTTCCTGAGGGAACCCCAAATACACACTTTGATGGATTTAACTTCATCTTGTAAGTGCGCAAGTTTTCGAAGGTTTCTCGCAAATCCTCAAGTTGTGTGTCTTTTTCCTTGGTTACGACAGCAATATCGTCTACGTAAACGTGGACATTTTTACCAATCTGACTATGCAAACAACGTTGCATGCAACGCTGGTAAGTTGCACCTGCGTTCTTCAGGCGAAATGGCATGGTTACGTAATAATACGTCCCGTACGGGGTTATAAAAGAAGTCTTAATTTGATCTTCCTTTTTCATGCGTATTTGGTGATACCCGGAATAAGCATCCAAAAAGCATAAAAGCTCAGAGCCTGCAGTGGCATCTATTATTTGATCGATTCGCGGTAACGTGAACCTATCTTTTGGACACAATTTGTTCAAGCCGGTGTAATCTATACACATTCTAAGAGCAGTAGTGTCTTTCTTCGGTACTAATACTGGATTTGCAGACCATTCAGTGTGGATTACTTCCTGGATGAAATCTGCTGCTAAAAGCCGGATAATTTCCTTGCCAATAGCCTTCCGACTTCTTCCGTCAAATCGATGGAGACCTTGTTTGACGGGTTTGGAGCCTGGAATCACCTTGAGTTGATGCTCAGCAAGTTCCCTGGGTACGCCTGGCATGTCAGCTGGACATCAGGCGAAAATATCCCAGTTCTCACGGAGGAACTTGATGAGATCGCCTTCCTATTTGTCGGTCATCCTAGTTCCTACTATGACAAATTTGGTCGGATCTTTGGGATCTAGGATTACCTGTCTTGTATTCTCGGATGCCTTGAAGCTATCTGCTGACTTCCGGGTTTCTTTTCCTGCCGGCATTTCTGTCGACGATACCTCCTTAGCTAGCTCTTTCAGCTCTTTCTTTGCTATGATCTTCTCAGCACAAAGGGCGTTTTCTTTTTCCAGCTTGTTCGCCAGCTTGAAGTCTCCAGTTATGGTGATTACCCCTCCTTTCGGCCCTGGCATCTTCAGCTTGTTATAAATATAACATGATCTTGCCAGAAATTTGGCGAAAGCTGGACGTCCGAGAATTGCGTGATACACGCTTTCGAACGGCACCACCTCGAAGTATACTTTTTCCTGACGGAAGTGATCTTTTTCTCCGAAAGTGACATCTAGGGAAATTTCTCCTAGGGATCGTGATTGCCTGCCGGGAACAATGCCATGGAAGCGTATGTTGCTGTGATTGAGCTGGGTCTCGGAGATTTTCAGATGTCTCAACGTATCCAGGTACATTATGTTGATGCTGGATCGTTCGTCCATCAGCTCTCTTTTTAGCCTAGTGTTCTGGACAATAGGACTTACAACAAGAGCTTGTGTGCCGGGTTCAGGGATGTTTTTGGGATGATCAGACTTATCCCAGGTTATTGGTGTGCTCGAATACTTTAAGAATTTCGGGGTTGCCGGAACAACCGCGTTTATTTCTCGAAGCGTTCTTTTTGCCACTTTTGCTGATGGAGTTGCTAGGAAAGTTAGGGCGCACTCTCCATCAACTCTCGGAAACTTGGGTTCGCCTTTCCGCTGTTGTTACTGGATATTTTCGTCAGTGTCCGATTCACTGTCTTCTTTCTCAGCTTCTGGCTTTTGTATAGAGAATTTCCTTTTGGAACTGTTCCCCTTGTTTCCGGATCCTGCACTGGCTTTCATGTGCTTATTCATCCGGCATTGTGCGTTCGTATGGGTGGGTTTCCCAAATTGCGATTGGTGGACGCAGGGTTCCGACTTAATCTTATCCCACTGTTCTTTAGTGTAGTTGATTGGTTCTGATAAGCGTCCTTTCCATCTGTTCCCTTTTTCACTTCCAAAGGCTATGTTAACCTCTTTGGGTTTTGGTGTTGCATCTGAAGTTCCTTTTTTCTCAGGGCGAGGATTTTTCTTAGCCAGTATCAGTGTATCGATATTGCCTCCTCTTGCTCTGATGTCGTCTTCGGCTGCAGTGTGCTCATTGGCGGTTGTAAGCATAGATCCGAGATCTTTGTGTTGTTTAGAAACAACCATGAACGGTACTAGTCCGGGTTTTAGGCCATTGACGAAAGCATGCATTGATTGTACGTCAGTTACTCCAGAACAACTATTCTTCATTGAAGTCTATCTGGAGATGAAATCCACGTATGGTTCATCCTCGAACTGGGTGCAACGGTTCAGCTGGTTGATGTTGTTCGGGCGTTTGTAAGTTCCCCGGAAATGCTGAGTGAATACTCGAGCCATATCATCCCAGCTGTCGACAGTTCTTGATGGCAATCCATTGATCCAATCTCTGGCTCCATCCAGTAACATTAGGGGAAGAAACTTTACAGCTTCCAGGTCTGTCCCATTGTTAATCTGGACGGCTGTATAGTAGTCTGAGAGCCAGGTATCCGGGTTTGTACTGCCGGTGTATTTCTGGTACGTTGGACCGACCTTGGCAAAGCCAGAATACAGGGTTGTCCTTCGGATCCTATCAGTGAAACACTTAGGTCCAAAGTATAGATCGTCCTTTTCCGCCCTATCCATGTGTGCGGAATACCTGCCGGCTGAATGGACAGAAGGGGATCTACTCCTTTCTTTCCCATTGTTGCGCGGACGCGCTTTTCCGGGATCGTTTCTATTTCTTTCAAGATCACGCCCTTTTGGATGAGGCGTAGTTCTACTCCTGTGCCTTTCTTTGTCTTTGGGAGGTGTCCGAGATCTCTCACGCCTGTGAGGTACATCATGTCTTCCGGCTTTTTCAGCAGGGTGTCTCGGAGGTGGCATTGCTTTGCCATCATTCCGGTGTTTTTCTTCCCGATCGTGGGGTTTGCGTCCACCTTTCGGGAGATGAGATCCAGTTCTAGATGCCTCATCCCTATTGTCAGGATTTTTCTTATCTTTTCTTGGATCCGCTTTCTTATCCTTTGAATTGTCGGAATCTCCAGGTTCTTTCGGTCCAGGTGCTCCAGCGGCGCAAGTAGCTGTTTTGCATAGGGAGGAATCATCGTGCAACTTCCCTGGTCGCTCTTGGCCCGCTGTTGTTGTTGCAATGCTTTTCCTAGGAAAGCATACACCCCTTGGAGTTTTTCACCGTTGGAGTACATGTCATTGTTGAGGATGGCAAACGCTGCTTCCGCGTTTTCTGCTGCGGTTTTGTATATTGGTTCGCCCCTGGCATCCTTGCCGTTTACTTGCTTTTGCCAAGATGGGTTATGAAACCTTTCCTTTGGCGGCAGTACTTCCGGTCTTACGATTCCGGGTAACCTTGTAGGTTTTATGACAGATCTATTCTTTTTCTCGTACTCCTCGATTTCTTCCTTCATGAGCTTGATGTCATCCTGGGTTTTTTGGAGGTGTTCACGAGTTCTGAATAGATGTTGCTGTTGCCGTTGGAGAGCTTGTCTCCTAGCTTCTAGCACTTCAGGGGGTTCATGCAATCCCACTGGTGTTTGTAACAATTCCTGTTCTTCTTGCTCTGTCATTGGCGGAACAAGGATTTCTTTTGTTTTCTTCTCCGCAATTTTTATTCCGCTTGCATCTCCTACTTCCGGGCTTTCATCAGCTGGATCAGCCAATTTCTTGTTCCGGAGTTTGTACTGGAGTTTTTTAGCGGCCTTGTGCTTTTTCTTGGAAGAGGGAGGTTTTTTAGCAGGTTCATCCTCTGTCAATTCCTTGACGTTGGGAAATATCGGAGAAGTTTCTCCATCCTCTCTCTCTCTTCCTCTGGCGGAGGAGTTCTAGGGCTTTCCTGACTGCCGGCATCTGTGTTTTCAGCTGGTTTCGCCATTAGTACTTCATGGAATCCCTCCTAAAAAGATTTAACTTTTCTTTCGAAGGCGTCCACGTCTTCGTCTTCGGAATCAAAGTCATCTGATCCGGTTTCTGACTCTAATCTCGCCTCAATGGCGGCTAGCACAGAGTCAGCTTCTGAGTTCATCGCTGGATTGGCGGATGTCGGATCTTCCACCTCTGTAGTGGGTTTGCTGTTTTCTGCCTCTTGCACGGGATTACTTTCATCCGTGTTTTCGGCGAGCTCGGATTGCACCATACCGATAAATTGTGTATCACTTTCATGTCGGCGATCTGAGCAAAATCCGGTATCATAGTCATCTTCGACTGGGTATAGGGCGGGTGGGAAAAATTTGCTTCCATCGCAAAACCCCATGGCCTCTGCAGTTAGTCCGATAAAGATATTAGCAGATCCGATCGGTAACACGCAGGCACTTACCAGATGATTTTGCGCCGGTATGTAGGATCCATTGTCGAGGAAGCGTCCAACGTCCTCGTCGAACTCCAGGATTCCAACAGTTATGGAACTGCCGATTCCGCCGAGTACCCCAGATCGGAACTTAACACCTGACGTCGTTTGCCCCACGGTGGGCGCCAACTGTCGAGACATCGTAGTAGTTTTCATAGACGGGGGTGCCATGAAACTACGGGTAGAGACGTGGGGGAACGGGATCGCGTTGAAGACAAAGACACAGGATTTACCCAGGTTCGGTACGTCGTAGTAATACGGCGTTTCTACTCCTGCAATCTCACTAATCAGGACTAAACCCTGTGTATACAATTACAACGTGAGGTTCTGTTTAGCTATTCGCTGAGGATCAACTTCTCGGCGAGTTAGCCTGTAGCTTCGTGTCTATCTATCATATCTCCCGTTTGGCTTTATATAATAGCCGGGTTAGGGCATACAGAGTAGGAAACCTAGAAGACTACGGTAGCTATTAACTTGGAAAGTAAGGAATCCGCCTTCTCCTCCAAGCCAGATCACGTGGGCCGTGATCCGGGTCCTTCTAGAATCCGGCTTCTGTGCGTCAGCTTACTGGGCCGCCCAATGGACCATAGCCCACTACCACTTGGGCCACCCTGGTAATCCGACACTCATGACCACCATCTGATATACCCCTATTCAGTATATATCCGACAGAGAGTGAGAGAAATCTTGGGCATTCAAGACCCATGCCACACTATAACACACATGTATGGCAGAACCTAGACTTGAGTGAGATTCACACGCTCCAGAACCCCTCTCCGGAGAAAATGCCGAAACTACCGTTCTAAGACACCTATATAGGTGATTTGGAAGTGTTAGCAAAGTGCATGTAGTTGCTTGGAATTTATTATAAATTGATATATAACATTATAATTTATTATTAGAAAAATGAAAACAACAAAATCTGAAGAATGTTGATTCCTTCGTCAACCATATCCATGTGTCTTTTACTCCTTTGACTTTGATTGTGGGGCCAAAATCTGAGGTGGCTGTTGTAACCGTTAAGGACATACCGGCGCTGTCTTTATGTGGGTCGCATATGCTGTCTAATCATGGGTCCCACCTGTAATAGAACTGGTTGTATTTCTTCTCCCTCCTAAGTCTGATCTCCTTAGACCACCCACAGCGCGGCGCTACATAGTGGGCGCTATGATTCGTTTCCTGACCGTTAGTCCTAATTCCCTGCCGATCTCAGGATTTAGTTTTGCGTCGCCGCTAAAGTAGTCGTCGGACGCTTGGTCTTTTCTTCTCACGGCCGGGGACAGCAGGCGCTAGCAGCAATACTGTTTTACCACATCAATTAAGCGCCTTGCGTTGAGGGCAGGGACTCTTATATTCCTTCTGTTATTTCAAAGTTTTTTTTCCGTAATTAAGCGCTTTCACAAGCGCTCACGATTGTGGATGGCCATTCAACACTAGCTTCGAGACGCCATAGCCCTGCGCACCCGCCGTTGTCTTTCCGTCTCCACAGTCAAGTGTTGGTCATCGCCATGTCAAGCGCCAGCTCGAGATGCAGTGCGCTCCGTCGTCGGGGTCCTTTTTGTTGAACATTCTGAGTATACGTGTTATATTAAGGCCCACCTCCTAGTTTCCTTGTATAGTTGAGGTCGTGACCCTCCTTGTACATCATATATACGTGCCTTTGCACCTGAGTAATACATCGATGCATCAAATCCCATCTACATGGTATCAGACACCTACGCATCCTAACCCTAGCTTCCGCCCCTAAGCCGCCGCCCCGGGCCGCCGACTCGCCGCCGCCGCAATCCTGCCGCCGCCGCAGCCGCCGCCCCGCGCCGCCGCTCCACCCCCCCCCCCCCCTCCTCTCCCGCGCCGCTGCCCTCCTCCGCAGCCGCGCACCCCAGCCGCCGCGCGACCTCCCCCGCACTACCGCGCCGCCGCCTCTCCCCCCGCGCCGCGCCTCCTCCTCTCACGCCGCGCTACACCCTCACCGAGTGCGCCGATGGCATCGTCCGTCTCCTCCGGCCGCACCAACCCCTTCGCCGGCCCCGACCCGGCCGTCATCCGCGACATCAACATCCATCAGCGCGTCCCCGTGATGCTCGACGCCACCAACTCCTCCTACTACACCTGGAAGACCTACTTCTCCCTCCTCTTTCGCGAGGAGAACCTCCTGGATCACATCGACGGCTCCATCGACTCGCGCGGCATGCTGGATGATTCCGAGTGGACCTCGATCGACGCTACGCTCATCCGCTGGTTCTTCACCACCATCTCGCGGGACCTGTTCCACACCGTCGTCCGCGAGGGCGATGACGCACGTACCGTGTGGGTCAAGCTCAACGGCCTCTTCACCGACAACAAGCTCCAGCGCCGCGTCTTCTTGCAGCAGGAGTTCTTTGACTGCCACCAGGATGACAAGTCCATTGACGAGTATTGTCGCCGCCTCAAGCAGTTGGCGGACGAGCTGCGCGACATCGGCACCAAGGTCGACGATGATCTTCTCCTCAGTATGCTCACTGCCGGCCTCAATGAGGACTTCGGCAACGCCGCCGACAACCTCACCTTGATGTCGGATCCCTCCTTTCCCAAGTTCGTGGCATACTTGAAACTGGAGGAACGCCAGATGAAAGGCGTGAAGAAGCGCGTGCAGCACCAGGCCCTCGCCGCCGGCACGTCTCGCGGCGCCCCATCACCGACCCCACGGCCGCCGCAGCAGCCCCCTCCGCCGCCCGGGTTCTACACCGCCCCTCCCGCCGCCACGCAGCCGCAGCAGGGAGCGCGCCGCGGCAACCGCCGAGGCGGCCGCAAGCCGCAGCAGCAGGCGCCCGCGGGTGGCCACACGACCGGGGGGGCGCCCCGTCCACCGCAGCCCACCCCGCCCTGGTCCTACGGCGCCAACCCGTGGACGGGCGTCGTCCACGCCTACTCCATGCCAGTGCCTAGGGCACCCGCGCCGAGCATCTTCGGCGCCCCACCGTCGAGCCACCAGGCGTACTTCGTCGGGCCCGTCGCTGCGCTTCATGGCGCCCTGTACCCGGCGGCGCCCCCTGCCTCCCCGTACCCGGCTGCGCCTCCTCCTGCCTCCCCGTACCCGGCTGCGCCTCCTGCCGCCCCCTACCCGGCCTTCCCGGCCACGGGCAGCTACGACGCCGCGCCCCCATACGGCGGATACACGCACCAGGCGACCACCCCGTGGGATCCCGCCCTCCTCGCCGCGCTGCACTCGGCCCCGCCTCCCACCGCCTACGGTGGCAGCGGTGACCGGCACATGGACACCGGCGTCACTGCTCATATGACATCCCACGCCGGTAACCTTACGTCTTCCACTCCTGTTCATACTTCCACTCGTATCACCGTGGGTAACGGCTCCTCCTTACCCATTAGACATATTGGTCATAGGTCCTTTCCTTCCACTTCCACTCCTATCACCATGTCTAATGTTTTGGTTTCTCCTAACTTAGTAACCAATCTTGTCTCTGCTCGTCGCCTTACTCGTGAGAATCCCATTACTGTTGAATTTGACGCCCTTGCTTTTTCTATGAAGGATTCCCGTACACGGATGGTTCTTCACCGATGTGATAGCCCCGACGAGCTCTACCCAGTGCATCCCACCACCACCACCGCCACTCGTCCCGCCACTTTCGCCACCAGCGTCGACCTTTGGCATGCTCGTCCCGGTCATCCCAACTCCACCGTCTTGCGTGATATTCTCCAGAGTTTTTCATTCTCATGTAATAAAGCCGAACACCGCACTTGTGAGGCATGCCGTCTGGGCAAGCATGTTCGTCTCCCCTTTAGCGCGTCTACCACTATTTCCACTTTTCCGTTTCAGTTATTGCAGAGCGATGTTTGGACATCCCCGGTTGCTAGCAACACGGGTTATCTATACTATTTGGTGATATTGGATGTTTTTCCCCATTATTGTGGACGTTTCCACTTCGTCGCAAGTCCGACGTTCTCGCCACTCTCACTAGCTTTTATTCATATGTCGCCACTCAGTTCGGTCGTCCCATCGTTGCCCTCCAAACTGACAACGGAAAAGAGTTTGACAACGCCGTTGTTCGTCACCTACTAGCTTCTCATGGCACCATCCTGCGCCTCACCTGTCCCTACACGTCCCAGCAGAATCGATGCACCGAGCGTCTCCTTCGCACTCTTAACGACTGTGTTCGCATGTTGCTCTTTCACTCCAACGTGCCCCCCAGGTTCTGGCCCGATGCTCTTGCCACCGCCACTCTCCTTCTTAACATACGCCCATGTCGTTCCCGCTGGAACTTCACCCCGCATCAGCTCCTTTTCGGTGTACCCCCATCCTATGATGGCCTCCGGATCTTCGGATGTCTTTGCTATCCCAGCACCGCATCCACCACCCCTCATAAACTCGCTCCTCGGTCGGTTCCGTGCATCTTTCTCGGTTACCCTTCCAACACCAAAGGTTACTGGTGCTATGATCCAGTGTCCCCCCGCGTGTACACCTCGAGACATGTTTACTTTGACGAGTTCGTGTTTCCGTTTCAGCAGGTACCCTCTCCGGCGCGGCTCGCCTCCGCTATTGGCGAGCTGTCTTCCTCGCCCCAGGCTCTGGCTGCGCCCGCACCCGCGGCGGCCCCGGCTGCGCCCGCGCCTCCCCCGGCCCTGGCTGCGCACGCGCCCACGGCCTCGACTGCGCCCGTGCCATCGGCGCCTTTGGCGCCCGCCGCGGCCACACCTCTCACCGGTGTGGTCACCCGCGCTCGGACTGGGACCTTCCGTCCCAACCCGCGCTACCTCGACACCGAGTACGCCTGCGCCGCGTCTTCCTCGACTCCGTCTCCACTGCCCTCCTCCGCTCGTGCAGCCCTTCGGGATCCGAACTGGCTCGCAGTTATGTGTGAGGAATTCGACGCCCTGCAGCGCAACCGCACGTGGCAGCTTGTCCCGCGACCCCCTAATGCCAACGTCATTACTGGCAAGTGGGTGTTCCGCCACAAGACTCGCCCGGACGGTTCACTTGAGCGCTATAAGGCGCGTTGGGTGGTGCGTGGTTTTCGACAACGCGCCGGCATGGACTTCACCGACACCTTCGCCCCGATTGTCAAACCGGGCACGATTCGCGCTGTTCTTCAGCTCGCTGCCTCCCACGCCTGGCCAGTACACCAGCTCGATGTTTCCAATGCATTCTTGCATGGACATCTCGCCGAGCAAGTGTTCTGTCAGCAGCCCACTGGTTTCGTCGACACCGCCCTGCCGGACCACGTGTGTCTGCTCTCCCGTTCTCTTTATGGATTGAAGCAGGCGCCTCGCGCCTGGTACCAGCGGATTGCGGCCTTCCTTCACCAACAGGGGTTCCGGTCCACACGGTCCGATGCCTCCCCGTTTGGGTATCACCAGGGAGTCGCTACCGCGTATCTCCTCCTGTACGTCGACGACATCATCTTGACTGCATCCTCGTCGGCCTTACTGCAGCAGGTTATAGCCTGGCTAGGCGCCGAGTTCACCCTCAAGGACTTGGGGGCTCTCCACTACTTCCTCGGCATCGAGGTCGTCCGCCGTGCCTCGGGCTTCCTTCTGCATCAGCAGAAGTACGCGCACGAGCTTCTGGAGCGCGCAGGAATGCTTAATTGCAAACCTGCCTCTACGCCTGTCGATACGAAGGCTAAGGTGTCCTCCATCGAGGGTTCTCCGGCGTCCGACGCTCCGTTCTACCGCTCCATCGTCGGTGCGCTTCAGTATCTCACTCTGACGAGGCCTGATCTTCAGTATGCTGTTCAACAGGTGTGTCTACATATGCACGCTCCGCGAGATACTCACTGGGCCCTGGTGAAACGGATTATTCGGTACATCCGTGGCACCATGGCCATGGGACTCACCTTGACAGCATCCTCCGACATCAGCCTTGTCGCCTACTCCGACGCCGACTGGGCTGGCTGTCCCGACACTCGATGCTCCACCTCCGGTTACTGCGTCTACCTCGGCCCCTCCTTGATCTCGTGGTCGTCCAAAAGACAACCCACGGTTTCACGCTCGAGTGCCGAGGCCGAGTACAGGGCTGTGGCTAACGCCGTTGCCGAGTGCTCCTAGCTCCGCCAGCTGCTCCAGGAGTTGCTATGTATGGTTCCCAAGGCTACGATTGTCTACTGCGACAACGTCTCCGCGGTGTACCTCTCGGCTAATCCTGTTCATCATCGCCGGACGAAGCATATCGAGCTCGACATTCACTTCATTCGGGAGCACGTCGCCCTTGGTCGTGTTCGAGTTCTTCACGTACCTACCGATCAGCAGTTCGCCGATGTGATGACGAAGGGCCTTCCAACCTCGACCTTTGAAGGTTTTCGATCCAGCCTTTGCGTCTCAGGCGACGCTTCGACTGCGCGGGGGGGGGGGGGGTGGGGTGTTGAACATATTCTGAGTATACGTGTTGTATTAGGGCCCACCTCCTAGTTTCCTTGTGTCGGATATATACCAAATAGGGGTATAGAAGATGGTAGACAAAGTGCCGGATTACCAGGGTGGCCTAAGTGGTAGTGGGCTTAGGTTCATTAGGCGGCCCAGTAATACGACGCACAGAAGCCGGATTCTAGAAGAACCCGGATCACGGCCCACGTGATCTGGCTTGGAGTAGAAGACGGATTCCTTGCTTTCCAAGTTATAAGTTACCGTAGTCTTCTAGGTTTCCTATTCTGTAAGCCCTAATCCGGCTATTATATAAAGCCGGACGGGAGATAGATAAAGAGAGGAATAACAGAGAAGCTCTACGCCAACTCGCCGAGAAGCTCATCCTCGTCGAGTAGCTTAGATCTAAAACCCTCACATTGTAACCCTGTTTACGGGATTTAGTCCCAATTAGTGAGAAGTGCAGGAGTAGGCACGTCGTACTGTCGCGACGTACCGAACCTGGGTAAAATCCTGTGTTCTGTGTTACTACGTTATCCCGTTACCCCACGTCTCTACCGTATTCTCATGGCACCCCCGTCTATGAAAACTACTACGATGTCTCGACAGTTGGCGCCCACCGTGGGGCAAACGACGTCAGGCGTGAAATTCCGATCTGGGATACTTGGCGGAATCGGAAGATCAATCACTGTCGGAAGCTTGGAGTTCGACAACGACGTCGGGCGCTTCCTCGACAACGGGTCCTACATACCGGCGCAAAACCACTTGGTAAGTGCCTGCGTGTTACCGATAGGATCTGCTAACATCTTTATCGGACTAACTGCAGAAGCAATGGGGTTTTGCGGTGGAAGCAAATTTATCCCACCTGCCCTATACCCAGTCGAAGATGACTATGATGCCGGATTCTGCTCAGATCGCCGACAAAAAAGTGATACACACTTTATCGGCATGGTGCAATCCGAAATCGCCGAAAACACGGATGACGGAAATCCCGTGCAAGAGGGAGACAACAACGCACCCGTCATGGAGACGGAAGATCAAACACCCGTCACAGAGGCGGAAGATCCGACATCCGTCAACAAGACGATGAACTCGGAAGCAGAATCCGTGCTTGCCGCCATTGAGGCGAGGTTGGAGTCGGAAACCGGATCGGATAACTTCGACTCCGAAGACGAAGATGAGGACGCCTTCGTAAGAAAGGTTAAGTCCTTTCAAGAGGGATTCCATGAAGTCCTAATGGCGAAACCGGCTGATACCACGGACGCCGGCAGCCAGGAAAGCCCTAAAACCCCTCCGCTAGAGGAAGAGAGAGAAGACGGAGAAACTTCTCCGGTATTCCCCAGTGTCAAGGAGATGACAGAAGATGAACCTGTCAAAAAACCTCCCTCTTCCAAGAAAAAGCACCGTGCTGCTTAAAAAACTCCAATACAAAATCCGGAAGAAAAAATCAGCTGATCTCGCTGATGAAAACCTGGAAGTTGGAGATATTAGCGGAACAAAGCCTGCGGAGAAGAAATCCAAAGAAATCACTGCTCCGCCAATCACGGAACAGGAAGAGCAAGAGCTATTACAAACACCAGTGGGACCAGATGAACCCCCTGAGATGCTGGAAGCCATGAGACAAGCTTTCCAACGGCAACAACAACATCTACTCAGATCTCGAAAACATCTCCAACAAACCCATAATGACATCAAGGTCATGAAGGAAGAAATAGAGGAGTACGAGAGAAAGAATAGATCCGCGTTAAAACCTACTAGGTTACCCGGAATCGCAAGACCGGAAGAACTGCCGCCAAAAGAAAGGTTCCATAACCCATCTTGGCAAAAGTAGGTAAACGGCAAAGATGCCAAGGGCGAACCAATATACAAGACCGCAGCAGAAAACGCGGAAGCAGCGTTCGCGATTCTTAACAACGATCTGTATTCCAACGGGGAAAAACTCCAAGGGGTGTATGCTTTCCTAGGAAAAGCATTGCAACAACAACAGCGCGCCCAAGAGCGATCAGGGAGGCTGCATGATAACTCCGCCCTATGCAAGACAGCCACTTGCGCTGCTGGAGCACCTGGACCGGAAGAACCCGGGGATTCAGACAACTCAAAAGATAAAAAAGAGGATCCGAGAAAAGACAAGAAAAACCCCGACAACCGGGATGCAACGTCTAGGACCGGATCCCATCTCCCGAAAGATGGACATAAACCCCATGATCGGGAAGACAAACACCGAAAAGACGGCAAAATAATGCCACCTCCGAGAAACCCAGCTGAGAAAGCTGGAAGATACGATATACCTCACAGGCGTGAGAGATCCCGGACACCGCCCAAGGAAAAAGAAAGGCACAGGAGTAGAACTCCGCCTAATCCAAAACGACGTGATCACGGAAGAGATAGAAACAATCCCGGAAAAGCGCGTTCGCGCAACAATGGAAGAGAAAGGAGCAGATCCCCTTCCGTCCATTCAGCCGGAAGATATTCTGCACACATTAACAGAGCAGAAAAGGATGATCTATACTTTGGTCCTAAGTGTTTTACTGACAGGATCCGAAGAATAACGCTGCATTCTGGCTTTGCCAAGGTCGGTCCAACATATCAGAAATACACCGGCAGCACAAACCCGGATACCTGGCTCTCGGATTACTAAACAGCCGTCCAAATCAACAATGGGACAGACTTGGAAGCTGTCAAGTTTCTTCCCCTAATGCTGCTGGACGGAGCCAGAGATTGGATCAATGGATTACCATCAAGAACAGTCGACAGCTGGGATGATATGGCTAGAGTATTCACTCAGCATTTCCGGGGAACGTACAAACGCCCGAACAGCATCAACCAGCTAAACCGTTGCACGCAATTTGAGGATGAACCATACGTGGATTTCATCTCCAGATGGACAGCAATGAAGAATAGTTGCTCTGGAGTAACTGAAGTACAAGCAATGCATGCTTTCGTCAATGGCCTAAAACCCGGACTCGTACCGTTCATGGTTGGTTCCAAAAAGCACAAGGATCTCGGATCTATGCTTACAACCGCCAATGAGCATGCCGCAGCCGAGGATGACATCAGAGCAAGAGGAGGCAATATTGAATCACTGATACTTGCCAAGAAAACCCCTCGTTCTGACAAAAAAGCCACTCCAGAAACAACGACGAAACCCAAAGAGGTCAACATAGCCTTTGGAGGAGAAAAGGGAAACAAGTGGAAAGGACGCAACCCAGATCCAATCAACTACACTCCAGAGGAGTGGGAAAGGATTAAGTCGGAACCTTGCGTTCACCACTCGCAATTTGGGAAACCCACCCATACAATAGCGCAATGCCGGCTAAATAAACATATGAAAGGCAGTGCAGGAGCCGGAAGTAAGGGGAAGGGTTCCAAAAGGAAACCCGCCAAACAAAAGCCAGAAGCTGACAAAGAAGACAGTGAATCGGACACTAACGAAAAAATCCAGGAACAACATCGTAAAGGCGAACCCAAGTTTCCGAGAGTTGATGGAGAAGCAATGCTAACTTTCTTAGCAACCCCGTCAGCAAAGGTGGCCAAAAGAACACTTCGAGAAATAAACGCGGTTGTTCCGGCAACCCCAAAATTCTTGAAGTACTCCAACACACCGATAATCTGGGATCAGTCTGATCATCCCGGAAATATCCCTGAACCCGGCACACAAGCTCTTGTTGTAAGCCCTATTGTTCAAAATACTAGGCTAAGAAGAGTGCTGATGGATGGAGGATCCAGCATTAATATAATGTACCTGGATACACTGAAGCATCTGAAGATTTCCGAGTCTCAGCTCAACTACAGCAACATACGCTTCCATGGTATTGTCCCTGGCAGGCAAGCACGATTTCTAGGAGAAATTTCCCTAGATGTTACCTTCGGAGATAAAGATCACTTCCGGCAGGAAAAAGTATCCTTCGAAGTAGTGCCGTTCGAAAGCGTGTATCACGCAATACTCGGACGTCCAGCTTTCGCCAAATTCATGGCAAGATCCTGTTATATTTATAACAAGCTGAAGATGCCCGGACCCAAGGAAGAACTGAAGGAATTAGCCAAGGAGGTATCGCCGTCAGAAATGCCGGCAGGAAAAGAAACTCGGAAGCCAACAGACAGCTTCAAGGCATCCGAGAATACAAGGCAGGTAATCCTAGATCCCAAAGATCCGACAAAATTTGTCGTCGTAGGGACTGGGATGAATGACAAATAGGAAGGCGAGCTCATCAAGTTCCTCCGTGAGAACTGGGATATTTTTGCCTGGTGTCCAGCTGACATGCCAGGTGTACCTAGGGAACTTGCTGAGCACCAACTCAAGGTTATTCCTGGATCAAAACCCGTCAAACAAGGTCTCCGTCGATTTGACGGAAGAAGACGGAAGGCCATTGGCAAGGAAATTATCCGGCTTTTAGCAGCGGATTTCATCAAGGAAGTAATCCATACTGACTGGTCCGCAAATCCGGTATTAGTACCGAAGAAAGACACTACTGCTCTTAGAATGTGTATAGATTACACAGGCTTGAACAAATTGTGTCCGAAAGATAGGTTTGCAATACCGCGAATCGATCAAATAATAGATGCCACCGCAGGCTCTGAGCTTTTGTGCTTTTTGGATGCATACTCCGGGTACCACCAAATACGCATGAAAAAGGAAGATCAAATTAAGACTTCTTTCATAACCCCATACGGGACGTATTATTACGTAACCATGCCGTTTGGCCTGAAGAACGCAGGTGCAACCTACCAGCGTTGCATGCAACGTTGTTTGCATAGTCAGATTGGAAAAAATGTCCATGTTTATGTAGACGATATTGCTGTCGTAACCAAGGAAAAAGATACACTCCTTGAGGATTTGCGAGAAACTTTCGAAAACTTACGCACCTACAAGATGAAGTTGAATCCATCTAAGTGCGTATTCGGGGTTCCCTCAGGAAAACTTCTGGGTTTCATCGTTTCTCACAGAGGAATAGAAGTTAACCCGGAAAAGATCAAGGCAATCTTGAACATCACAAAACCTACCTGCGTCAAAGATGTCCAAAGGTTGACGGGTTCCGCAGCTGCCGTTAGCAGATTTATTAGTCGGTTGGGGGCTAAAACCCTAACACTGTACAAGTTGTTGAAGAAATCCGACAAAGTCAAGTGGATAGCAAAGCTTTGGAATACATAGCAGTTATGTCTCTTCTATACTTAGTTCAATATCTATGTAAACATCTTTTGAGATCATGAAATAAAGTTGTTGGATTTCTGGTATTCATGTTTTTTACAAGTTTATTATAGTAAAAGCATGTTCCCACCTTCTCTATTTCCCAATGATCTTACAAAATACTCAATGTTAACCCGAATTGTGCCTGCGTACTCGGCGTTAAGAAACTAAATGTTTTTTCAGCCTGCTAACGGCTAAAGGAAACTTGAATTGCCTGCGTGCCCAAGTTTCGGTCAAAAAAGTCCTTGCTTCTCTAAGCATTATCTGATTGCGTATGTGTTGGGTTACTGGAGCTAGTTAGTAAAAATGCCTTTAGCATGGTCCATGTTTCCGAGTTGAAACTGATTGGTTACACCCAGTTACTCGGCATGACGATTCATATTGCTATTTGAGCCATTTCAAACACTAAGGACAGTTAAAACATATATGCCAGAGAGCTTAGAAGATAAAGGAATAGTAACATCCGAAAAACCTTGCAAAAAATTTCATAATTAAAAATTGCAAAAGGCGGAATTTTTCATTCATACAAACAGAAGCATTACATTTTGGATTACATTGAAAGAACAGTAATGCTCCTATTGTCTATTTTTACTATCCAGGTCAAAGGTAGCCCTTCAAGCATCTGATTCCTCCTCGCTGCTGTCGTCCTCGGGGATTGGAGGGATCTCCTCTTCCGGATAATTGACGGAAATATTTACCATGGAGGCAATCTGGGTGGCGTGGCCTTTGATTTCATCAAAGATGGTATTTCGCTGAGTGTCCGTGTATCCTTGAGGGACACCGGACGCCACGCGCCAAGATTTAGCACCGGGGTAGTGCATGCGCATAAGGCCGAGTGCCATGCGCGCACCACCCCGTGCAGCGGAACGCAGGATAGAATCCCTGGATTCCGCCACCTCCATGATAGCTCCCGGAAGTTTTTCAACCTCCGAGAACTCCCCAGTCCTTGCGGGAAGGAACTTGTTCACCAGCTGCATTCCAGCAGCACGGATAGAAGTCCACATCTTCCCAAAGGCCTGGATCCCTTCAAGCCGGGTACCATCTGGGGTATCTCCTGTTTTTTCCGACAAAACAATCAAAAAGTGTTAGGGGAAAAACAGAGAAGAAAACAAGATATGGACAAATAAAAAAGGTAACAGAAAATTACCGATAAGCTTGTCGATCTCGGAGATTTCCTCCAGGCGAAGATTCAGAGCATTTTCTAAATCCTAAATGGTGGATTTATCCTTTTCCGCCTGTTCAGAAGCCTTGGAGTTGGCAACTCCAAGGGCCAAGTTGCTGGCCTCCAGATCCTTTTGAGCCTTCACAAGATGCTTGTGAAGCTCCAAATTCTCCTTTCGGAGATTCTCGGCATTGCCGGCATCTTCAGCTATTTGCTTGGCCTTAGCCAAAGTAGCTGGAAAGCAAAGAAAATTCCGGGTTTAGAAAATTTCCGGAATAAGTACTTAGACAAAAAATTGAATCGCAAACCTCAGAGGAAAAAGGTTTACCTGATGTTTCCGACAAAGCGAGCTGAGACGATGCCAGTTCCGTCTCTCTCTCCTCAAGAATAGAAAGAAGATTTCTAACCTCTTTATTCTTGATGGAGAGTTTGTTGAAAACTTCCATGTTAATGGTTTCGGCGGTTTGCTGGAACATAGCAAGGAAAAGAATGGTTACAAAAAGCATCAAAGCAAAGCAGGCATGCAGTTTTGTTTAATGCTTGGGGGCTAGAGTACATACCTGGCTCATTCGTTGCAAACCCGCCAAGTTTTCCTTGAACTCCTTTGCGTATTCCGCAAAAGCAGTTCCGGCCGCGCTTAGGCCGTCATTGATAATTTTCAAGTCCTTGTCAAAGGTGGGAATTTCTTCGTCGAAAGCCCGAGAAATTTTTTCCACCTCTGGAGCCGCCCTTTCCCTCGTGTCGGTGTCCGACACAACAGGCTGGCTGGGCTCTAACGGCTTGGTCGTGGGGGCTGCAGCGTGCTCTTCCGCCATCGTGGACGGTGTATCCGGAGCGACGGCGGGAGAAGGTTGACCGCCTCGGCTGGAAACAACTTTGTGTTTCTTGAGCTTCTTCGGCTTTAAGTTGGAGGGAGGCAGGCTAAAAAACAAAAAACCCGGAAAAGTTAAAACACGGAAGATGGATGAAAAGTTCCCATGAAGTAAAAGGAACCCAGAAGAAATAAACCTGGAAGTGGCGACGGGGATTCCGTCAAGGTCGATAATTTCCTCAGAGGAAGTAATCTTCTTGCGCTTGCGTCCACCTGTAGCAGCGGTGCGCAGCGCGTCCAGCTCAGCCTCGGAGGCCAATTCCGAATCTGGAAGATCCGCGAACTGTCGGACAAACAAATCAGAATCAGAAGCTAGAAAATCCGATAAAGAATGAAACTATACCCAAATGACTAAAAAATTACCTTGGGAACCGGGTTGTCGGCCGTATACATTGGCCGACTCGCTTCGTATTGGTCGCGTGATGCGACCAACTGGTTGATGCGCCGTCGAAGCTCCTTTGCGGGCCAATCTTTGGTGGTTGTCCGCATTGGATCCTTGACTCCCGTGTATTCGCACAGGAGACGACCACTGTGGTTGGCCAATGGCTGAATTCGCCTAGTCAGCCAGCATAGGACCGTGTCCATGCCGGTTAGAGGCGGATCCAAGGAGGTGAGCTTGGCGATGCGCCGCTTGATCCTTAGTAGATCAGGCGGCAGGACTTGGACGGCTTCTGTTCCCCAATTCTCTTGGGGAACAGCAGCGGTGTTGGCAAAAGGTGGAACCCCGATGGCCTTTTTTGGAAAAGGCACATCGGGATGATAGAAGAAAGAACCCGTCCAAAATTTGACGGATTCTGATGTCTTGATCTTGGGGAACCAATCTTCCCTAAACCTCCGAAGAGTAAAGGAGATGGTCCCGCAAGTCGGGAGTGCGCCCTCCGAGGAGTTCCGCTTAACCCTGAAACAATACATCCAGAAATCTAACCTAGGCTCTAAACCTAAGTAACCCTCGAATAGGGCCTGGAACCCGGCCATATAAAGAATGGAGTTGGGTGGCAGGTTGTGGGGTTGGATGTTGTAGTGAGAAAGGACTTGGAGGAAAAAAGCGGAAGGAGGGAGCCCCATACCTCTCAGGAGGTGGGAAGAAAGAAGAACCCTTCCGCCGTCTCTCGGCGCTGGCTCGTTCTCGTCTTCAGGGAGCCGCCATTTCCCTTGGAGGATCAGGCCCTCTTTCTCCAAGTTTGGAAGAAGAGCCGGGGAAATGCTGCAGGCAACCCAGTTGCCTGCAGATTCCGCCTCTTCATCTGCTCCGGTGGCGGAGGCGGTGGCTGCTTCTGCGGCGGCGAGCTCGTCACCGACGAGCTGGATCTTTTCCTCCGCCGTTTCAGGAGCGAACGGCGGGGAGACGGCGGAGCTCGCGCCCGCAACGTCCGCGGCGGCGGATAGGTTTTCTCCGCCCGCCGCGGAGGCCGCGGTTTTCTCCGGCTCGTCGCCGGCGTGCTTGGGTGACCCAACTTGTGGATCCAGGTCGCTGATGAGGTCGTTGATGGCGGCGCGAGTGGGCGAAGACGGTGAGCTTGCCATTTCCGGGCGGCGCGGTTCGTTTCCGGTGCTTGGAGGTGAGGAGCGCTCGGGACAGTGCGTCGCTTGAGAGCTCGTGCGCGTCAATGGCGAGTGCGGTGAGAGAGCGGAAGGTTTTCGTTGAGGACGAGGATGGCTATTTATAGCTAGAAATCCGTCAAGATACGCGCCAACGGCTATTTTGACCGTTGGATGCTTGCCGCGTGTCACTCGACGGAAAATCCGGGAAATGAAATGACAGGGTAATGATGGTTATCTCCTCGTTTCCCGCGAAGAATCTGTCAGAGATGTGTTGCAGGGTTTTCCGAGTAAAACCTAAACGTCGCTTACGTTAGCATGGTTAAGTGCGCTGACGTAAGAAGTTCCTTCTCCGCGAAGGATCGTGAGAGAAAAGCCGGATTTTCAGGATTCCGAGTTTCATGTCACCATTTTTTTCAAAAGAAGAATAAGAAGAATCAAGACTGCTGAATCAATATTTCTCGGACAAAGAATATTTGGCGAACGGCGGAGAATCAGAGTTTCGATCCTTCTTGGGGGCTACTGTCGGATATATACCAAATAGGGGTATAGAAGATGGTAGACAAAGTGCCGGATTACCAGGGTGGCCTAAGTGGTAGTGGGCTTAGGTTCATTAGGCGGCCCAGTAATACGACGCACAGAAGCCGGATTCTAGAAGAACCCGGATCACGGCCCACGTGATCTGGCTTGGAGTAGAAGACGGATTCCTTGCTTTCCAAGTTACAAGTTACCGTAGTCTTCTAGGTTTCCTATTCTGTAAGCCCTAATCCGGCTATTATATAAAGCCGGACGGGAGATAGATAAAGAGAGGAATAACAGAGAAGCTCTACGCCAACTCGCCGAGAAGCTCATCCTCGTCGAGTAGCTTAGATCTAAAACCCTCACATTGTAACCCTGTTTACGGGCTTTAGTCCCAATTAGTGAGAAGTGCAGGAGTAGGCACGTCGTACTGTCGCGACGTACCGAACCTGGGTAAAATCTTGTGTTTTGTGTTACTACGCTATCCCGTTACCCCACGTCTCTACCGTAGTCTCATGGCACCCCCGTCTATGAAAACTACTACGATGTCTCGACACCTTGTATAGTTGAGGTCGTGGCCCTCCCTTGTACATCATATATACGTGCCTTTGCACCTGAGCAATACATCGATGCATCAAATCCCATCTACACTTTTACCCCTTGATTATGTGCTCCGACTAAGGGAGGACGGGGCACCGCGGTAGTGGTACCTTGCCCCAAAGTCTCTCTATGGTCATGCGCATCATGAGGGAGCTCGTCTGGGTGAAGTGCGATGATCCCTACACCTAGTGCGTTAGGGAAACGCCGCCGGACACGCCCACCTTCTGCTCTGACCTCTCTGACTCCTTCGTCTAGATGCTTTGCCAAGACTAGAGTTGTCAGCATTTCATCCCTGGTGACTATGGTAGCTCCGGCGACCTCTGCTCGTACACACAGGCATATTACAACTGCAGCAAGACCTCTGGCTACCTTTCAAACGAGACGTTCAACTTCGGGATCATAGCCATCTGTGGCATGGTGTTTGGCTGCGACAGCGAAATCCTTCTTCCGGACCTCGCCGTCGCCATGGGGTTCGCCGGCTTCATCAGGGGAGCCATATCCCTCATGTCACAGCTCTAGCTCTTCCTGATCTCCTACCTCATTATTCTCCCGGATGACTCCGGAAACAACAAAAGCTTCCTCATCTATACCTGGGGCAACGACACTGCTGCGGCGCCGGCCAAGGGCAGCTCCATCACGCCGATGTTCGTGCTCAAATCCAACTGGGACCTGGCTGGTACTATGTGAAGTTGTGTGGCATACAAGTAGACGGCCAGCTCCTCGCGGCCATCCCGGTGGGAACCTTCGATGTTGGAGCAGACGGCTCTGGTGGGGTGTTCCTGAGGACCACCCTGTCGTTGACCTACCTCGAAGAGGCCGCGTACAATGTCCTTAGGAAGGCACTCGTCAGCAGCATCGAGGCGCAGGGCATGGCTCTGGCGAACTCCGCCGATAACCTCACCCTCCTGTGCTTCCTCACCGAAGACTTTGAAAAGGCCACGGTTCCCAAGCTGGTGCTAGTGTTCCACGGTTTTGACGCAATGATGGAGCTCTCGACGGAGAACTACTTCTTCAAATTTGCCGAGGGGGAAAGTGCCTCACCATACTTCTGTACACCGGGGTGTCCATCCTGGGAAGCCTCCTCCAGGTGGGCACCACCATTACTACGACATCTATGCCAATTGGCGGCGGGCTGCTGACGTTTGAGACGGCGATGGCTGCTGCGGTGGAGCTGGGCGCTCCCATGGGGGCAACTGCTCATCCCACGGCGCATGCATAGGTGCCACTCGCGAGCGTCATAGCAACTCTTCTAGAAGTGTGGGTTCGCACCCTCCAAATTATTCTCTAACGTAAACTTCCAAGCCACTGCATTGCTATTTATGTAGTATGTACTCCCTCCGTCTCAAATTAATTGTCGTAAAGTCTGACAAAACTGGATGTATCTGGACATAATTTAGTGTTAGATACGTCCACTCTTGTCAAACTTTGTGACAATTAATTTGAGACGGAGGGAGTACTATTTGCTTGTGCGCTTGTTGTTTCCATTTCTGTGAACTTAAGCACAACGGTGTGTGTCTGTTTGATTTGGTCACTATATGGGTTTTGTGTCATAATCACCGAGACTAATGTGTATAATCAGGTGAACTCATTAGTAGAAAGCGGGCTTCCAGTCCAGGGCCGTAAGGGGCTTTAGTGTCACGCCCCAGATTTTGGATCACATGTAATATAGTGAAGGAATTCATTTTTGTGATCCAACAAAAACTTTTAGTAATGCACTTGTGTAATCCAACATTATGTAAGATACCATGAGTATCTATGCAATTCAATCAAGCTTTTGATTAAAATCAATTATCAATTTTTCTTGATGTTTCTTATTGTTTCTGTGATGTTTTCTATAAGATGATTTGAATAATTTTTACCCCAAGTGTTGAATGAATGTTGCTTTCAACCTAAAAACATTATTTTACCTTGTTTGAATAAAGAAAACAAAATGAAAAAAAAGAATATTTGGATGTTTTCTTTTTAGTTTTCTATATAAACATGTTTCTGAAAAACTAGCCAAGTAGCTATATTTAGCACTTGTTTTCAATATGCTAGGGAATCACATTTTATGTTTTCTTGGCATGAATGTGTTCTCTAATATATGGACTACAAATTTATAAGCTTGGTTTTAAATTTGGAATAAGAAAACAATCAAATGCTTGAT
Organism: Alopecurus myosuroides; assembly: GCA_028641055.1. NCBI lineage: Eukaryota > Viridiplantae > Streptophyta > Magnoliopsida > Poales > Poaceae > Alopecurus > Alopecurus myosuroides. The sequence continues at coordinate 735,541,878 of CM054057.1, read as the reverse complement.
GGTTTTTGTGGAAGAACATTAAGACAGAAAAGAGGATTTTTAGAAAACAGAGAAAAACAGAAAGTAGCTATTTTCTCACCTTATTTTCAGTGCCTCACAAGTTTTCAAATTTGTTACAAATGGATTATTATGAAAGTACAAATCATGTTTAACAACCCCATACTTTGAAAAAAAAATTGGAAAAGTTTAGAGCCTTGAAAATAGAGAGGACATTTGGTTGATTTCATCTATTTCAACACTTAGCCAAAATGGCTGTCTGTTTTTCTGAAATTTCTGAATTTTCTGAATCAGTGAAGTTGGCACTACTTTGATTGCTCATAACTTTTGATTGGAAGTGAATTAGGTAGTACCACTTGGTTCTTCTAGAAGCCCTTACATCCCTTAACAAATACCAAGCCTTGGATTCTTTCAAAGTTGACCAGAGAGGATAGGAGAGGCGTGGGAACAGAGAGGGGAAGAGAGGGGAGTGACATGGGCTGGCTGACAGGGATGCATTGTGCGCGCGCACTATCGCCATGACCACGCCGTTTTCACCTCACCCTCGACACCATGGACACGACCGCACACACACTCGCCTCCTAGACAACCCCAAGGGGCGTTTTCACGCCAAGGACGCACCGGAGCGGGACCCCGAGCTCGCCACGGCCAAACCATGGGCGCGCGCTCGCACACGACCATGGTGTCGTGGCTATAAAGCCACAGGCACGCCCCCACTGCACCACCACGTTCGCCTGACTCCACTCCACCTCACTGACCCACACCACGCACGCCCCGAGCTCGATTCTGCCGCCATCCATCGCGGAGGAGAGATGGAGGCGGAGCACGCCCGCGTCACCCCACCCCTCTTTTCCACCTCTGTTGTGCTCGCCGTTCGCCGTAGACCCACCCTGACCCATCGCTTTGACCCCTCGTTTGCAGGAGAGCCGAGGATCTCGCCGGAGCCACCGCGTACGCACAGTTGCGTGTCGTCGATTGGAAAACCCCGCGAGCTCCTACGACCATGCCCCTGTACTACATCGACCCCACGAGACGTCCTCGATCCATCGCCGTTGTCCATAGTGTCCCCTAGGCCAGGAATCGCCGAGCTCGCCGCCGATTTTCTTTTTCGTCGCGAGAGACAGAGAGTGAGGGAAAGAGAGGGCGGAGAAGGCCGTGCACCGTTGATCTCGCGATCAACGGCCACGCTTGAATTTGTCCAGTAGCCTATTCTAGGATATTTAGAGAGAGTTAATAATACTTTTTGATGTGAATCCAATTGGATATGTTAGCGTATGCATAGATCTATGTTATTCTAGATTTGTGTGATTTTTAGAACTCTAGATTATTTTTGGCAAGCGGATCTAGAATTGGTACTTTTATGTTAGAAATAAAATGTGTGTTTCTAGTTTAGAATAATCCATGCATATCTTTTCTTTCAGTTATATTACAATCCAGCAACTGAAGGATCACAAAATTTTATTGCTTTGTCCAATTGATATTTATACTTATGTATGAGCTGTTTAAGTTTGTTTCACTTTGTACTCTTATGAATATTTGTACTCGTACATGTATTATCAGAATTAGCTTTAACGAAAATATTTAACTGAAGTCCATGCACATATGTTCTATAAATGATAGATGATCTTTCAACTAATTAAGAAACTTATTTATTTTATAATTCTTGTTTTGGGCCAAAAAATTGAGAAAGTAACGTTTGTGATGCTTGATGAAGCAAACTATTGGTTTCAGTAATAGTTTTAGCTTTTACCCCTGAGAAACGATATTCAAAGATAAGTACATAAAATCCAGCATACTTGAATGCATCCGCTACATAGCCAATGCAAAGGCAATGGTAATATCGTATGTAATACAATCATATAGATAATCCTCCTATAGGTAATGGAGATTAAAAAGTCGAATCATTGTCGAGGCTTACCCACCAAAGTTTCTGCACTCTTTGTTGGATATGACACACTTTGTTTATGTGGAAACATTCTTCTAAAAAGTGCAACATTTCCAAACATAAAAACAAAAAAAATACTTCATGCTCGGTAGTTGCTATCAAATGAAGAATATAGCATGTCAAGAACATCAGAATTTTTACTGTACATGGATTTTTCCATTCACAAAAACAAATGGGAGGAAACCAAAATAAAGATTTGTGCCGTATATATTAGTACATAAACTGATATCTGTGACTTTCCACTGTACTTTTTTGTGTAGAACTTATGGTTCTCCATGGCAGATTATGTTGTTAGCAAAATAATAACTACTCAACGTGCATAAATATGTTGCTGCAGCTCCAAAGTTTTCTAGAGAGTAAATATAACTTCCAAAGGTTGATAAGCTGGTATCCCCATAATTAAATATGCCTGAGCAGCAAATCTTGTCGCATCTTACACACTGTTAAAATATCCAGTGCAACAACATGAGAGGTCAATTATTGTGTAAGGAAAATTCAATTAACGGTATATTAAAAGGAGTCACATGCACATGTAAAGATTTTTGTTTGATGATATGAAATCTTTGTCGAGACATCGTAGTAGTTTTCATAGACGGGGGTGCCATGAGACTACGGTAGAGACGTGGGGTAACAGGATCGCGTGGTGAACAGTGAACACAGGATTTACCCAGGTTCGGTACGTCGCGACAGTACGACGTGCCTACTGCTGCACTTCTCACTAATAAGGACTAAAGCCTGGATACAAGATTACAATGTGAGGTTTGGATCTAGCTATTCGCAGAGGATCAACTTCTCGGCGAGTTAGCCTACAGCTTCTCTCTGTTATTCCTTATCAAACTTATCTCCCGTCCGGCTTTATATAATAGCCGGATTAGGGGTTACAGAATAGGAAACCTAGAAGACTACGGTAACTATAACTTGGAAAGTAAGGAATCCGTCTTCTCCTCCAAGCCAGATCACGTGGGCCGTAATCCGGGTTCTTCTAGAATCCGGCTTCTGTGCGTCAAGTTACTGGGCCGCCCAATGGACCACATCCACTACCGCTTGGGACACCCTGCTAATCCGGCACTTTGACTACCATCTTATATACCCCTATTTGGTATATATCCGACAGTAGCCCCCAAGAAGGATTAAAACTCTGATTCTCCGCCTTTCGCCAAATGTGCTTTGTCCGAGAAATTTTGATCAGCAGTCTTGATTCTTCTTATTCTTCTTTGAAAAGAGATGGTAACGTGAAACTCGGAATCCTGAAAATCCGGCTTTTCTCTCACGATCCTTCGCGGAGAAGGAACTTCCTACGTCAACGCTTGAGACGTGCTGACGTAAGGGACGTTTGGGTTTCACGCGGGAAACCCAGTAACGTATCTCTGACAGGTTCTCACGGGAAACAAGGAGATAGCCATCATTACCCTGTCGTTTCATTTCCCGGATTTTCCGGCGAGTGACACGCGTTGATCATCCAACGGTCAAAATAGCCGTTGGCACGTATCTTGACGGATTTCCGGCTATAAGTAGTCGTCTTCATCCTCGCTGAAATCTTTCCGCACTCTCACTCTCCACGCCATTGCTGCGCACGAGCTCTCGAGCGAAGAACCGTTCCCGAGCGCATACCGCACCCAGAGCACCACCGGAGACGAAAACGCGCCGCCACCAAATGGCATCCTCGCCGTCGTCCCCCACTCGCTCCGCCGCACACACCATCGACGAGATCATCAGTGACCTAGATCCGCAGCTAGGATCCCCGAAGCACGCCGGCGACGAGCTGGAAAAGACCGCGGCCTCTGCGGCGGGCGGAGGAGATCTTTTCGCCGCCACGAACGTTGCGGGCTCGAGCTCCGCACCCTCCCTGCCGTTCGCTCCCGAGACAGCAGAGGAGAAGATCTAGCTTCTCGGCGATGAGCTCGCCGCTGCGAGGCTGCTGCGTCCGCCGCCGTCGGAGCGGACGAAGAGGTGGAAACTGCAGGCAATTGGATTGCCTGCAGCATTCCGCCAGCCCTCCTTCCAAACCTGGAAAAGGAGGGACTGATTCTGCAAGGGAAATGGCGGCTCCCTGAGGAAGAGAATTAACCCATGCCGAACGATGGCGAACGGGTTCTTCTCTCCTCCCATCTCTTAAGAGGTATGGGATTACCGCCTTCCGCCTTCTTCCTCCAAGTCCTCTCCCACTATAACATCCAACCTCATAACCTGCCACCCAACTCCATTCTCTATATGGCCGGGTTCCAGGCCCTATTCGAGGGTTACTTAGGCTTAGAACCTAGGTTAGATTTTTGGATGTATTGTTTCGGGGTTAAGCGGAACTCTTCGGAGGGCGCACTCCCGACTTGCGGAACCATCTCCTTTACTCTTAGGAGATTTAGGGAAGATTGGTTCCCCAAGATCAAGACATCAGAATCCGTCAAATTTTGGACGGATTCCTTCTTATACCATCCTGATGTGCCTTTCCCAACGAAAGCCATCGGGGTTCCACCTTTTTCCAACACTGCTGCTGTTCCCCAAGACAATTGGGGAACGGAAGCTGTCCAGGTTCTGCCGCCTGATCTTCTAAGGATCAAGCGGCGCATCGCCAAGCTCACTTCCTCCGATCCACCTCTAACCGGCATGGACACGGTCCTTTGCTGGTTGGATAGGCGGATCCAGCCGTTGGCCAATCACGGTGGCCGCCTTCTTTGCGACTACACGGGTGCCAAGGACCTAATGCGGACAACCACCAAAGATTGGTCCCAGAGGGATCTTCGACGGCGCGTAAACCAGTTGGTCGCATCCCGCGACCAATACGAAGTGAGTCGGCCGATGTATACGGCCGACAATCCGGCTCCCAAGGTATTTTTTCCGTCATTTGGGTAGAGTTTTGACATTCTTTCTCGGATTTTTTCGCTTCTAACTCTGATTTTCTTTTCAACAGATCGCTGATCTTCCAGACTCGTAGCTAGCCTCCGAAGCTGAGGTGGACGCATTGCGTACCGCCTCTACAGGTGGGCGCAAGCGCAAGAAGATTTCTTCCTCTGAGGAAGTTATCGACCTTGACGGAATTCCCGTCGCCACCTCCAGGTTAGATCATCCGGGTTATTTTCTTTCATCGAAGTTTTTCTTCCGTCTTCGGAGTTTTAACTTTTCCGGGTTTTTGTTTTCAGCCTACCTCCCTCCAACCTAAAGCCGAAGAAGCTGAAGAAACACAAAGTTGTGTCCAGCCGAGGCGCTCAACCTTCTCCCGTCATCGTCCCGGACACACCGTCCTTGATGGCGGAAAAGCATGCTACAGCCCCCACCACCAAGCCGGTAGAGCCCAGCCAGTCTATTGTGTCAAACACGGACACGAGGGAAAGGGCGGCTCCGGAGGTGGGAAAATCTTCTCGGATTTTCGACGAGGAGATTCCCACCTTCGACAAGGACTTCAAGATCATCAATGACGACTTAACCGTAGCCGGAACTCTTTTTGCAGAATACGCAAAAGAGTTCAATGAAAACTTGGCGGGTTTGCAACGAATGAGCCAGGTTTGTAACTCTAGCCCCCAAGCATTAAACAAAATGTATGCTTTTTTGCTTTGATGCTTTATGTTCATTCTTTTCCTTGCCATGTTCCAGCAAACCGCTGAAGCCATTAACATGGAAGTTTTCAACAAACTCTCCATCAAGAATAAAGAAGTTAGAAATCTTCTATCTATTCTTGAGGAGAAAGAGGCAGAGCTGGCATCGTCTCAGCTGGCGTTGTCGGAAACAACAGGTAAGCGTTTTTCCTCTGAAGTTTTCGATTCAACTTTTTTGTCTAAGTACTTATTCCGGAAGTTTTCTAAACTCGGAATTTTCCTTGCTTTCCAGCTGCTTTGGCTAAGGCCAAGCAAATAGCTGAAGACGCCGGCAATGCCGAGTTTCTCCGAAAGGAGAATTTGGACCTTCACAAGGATCTTGTGAAGGCTCAAAAAGACCTGGAGGCCAGCAATCTGGCCCTTGGTATTTCTCAATCCAAGGCTTCCGCACAGGCGGAGAAGGACCAGTCCACCATTCAGGACTTGGAAGCTGTTAAAGATCATCGTCCGTTTTGGTAATTATATGATAACACAACTATTTGATCTAATGTGTGTTCAATAGATGGAAATGCCCAGGTTTAAACAGGTTCACTTATTCTATGGGGCAAATGATCATTTTATATGAAAAGTGCAAGGAGAAAGGGATCCAGGGAAGTGCAATATGCAGGAGTGGAGGCTCCGGTGAATCCACCGGAGGCTCCGCCCAGGCTCCGGTGGGGGTCCGGTGGGGGCTCCGCTAAAACCCCTCTCTGGAGCAAACGAGCGGACCCAGGAGCGGAAGCTCCGGTGGAGCTCCGGAGGGCGGAACCTCCGCCAAGTCCACCGGAGGCTCCGCCATCCTCCAACACACGCGCTGCACGCAAAAAGGGATCCGGTGGAAGCTCCGCGTAAATGCCCTTCTGTTTGAGAAGAGCGGAGGTTCCACCGGAGCCTCCGGTGGAGATCCGGTGCCCTCCCTTTACCTAGGGTAAATGGCCTCCGGTGGGCGGTCCGGTGGATGCTCCGCTTAACTGCCTTTCTGTTTGCGCAGAGCGGAGGTTCCACCGGAGCCTCCGGTGCGCCTCCGGTGGGCGGAACCTCCGCGCAGTATTCCAGCGCATACGAGTTGGTGCGCTGCGCAACTATGGAGTGGGCTGAAGACCACCGGAGCCTCCGGTGAAACCACCGGAGCCTCCGGTGCCCCTGGACTTCAAACGGTCACTTAAATGCAAGGGGTATAAATACCCCTTCCCCTAACTCTTAAATGCCAAGCTTTTCCCATTCTCTCTCCTAGCCATTATGAAAGCTTCAACCACCTAGATCTCCCACTCCGTCAACCCAAACACTCCCAAACTTGGTGGAGAGCTAGAGGAGACCTAGATCAACACTTCCACCAAAGGAATCTCAAATCTATCCACCACAACCTAGTAGATCTAGAATCCTACTTGAGGCCTAGAAACCTTAGTAGATCTCGTGCGTGTAGTTTCCACCTTGTTGCAAGAAGCTACGGATTGCTTGAGAGCCTCCATCCATCTTGTGGAGTGACCTCAAGTCCTTGTAAAGGTTTGGTCAACGCATTCAAGTCGACCTCATAGTGGAAACGAGCATCTCCCTCACCGGAGAAGCTCAAGGAGAACAAGGTGTGCACAACCGTGCTATTGAGGAGCGCCTAGGTGGCTCCCCACCTCTCCAACGTAGACGTACTTCTCTTTGAGAAGGAACTACGATGAATCATATCCTTGTCTGCGTGTTTACACTTGTTGGTTGCTTTACTATCTTACGCTTTACTTCCGTTGCGCATATCGTTTTGCCCACATAGGTTGCTCACCTAGTTGCACATCTAGAGAACCTTACTTTATCTTGCTAAGCCCCACTAAAAGGAAAAGAAAAGAAAAATTGGTAGTCAACCTATTCACCCCCCCCCCTCTAGTTGACCATAGTGCACTTTCAATTGGTATCAGAGCCTCGGCTCTTACTAAGGGCTTAACCGCAAGAGTACAATGGTCGATGAAAATGCCCCCGGAAGTTCTAGTGCGGAAATCTCCAAAATGGCCGACACTATATCTAACCTACAAGATACTGTTGGAGTTCTCCAAACCGAACTATCTAAGGTTAGCTAGTGTTAGCTCGGAGGTGTCTAGCATAAAGAAAATGATGGAGGCACTGATGGGGAAAACCAAGGAGTCACGGAACCCCCTCACCCAACGATGTTAGCTCGCACGAAGAATCCATTCCGGATATCGACGAGATGGAAGCTAACATCGCTTTAGCTAAGGCGAAAGCCAAAGCAAAAGCCGATAAAAAGGCTAAGAGTGGTGGGAGCTCCGAGGGCTCCAAGTCTCAATCGGCTAACGGTTCGGGGTCTCAATCTAAGGTTCCACCACCTCCCAATTATGACTCTATCCACCCTATTGCCACTATGCCACACATGGTTAATGTTGGAGTTCCTCCCATTCTTAACACTAACGAGTTTTCTTCTTGGAAGTTTGATATGGAGTCTCACATTTCAGGATCTTGCACCGCATTGTGGAGAAGCATTCTATATAGATTCCACCCTCACGATCCGAACAACTTGACTCCAAGAGAGGATGTGGAATTTCAACTCAACAAGACCGCTCTTGTGACTATCCAAAAGGCTCTCCCAAGAGAACATCTTGAACACATTCGCGGTATCAAGACCGCCAAGGAAGCTTGGGATAAGCTTGACTCCTTGTTCCAAGGCAATGCAAGCATCCAATCATCCAAATACGATGTTGCTCTTGACAAGTCCGAGAACTTTGTCATGCTTGAAGATGAAAGTCCTGAGGAGCTATATAGAAGAGTTTTCACCCTTGGCAATCAATTAAGGGACTTTGGAAAGGAGGAAATCTCCGATGAGTAGATCAAGAGGAAATTTATCAAGGCCATAACTCCTTTTGAGAAGAATCTCTCCACTAGCATTCGAACAAGATCCGACTACAACTCACTCAACTCCATTGGTGTCCTTAGTGAGTTCATAGCCATATCTTTGTCTCACAAGAGCGCGGATGGTGCTCTTGCTCGCTCAAGAGGCCATGGGAAGTCTCCTAACCTTGCCTTGAAATCTAAGGCCATGGCCAAGATAGAAGAAGTGGATGATGATGATGATGATGATGAGGACTATGAAGATACATACAAGGGTGCCCATAAATGTATTGCTCTTGCCATGCAAGGGTATTGGAAGAGATGGGAGGCTCACAAGGCCGGTGCCCCTAGACCCTCAAGGAACAAGATCTTTAGGAAGAAAGGGGAGCGGCCAAGGACATGTTACAATTGTGGAAGTGCAAATCACTTTGTCAAAGAGTGTCCTTTTGAGCCACGAGAAGAGAATGAAGGGAAGCTTGTTCGCAAGGACAAGAACAAGGCACCACAAAACAAGAACCTCGCTAGAAGAGTCCCAAGGGCTCTATATGTTCAAGAGGGCCCAACATTGGAAACATACTACTCCGGAGATGAAGGAGAAGATGAAGTCGTAGGTGTTGCCCACGTCGCCATAGCTACCACTTCCTCTTCATCGGACTCTCTATTTGAATCTCCCAATGAAAAGGCATCGATCCGACCTACATGTCTCATGGCAAAAGCCACCGCGGTAATATCTTCCACCTCCAAGTCTATTAACCTAGCTCTCCTCATTATTGGATTGTGTCGAAAACATTGTTGATGATGAGGAGGCCAAGGACCTAGGATCTTGGTTGTGTAGTCTTGAAGGTGAAACCAAAGAAAAGGTAAAATCTCTCCTAAGGCAACTTGATGATGCCAACTCTCTCATTGATGAGAAGGAGGAAATCATCATGACCTTGGAGAATCATGGCGGTAGCAATGAGAATCATGATGATGAACTAGTCAAGGCTCTTGAAAAGGAGAGATCCATGAGAGCCTCTCTTGAAGAAAAATTATCTAGTCTACAAGATACCTATGCTATTAGTGTTTCTAAGCTTAGAAAAGATAACGACAAATCTCTTGCTAAGCTTAAGAAAGAACATGCTAAATCTCTTGTTTTACTTAAAGAATTTGAAGAGGAAGAGTTGAAGCTAGGAATAGCTCACCAAAAACTTGACGAGGAGCATGACAAACTAAAAAGGGAGTTTAAGTCTCTTAAAGAAATTCATGACAAACTTGCCAAGTCTCGAATCAAGCTTTTAGCTCAACAATCTAATAAGCATGTTGCATCTTCATCAATTAGCATTGTTATTGCACCTACCTCTTCTACTACGACTAACAATGTAGGTAAGGAAAGAATTCTCAATGATGCAATAAGCTCTCAAGGTGCCAAGAAAGGAAAAGAGGGACTTGGCTTTGTTTCCAAGTCAAAGAAGAAATCCAAGAGTGTCACCTCTCCCTCCAAAAATGGTATCTTTGTGAAAGAGGGTGAGGTGCCCAAAGAAAAGGAGACCAACGCCATTATGGGTGGTGATACCTCTAGGGGGAGCATCACTCATAATAATTTTGCCGGAAAATATAACCCATCTTATGTTCTTATGAAATCTAGAGATGGACATGTTTATGCTAAATACGTTGGTACTTCTTATGGTGATGATTATCATTGGACTATTTGGGTTCCTAAGACCATTGTGACTAACAAAAGAGGACCCATTGAAGGATGGGTACCTAAATCAAGAAATTGATCTCTTGTAGGGAAACGCTTCCGGAGCACATAGATGGACAGTGGATAGTGGTGCATCCCAACACATGACCGGAAGCCATGACGCAATAAGTAATATTGAACCTCCTCTACCACATCTCAATTGCGTTACAATTGGAGACAAGTCCGAGCTTAAGGTATTGGGACGAGGCAAAGTAGCTATCTCAAATGATTTATCAATTGAGAATGTTCTCCTTGTTGAGTCCCTTGGCTATAACTTGATGTCCGTTCTTCAACTTGCAAATTGTGGTTTTACCTCGTTCTTTAATAAAGAGAGTGTGATTGTCACTTGGGAGACTTCTCTTAAAGTAGCCTTTGTTGGGTTTGTCGAGAACGGCATGTATGTAGTGAACTTCTCTAAAGAAGACACGTGTGCCGCTACATGCCTAATGGCTAAAGTTGATGTGGGATGGCTTTGGCATCGCCGACTAGCCCACACCAATATGAGGATGTTACATGACCTCCAAAGTGGCAATCACGTTCTAGGACTAACCAAAGCTAAGTTTGCTAAAGATCGTGTGTAGCTCTTGTACCTTTGGGAAGCAACATGGAGAACAACACCCAACCAAGACAACTATCTCCACCACAAGAATTCTCGAGCTCATTCACTTAGATCTCTTTGGCCCACTATCTTATGATAGCCTCGGAGGAAAGAAGTATTGCTTGGTGATTGTGGATGATTATTCAAGATATTGTTGGGTGTATTTCTCCAAGAGGAAAAGTGAAAATCAAAATAGAGTCATCGAGTTCATCACTCTAGTGGAGCGCCAACACAATGCTTCCATATTGGCCATTCGGAGTGATAATGGCTCGGAGTTCAAGAACTACACCGTTGAGGGTTTTCTTAGTGAAGAAGGCATTGCTCATCAATATTCCACTCCCTATACCCCTCAACAAAATGGTGTTGCGGAGAGAAAGAACCGGACTTTGATGGATGCGGCTAGGACTATGATTGCGGAGTTCTCTTCTCCCTATAACTTTTGGGCCGAAGCCGTCTCCACCGCTTGTCATGCTACCAACCGGCTCTATCTTCGCAAGATCTTGAACAAGACTCCCTATGAGATTCTCACGGGCAAGAAATCGGATGTATCTTATTTCAAGGTCTTCGGTTGCAAGTGCTTCATTCGCAAGAAAGGAAAACGGTTGTCAAAATTTGAGACTAGATCTTATGAGGGTATCTTTGTTGGCTATGCCACGAATGCTCATGCCTATAGAGTCTACAACAAGTCCACCGGGCAAGTTGAAGAAGCTATAGACGTAGTGTTTGATGAGGACAACGGCTCCCAAGGGGGGCGTATAGATCATGGTGTTGTAGGAGATGCAATTCCTCCCATCGTCATAAGAAGAATGGGGATTGGTGAAATAATTCCCATTGAGGGTTACCGGATGACGGAGGGAGAAGGACTATGCCCCACTCAAGTGGAGCCATTGACTACACCCATTGATGATCAAGCTATCCAACAAGATGCACCAAGCCCTCAAGCCAACTATCAAGGCCAAGCTAATGAACAAGCCCAAGCAACACATCTAAATCATGATCAAGATTCTATTATTGTTGAGAATGCTCAACCTAGTGGTGATTCATCACCCATCTTTGATCAAGGACGAAATGAAGATGGACATGTCTCCGATGAAGAAGGTGATTCTCAATCAATATCCAAGGAATCTTTGGAGGAGATACTAGCTCGTAGAGCAAAGAGAAGGCTAGAGAATCTTGAACGAGCGGGTCATACGGAGGACATGATTCTTGGACAAGTTCGTGGAAGAGTGGTCACTAGAAGGCAATTGGCGGATTTTAGCAAGGCTCATGCTTTTGTCTCCTTCATTGAACCCAAGAAGGTATATGAAGCTCTCGAAGATCAAGATTGGCTTGAAGCCATGCATGATGAACTCAATAACTTCGAGCGCAACAAAGTGTGGAAATTAGTGCGAAGACCCAAGGATTGAAAAAATGTCATTGGCACCAAATGGGTGTTCAAGAACAAGCAAGACAAAGATGGCATTGTCATTCGCAACAAGGCAAGATTGGTGGCCCAAGGTTTTTCTCAAGTCGAAGGTATCGATTTCGGTGAAACTTTTGCCCCCGTAGCTCGCCTTGAATCCATTCGTATCTTACTTGCCTATGCATCTCATCATAACTTCAAGTTACAACAAATGGATGTCAAAAGTGCTTTCCTTAATGGTCCCATTAATGAGTTAGTATATGTCAAGCAACCTCCGGGTTTCGAGGATCCAACCACCCCGATCATGTCTATAAACTTGATAAGGCGCTCTATGGACTTAAACAAGCTCCACGTGCGTGGTATGAGCACCTTAAAGAGTTTCTAGTAGATCGCGGGTTTAATGTTGGTTTAATCGATCCCACCCTCTTTACCAAGACGGTAGGAGGTGACTTGTTCATATGCCAACTCTATGTGGATGACATCATTTTTAGGTCTACTAACACCTTGTTCGATGAGGAGTTTTGCAAGCTTATGACCGATAGGTTTGAGATGTCTATGATGGGAGAGTTGGAATTCTTCCTTGGCTTTGAAGTAAATCAATATTATGAAGGGACTTTCATCAAACAAGCCAAATACACTCAAGACACGCTCAAGAGGTTTAATATGAATGATGCCAAACCTATGAAGACTCCTATGTCCACAAACACCGACTTGAAACCCGACCCCAACGGTAAAGAGGTAGATCAAAAGGTATACCGCTCCATGATTGGCTCTTTGCTCTACCTTTGTGCATCTAGACCCGATATCATGTATAGCGTAGGTAAATGTGCAAGGTTTCAAGCCTCCCCAAGGCAAAGTCATTTGGAAGCTGTGAAATGAATCTTTCGATATCCAGTTCATACCCCAAACTTCGGTCTTTGGTACCCCAAGGGTTCAAGCTTTCAGCTCATTGGATACTCGGATGCGGATTATGCGGGAGAGAAGACGGATAGGAAGTCCACATCCGGGGGTTGTCAATTCCTTGGCCGCTCCTTGGTATGTTGGTCTTCTAAGAAGCAAAATTGCATTGCTCTCTCCACCACCGAGGCCGAGTATATCTCCGCGGCAAGTTGTTGTGCCCAATTGCTATGGATGAGGCAAACCTTGAAGGATTATGGTATTCATTTTGACAAGGTGCCTCTTCTTTGTGACAATGAGAGTGCTATCAAGATCGCCTACAACCCGGTTCTTCATTCCAAGACGAAGCACATTGAGATCCGTCATCATTTCATTCGGGATCATGTTGAGAAAGGTGATATTGATCTCTCATATGTCTCCACAACGGATCAACTTGCCGATATCTTCACGAAGGCCCTTGATGAACCAAGATTTCGAGCTTTGAGGAATGAACTAAATGTCATAGATTCTTCCAACTTCACTTGAAACCTTGCATATCTACCCTCATTATGCATGCTATTAGGCTTAGATGTAGGCATGGACACAGGGGGAGCACTACTCAATTCATGAATATGCACTCCTCCTATTATGCGAAAAATAAATCATCATTGCATATCTAGTCATTTGTGACTTATTGTGCTTAATTGTGAGTAGTAATTTTGGACCCAAGATATATCTTCGTGGTGCCGAGATTACACACTCAAACATGGTGGCCTCGGCCACCGACCATTTTGTGTGTTTTGGATCTTTCACGCCTATCATATCTCCGTCTTGACAACTCGTGCGGGTTCGGTCTTCTATCTTTTTGTTGCTTTTTGCGGACCCCTTCGAGTAATGTCTCTCGTATATCAGTGACGTTTTTCCAACCCAAGCCTCCTTTGCTCAAACCAATACTTCCATCGAAATGCTCGTGTTTTTCCAATCTTGGCGCACGAAAATTTGGTTGAGCGGAGGCTCCGGTGAACCCACCGGAGGCTCCGCTGGTCCTGTCCACCGGAACACCACCGGATGCTCCGCTGGCCCACAGTGGCTCAGCGGGCCAAAACTTAACTGTTTTGGGACAGGGAGCGGAGGCTCCGGTGCGAACCACCGGAGGCTCCGCTGGTGGGAGCGGAGGCTCCGGTGAATCCACCGGAGGCTCCGCCGGCGGAAAATTTCTGTGGATAAGTGATGGGCGTGCGGGGGTAAGTGAGATTCACTTTCACTTTCCCCCACCCGCCCACATCTTCCTCCTCAAGAACCGCCGCCGCCCCAAGCTTTTCGTCGCCGGATTCGAGCGCTCCACCGCGGGAAGGCCATCTCCTCGCCTTGGGACGCTCCGGGAACCTTCCCTCCCTCCTTTTTCACCATGGATGACGCGGGTACGTGCTCTCTCTCTCTCTCATCTAGTTGATGGATGGGATGCATAGGAGTTCATGTTCTTTGCCTCTAGATTCGTGGATTTGGAGTTTTAGGAGTGGAATCTCTCTAGTACAAACCCTAGTAACCTAGGTAAGGCTTGTTAGGCTTGAATCGTTGTGGTTGTTGGGAGTTTTTGCCCTAACCCTAGATTATTCAACCCTAACACCCCGTGTATCTAGGTTTCTTGGTTTTATGCGTGCCTTACCAACTCGAGCATTACTCTTTGTTCATGATCTTCTTGCTTTCTCTCTTAGATGCTTCCGGTTCCAAGGGAAAAGGGCAACGGTACAAGACCACCGGCCGCCGCAAGCCTCAACCCGTGGATGAGATTCAAGCCGAACTTGACAGCTCTCAAGGCAAGCGCAAGCGCTTCCCGGCTCCCGAGAAGACTTTGCCAAAGAGGAACACCGCACCAACCGCCTCCAAGATGTCCGAGGCTATGTTCTTGAAGGAAAGGCGTGCGAACCCATATGTGATTGCCCGTGATCGTTTGATGCCCCAATTCCGGGGTAAGGATCCACGTTTTCACACCGTCTTCCAAGGGCAGATTTATAGTAAGATTTTGATGAGGAAGCCGAAGGAAAATGTCGTCCCTCAACACGCCATTAGTATTAGGCACATGGAAAGGAATCACAAGTACTTTGGGGAGGCTCTTGAGCTCATTCAAAATTTTGGTCTTGGTCCCATTATTACTCTTCAACAAGATTTCGACGAAGAGCTCGTTTGTCAGTTTCTAGCCACGGTTCATCTCTCCAATGAGACCGAGCGTAATATGATTTGGATGACTAAGGGTAGTGTAACATCCCAAGTATGAAAATCATCCCCTTAGAAAGTTTGTTGCATGTTTATTAAAGTACTGCATCATGTCATCATATTGTTTCCATGTTGTTTGCATTTGTTTCTTAATTGTTGCATTTGTTTTCCACTGTTTTCACAACTCAAATTCAAACCTTTTTCAAACAATGGTTTCATACTTGCTCTGTTACAACATTTTGAATAAAAATCACAACTAAAAACAACCATTTTGTTTCATGTTTTTCCATAGTGATCACTTGTGAAAATGATGGTTTTAAATCAATCATTTATTTTCCAAACACATTTCAAATTCAAATCCAAGCACCCAAAACAGAACCATTTTGAATTTATGGTGATACCAAAACAAATCAATTCAATTTGCCTTTTTACCATAGGGGTTACCCTATTTAAATGATTGGTTTTATTAATGATCTTTAGTATTAAAAATTTCACCTAAATTTGTTTTAAATTCAAACAGCAAACAAAACTCAAACTTTTTGAAAATAAAAGTTCAAACCTGTTTGCAAATGACCTAAAAGGGTTACCCAAATTTTCTCCAATTTTTCACTAAGTCTAAACCTATCTTTTTCTCCCAAAACTAAACCCTACAAAAAAAAACAGAAGGAAAAAAAAATAAAAGGAGAAAACCCTGCGCGCGCAGCAGCTAACCTAGCTGGCCCAGCCCGTTTCCCTCTCTTATCTCCCGCGCGCGCAAGCCCAGCCCGTCTATCCATCACTTACCGCTTTGAGAAGCATGCAATGCTTCTGTTCTGTGTACGGCGTTCATCCGCCGGTGCCACCGCGACAGAAACCTCCACCCGACGGCGATCTGTTGCTCCTCCACCCTATATAGTCCCTAGACCTCCTGGCGCAGCACCCTAGCCCTAGGTTTTGCCTCCTCCCCTCGCTAGCGCCACCGCTCACCCTCTCGCTGCTGAGCTCCACTCTCTGCTACTCCCTCCGGCGACCACCGCTCTGAAGATCGCCGATGAACGCCTCCGTCGCCGCCCGATTCCCCGCTGTCTAGCCAGGAACCGAAAGCCCTCTCCTTCCGCTACCACTTGGACACCTGAGCACACCCGGAGGCGCACGGTGCCCTCGCCGCCATCCTCAGCCGAGTCGCCGTCGAGCTCGCCGTTTTTCTGCAACTCGACACCTCCCCGGTGAGCCCCCCGTGCTACCCCTCTCCCACCTCTCCCTCTGTTGCTTCCGTGCGTTTCCACCGCGCCCAAACACCACACTGCACCCTAACTGCAACGATGCACGGCCGCGTTACCTCAACGCCGGCGAGCAGCTTCGCCTCTGTCAGTCGCGGACGGGTGCGTCGTCAGAAAATTCAGTAGCCATGTGCTGAATGTTAACCTGTCCGCGCCTGTTACACTGTCAAACAACTGAACACTAGCGCAGTGGTTGCGCTCCTCTGAAACTTGCGGCCGGTCACGGGTTCGAGCCCCGCAGCGCCCAACCTTTTTGTGGTTTTTCCCCCCCACGCGCAGAGGCCCACCAGTCAGCGGCTCCCTCTGCCACGCGTGCGCGCGCGCGCCACGCTGGCCACGGGTCCACTGGACAGTTGCTGTGGTTAGGGTACCCCTCGGTACCAAAAGTTTCCAAATTTCTGTTTATTCCAAAATCAATTTAAATAACAGATTTAAACATGGAACTTTAAACCTTAATAACTTTTAATCTAAAATTCCAATGAATAAAAGTTTTATATGTTTTCTGTTCAAAATTAAATGATCTTTCCAATTATTCCATTGGTGTACTGTTTTGAATTTTCAAAATGCATTTAAAATTCAAATTTGAATAATTCAATTGTATTTTGCTAAAATTCATAAATAATTCAATAAATCCAAATCATGCAAATAAAATATGTTTTCAATGCTATTTCAAATAACCTATTCAAATATAAATTTTGTTTCATGGTTTGAATAATTTAAATTGCCTAAATAATTTAATACTTATTTAATTCATTTAAATTTGATAAAATCATAACTTGGTCAATATAAAATATTTTTGAACATGCAAAATATGTTTTCAAACCACCAAGGTATGAACTTTTCATATATGAGTTTGGAATTATGTTTTGAACAAATAAAAATTCAATAAAATTCAAACTTTTTTTAAATTCATTTGAAACTTGTTTAATATTGTTTAATTCATAATAAATTCATCCTAATTCCAATTTCAATATTTGAAACATGTAATCCAACTAAAATTTGATGTTCTTTTCAAATACAAACTTTGTTATTTGTTTTGAACAATTTAAATGGTTGAAAACAACAAATACTTGTGTGTCACCTTTAAGGCACCCAAAATTCCCTAAATTAATAATAAAATTCTAAATTGCTACACCCTATTTTAAATTGGTTCTAATGTTGTTATTTTGCTGTTTCCCTTTTGCATGCATCATACTAAACCACTAGCACCTGTTGATTAGTTGAAAACAAATAATCTAACCAAAATCCATGGGCTTTTCATATGCAACTCAAAGTTGCATATGTGTCCATTTAAATTGTGTTATCATGTTATCTAGTTTATGTTGATGCAACCATTAACTTGTCATGCATCATATTTGATTGTGCACTATGCCATGAGAATGATTGTTTATATTTCTGCCTTGTTTGTTTGCTTCTTCTCGGATAGACGACGACGTTGATACCGACGATCTTTACGACACCCCTTCTGAGGATCTAGCTCAGTACCCGGCTACTGGGTTTGCAGGCAAGTTATCACTCACATGAACCATTGTGTTCCTTTCAACATTGGTTACCGATACTTTTCCGTTGTCTATATTTGCTAGCCCTATGTATCGTTGCTTCTGTTACGAACCTACCACATGATACCCTAAACCCTGATATTGCCACACCTCCAGTCCTAAAACCCCGTTGCTTGGGCCCGTGTCTTACTAGCATGCTTAGGGTTGTTTTGCTCGAGTTTGTTATCAGTTACTTTCTGTTATTATATTCTGTTATATCCTGGGGCTCGATGTTAAACAACAATTTGTTAATTTGAGGTAATAATAAATTGCTGATAAGACACCGGCAGGAGGCCCGGCGTGGTTTTGAGGCCTGCTAGTGTCGACCCTAATAGGAAAAAGGGTCTTGTCTACTGATCCATGATGAGCGCACTATCCGCATGTGGGAAGCGTGTATGGGCGCCCCCCTCAATTTGATTCGATCCGCATCTCGTCCAAATCACCACACTTAGTTCGGGCTTTCCATTTGATGCACGCATATGCAGGTACGAACCCGAGGCCAGGGTGGAACTTTTGTAGTCGGCATTTAGGGCGGCGTGGTCTTCCAGTGCTATGAGGGTCCTCCTTTTCTTCGGGGGGCTCGATTAGCCGCGCACGCACAGCACGTGGTGCTTTGGGCTTGATGCGAAGAAGAGTTGGGTTGTGTTGAGTGCCCCGCTTGGTGGAAAAGGCCTTCCCATCTGGCGGGTTATTCTTACGTGTACGGCCAAATTGGTGCACCCCTGCAGGGATAAATCTTCTCGAGAAGCCGTGTTTTCCGCGGTTATGGTTGACTTGGTGAAAGTACTGGCTAACAAGTACTCAGAACAACTTACACCTAACTAATGATAACTTGACTAGTAATAGGCTTATCGACACAACAACTTGATCCATCATTAATCCAACTGTGTGAGTTATCCTCGGATTGCTTCTTTGGATAAGGGGCGAGATCCAGGATGGGTTTGTTTGGTGGTTAGCTATAGTTGGTTACGATACGCTATCTTATCTCTTTCTGTTACACCGGAAGTTGTAGAATGTTCTGTAGTTGGTTAGTGCAGCCCGTTGCAGCATCTTTTATACCCTTCCCTTCCGTTGATCCCAAGGCATCTGTGCTTGGTGTTGACGGGTTACACTTTGGTGAACTGTGAGTCTTGCTTGCCAGTACGTTGTTGTACTGACCCCTTTGGGGCTGTGGTTTACGCAGACTACGACTACGGCTACGATGACCACCAGGATGGCTACTTCGTGGAGTTTGACGAGACTGCAGACGAGTAGATAGCTGGACTAGGGCTGGATCCAGGACCTACGTGGATGGGCTTCGTCTTCTTTATTTTCCCGGCTTCTTAAGCCTATTTGGATTTGTCTGTACTCAGACCCCCTTTGAATGCTTCCGCTGAGTTGTAATGATATTATGTTGGGACATGTGTCCTCTGGATGATTGTATTTGCTATTCTCTGCCCTAGTGAGGGCCATTTGCAACTTATTTCAATCTTTTGTGTCTTAGAGGCATGTTGTGTTATCCTTTTGTTCAAAGCCGTTGACGTACCATGTGTGTATGGTATGAAGTACGTCAATGGTAGTGTCCTGATTTCTACGGGATAGTTTACATCGACGGTGAACAGTAACGGTTGGTTGTCGCACCTAAGTGCTGGCCTACCCGTAAGGGGACGCGGGAGCCGTCAAGCCCCGTAATCCAATCAAAATACTGTTCAGTTCGTACGGTGAGTATCCTCTAGAAGTCCGGGTACGACAAATGGTATCGGAGCCTGTCTGCCTGTAGGATCCCTTTTACTGGTCGCAGTTGAGTCTAGAAACTATTTTGTAGCTATATAGGAAAAATGAAACGTGAGAGTAGGAATTCTGCCATTTTTCTTCTTTCCCCACCCACCCACCCTTTTCTGGTAAGGAAGTGCAACGTTGTTTTCTGTTCTCACCTAAACTTTCAAGTTAGGATTTCACGTGTTTTGGGTTCTCCGTAGTACCTCAGGACTTTTGGTCTCGTTTTCCCGATGTTGCTTCGATATCCTGTTCTTCTAAAGAACCTTTCGTCCGTTGAAACCTTGCTGTTGTTTTCCACTTCATTTCTTCTACCGGAGTCTAATCAAAACCTCCCAAATCATCTGCAGATGGATCTCAGGTTCTTCCCGCAGGTGGTTCGGATGACTCGTTGTGAGAGCACCACTGGTTATCCGGAGATGCTGAGAGACATGGTGACTTATCTGGGGTTCCATTGGGCACCAGAGTACCAGGTCTACGAGCAGCAGCGAGAGTTTGACCAGACCTACCGGGCTATCGTCTACATTCTGTCAGATGATGGCAGGAGCGTTGTCCACCGCTACGAGGCAGTAGGTTCCACAGTGGATATGGCCGTGCAGCAGGCAGCTTACGTGAGTCTCACCGTCCTCCGTGCTGACTACTGGGGATTTGACGATTCTATCTATCGCCACATCCCCCGTGGTTACATCACGTCGGCGGGAGTTCATTTCACTCTCCACGGCAACCTGGATACCTACGAGTCTGATAGCTCCAGGCTGCACACCACTGCTCAGTTTGTGAGGCACAGCGACGCAGTTGCTTCCACACTGTCTCAGGAGTTGGCTTCAGTCAGGGAGCAGCTCCACCTTGCTCTCACTCGTCTGGCGTCGTACACCACAGATTTTGTTGGAGACGAGCGCTTTGCACGTATCGTTCAGACAGCTGGGTTACCGCTGCCAGATGCTGGAGGTTACGAGCCGATCAGAGGTCCACTTCTCGACCTTGGTCCAGGTTACAAAGGGATTCCCCGCTTTGGAGCACAGGGAGACAACGCTTTCTACTTCACCACACCGAGAGTCCCTCTCAGAGCAGTCCCGCTCTACGTGGATCGTCGTTACACCTACTTCCGGGGGATTGCTCCGCACCGTATCTCTCGCCGTACTACTCACCGCCGTCCTGCGTGATGAGCATGGGAGTACCGATGTATCCGTTCCTAGCTATGTTTAGTTATCCTTGGCTTTCGAACCAGGTATTGGTGTGTTGGATATTCTGAGGTATTTGAACATGTGATGATGTACCTGTTGGTTATCTATTCATGCGTCGGAATAATCTCTCTTTCGGTTACCAAGTCTATCCTTTTCTGTTGTTGTGCTAAAATGCATGTCTATCCAGGATGCCGCCGACAAGGAGCAACCCGCCTGAACCACCTCCGCTCACGGAGCTGTTGACTCAGATGACTCAGGTCGTGGCTCAGATGGCCCAGATCCAGGCTAACCAGCACAACAACCAGGATGCTCCACGAGTCAGCATCAAGGAGTTTCTAAGTCTGGGGCCGAGAGCTTTCGTGGCAACACGTGAGCCTCTGTATGCTGATGACTGGATCAGGGAGATGAACAGGGCTCTGGAGATTGCTCATGTTGCTGAGGAAGATAAGGTCAAGTATGCCACCTACCTACTGAAGGGTCAGGCAGCTACCTGGTGGGAGAACTACCAGACCATGAGAGCTGGCTATCCTATCACCTGGGGATGTTTCAAGGATGCCTTCCTGAAGCACCACATCCCAGATGGTCTCATGGAAAGGATGCGTGAGGAATTCTGCTCTCTCAAACAGGGCAAGCTGGACGTCCTCGGCTACCAGAACGAGTTCAATCGTCTCGCTCGATACGCTGGTGACGAGGTGTCCACTGAAGCCAAGAAGATGGCAAGGTTCCGCCGAGGTTTTAACCCGGAAATGAAGTACGCTCTCACCAACATCAAGTGCAAGGACTTCGTGGAGCTCGTGAACACCGCGCTCAATGAGGAGAATGGGCGCAAGGCGTTCGAAGAGTCGTGCAAGCACTCGCGTGAGGGTGGTTCCTCCTCCAACATGACCACCCCTCCGCAGAAGCGCCGCATCTGGGTGCCAAACAGTGCTGTCACTAGGGCTCCAAATGCCCAAGCTTCTCCAGGCTTTGGTCCCCGCCCACCCAACCCATCTCAGATGCAGGGTCAGAGGTTTCCAATGGGGCAGCCAAGGCCAGGTCCTCCTCGTGTCGTCACTTGCTTCAAGTGCAAGGAGACTGGGCACTACGATGAAGTGCACTCAGAGGCTGCTACCTCCACCACCTCCTCGCCCCAACACCAACCAGGCAATGGTTCGTGCTCCCCCGGCTAAAGCCTTCAACTCCAACAACAGGCCTGTCGGGAGGACCGCGAGGGTGAATCATATCAAGGCCGACAAAGCTGAGGAAGCTACTGACGTCGTTCTCGGTACATTCCCCGTAAACTCTAACCCAGCTAAAGTGTTGTTTGATACCGGAGCATCGCATTCGTTCGTGTCAAAGATCTTTGCGACAGCAGTTAAACTACCTTTGGTTGGTTTGGGTTCCCCGCTAGTAGTAAACTCCCTTGGAGCAACTATGCAAACTTCCAAGATCAGTCATGAGAATCAGATCTTAATTGGAGGCCACATATTCCTTGCTTCTCTCATTCTGCTTGGCAATTCTGACATTGATGTCATCCTTGGCATGGATTGGTTGAAGGCCAATAAAGCTACGATTGATTGTGCTAAGAAGTCAATAACTCTGTTCCACCCTTCCGGCCAGATAGTCTATTCTCCAAGTGAATCAAGTTCTGTTCAGCTGTACACCCTCGATGCTAAACCTCTACCTCTGCTTGAAAATGTTCCGGTGGTTTGTGAATTCCCTGACGTCTTTCCAGAAGAGTTGCCAGGGATGCCTCCGGACAGAGCAGTTGAGTTCGTGATCGAGCTTGAACCAGGTACTGCTCCAATCTAAGCATCCATACAAGATAGCTCCTCCTGAACTGAAATTGTTGAAGGAGCAAATCGATATGTACATGGAGAAAGGTTACATTCAGCCTAGTTCCTCCGCTTGGGGTTGCCCAACTCTGTTTGTTGCCAAGAAGGATCAAACAAAAAGACTCGTGGTTGACTATCGTCCTCTCAACGAGAAAACCATCAAGAACAAGTATCCAATTCCTCGTATCGATGATCTTTTTGATCAACTTGCTGGAGCCTCAATATTCTCAAATTTGGACTTGAGGATGGGTTACCATCAGATAAAGATCAGAAAGGAAGATATTCCAAAAACAGCTTTCACCACTCGGTACGGTCTATACGAATACACCGTCATGTCCTTTGGTCTCACCAATGCACCGGCGACCTTCTCAAGACTCATGAATTCTGTCTTCCATGAATACCTCGACAAGTTTGTTGTAGTATATCTTGATGACATTCTAGTCTACTCAAAGTCTGAGGAAGAGCATGGAGAACACCTTCGTCTCACTCTCATGAAACTTCGCGAGCATCGTCTGTATGCCAAGTTCTCCAAATGTGAGTTCTGGATTCCAGAAGTTGCTTACCTTGGTCATGTCATCTCTGCCAAAGGCATAGCCATTGACCCGGAAAAGGTTAAGGCAATTGTTGATTGGAAACCTCCTAAGACGGTAAAACAAGTTAGAAGCTTTCTTGGCTTGGCTAGCTATTGCCGTCGTTTCGTTCAAAACTTTTCCAAGATTGCCAAACCTCTCACTGATCTCACAAAGAAGGACAAGAAGTTCGTTTGGACTCCACAGTGTGATGAGAGTTTCAATCTCCTGAAGACTAAACTCACTTCCACCCCAGTTCTGGTTGGCCCAGATACTACCAAACCTTTCCAGATATTCTGCGATGCATCTCTCCAAGGCCTAGGAGTAGTTCTTATGCAAGAACGTCAAGTTGTGGCTTATGCTTCACGTCAGTTGAACCCACATGAGCAAAACTATCCCACACATGATCTTGAACTTGCAGCAGTTGTGTTTGCCCTCAAGAAATGGAGGCAATACTTGTTGGGAAACAAAACTGAAATCTTTTCCGATCACAAGAGTCTGAAATACATCTTCACTCAACCAGATCTAAACCTCGGGCAAAGGAGATGGATTGAAAAGATTAAAGACTTTGATCTCACCATTTCTTACACTCCAGGCAAGGCTAATGTTATGGCCGATGCTCTCAGTCGCAAGTCCTATTGCAATAATCTCATGATCATGGAAAGCCAACCTCCACTTCATGAAGAATTCCAGAAACTGAACCTTGGTCTTGTCCCTGAAGGCTACCTTGCTAGCTTGACAGCCAGTCCAACTCTCGAGGACAAGATTCGTTCTGAACAACTTCGTGATACTGAAATCAAGAAGATGGTTGAGCACATCAAGGAAGGCAAGAAGAAATTCAAGTCCTTCTCAGTTGATGATAAAGGAACTGTGTTCTTTGAAGGACGCATTGCAGTTCCTCAGGTTCAAAGTCTCAAAGATATCATTCTCAAGGAGGCTCATGAAACTCCTCTCTCCATTCACCCTGGAAGTACAAAGATGTACCAGGATCTTAAGACACTGTATTGGTGGCCTGGCATGAAACGTGAAATTGCTCAATACGTTTCTGAATGCGACGTTTGTCAACATGTTAAGGCAGTCCATCAGAAAACAGCAGGTCTACTCCAACCTCTGAAAATTCCTGAGTGGAAGTGGGACATGATTGAAATGGACTTCGTTACTGGGTTTCCAAAGTCCAAAAAGGGCAACGATGCAATCTTCGTTGTTATTGATCGTCTCACTAAAGTAGCTCACTTCTTTGCTGTCAAGGAAACTATCTCAGCTAGCCAGTTAGCAGAACTCTATGCAGCAAATATCGTTCCTCTTCATGGTGTTCCATTGGAAATAAGCTCAGACCGTGGAAGTATCTTCACTTCTCATTTCTGGAAAAGCTTTCAAGAAGCATTGGGCACTAAACTTCTGTTCAGCACAGCTTATCACCCTCAGTCAAGGGCAAGTCAAAAGAGTCAATCAGATTCTCGAGGATATGCTCAGAGCATGTGGTCTCTCCTTGGCATGAAATGGGAGGATTGCCTTCCATATGCTGAATTCTCCTACAACAACAGCTACCAGGCAAGCCTAGGCATGGCACCATTTGAGGCACTGTATGGTCGTAGATGCAGGAGTCCAATCAATTGGTCTGGAGCTGGTGAACGTTCACTCTTAGGCCCTGACATTGTTAAGGAAGCCGAGGAGAAAGTTCGTATCATTCGTGACAATCTCAGGATTGCTCAGTCTCGTCAGAAGAGCTACTATGACAGCAAGCACAGGGATATGGTCTATGCACCTGGTGACAAGGCATATCTCCGTGTAACTCCCCTCAGAGGCACTCATCGTTTCGGTGTGAAAGGAAAGCTTGCACCAAGATACATTGGTCCTTTCAACATTCTCTCAAGGCGTGCAGAAAATTCTTATCGTCTTGAACTCCCAGAAAAGCTATCCAAAGTGCACGATGTGTTCCACGTGTCACAGCTCAAGAAGTGTTTCAAAGATCCAGATCGTGCAGTTGATCATGATTCCATTGAACTGCAAGATTATCTATCTTATGAGGAGCACCCTGTTCATATTCTCGATGAGACCGAGCGTAAGACTCGAAACAAGAGCACCAAGTTCTTGAAAGTGCAGTGGTCCCATCATTCCGATAAAGAGGCAACGTGGGAGACCGAAGAGGATCTTCGCAAGAAGTATCCGGACCTTTTCATTTCTCAGTAGGAATCTCGGGGCGCGATTCCTTCAAGGGGGGGCATTTTGTAACATCCCAAGTATGAAAATCATCCCCTTAGAATGTTTGTTGCATGTTTATTAAAGTACTGCATCATGTCATCATATTGTTTCCATGTTGTTTGCATTTGTTTCTTAGTTGTTGCATTTGTTTTCCACTGTTTTCACAACTCAAATTCAAACCTTTTTCAAACAATGGTTTCATACTTGCTCTGTTACAACATTTTGAATAAAAATCACAACTAAAAACAACCATTTTGTTTCATGTTTTTCCATAGTGATCACTTGTGAAAATGATGGTTTTAAATCAATCATTTATTTTCCAAACACATTTAAAATTCAAATCCAAGCACCCAAAACAGAACCATTTTGAATTTATGGTGATACCAAAACAAATCAATTCAATTTGCCTTTTTACCATAGGGGTTACCCTATTTAAATGATTGGTTTTATTAATGATCTTTAGTATTAAAAATTTCACCTAAATTTGTTTTAAATTCAAACAGCAAACAAAACTCAAACTTTTTGAAAATAAAAGTTCAAACCTGTTTGCAAATGACCTAAAAGGGTTACCCAAATTTTCTCCAATTTTTCACTAAGTCTAAACCTATCTTTTTCTCCCAAAACTAAACCCTACAAAAAAAAACAGAAGGAAAAAAAATAAAAGGAGAAAACCCTGCGTGCGCAGCAGCTAACCTAGCTGGCCCAGCCCGTTTCCCTCTCTTATCTCCCGCGCGCGCAAGCCCAGCCCGTCTATCCATCACTTACCGCTTTGAGAAGCGTGCAATGCTTCTGTTCTGTGTACGGCGTTCATCCGCCGGTGCCACCGCGACAGAAACCTCCACCCGACGGCGATCTGTTGCTCCTCCGCCCTATATAGTCCCTAGACCTCCTGGCGCAGCACCCTAGCCCTAGGTTTTGCCTCCTCCCCTCGCTAGCGCCGCCGCTCACCCTCTCGCTGCCGAGCTCCACTCTCTGCTACTCCCTCCGGCGACCACCGCTCTGAAGATCGCCGATGAACGCCTACGTCGCCGCCCGATTCCCCGATGTCTAGCCAGGAACCGAAAGCTCTCTCCTTCCGCTACCACTTGGACACCTGAGCACACCCGGAGGCGCACGGTGCCCTCGCCGCCATCCTCAGCCGAGTCGCCGTCGAGCTCGCCATTTTTCTGCAACTCGACACCTCCCCGGTGAGCCCCCCGTGCTACCCCTCTCCCATCTCTCCCTCTGTTGCTTCCGTGCGTTTCCACCGCGCCCAAACACCACACTGCACCCTAACTGCAACGATGCACGGCCGCGTTACCTCAACGCCGGCGAGCAGCTTCGCCTCTGTCAGTCGCGGACGGGTGCGTCGTCAGAAAATTCAGTAGCCATGTGCTGAATGTTAACCTGTCCGCGCCTGTTACACTGTCAAACAACTGAACACTAGCGCAGTGGTTGCGCTCCTCTGAAACTTGCGGCCGGTCACGGGTTCGAGCCCCGCAGCGCCCAACCTTTTTGTGGTTTTTTCCCCCCCCCCACGCGCAGAGGCCCACCAGTCAGCGGCTCCCTCTGCCACGCGTGCGCGCGCGCGCCATGCTGGCCACGGGTCCACTGGACAGTGGCTGTGGTTAGGGTACCCCTCGGTACCAAAAGTTTCCAAATTTCTGTTTATTCCAAAATCAATTTAAATAACAGATTTAAACATGGAACTTTAAACCTTAATAACTTTTAATCTAAAATTCCAATGAATAAAAGTTTTATATGTTTTCTGTTCAAAATTAAATGATCTTTCCAATTATTCCATTGGTGTACTGTTTTGAATTTTCAAAATGCATTTAAAATTCAAATTTGAATAATTCAATTGTATTTTGCTAAAATTCATAAATAATTCATAATAAATCCAAATCATGCAAATAAAATATGTTTTCAATGCTATTTCAAATAACCTATTCAAATATAAATTTTGTTTCATGGTTTGAATAATTTAAATTGCCTAAATAATTTAATACTTATTTAATTCATTTAAATTTGATAAAATCATAACTTGGTCAATATAAAATATTTTTGAACATGCAAAATATGTTTTCAAACCACCAAGGTATGAAATTTTCAAATATGAGTTTGGAATTATGTTTTGAACAAATAAAAATTCAATAAAATTCAAACTTTTTTTAAATTCATTTGAAACTTGTTTAATATTGTTTAATTCATAATAAATTCATCCTAATTCCAATTTCAATATTTGAAACATGTAATCCAACTAAAATTTGATGTTCTTTTCAAATACAAACTTTGTTATTTGTTTTGAACAATTTAAATGGTTGAAAACAACAAATACTTGTGTGTCACCTTTAAGGCACCCAAAATTCCCTAAATTAATAATAAAATTCTAAATTGCTACACCCTATTTTAAATTGGTTCTAATGTTGTTATTTTGCTGTTTCCCTTTTGCATGCATCATACTAAACCACTAGCACCTGTTGATTAGTTGGAAAACAAATAATCTAACCAAAATCCATGGGCTTTTCATATGCAACTCAAAGTTGCATATGTGTCCATTTAAGTTGTGTTATCATGTTATCTAGTTTATGTTGATGCAACCATTAACTTGTCATGCATCATATTTGATTGTGCACTATGCCATGAGAATGATTGTTTATATTTCTGCCTTGTTTGTTTGCTTCTTCTCGGATAGACGACGACGTTGATACCGACGATCTTTACGACACCCCTTCTGAGGATCTAGCTCAGTACCCGGCTACTGGGTTTGCAGGCAAGTTATCACTCACATGAACCATTGTGTTCCTTTCAACATTGGTTACCGATACTTTTCCGTTGTCTATATTTGCTAGCCCTATGTATCGTTGCTTCTGTTACGAACCTACCACATGATACCCTAAACCCTGATATTGCCACACCTCCAGTCCTAAAACCCCGTTGCTTGGGCCCGTGTCTTACTAGCATGCTTAGGGTTGTTTTGCTCGAGTCTGTTATCAGTTACTTTCTGTTATTATATTCTGTTATATCCTGGGGCTCGATGTTAAACAACAATTTGTTAATTTGAGGTAATAATAAATTGCTGATAAGACACCGGCAGGAGGCCCGGCGTGGTTTTGAGGCCTGCTAGTGTCGACCCTAATAGGAAAAAGGGTCTTGTCTACTGATCCATGATGAGCGCACTATCCGCATGTGGGAAGCGTGTATGGGCGCCCCCCTCAATTTGATTCGATCCGCATCTCGTCCAAATCACCACACTTAGTTCGGGCTTTCCATTTGATGCACGCATATGCAGGTACGAACCCGAGGCCAGGGTGGAACTTTTGTAGTCGGCATTTAGGGCGGTGATGGGGGGATAGTAACCCGGTAGGCCCACTTCAAGATATAATCCGGCCCGAGGTGTGCTGAGCGATACCCGGCTAGGGGTAAAGAGATTACCAGAAGGCCCAAAGGCTTGTGAGATTCGTAACCCGGATTGTGGGCTGCGACAAGGAAAGTTAGGGTTTGTATGTGGAGTTCGAGTAGGACTCAAGATGTGCCTTGGAGGGCAAGTTAGGGGTGTACGGGTGCTTTATAAACCGGCCCCTAGGTTTAGTTCGCTAGAGATTCAAGTCATAGTTGTAACACCTGTTATCGAGTATCCAGTATAATCATATCGAGAACCGGCGAGTTGCTTTCCGGTTCTTAGATTGCTTTCGCCATGTCCTCCTTCGAGCTAAACCCTCTCCCAAATACCTGTGTCGACTTGCCCCAAGATCAGTTACCCCAGGTAACATCTGCCGTGATTATCCCACGACAGTTGGCGCCCACCGTGGGGCCTGCGTCCAAAGGTGTTTACATCACGGGAGAAGCTCGGAAGAGCATGAAGAAACCTCATCGTTGGAGAAGTCTACGTCAACAGCCAAGGAGAGAAGATGGTAGACGATTCTGGCTGGGGGCCAGAGTCGGATCACCTCGAAACCGGATCCGTCGTGACAGTCGGCCGCATCAACGTCTTCATCGGTATGGTATGTGCTTCCAATTCGAGTCATGATAACCTTGGATCTGATTCTGTGTCAGGGGAGGGCACGCATGTTCGATCGGAGAAAGAAGAATCGATCGGAACAACGGGTCCGATAGAGAGGGAGGATGATACCAAGTCTATACGGGATTTATCGGAGGACCGATATGAGAAGGAAAATAGCGAGGAAGAACAGTACGAATCTACACCAAGCATTGTGCGCCGGGTTGCAGTTTACGCGGCTCCCGCGATCAATACCGATCCAGAAAACGCAGCCGCGGCGCCAGTCGGGGCGGCGCAAGCGGTGGCCCAGCAGCAAGGTACGGTTGGCCCGGTCTTGGCCCAGGTCGATGGAGAATCGGCGTCAGTCACCAGTCGCCCAGCAGACGAGGAGCGGCACGCCAATATGTTTGGGTTCCAAGCAAACCGGACGCCGGGGGCGGGCCCCTCGAACCCGCGTCACCCGGCTATGTTTGATAATAATTTGATCTTGGACCCCACAGTCCTCGCCTCGGTCATCACCCCAGAAAACGCGGCAGAGCGCGTAAGGGACCTGGACGTGGCTCGTCGCGCATTGGAGCAGCAAAGAAGGCAAGTAGAAGCAGAAAGGCAGGGGATGGCAACGCGGCAGCGAGAGTTGGATGATCTAGAGACCCGGCTCCGGGAGGAGACGACAAGGATGCACCAAAGGCACCGAACTATGTTACCGGCAACGGGAGGGGTTATTAACCCGACTGCCCTGGTGTTCACGCCTCAAGATCAGCCAATCCCACCGGCGAACCAAGGGACCATACCGCAACTAGCAACGGGAGCACAGCCGGTAAACCCGCCAGCCGGGTTACCCTTGCCTCGGACGGGGGCGACGGCCGGCAATACCATGCCGCCTCCACCGTCGCGATTCCGTACCCCAGCAGGCCACTACAACAATCCCATGGACAACGTGTATGCAGCAACGCTCGCGTTAAACCAGATTCCTGTAAGAGATTCGCCGCTACGCAGAAGAAACCCGGCGAGCGATCGATCTGCTGCACACCGCGGTAGCACAGCAAGTCAATTATCCAGATCACAGAAGCGGAATGCATGGGACGCCGTACGTGAGTCAGCAACAGGGCAACATCCAAACAAGCACGGCACGACGAAGGGAAGATCAACAGCAGATGCCACCCCCACCGCGCGTCCAGTACCGGCAGTATCAGCAGCACAGGCAGTGGTGGACAGCTCCAGGGCCAGAAGAGCCGGGGCCGGGTCTGCAGCGCACGAGTTACCGGTGGTGCCGCACCCCGTGGCGCCCCCAGCTGGGTCACGTGTTTCCCGGGTAAGACCAGCCCCAACCACCCTTGCGGGACCCAAGTGCCTCTCGGACGATATCAGAGCAGAACCTTACCCGGAAAAGTTCAAAGAACCGGGGAAAGTAGTGAACTACGAGCCAACAATGGATCCGGAAACGTGGTTGAGCAGCTACGAGATGGCAATGTCAATTCGCAATGCATCCGAGAATCTCCAAGCCAAGTTCATGTACTTAATGATGTCAGAGGGAGCAGCAAAGTTATGGTTCACCAATTTACCGGAAAAGTCGATCAAGTCGTGGGAGGAGCTAAAAACCGCATTTATCAAGCACTTCCATGGGACATGTAGGAAATTATTCACCATTGATGACTTGGAAAGATGCGTCCAGAAGAAAGGAGAGTCAGCACGCAGCTGGGTACGCCGGGTTATGGAGATACTCCATTCGTCTACAGATATCCAACCAAAGGACGCGCTACAAGCTATGGCGAAAACATGTAAGTATGTTCCTTTAGTACAAAAGCTAACCCGCATGAAATCCAGTAGGAATGCAGCGGAGGTTACGATGGGAGAATTAATGGATGCATGCAATAAACACGCTGCAACGGATACTACAGAGGAGGAAGTTGATGACAAAAAGGCAAAAGCAAACGCAAGTAGCAGTGGGAAAACCGGCAATGGATCGGCGCCAAACAATAATGGAAATAGCCAGAACAAGCGCCCGTTTGAGGGGAATTCCGAGTTTGTAGCCAATACGGAGGCCGGGTCTTCAAGGCCTAGATCCGAAGGGAATTTTAATACTGGAAATCACAATGGGGGACACTACCAAGGGCCTCCAAGACCAAGCAACAGTTGGGACATATTTAGGATGGCGTGCCCGAAGCATAGCAGGAATGGCAAGCCGGCCAATCATTCATTGGAGCAATGTGCCGACTTACAAAGGTGGAAGAACGAGGAAGTGAACAGAGCCATGCGAGGTGCGGGCCGAGGAGGAGGCCCGGGTCTAGGTGGAAATTTGGGCAACGGACCGCCCCCAGCCGGTAATCCGCCAGCTGGAAATCAAGGTAGCAACCAAGGGGGAGCGGGAGGTTTCCAAGCTAACCCCAAACAGCTGGGTCAGTATCATGTGCACACTACTGGAGGTTCTAGCAAGGATAAGAAGATAATGAAACAAGCAGTTAATTCGGTCTCTTCCGCTGTTCCAAGATATTTGAGGTGGTCAGAACAAGAGGTAACATGGAGCAGGAGAGATCACCCGGACCGGATTGATCACCCGGGAGTCTTAGCTTTGGTAGTGGCACCACAGGTCAACGGTTACGAGCTGAAGAAAGTCTTGATGGATGGAGGGAGTAGTATCAATATCCTATATTGGGAAACTTTTCTGCGCATGGGCTTAAAGGAATCACAGCTGCAAAAAAGTACAACAGTTTTTCACGGGATAGTGCCAGGTCATTCGGCATGCCCCGAAGGAAAAGTGGCGCTGGAAGTAGCTTTCGGGGAGTCAAAGGACAATTATCGAGTCGAGTGGCTTACCTTTGAGGTAGTAAAGTTACGCAGTCCTTATCATGCATTGTTTGGAAGGCCGGCTTATGCCAAGTTCATGGCAAGACCGTGTTACGTGTACCTACAGCTGAAAATCCCGGGTCCTAAGAAGACCATCACCATACATGGAAATCGAGATATAGCAGCTGAATGTGATGAGGGAGATGCGGCAATGGCCGAGCAAGCTTGCAGGAAGGAAGAGCTCAAACATTACCGTTCTAAGGTGGACCTAGAAGAGAGGACGACGTCAAAAAAGCCAACCCCTGAAGGGGACAAAGCAAAAATTAGGGCAGAAAAGGACCTTAAGATGGTAGGTTTCATCAGGGGCGAACCTTCCAAATCCCCTAACAGAGAAGAAGACGCACTGCCACATGCAGCTGATCACGTTTCAAGGACGGTATACCCGGATTGGCTAGCAAATCCGATATTCATTATGAAAAGGTCTAGCGAATGGAGAATATGTATCGGCCACGCCAGTGTGAGGCCGATTCCCGAAAACAACTAAAGCAGTGTAATCGACGGCAGGTTTCATACGCGCTCTTTTCCTTACCAGGGTACCTAAGGGGACTGGAAGGTTTTTAATGAGGCGGCCTGCTGATTCAAAAAGAAATTTTTATCAATAAAAGAAGATGGTTTCGGGTCTTATCATGGTCTTTGCTTCAGTTACAAGTAAGTAACATTGTTATTATCAATACATCAGTATCATCGAAATACATTGCGTGAATATAGGTCTCCGGGGGGTGATCTGCTTCAATAAGTAATCACAAAACCCGGAGACCCGGCCTTGATGCCAATGAGTTATAGGGGTCGGCTACTCGAAAAAACGAGTGCGGCTACAATCTTATAACCGGACAAAGAAGTCCAAATTTCTTGATTATTCTTACTTAAGCTCGATGTGACTCGCGCTAAAGTGGCATGATCTGTTCACTTACGATTACAATCAACTATGCAGCCCAATGGGGCTTGCTTGATCTTGTTTTTCGTATAGATGCAACGACATGGTATCCACGCGAAAGCGGCTTATAGTACAAGATAATCAAAAGGGTCATCTAAACCACAAGTCTATGCAGAGTATAAGGCTAAAAAAGCCGGAAACTCAACAAGTATTAAGCATGACTTCAGTATTTATGCGAACAGCTATTGGTCTTCAGCTTGGTAAACAGCAGTGTGTCATCTGAGAAAGGCCACGCCCCATAGCTCGTACTTTGGGTCATGGGGGCTGGGGACTTCGAAACAGAAACAAACTGTTTAACTACTAAAGCCTGTAAACCTTAGTTTCCGAGTATTGGGGACTTAAAGAAAAGTCGTCTATCAAAACCTCCGATACTCGGTTAGCCGAGTCTCAAAGGGAATTAAAAACAAAATTCAAAGTATCGAGAATAAGCTTATACGTAACACGAGGATCGAGATTATCAAAAGCCAGGGGAGGCAAAGAGTTATCATAAGTTAACAAGCATACAGTCATAGTATCAGCATCAATGGTGCACAGGCGCACCGCAAAAAAATCATATCAGTCTCGAGAAACGCAAAGCACTAGGCAGCATCCTACTCGGCATCCTGAGAGCGGTCCTCCGGGTCTAAGTCTTGGACTTGCTCCTTGGCTTTGCCAGCAGTTTTGCCCGGGCTCTTCACATCCGGACGAACAGGCGGAGGCACGGCTGGGGTAGAGGTAGACGGCTTTACGCCCAGCTCTGCTTCCCTCTTTGCAGCCTCTTCCTTCCTCCTAGCCAGATCAGTCGACCATTTGTCCAACATATCAATAGGGGGGTGCCTCCACCAGGATAACCTTGCCCTCAGAATCATACGAGCTCATAATCGTGTTTAAATCCATCTTGTCGGCCAAAGCTGTGGCTGAAGGACGTACCGCAGATTGTATAGCTTTGAAATCCTGGGGCTTGAATTTGGATCCGTCAGCTTTAAACTCTGGGAACCCGGATACTACCTTCGCCGGGTCAAGCTTTGGAAAATAAGCCTTCGCCAGCGTTAAAGCCCGGGTCATCCAATTCGGCAGTACGAACGCTTCAGTATTTCAATCCATCCAGGCGCTGTGGAAAAGGCCTGCATAAGGTTCTCCTCGCCCGGGTATACCTCAGAAGGCCACTTGATAGCATCCAGCAAAAGTTTCGTACCGGCAAAAAACGTCCGGAGCACAGTCTTCAGAGTTTTAACTTGAGTAATGGCATTCTCCTCCGAGTAGCAAGGTTAGCACCTGCAATCGAAAAACACAAAAGCATATCAGTAATTTTGATTATTACAACGGCAAAATGGAGGTAAGCAAGCTAGTTGCAAATAAACAAACTTACTTAGCAAAATACGGTAAGTGTCCGTAATCTGAGTCGATAAGTTCTTCAGCGAGGATTGGGCGGCATTGTACTTCTTCTTGTATGTGGAGACATCTTTTTTCAAAGTCTTTATCTCCGCTTCAAGGGCCTCCCTACGCTTAACTTCAGCCAGCAAGAGCTGCTCAGCCTTAAGTAACGCTTCATCTGACTGAGTAATCTCTGCCTGCAAAGGCCGGGTGAAGCTGTAAGCCGGATATCACGAGAGTATTTCCTCTGAGGAAATGATTACCGAAAAGTATTATGCGAAGTACCGAGGATAATTTAAAAAATTATACTCGGGACTTGGGGACTGGATGTATAATAAGGAGTATCAAGTAAAAGTTACCTGATGTGCTGCAGCCATACGTTCTAAGACAGTCCCTTCTGAAGCTTTCATGGCGAGAAGAGCGCTCATCAGCTGGTTAAGTCAGCGTTATCCGAGTTAGATGGCTCGGGTACCTGGAAAGTGGGAAAAGGAGCATTTCTTGTAACAGGAGGTGGCACCCGGGATATCCGAATGTCGGAGTTTGGTCCCCCTCCCGCGCTCGAAGCTGCTCCCGTTTCTTTCTCGCCTGCGTGCGAAGCAATGGGATACCCGGCATCATGCCTAGCCAGCTCCGGTGACGACGCTTGCTCATCGCCAGTAGCGGCGAATGCATCATCGGCCGGCTTATTCTCGACCCGGACCTCAGCCTTCGTGCCTTCTTCGTCGCTAATAACAACAGTGGCTCTGCAGAAGGTGCGAGGGTGCAGTTAGTCTTTGGTTGTGAAAAAGGTGGTAAAAGTTGGTATAAACTCTGAGGAAAGAAGTTTACCGGTGTTCACCGGGAAGTCTGAGGGGAAGCCGCCGCTAGACCCGGAAGATACTAAAAAATGGCAAGAAAGGTCTCGGGTTACGTTGCAAGGAATGTCCGGAAAGAATTTTTGTTTACGATAAATACCAGAGTGTCGAATCGGGGGGCGAAGCGACCGGGTTAAGGGTCTCGTTGCCCGGATGGTTCCGGGTTACGCGGCGCCTAGTCGCGGGTGGCTCCTTCAGTCATGATCAAAAGGGGAGAAATGGGGTTAGCCCCGGAGTGACGTTATGGGAACAAAAATCAAAGTGTAAGGAGATGAAGTAAGAACCTGGAGGGCTATCCTCTGAGATTTCCTCTTTGTTCCGGCTTTGGGGGTCGGTTCCGGCTCTTCTCCTCGCTGGTGGACCCGCCCCTGCTGTCTTCTTCTTTTCTTCTTCCTCTTCTTCGTTTTGGCCTCCTCGTTCTGAAAAATATCCGACTTATATAAGGAAGAAGAAAAGGCAGGATAATGCGTGCAAGGGATTAA
Source organism: Alopecurus myosuroides (assembly GCA_028641055.1). Classification (NCBI taxonomy): domain Eukaryota; kingdom Viridiplantae; phylum Streptophyta; class Magnoliopsida; order Poales; family Poaceae; genus Alopecurus; species Alopecurus myosuroides. Next base: position 735,505,970 of record CM054057.1, on the reverse strand, counting down.
GTATATACCTTCATCCGAGTTAACGACATCGTCTTCCTCCTCCGCGTCTTCGGAGTTAGGAGGGGTGTTAACCGTCCAAAAGTCATCATCGGCCTGAGGAGAAAATACCAGGGTAATGGTTAATATCGAAACAAGAGAAGCGGATAAAAGTAAGCTGTTAGAAGTCAAAATCAAAAGGTAGAAAACTTACTGCGGGGGCTGGATTCTCGAGGGTAAAAGGTTCTAATCCGGCTATGCCCCGGATTACCTCGAGTTTCTCTGTCAGGAAACCCTTAATTGTTTTGTTAATGTCACCCGGAGCAAGGGTGCTGGTAGAGAATCGGATTGGGTCCGTGGTTTGACCCGAGTATTCGCACATCAGCTTCTCACGAACGGAGTTTGGCTGAATGCGGAAGCTAACCCAGGTCTTCACCAGGTTTAGCCCGATGAGGCCTCGGGCTGACAAGATGGAGATCCTAGCTAGCAAAGGCAAGATCGCCTCCCTGTCCGAGTCAGGGGCGAAGGCGTTGAAAGTCTCGGAGATGTCAAGCTGACCCTCCGAGTAACCCGGTAACTTCTTTTCGCCGGGTGGAGAGGTATCCTGGCAGTAGAGTATGAGAGCTGCCAGTGCTTCACATGAGAATTGAGTGTAATAGGAGGCATTAGGGAGTTCTTGCGGCGCTGGATGGAAACCCCGCCGCAAGTAAGAAGTGCGCCGTCGCCGCTTTCGCGACACGGCTTGCACTGAAAAAGTTCGACGAAGAGCCAGACTTGGCGGAGTGCACAAGTAAGACTCGGAAAGAACGATAAAATGAGAGATGTTTAAAATGGAGTTCGGGCCTATATCGAAAATACGGTTTGTAGTGGTCTAGGACGTCACGGAAGAAAGGGTGACCCGGAGGCCTGAAGCCCCGGGTCACGTGCTCAACGAAACATATTACCTCGTCCGTTGCTGGGGAAGGTGGGTTTCGTTGCCTGGTACTCTCCAGTGGATAGCTTCCTGTGGAGGTAGGGTTCCAAGCTCGACCAACTCCTCCAGTTTGGCCGTGGTAACAGAGGACTTCCCCCAATTGGCTGATATGGAGTTTGTGGATTTAGCCTTTGCCGGCTGTTTCCCCTGCCTCTTGGGTGCCATAGGATTGACCTGGTAAAACATTGAAGGAAAGGGCGTAAGAAACAAAAACTCGGAAGTTAGCAGATAAGCAGTTACCGGCAATTTACGCACAAACCGGGTATTGCCTTGCCGAGTCAAGTATGATGTGTCCGGGTATTGTGTGCTATTACAAAAATCTACGGAGCTTTCCGTAAAAGCAATGTTTGGAGAAGTTAGGAGGGTGTGTTTATATGCCTACCATCTGCGAATGATCCGGAGAAGTGAGATTTTCTGAGGAGGGAGAACAAGGGCGGAAATTTTATATGGCCCGAGCCTGGATTGGGGGTCTTATTTCTAAATTTATGGCCATGTTAATGACTACTGGAGTTAGGAGAGTAATATAAGCTATGAATCCTATCTATGGGGATGTTTATGGTAAGTATCATTGAGCTAATCCGGCGCGGCCGAGAAATCGCGGACTACTTGATTCAGATCTGATCTGAGGAAAAGATGAGAAATTGCGAGGATGAGCTGAGGGATACGAGGAACTTACCAAAGGGGATTGGAGTAGAGCTTTGCGGAGACAGATGGCGCAAGATTGATGTCCTTTCGAGGTTGTTGGTCGGCGAATGGGCGCTTGGCGGCGGATTTGGGAGTTGGAGTGAGTCGCGCGGTGGCGGAGCGTAGGCGATGGCGGATGGGCTCCGGCGAGGTGCGTGGGGCTTCCGTGGTGGCACTCCGCGAGCTCAGATTTGAGAAGAAGTGGAATGGGGAAAATGATCCGTTAAGAGTTGGGTTTGTTCCCTAAGCCCTTTTTATAACCGCCGATGGAAAAGCCTAGCCTAACGGTCGAGACCCGGGGGGTGCGGAGTACTAATTGGTCATTTCGAAATTTGAAAGGCGCATTCCATGCACAGACCAATATGATCCAGAGAAAAAGGAAGGGGAAATTGCCTTCCTGGTATCAGCGGTAATTATCAAGAAGGATGTAGGGTCAAGGAGTTTCCCATTAAGATTTAAGTCTGGGAGATTAAGGAAGAACCTTCAAGGCAGAGCGGGTTTTTACCTGGCCTCCTTGGTACCAGTCACGGTTATTCGTCAATGCGATGCGTTTTGATCTTCATGTGCTTGTATCTAATATTTCTGTAGGAATAGCCAGCGCTTCGAAGAGTAAATCTTGGAAGCCCAAGCTATTCTGGGGACTGATGGGGGATAGAACCCGGTAGGCCCACTTCAAGATATAATCCGGCCCGAGGTGTGCTGAGCGATACCGGCTAGGGGTAAAGAGATTACCAGAAGGCCCAAAGGCTTGTGAGATTCGTAACCCGGATTGTGGGCTGCGACAAGGAAAGTTAGGGTTTGTATGTGGAGTTCGAGTAGGACTCAAGATGTGCCTTGGAGGGCAAGTTAGGGGTGTACGGGTGCTTTATAAACCGGCCCCTAGGTTTAGTTCGCTAGAGATTCAAGTCATAGTTGTAACACCTGTTATCGAGTATCCAGTATAATCATATCGAGAACCGGCGAGTTGCTTTCCGATTCTTAGATTGCTTTCGCCATGTCCTCCTTCGAGCTAAACCCTCTCCCAAATACCTGTGTCGACTTGCCCCAAGATCAGTTACCCCAGGTAACATCTGCCGTGATTATCCCACGACAGGCGGCGTGGTCTTCCAGTGCTATGAGGGTCCTCCTTTTCTTCGGGGGGCTCGATTAGCCGCGCACGCACAGCACGTGGTGCTTTGGGCTTGATGCGAAGAAGAGTTGGGTTGTGTTGAGTGCCCCGCTTGGTGGGAAAGGCCTTCCCATCTGGCGGGTTATTCTTACGTGTACGGCCAAATTGGTGCACCCCTGCAGGGATAAATCTTCTCGAGAAGCCGTGTTTTCCGCGGTTATGGTTGACTTGGTGAAAGTACTGGCTAACAAGTACTCAGAACAACTTACACCTAACTAATGATAACTTGACTAGTAATAGGCTTATCGACACAACAACTTGATCCATCATTAATCCAACTGTGTGAGTTATCCTCGGATTGCTTCTTTGGATAAGGGGCGAGATCCAGGATGGGTTTGTTTGGTGGTTAGCTATAGTTGGTTACGATACGCTATCTTATCTCTTTCTGTTACACCGGAAGTTGTAGAATGTTCTGTAGTTGGTTAGTGCAGCCGTTGCAGCATCTTTTATACCCTTCCCTTCCGTTGATCCCAAGGCATCTGTGCTTGGTGTTGACGGTTTACACTTTGGTGAACTGTGAGTCTTGCTTGCCAGTACGTTGTTGTACTGACCCCTTTGGGGCTGTGGTTTACGCAGACTACGACTACGGCTACGATGACCACCAGGATGGCTACTTCGTGGAGTTTGACGAGACTGCAGACGAGTAGATAGCTGGACTAGGGCTGGATCCAGGACCTACGTGGATGGGCTTCGTCTTCTTTATTTTCCCGGCTTCTTAAGCCTATTTGGATTTGTCTGTACTCAGACCCCCTTTGAATGCTTCCGCTGAGTTGTAATGATATTATGTTGGGACATGTGTCCTCTGGATGATTGTATTTGCTATTCTCTGCCCTAGTGAGGGCCATTTGCAACTTATTTCAATCTTTTGTGTCTTAGAGGCATGTTGTGTTATCCTTTTGTTCAAAGCCGTTGACGTACCATGTGTGTATGGTATGAAGTACGTCAATGGTAGTGTCCTGATTTCTACGGGATAGTTTACATCGACGGTGAACAGTAACGGTTGGTTGTCGCACCTAAGTGCTGGCCTACCCGTAAGGGGACGCGGGAGCCGTCAAGCCCCGTAATCCAATCAAAATACTGTTCAGTTCGTACGGTGAGTATCCTCTAGAAGTCCGGGTACGACAGGTAGACAGCTTGAAATCACATGGAAAGATGTTGGTATCATTCTTGGTGGCTACCCAGATTTTGGCCCGTTTGCTGAGGGAGAAGAGTTTGCTAACGGATGGTTCCGAGTTCATGTCATTAACACCTCGTCACTTCCCAAGGATGCACTTACTCCTCTCTATCATTGGAAGAAATACGTCGTTGGGTTCGTGAAGGGTCTCTATCCCACATATGACATCATGTTGCGCATCTATCGCGAGACCATCAACCCAAAGGCAGGCAATGTGGATGAGATTCAAGGCTTCTTGAAGAACATTATGTTCCTTACTCATCAACACCGGATGGATGACACTCCCCGCAAGCTTGATGTGCTTGATTATATTTGGAATTAGTTGTGGTATGCCATTGTCAACCGGAAGAATGCTTGTTTTGGGCCGTTCATCATGAAGATCATCCTTGACGTATGGAAAAAAAAAAGGAATGAACTCTTGATGATGAGCATTGGATCTCTCACACGGAAAGAGGCTTCTCATGAAAGATCACACCGAACCCGTTGTGCATCCCACTCCCGCCATCCGCAAGCACAAGGCTAGGCCTCGCATCATTGTTGATGAGGAAGAAGACGAGGGTCCATCTCAACCTCCTCCCTCTAGCAATGCCTTCAAATGGATGGCAAGAGCTCTCAAGAAAGTGTTTCGGTTGAACAAGAAAATAGAGCAACATCATTGGGAAGAACACTATGATACGGAACTCAAGAACCGTAGCAAAGATCAAGCTTCTCGTCAACGTCTTCGTGAGGAAGGCCTCTCCATTGACTCCCCGGTTCTTGATAGCATCACCAATTGGGACGATTGGCAAGCAAAGGACTCCAAGGGCAAGCGTATTGAGTGGTCCAAGGAAGAAGGAGATGAAGCCACTAGCACTCACCGCCGTGATCCCTCCCCGGCTCCGGAAGCCTCCTCCTCCTCCTCTGAGTGATTTGGGACGTTTGCATCTTGGTCTCTCTCTTTTTGGTATCTTGATGCCAAAGGGGGAGAGATTTATATTAGGAACGGGCATTTGAATGGGTCTCCCTCAAGCTTCTTTATTTGCACCTTTTATTGTGCTTGAGGGAGTTTGGTTTCTTATTTGATCATTTGGAACTTCGGCTTATTCCTATCTATCGTGAACCTCGTCATATTATGTTTGTGTGAACCTCGTATGTCATATTATGTTCGTGTGAACCTCGTTTGATGTTATTTATGTGTTATATGTGTGTTGTGATATTGTTGTCATGTTATTCTTATATATCATGCCTAAATGCTCTCAATATGAAAGGAGCATACCTTTAGGGGGAGCTCCGTTCATATTGTGTTTATAATCATACAAATAGTTGTGTTGTCATCAATTACCAAAAAGGGGGAGAATGAAAGATCATCGTCCGTTTTGGTAATTATATGATAACACAACTATTTGATCTAATGTGTGTTCAATAGATGGAAATGCCCATGTTTAAACAGGTTCACTTATTCTATGGGGCAAATGATCATTTTATATGAAAAGTGCAAGGAGAAAGGGATCCAGGGAAGTGCAATATGCAGGAGCGGAGGCTCCGGTGAATCCACCGGAGGCTCCGCCCAGGCTCCGGTGGGGGTCCGGTGGGGGCTCCGCTAAAACCCCTCTCTGGAGCAAACGAGCGGACCCAGGAGCGGAAGCTCCGGTGGAGCTCCGATGGGCGGAACCTCCGCCAAGTCCACCGGAGGCTCCGCCATCCTCCAACACACGCGCTGCACGCAGAAAGGGATCCGGTGTGGTTCCGGTGGAAGCTCCGCGTAAATGCCCTTCTGTTTGAGAAGAGCGGAGGTTCCACCGGAGCCTCCGGTGGAGATCCGGTGCCCTCCCTTTAACTAGGGTAAATGGCCTCCGGTGGGGGGTCCGGTGGATGCTCCGCTTAACTGCCTTTCTGTTTGGGCAGAGCGGAGGTTCCACCGGAGCCTCCGGTGGGCGGAACCTCCGCAGGACCCACCGGAACCTCCGCGCAGTATTCCAGCGCATACGAGTTGGTGCGCTGCGCAACTATGGAGTGGGCTGAAGACCACCGGAGCCTCCGGTGAAACCACCGGAGCCTCCGGTGCCCCTGGACTGCAAACGGTCACTTAAATGCAAGGGGTATAAATACCCCTTCCCCTAACTCTTAAATGCCAAGCTTTTCCCATTCTCTCTCCTAGCCATTAATGAAAGCTTCAACCACCTAGATCTCCCACTCCGTCCACCCAAACACTCCCAAATTTGGTGGAGAGCTAGAGGAGACCTAGATCCACACTTCCACCAAAGGAATCTCAAATCCATCCACCACAACCTAGTAGATCTAGAATCCTACTTGAGGCCTAGAAACCTTAGTAGATCTCGTGCTTGTAGTTTCCACCTTGTTGCAAGAAGCTAGGGATTGCTTGAGAGCCTCCATCCATCTTGTGGAGTGACCTCAAGTCCTTGTAAAGGTTTGGTCAACGCCTTCAAGTTGACCTCATAGTGGAAACGAGCATCTCCCTCACCGGAGAAGCTCAAGGAGAACAAGGTGTGCACAACCGTGCTATTGAGGAGCGCCTAGGTGGCTCCCCACCTCTCCAACGTAGACGTACTTCTCTTTGAGAAGGAACTACGGTGAATCATATCCTTGTCTCCGTGTTTACACTTGTTGGTTGCTTTACTATCTTACGCTTTACTTCCGTTGCGCATATCGTTTTGTCCACATAGGTTGCTCACCTAGTTGCACATCTAGAGAACCTTACTTTATCTTGCTAAGCCCCACCAAAAGGAAAAGAAAAGAAAAATTGGTAGTCAACCTATTCACCCCCCTCCCCTCTAGTTGACCATAGTGCACTTTCAAGGTGCTCTGAACCTGCGCCTGGAGGAAGGCTGCGAAATTGACAAAATTGTCGGTAAGTTTTTTCTACATTTACCATTCTTTCTAGCCTTGTTGTGTTTCTCTGTTTTTTTACTTAACCTTCTTGGTTGTTTTTGCTAAAAAACAGGAGATAGCCCAGATCTTTCTCGGATTGATAAAATCCGAGCTTTTGGGAAGACCTGGACTTCGATCAGAGCTGCTAGCATGCAGCTGGTCAATAGGTTCGTTCCCTCAAGGACTGGGGAGTTCTCGGAAGTTGAAAAACTTCCGGGTGCTATCATGGAGGTGGCGGAGTCCAGGGAATCCATCCTTCGCTCCGCTGCACGAGGTGGTGCAGGCATGGCTCTCGGCCTTATGCGTATGCACTACCCTGGTGCAACATCTTGGCGCGTGGCGTCCGGTGTCCCTCAAGGATACACGGAAACTCAGCGAAATACAATCTTTGATGAAATCAAAGGCCACGCCACCCAGATTGCTTCCATGGTGAATATCTCCGTCATTTATCTAGAAGAGGAGGTCCCTGCAGCCCCCGAGGATGACAGCAGCGAGGAGGAGTCGGATGATTGAAGGGCTTCCTTAAACCTGGATAGTGAAAGCAGACAATAGGAGCATTACTGTTCTTTTACAATGTAATTCAAAATGTAATGCTTCTATTTCTTTTGTATGAATGAGAATTCCGCCTTTTGCAATTTTAATTATGAAATTCTTTGCAAGGTTTTCGGATTTTACTATTCCTTTATCTTCTAAGTTCCTTAGTGTTTGAAATGGCTCGATAGCATTATGAAGCGTCATGCCGAGTAACTGGGTAAAACCAATCAGTTTGAACTCGGAATCATGGATCATACTAAAGGCATTTTTACTAACTAGCTCCAATGACCCAACATATACACAATCAGATAATTCTTAGAGAAGTAAGGAATTTTTCAAATGAAACTTGGGCACGCAGGCAATTCAAGTTTCCTTTAGCCGTTCAAGCAGGCTGAAAATCATTCAGTTTTTTAACGCCGAGTACGTAGGCACAATTCGGGTTAACATTGAGTATTTTGTAAGATCATTGGGAAATAGATAAGGTGGAATCATGCTTTGTACTATAATGAACTTGTAAAAACATGGATACCAAAATTCCGACGACTTTATTTCATGATCTCAAAGATGTTTACATAGAAATTGAACTAAGTATGGAAGGGACATAACTGCTAGATACTCCAAGTCTTTCGCTATCCACTTGACTTTGTCGGATTTCTTCAGCAACTTGTAGAGTGGTAAGGCTTTATCCCCCAGCCGACTAATAAATCTGCTGACGGCAGCGGCGGAACCCGTCAATCTTTGGACATCTTTCACGCATGTAGGCTTTGAGATGTTCAAGATGGCTTTGATCTTTTCCGGGTTAACTTCTATTCCTCTGTGAGAAACGATGAAACCCAGAAGTTTTCCTGAGGGAACCCCGAATACACACTTAGATGGATTTAACTTCATCTTGTAAGTGCGCAAATTTTCGAAAGTTTCTCGCAAATCCTCAAGGAGTGTATCTTTTTCCTTGGTTACGACAGCAATGTCGTCCACGTAAACATGGACGTTTTTTTCCAATCTGACTATGCAAACAACGTTGCATGCAACGCTGGTAGGTTGCACCTGCGTTCTTCAGGCCAAATGGCATGGTTACGTAATAGTACGTCCCGTACGGGGTTATGAAAGAAGTATTAATTTGATCTTCCTTTTTCATGCGTATTTGGTGGTACCCGGAGTATGCATCCAAAAAGCACAAAAGCTCAGAGCCTGCAGTGGCATCTATTATTTGATCGATTCGCGGCAACGCGAACCTGTCTTTCGGACACAATTTGTTCAAGCCTGTGTAATCTATACACATTCTAAGAGCAGTAGTGTCTTTCTTCGGTACTAATACCGGATTTGCAGACCATTCAGTGTGGATTACTTCCTGGATGAAATCTTCTGCTAAAAGCCGGATAATTTCCTTGCCAATAGCCTTCCGTCTTCTTCCATCGAATCGATGGAGACCTTGTTTGACGGGTTTTGATCCTGGAATCACCTTGAGTTGGTGCTCAGCAAGTTCCCTGGGTACGCCTGGCATGTCAGCTGGACACCAGGCAAAAATATCCCAGTTCTCACGGAGGAACTTGATGAGCTCGCCTTCCTATTTGTCGGTCATCCCAGTCCCTACGACGACGAATTTTGTCGGATCTTTGGGATCTAGGATTACCTGTCTTGTATTCTCGGACGCCTTGAAGCTGTCTGTTGGCTTCCGAGTTTCTTTTCCTGCCGGCATTTCTGTCGGCGATACCTCCTTGGCCAATTCCTTCAGTTCTTCCTTTGCTATAACTCTCTGAGCGCAAAGGGCGTTTTCTTTCTCCAACTCGTTTGCCATCTTGAAGTCACCAGCTATGGTGATTACTCCTCCTTTGGGTCCTGGCATCTTCAGCTTGTTATAGATATAACAGGATCTTGCCATGAATTTGGCGAAAGCTGGACGTCCGAGTATTGCGTGATACACACTTTCGAACGGCACTACTTCGAAGGATACTTTTTCCTGCCGGAAGTGATCTTTATCTCCGAAGGTGACATCTAGGGAAATTTCTCCTAGGGATCGTGCTTGTCTGCCAGGAACAATGCCATGGAAGCGTATGTTGCTGTAATTGAGCTGGGACTCGGAAATCTTCAGATGCTTCAGTGTATCCAGGTACATTATGTTAATGCTGGATCCTCCATCCATCAGCACTCTTCTTAGCCTAGTGTTCTGGACAATAGGGCTTACGACAAGAGCTTGTGTGTCGGGTTCAGGGATATTCCCGGGATGATCGGACTGATCCCAGGTAATTGGTGTATTGGAGTACTTCAAGAATTTTGGAGCTGCCGGAACAACCGCGTTTATTTCTCGAAGTGTTCTTTTGGCCACCTTTGCTGACGGAGTTGCTAGGAATGTTAGCATTGCTTCTCCATCAACTCTCGGAAATTTGGGTTCGCCCTTTCGCTGTTGTTCCTGGATTTTTTCATCAGTGTCTGAGTCACTGTCTTCTTTGTCAGCTTCTGGCTTTTGTTTGGCGGGTTTCCTTTTGGAACCCTTCCCCTTATTTCCGGATCCTGCACTGCCTTTCATGTGCTTCTTCAGCCGGCATTGCGCGTTTGTATGGGTGGGTTTCCCAAATTGTGAATGGTGGACACAGGGTTCCGACTTCATCCTCTCCCACTCCTCTGGAGTGTAGTTGATTGGATCTGGACTGCGTCCTTTCCACTTATTCCCTTTCTCACTTCCAAAGGCTATATTGACCTCTTTGGGTTTTGTCGTTGTTTCTGGAGTTCCTTTTTTGTCAGAACGAGGAGTTTTCTTGGCAAGTATCAATGATTCGATATTGCCACCTCTTGCTCTGATATCGTCTTCGGCTGTAGCATGTTCGTTGGCGGTTGTAAGCATAGATCCGAGATCTTTGTGCTGTTTGGAACCAACCATGAACGGTACGAGTCCGGGTTTTAGGCCATTGACGAAATCATGCATTGCTTGTACGTCAGTTACTCCAGAACAACTATTCTTCATTGCCGTCCATCTGGAGATGAAATCCACGTATGGTTCATCCTCAAATTGGGTGCAACGGTTCAGCTGGTTGATGCTGTTCGGGTGTTTGTACGTTCCCCGGAAATGCTGAGTGAATACTCTAGCCATATCATCCCAGCTGTCGACAGTTCTTGATGGTAATCCATTGATCCAATCTCTGGCTCCATCCAGTAACATTAGGGGAAGAAACTTGATAGCTTCCAGGTCTGTCCCATTGTTGATCTGGACGGCTGTATAGTAGTCTGAGAGCCAGGTATCCGGGTTTGTGCTGCCGGTGTATTTCTGGTATGTTGGACCGACCTTGGCAAAGCCAGAATGCAGGGTTATCCTTCGGATCCTGTCAGTGAAACACTTAGGACCAAAGTATAGATCATCCTTTTCCGCTCTATCAATGTGTGCGGAATATCTTCCGGCTGAATGGACAGAAGGGGATCTACTCCTTTCTTTTCCATTGTTGCGCGGACGCGCTTTTCCGGGATTGTTTCTATCTCTTCCGTGATCACGCCCTTTTGGATTAGGCGGAGTTCTGCTCCTGTGCCTTTCTTTATCCTTAGGACTTGTCCGGGATCTCTCACGTCTGTGAGGTATATCATATCTTCCGGCTTTCTCAGCTGGGTTTCTCGGAGGTGGCATTGTTTTGCCGTCATTCCGGTATTTTTATCATGGGGTTTATGTCCACCTTTCGGGGGATGGGATCCGGTTCGGGACGCTTCGTCCCTGTTGTCGGGGTTTTTCTTGTCTTTTCTCGGATCCTCTTTTTTATCCTTTGAATTGTCTGAATCTCCAGGTTCTTCCGGTCCGGGTGCACTACAAGAAATATGTTGATACATGACCTTTTTATAATGACCGTGGATGAACTGGTCATAAATGTATGACCAATTCGAACAAGTTGGTCGTTGGCTGTCTGAGAGGTTCCAAACCGGAAAATATAACGAATATTTTGATAAGGAAAGTCATTGTCTCCTTGCATGAATTGGTCATAAGTAGACAACATTGTGGTGTATTTAACCACCTCATCATTTTTGCTTATGTGTTGTGCTTAGTTGTCTCAATTTCGCTTACATGGCGTGCTTTGTTGTCATTTTCGCTTATGTGTCAATTTCTTTGTTGACTTTTATTTACTAAAGTGACATTTGGGGCCTACATGTAAGCAACTACAGCTTAAGATGTTGACCAGGCAACCCACCATACTGACACATGGAGCCTACATAGACAAGACAAACATGCTGACAAGTGGGCCATGAGCATAGACATAACAGCTCGTATCTCTGGAGGGATAAACCGGCAAAATATTGCCTCCACCAGGACTCGAACCGCGCTGCCCTGGACATACAAGCTGGTACCTAACCACTAGACCACCTTCAACTTCGTGATTGGTTTGTGCGCTCGGCCTAGTTAACATATAAAACCGACTGGGCTTGGGCCTAGGAACAAAGGTCAACCCTTCTTCTTGGGCTTTCTTTCTATTACGAGTGGGTGGGTTGTTCCTGCTAGCCCAGTCACCCTGTTTAGGCCACACTGCTGGGCTGTACCGGCCCGGCTTGTTTTTTCTTCAATCTTTTCTTTTTATTCTTCTATAACTTTTGATATTGAACTCTAATTTCAACCTAATAAATTTTCTTTTTTTATAAATATTTCCTCTGTCTATATATAGTATAGTGTAATGTTTTTAATAAATAAAATACCCTCTATAATAATATATTATTTATATTGATTTTTTGAACCTTTTGTGCCTATTTCAAAATACGGTCAAAACGGGGGACATGATCGTTTGTATCTAGGTCTTGGATCTCGCAAAACTCTTGGTGTATCTCTGATGAAATAGGTACTTTTGTACCTAAAAATTATTTTTACAAAAAATCAAGAGCAAACTACGAGGCACCTGTAGTTCAAATTTGGCCCGGTTTCAGCGGAATCAGCAGGAATTTATCTTTTTCAAAATAGGTGTATTTTGAGCTATTGAGAGGTAGGAATCTTATTATTTATAGATCAAATATGACATATTATCTTCATAATTTTATTTGGTATAATTTTATAACATATTTTTGGTAGATGCTTCACAAAAAAAACCATATTTTACACTTCGAAAATGGAAAATTATGTTTTTATTCAAAGAAAAATAAAAATTTCTTCGTCAACATTGTTAGTTGTTCCAATATGCATCTTTGTGTGGAATATGGGCACATTTAAACAAACTATTCCATGAATGTGGCCATAATATCCGTCATTTGGCCCGAAAGCCATGAATCTTCGTAGATGATAACTCATTTATGTGAACACTTTTTCGAGATAACTGCAGTATTTCAAGTTTATTATTTTCGGTGGATACTAGGACATATATAATGACACCACGCGAAGGTCTTGTATCATTTCGAGTTTTTTTTTGAATCTTCTGAAATTTTCTGAGCCGATTTCGGAAAACGGTCAAAACGGGGGACATGACAGTTCGTACCTAGGTGTTGAATCTTGTGAAACTTTTGGTGTATCTATGTTGAAATAGGTACTTGGGTACCTAAAAATGATTTTTGCAAAAAATAAAGAGAAAAATACGAGGCACCTGTAGTTCAAATTTGGCCCGATTTCAGCTGAATCGGCAGAAATTTGTCTTTTTCGAAAGAGGTGTATTTTGAGCTATTGAGAGGTAGTAAGTTTGTTATTTGTAGATCAAACACGACATAATATATTTAGAATTTTACTTTGTACATTTTTGCAACATATTTTGTGTATGGGCTTCACAAAAAAAAACCGGTTTTGACACTCCGGGAACGGAAAATGGTATTTTTATTCAACAAAAAATAAAACTTTCTTCGTGAACATTGTTAGTTGTTCCAATATGCATCTTTCTGTGGAATATGGTCACATTTAAACAAACTATGCCATGGATGTGGCCAAAACATCCGTCATTTCGACCGAAAGCCATGAATCTTCGTACGAGATAGCTCATTTCTGTGAACTCATTTTCCACCAAATTGTCGTATTCCAAGTTTATTATTTTTGGTGGATACTAGGACATATATAACAACACCACGCGAAGATCTTGCATCATTTCGAGTTTTTTTGAATTTTCTGGAATTTTCAAATCCGGTTTCGAAAAACGGTCAAAACGGGGGACATGACCGTTCGTACCTAGGTGTTGAATCTTGATGAACCCTTGGTGTATCTATGTTGAAATAGGTAATTGGCTACCTAAAAATGATTTTTCCCAAAAATAAAGAGAAAACTACGAGGCACCTGTAGTTCAAATTTGGCCCGGTTTCATCTGAATCGGCAGAAATTTGTCTTTTTCGAAAGAGGTGTATTTTGAGCTATTGAGAGGTAGTAAGTTTGTTATTTGTAGATCAAACATGACATAATATATTTAGAATTTTACTTTGTACATTTTTGCAACATATTTTGTGTATGTGCTTCACAAAAAAACCCGGTTTTGACACTCCGGAAACGGAAAATGGTATTTTTATTCAATGCAAAATAAAACTTTCTTCGTGAACATTGTTAGTTGTTCCAATATGCATCTTTCTGTGGAATATGGTCACATTTAAACAAACTATGCCATGGATGTGGCCAAAACATCCGTCATTTCGACCGAAAGCCATGAATCTTCGTACGAGATAGCTCATTTCTGTGAACTCATTTTCCACCAAATTGTCGTATTCCAAGTTTATTATTTTTGGTGGATACTAGGACATATATAACAACACCACGCGAAGATCTTGCATCGTTTCGAGTTTTTTTGAATTTTCTGGAATTTTCAAATCCGGTTTCGAAAAACGGTCAAAACGGGGGACATGACCGTTCGTACCTAGGGGTTGAATCTTGATGAACTCTTGGTGTATCTATGTTGAAATAGGTACTTGGCTACCTAAAAATGATTTTTCCAAAAAATAAAGAGAAAACTACGAGGCACCTGTAGTTCAAATTTGGCCCGGTTTCAGCTGAATCGGCAGAAATTTGTCTTTTTCGAAAGAGGTGTATTTTGAGCTATTGAGAGGTAGTAAGTTTGTTATTTGTAGATCAAACATGACATAATATATTTAGAATTTTACTTTGTACATTTTTGCAACATATTTTGTGTATGTGCTTCACAAAAATAGCCAGTTTTGACACTCCGGAAACGGAAAATGGTATTTTTATTCAACGCAAAATAAAAATTTCTTCGTGAACATTGTTAGTTGTTCCAATATGCATCTTTCTGTGGAATATGGTCACATTTAAACAAACTATGCCATGGATGTGGCCAAAACATCCGTCATTTCGACCGAAAGCCATGAATCTTCGTACGAGATAGCTCATTTCTGTGAACTCATTTTCCACCAAATTGTCGTATTCCAAGTTTATTATTTTTGGTGGATACTAGGACATATATAACAACACCACGCGAAGATCTTGCATCATTTCGAGTTTTTTTGAATTTTCTGTAATTTTCAAAGCCGGTTTCGGAGAACGGTCAAAATGGGGGACATGACCGTTCGTACCTAGGGGTTGAATCTTGATGAACTCTTGGTGTATCTATGTTGAAATAGGTAGTTAGGTACCTAAAAATTATTTTTGCAAAAAATAAAGAGAAAACTACGAGGCACCTGTAGTTCAAATTTGGCCCGGTTTCAGCTGAATCGGCGAAAATTTGTCTTTTTCAAAGGAGGTGTATTTTGAGCTATTGACAGGCATTAAGTTTGTTATTTGTAGATCAAACATGAAATAATATATTTAGAATTTTACTTTGTACATTTTTGCAACATATTTTATGTATGTGCTTCACAAAACAAGCCAGTTTTGACACTCCGGGAATGGAAAATTGTATTTTTATTCAACGAAAAATAAAACTTTCTTCGTGAACATTGTTAGTTGTTCCAATATGCATCTTTCTGTGGAATATGGTCACATTTAAACAAACTATGCCATGGATGTGGCCAAAACATCCGTCATTTCGACCGAAAGCCATGAATCTTCGTACGAGATAGCTCATTTCTGTGAACTCATTTTCCACCAAATTGACGTATTCCAAGTTTATTATTTTTGGTGGATACTAGGACATATATAACAACACCACGCGAAGATCTTGCATCGTTTCGAGTTTTTTTGAATTTTCTGGAATTTTCAAATCCGGTTTCGAAAAACGGTCAAAACGGGGGACATGACCGTTCGTACCTAGGTATTGAATCTTGATGAACTCTTGGTGTATCTATGTTGAAATAGGTACTTGGCTACCTAAAAATGATTTTTCCCAAAAATAAAGAGAAAACTACGAGGCACCTGTAGTTCAAATTTGGCCCGGTTTGAGCTGAATCGGCAGAAATTTGTCTTTTTCGAAAGAGGTGTATTTTGAGCTATTGAGAGGTAGTAAGTTTGTTATTTGTAGATCAAACATGACATAATATATTTAGAATTTTACTTTGTACATTTTTGCAACATATTTTGTGTATGTGCTTCACAAAAATAGCCAGTTTTGACACTCCGGAAACGGAAAATGGTATTTTTATTCAACGCAAAATAAAAATTTCTTCGTGAACATTGTTAGTTGTTCCAATATGCATCTTTCTGTGGAATATGGTCACATTTAAACAAACTATGCCATGGATGTGGCCAAAACATCCGTCATTTCGACCGAAAGCCATGAATCTTCGTACGAGATAGCTCATTTCTGTGAACTCATTTTCCACCAAATTGTCGTATTCCAAGTTTATTATTTTTGGTGGATACTAGGACATATATAACAACACCACGCGAAGATCTTGCATCATTTCGTGTTTTTTTGAATTTTCTGGAATTTTCAAAGCCGGTTTCGGAGAACGATCAAAATGGGGGACATGACCGTTCGTACCTAGGGGTTGAATCTTGATGAACTCTCGGTGTATCTATGTTGAAATAGGTAGTTAGGTACCTAAAAATTATTTTTGCAAAAAATAAAGAGAAAACTACGAGGCACCTGTAGTTCAAATTTGGCCCGGTTTCAGCTGAATCGGCGAAAATTTGTCTTTTTCAAAGGAGGTGTATTTTGAGCTATTGACAGGCATTAAGTTTGTTATTTGTAGATCAAACATGACATAATATATTTAGAATTTTACTTTGTACATTTTTGCAACATATTTTATGTATGTGCTTCACAAAACAAGCCAGTTTTGACACTCCGGGAATGGAAAATTGTATTTTTATTCAACGAAAAATAAAACTTTCTTCGTGAACATTGTTAGTTGTACCAATATGCATCTTTGTGTGGAATATGGTCACATTTAAACAAACTATGCCATGGATGTGGCAAAAACATCCGTCATTTCGCCCGAAAGCCATGAATCTTCGTACGAGATAGCTCATTTCTGTGAACACATTTTCCACCAAATTGTCGTATTCCATGTTTATTAATTTTTGGTGGATACTAGGACATATATAACAACACCACGCGAAGGTCTTGCATTGTTTCGAGTTTTTTTGAATTTTCTGGAATTTTCTAAGCCGGTTTCGGAAAACGGTCAAAACGGGGGACATGACCGTTCGTACCTAGGGGTTGAATCTTGATGAACTCTTGGTGTATCTATGTTGAAATAGGTAGTTAGGTACCTAAAAATTATTTTTGCAAAAAATAAAGAGAAAACTACGAGGCACCTGTAGTTCAAATTTGGCCCGGTTTCAGCTGAATCGGCGAAAATTTGTCTTTTTCAAAGGAGGTGTATTTTGAGCTATTGACAGGCATTAAGTTTGTTATTTGTAGATCAAACATGAAATAATATATTTAGAATTTTACTTTGTACATTTTTGCAACATATTTTATGTATGTGCTTCACAAAACAAGCCAGTTTTGACACTCCGGGAATGGAAAATTGTATTTTTATTCAACGAAAAATAAAACTTTCTTCGTGAACATTGTTAGTTGTTCCAATATGCATCTTTCTGTGGAATATGGTCACATTTAAACAAACTATGCCATGGATGTGGCCAAAACATCCGTCATTTCGACCGAAAGCCATGAATCTTCGTACGAGATAGCTCATTTCTGTGAACTCATTTTCCACCAAATTGTCGTATTCCAAGTTTATTATTTTTGGTGGATACTAGGACATATATAACAACACCACGCGAAGATCTTGCATCATTTCGAGTTTTTTTGAATTTTCTGTAATTTTCAAAGCCGGTTTCGGAGAACGGTCAAAATGGGGGACATGACCGTTCGTACCTAGGGGTTGAATCTTGATGAACTCTTGGTGTATCTATGTTGAAATAGGTAGTTAGGTACCTAAAAATTATTTTTGCAAAAAATAAAGAGAAAACTACGAGGCACCTGTAGTTCAAATTTGGCCCGGTTTCAGCTGAATCGGCGAAAATTTGTCTTTTTCAAAGGAGGTGTATTTTGAGCTATTGACAGCATTAAGTTTGTTATTTGTAGATCAAACATGAAATAATATATTTAGAATTTTACTTTGTACATTTTGCAACATATTTTATGTATGTGCTTCACAAAACAAGCCAGTTTTGACACTCCGGGAATGGAAAATTGTATTTTTATTCAACGAAAAATAAAACTTTCTTCGTGAACATTGTTAGTTGTTCCAATATGCATCTTTCTGTGGAATATGGTCACATTTAAACAAACTATGCCATGGATGTGGCCAAAACATCCGTCATTTCGACCGAAAGCCATGAATCTTCGTACGAGATAGCTCATTTCTGTGAACTCATTTTCCACCAAATTGACGTATTCCAAGTTTATTATTTTTGGTGGATACTAGGACATATATAACAACACCACGCGAAGATCTTGCATCGTTTCGAGTTTTTTTGAATTTTCTGGAATTTTCAAATCCGGTTTCGAAAAACGGTCAAAACGGGGGACTTGACCGTTCGTACCTAGGTATTGAATCTTGATGAACTCTTGGTGTATCTATGTTGAAATAGGTACTAGGCTACCTAAAAATGATTTTTCCCAAAAATAAAGAGAAAACTACGAGGCACCTGTAGTTCAAATTTGGCCCGGTTTGAGCTGAATCGGCAGAAATTTGTCTTTTTCGAAAGAGGTGTATTTTGAGCTATTGAGAGGTAGTAAGTTTGTTATTTGTAGATCAAACATGACATAATATATTTAGAATTTTACTTTGTACATTTTTGCAACATATTTGTGTATGTGCTTCACAAAAATAGCCAGTTTTGACACTCCGGAAACGGAAAATGGTATTTTTATTCAACGCAAAATAAAAATTTCTTCGTGAACATTGTTAGTTGTTCCAATATGCATCTTTCTGTGGAATATGGTCACATTTAAACAAACTATGCCATGGATGTGGCCAAAACATCCGTCATTTCGACCGAAAGCCATGAATCTTCGTACGAGATAGCTCATTTCTGTGAACTCATTTTCCACCAAATTGTCGTATTCCAAGTTTATTATTTTTGGTGGATACTAGGACATATATAACAACACCACGCGAAGATCTTGCATCATTTCGAGTTTTTTTGAATTTTCTGGAATTTTCAAAGCCGGTTTCGGAGAACGGTCAAAATGGGGGACATGACCGTTCGTACCTAGGGGTTGAATCTTGATGAACTCTCGGTGTATCTATGTTGAAATAGGTAGTTAGGTACCTAAAAATTATTTTTGCAAAAATAAAGAGAAAACTACGAGGCACCTGTAGTTCAAATTTGGCCCGGTTTCAGCTGAATCGGCGAAAATTTGTCTTTTTCAAAGGAGGTGTATTTTGAGCTATTGACAGGCATTAAGTTTGTTATTTGTAGATCAAACATGACATAATATATTTAGAATTTTACTTTGTACATTTTTGCAACATATTTTATGTATGTGCTTCACAAAACAAGCCAGTTTTGACACTCCGGGAATGGAAAATTGTATTTTTATTCAACGAAAAATAAAACTTTCTTCGTGAACATTGTTAGTTGTACCAATATGCATCTTTGTGTGGAATATGGTCACATTTAAACAAACTATGCCATGGATGTGGCAAAAACATCCGTCATTTCGCCCGAAAGCCATGAATCTTCGTACGAGATAGCTCATTTCTGTGAACACATTTTCCACCAAATTGTCGTATTCCATGTTTATTAATTTTTGGTGGATACTAGGACATATATAACAACACCACGCGAAGGTCTTGCATTGTTTCGAGTTTTTTTGAATTTTCTGGAATTTTCTAAGCCGGTTTCGGAAAACGGTCAAAACGGGGGACATGACCGTTCGTACCTAGGGGTTGAATCTTGATGAACTCTTGGTGTATCTATGTTGAAATGGATACTTGGGTACCTAAAAATTATTTTTGCAAAAAATAAAGAGAAAACTACGAGGCACCTGTAGTTCAAATTTGGCCCGGTTTCAGCTGAATCGGCGAAAATTTGTCTTTTTCAAAGGAGGTATATTTTGAGCTATTGAGAGGCAGTAAGTTTTTTATTTGTAGATCAAACATGACATAATATATTTAGAATTTTACTTTGTACATTTTTGCAACGTATTTTGTGTATGTACTTCACAAGAAAAGCATGTTTTGACACTCCGGAAAGGGAAAATGGTACTTTTATTCAACGAAAAATAAAACTTTCTTCGTGAACATTATTAGTTGTACCAATATGCATCTTTGCGTGGAATATGGTCACATTTAAACAAACTATGCCATGGATGTGGCAAAAACATCCGCCATTTCGCCCGAAAGTCATGAATCTTCGTACGAGATAGCTCATTTATGTGAACACATTTTCCACCAAATTGTCGTATTCCATGTTTATCATTTTTGGTGGATACTAGGACATATATAACAACACCACCGCGAATGTCTTGCATCGTTTCGAGTTTTTTTGAATTTTCTAGAATTTTCAAAGCCGGTTTCGGAAAACGGTCAAAACAGGGGACATGACCGTTTGTACCTAGGTTTTGAATCTTGATGAACTATTGGTGTATCTATGTTGAAATAGGTATTTGGGTACCTAAAAATTATTTATGTTTAATGAAAATAAACAATCTATACATGTTTTGTAGGAGCTTTAAGGCTGCTTTGATTTGAAGGAAACATAAAGGAAATGTAGAGGCTTGGGAAAATTTCCTACAAATGTCACTTTCAAGACAAAACATAAGGGAAAACAATAATTCACTCGGACCTCATTGGTTGTATCCTATGCATAAGGAACAAGTATTTTTTTACACATGCCATCATTTCATGTTCATATTCCTTCCACATTTATTTGATATTCAAATCATATGAAACAAAGAGGCCTTTAGTTGCTAAATTTTGCCAAATTTTGGCGTGCTACTCATTTATAATGGAAGTTTTGCGTGGCCCGCCCTTTTTTCCCAAATTCTTGTAGTCCCCGCTCATTTCTCACAAAAATACAAAGCGCACAGCGCGCCCAGGTTCTAAACCCTAGCCGCATGCCTCTCATCCCACAAAACCGCCGCCCACCTCAGCCTCCGAGATCTGATCCACCATTCTCGTGCTCCCTCGCGTCGTTGCCTCCTCCAACCGCCAGCTCCGCCCAAATCCTTCTCCGATCCATGCGCCTCCGCCCAAATCCTTCTCCGACCCACGCGCCTCTGCCTCGAGGACCTCCGCCCGGTACTACAGAAGAGGAAGCCTTCACCTCGACGGCGACGCTCGCTCCAAGGGGCAACATCCTCACCCATCCCTCTTTCTCCGGCGGCGGCGGCTACACCATGAGGGCACCGATGAGAGGAGGAGGTAAACATGCGCCGCCCTTGCTCCACGCTCTCTCGTCCTCTCCGTACTGGCTTGGATTCGATCTCACCGTCTTTTGTTTCTCTTTCCACAGGTAGCCGCAGCGGCGGTAGGAGCTTCGGCGGCAGGGACAGCGGCGGCCGTGGCGCTGGCAGTTCGTTCGGAGGGAGGAGCGACGGAGGCGGCCGCGGAAGGGGATTCAGCGGGAGGAGTGACCGCGGCAGGGGCCATGGCGGCGGCAGGGGCCATGGCGGCGGCAGGGGAGGGGGCAGTGGCGGTCCCGGCATGAAAGGCGGGAGCAAGGTGGTCGTCGTGCCGCACAAGCACGATGTTGTCTTCATCGCCAAGGCCAAGGAGGACGCGCTCTGCACCAAGAACATGGTCTCCGGAGAATCCGTCTACGGCGAGAAGCGTGTCTCCGTCCAGGTCTGCTACTTCTGGCATGATGTTGCGTAGAACGGAATATGTTAGGCAGGCTTAGGTTCAGGGCGCTCGCCAGATCCGAGGCTCCCAGATCCCTTCCCTTCTTCCTTCCTCCTCTTCCTTCATGCCTATAACCTCTTGCTCAACATCTGTGCAGTTTCAGGTGGCATCAAGGTGAGCACTGGACGCGTCTGGAATCTCGCCAAGACCTCCATCGCTACCCGCCCCTCAGCTCCAATGGGACCTCTGTCCGTCGCCCACCAGCAAGCTACAGGGTGAGGCCATCCGATCCCCCTTCTGATTCTTTCATTTGTGCTAAACTCACAAGTAAGATATACTCCATTTACAGCCAACAGATGATAATCTATTTGGTATTACATATGTTGTGGAGTATCAAACTCAATCTAATGAATATTCCACTAGAAATTATTTCTATAGTTGATTAGACATAGGAAAATTGAAATGCTATATTTTACGTCTTGCACTTTTTGACTCACTTAAGTGGCAAGAGCGATTCAGAATTTCAGATTGTCATAATCTGACTACTAGCTACTTAACTTGCAGCTGCCTTAGCTAGGTTCTGCCTTTTACTGATTGTCTCAACTAATGCTTGCATAACTGCTAACATCGTCTACAGGCAGAACAAGGTTGTTGATATGGTAACCTTGAGTTGCTCCTGCCTCTAGCTAGTATGAATTTTTTTCATGCGTGGTTGCAAAATGGCAGTCAGGACGCCCAGTTGTAGCACTATGATTAGTAACCTTGAGGTGTTCCTGCCTCTAGTTGTTCCTGTCAGTTTCACTGGTAACATTAGTTACCTTGAAACTAGTCATTGCTTGTGATTTGTGTCTACATTGACTTGTCGGCCTAATTGAATGGGTATCGTGGATCCGAGTTTCATATTTGAGCTGGGATTTGTTTGTACCGTGACCAGTGTCATTGCTTGGTTGCTTGCACGAGAGTTTTATTACGTTGAGCATGCTTCCCTTGTCCACATAAATCTGAAATGAGATCATACTTGCAATATGTTTGAGCTGGGACTTGATGAAGTAGGTTCTTTTATCTATCATAGGTCTATCTAAATTGTTCATTACTATTATTTCTCTTCTTACTCTGGCTGGTACTTGATGATGTAGGTTCACTTCGTGCAGGAAGTTATTTTTGACTGGCAAAACCATGTAAGAAGATGTCTCATGTTTTAAGGTTCTTGCAGGAGTTCTGAAGTTCCTTTGAAATTTTGCTCATTTATTTTCTACAGATGTCACATGTTGTGTTGGCTTTTGAAGTTCAAGGGGTCTATCTTCAAGAGAAAGATGCTACAAGTATGAGCTTCATACAGGTATAGCTAAGGGCTGCGTATGACTTCCGCTGTTAATGACTTCCTGCTGGTGATATATGATTGTAAACAACCCAACCGAATCAATGTTTGAACATAGTTACAAGATAATTCATCTGTAGCTATTAGTTGCATCTTTTTCTGTAGATTCCACATGTACAATATACGGATATATGTGGTTGTTCTATTATGAACCGAATGTACATGATTGAGCTGTGCTTGCTTATCATCTTGTTGCTCTTCCAGCTTACTCAATATTGTTCCATGTACTTATACCTGCAGACAATTCAAATAATTTATTTATTAATGTTTTCTAATTGTCCCTTTTAATTGTTCTGTTTTAGGAGCTACAGGCTGGAGAAATTTGAAGAATCTTGAAGCTTACTTTGTAGATTATCAAAGAGTAGTTGGCCACTATACTTGTAAGAGTGGTATATATGTAATATTGTGTGACGTGAACAACAATATAATTTCACATGTATGACTGGTATATTGTAATAATAGTTGCTATTTGAAAAATAGATTTCGTGTGGTTTAAATCTTCACTGTTTGGTATATTTGATTATATTATTAATGGCCTAATTCTTTTTCCGGCCCATTTAGATGGCCACCGTGGATTTGGCCCAACTAGCACTGGACACTATTCTGTACAAATAAATAAAATTTCGATAATAAATGGAATGACGTGGGCCAGTACCAGGGAACAAATTCGACCAAACGCCAAGGCCCAGGGAATAAAGGACCATAAAAATGTTATGGCCCAGAAAGTGAAATAGCTCAATTATTCCAATCGGCCTGTTAATTTCACCAGAAATTTCAGAAAAAAATGAAATGGACCAAAATGATGGGTTGGCCCATATAGAGGAGCAGCATGGACTGGGCTGAATCTTATCCTTGACCTTCTTATTTGGTCACAATTTTGCCACGTAGGATTGGCCACGTAGGATCTGACGTGGCTATGGCAGGACATCCCATGACCAAAATAATTGGTTGGTCATACAAGGCTATATGACCATTCCATTAAAATGGTCGTTGACGATCGAATAAGACGCTCGGTATGTGACTTTCAATTTTTGGTCAAAAAGGGGTCATGAATGAATGCATGTGACCATTCGGTGACTAAAATTGAGGGTCATGTATCAACATATTTCTTGTAGTGGTGCTCCAGCGGCGCAAGTAGCTGTTTTGCATGGGGCTGAGTTATCGTGCAGTCTTCCTGATCGCTCTTGGCCCCGCTGTTGTTGTTGCAATGCTTTTCCTAGGAAAGCATACACCCCTTGAAGTTTTTCACCATTGGAGTACAAATCGTTGTTCAAGATGGCGAACGCTGCTTCCGCGTTTTCTGCTGCGGTTTTGTATATTGGTTCGTCTCTGGCATCTTTGCCGTTTACCTGCTTTTGCCAAGATGGGTTGTGGAACCTTTCTTTTGGCGGCAGTACTTCCGGTCTTACGATTCCGGGTAACCTTGTAGGCTTTATGGCAGATCTATTCTTTCTCTCGTATTCCTCTATTTCTTCCTTCATGACCTTGATGTCATTCTGGGTTTGTTGGAGGTGTTGCCGAGATCTGAGTAGATGTTGCTGTTGCCTTTGGAAAGCTCGTCTCCTGGCTTCCAGCATCTCAGGGGGTTCATCTGGTCCCACTGGCGTTTGCAACAGATCATGTTCTTCTTGTTCTGTCATCATTGGAACAAGGATTTCCTTTGTTTTCTTCTCCGCGGGCTTTATTCCGCTTGCATCTCCTACTTCCGGGTTTTCTTCGGCTGCATCAGCCAATTTTTTCTTCTGGAGCTTGTATTGGAGCTTTTTGGCGGTTTTATGCTTTTTCTTGGAAGAGGGAGGCTTTTTGACAGGCTCGTCTTCCGTCAATTCCTTGACATTAGGAAATATCGGAGAAGTTTCTCCGTCTTCTCTCTCTTCCTCTGGCGGAGGGGTTTTAGGGCTTTCCTGGCTGCCGGTGTCCGTGGTATCAGCCGATTTCGCCATTAGTACTTCATGGAATCCCTCTTGAAAAGATTTAACTTTTCTTTCGAAGGCGTCCTCATCTTCGGAATTGAAGTCATCCGATCCGGTTTCCGACTCTAATCTCGCCTCAATGGCGGCTAGTACTGAGTCGGCTTCCGAGTTCATCGTCATGTTGACGGATGTCGGATCTTCCACCTCTGTGGTGGGTGTGGGGTCTTTCGTCTCTGTGACGGGTGTGTTGTTATCTGCCTCTTGCACGGGATTTCCCTCGTCCGTGTTTTCGGCGGCTTCGGATTGCACCATGCCGATAAAGTGCGTATCACTTTTATGTCGGCGATCTGAGCAGAATCCGGGATCATGGTCATCTTCGACTGGGTACAGGGCGGGTGGGAAATATTTGCTTCCACCGCAAAACCCCATTGCTTCTGCAGTTAGTCCGATAAAGATGTTAGCAGATCCGATCGGTAACACGCAGGCACTTACCAGGTGGTTTTGAGCCGGTATGTAGGATCCGTTGTCGAGGAAGCGTCCGACGTCGTCGTCGAACTCCAGGCTTCCGACAGTGATTGATCTTCCGATTCCGCCGAGAATCCCAAATCGGAACTTCACGCCTGACGTCGTTTGCCCCACGGTGGGCACCAACTGTCGAGACATCGTAGTAGTTTTCATAGACGGGGGTGCCATGAGACTACGGTAGAGACGTGGGGTAACGGGATCGCGTGGTGAACAGTGAACACAGGATTTACCCAGGTTCGGTACGTCGCGACAGTACGACGTGCCTACTCCTGCACTTCTCACTAATCAGGATTAAAGCCTGGATACAAGATTACAATGTGAGGTTTGGATCTAGCTATTCGCAGAGGATCAACTTCTCGGCGAGTTAGCCTACAGCTTCTCTCTGTTATTCCTTATCAAACTTATCTCCCGTCCGGCTTTATATAATAGCCGGATTAGGGCTTACAGAATAGGAAACCTAGAAGATTACGGTAACTATAACTTGGAAAGTAAGGAATCCGTCTTCTCCTCCAAGCCAGATCACGTGGGCTGTAATCCGGATTCTTCTAGAATCCGGCTTCTGTGCGTCAAGTTACTGGGCCGCCCAATGGACCACAGCCACTACCGCTTGGGCCACCCTGGTAATCCGGCACTTTGACTACCATCTGATATACCCCTATTTGGTATATATCCGACAATCTTTGTAGGCATACATACAAAAACTTCTGGCTTGTAACCGGATGTATCTTATAAACATGTGTATAATAGCATTGAATTTACCTTAGACACTAAATTAAAGATTTCCAGAATTAATAGAGAAATATAAAGCTGCAACGACCAACTAAGAGAATATAAGAAAACTGCAATTTGGTCCTATGCATGAAACAATGTTATATAAGCTTCTTTTCCTACTCAAATAAGAACAGTATGTAAATACAAATTTTGTAAGCGCCTGTAACCAAATCCAAGTAAAAAGATTAATACAATATCGTTCAGAAAAACATTTGTTCAGGATAAAATGCGAGTGGACAACAGTACTGGCCTGATCAAGGATTGCTGTAAATCGTGCTTCCATTGCACAGATCGGCAGCAGTTCAGGCAGCAAAGAATAGATGAAGCTCAGGCACGGCATGATACAACAAAGCTCGACTTGAAATTGTCCAGGCCCTGACGTTTCTGCATGCTTTAGGTAAGACAAACACAGGATCAGCTTCAGGCGATGTATCTAGCATACAATACTGCAAAGATTTGATAGAGTTGGAGAAATCAGCCGCAACCCCGCGATTGATCGTGTCGGAGCTTTCAGCAAAAATATGAATAGAGGCAACATTGTAGACGTGGAATCATATGTGTAGGCCGGCCGGCCGGCCGTTGGCACTGTGGTCGTGCAAAACTACGAAAAGACGCAAGATGTAGGCCTGGAATCATATGCGTGTAGGCCGGCCGGCCCGTGCCGCGCCATCCGGTAACCACGCAGGCCGCAGCGCCACCTAGGGTTTGAAATATCCATGCATATCTGCTGTAGCTTGATGACAGTCTATGCCATAGGATCGGTAGCTTTATGAGGATCTGGTTTCTCATGTGTGTCGTTAGGTAGGAGGATACGGACCATTTTTTCCTTTGTTAGTGTACGGTTACGATAGGGGATGGAAAGAGAGGAGTCCACGCGCCTCTGGTGGACAGATATCATCCGATGGCTATCAACTGATTGTTGGTCCATCCTAGGGACAAAATTTTCTAACCACCAGAATTAACGTGGGAGTTTCTACGGTGCCTCCAATTAGTAAATATAAGATTGTTTGCTAGTTGTTATTTTGTTTTCTAGCATGCTTAGATGATTTTCTCTCTGTTAGAATGTTGTTTACTTGCAGTATTAGTATGGTAGAAAGTGTGTGCATGTTTGGAAAACAAATGGAAATAGGATATGCCTAGTATAGTTTTCTTAGTCTTTTATTTAATAGGTTTTGTGAGCAAAGTATAGATAGATTTATCACCTAAGTTTTTAGGGTTGGTTTGTTGAGTCCAGTTCCATTTTGGTGCTGGTTATGTTATGTTTTCACCTCTGTTAGTTTATACTTAAGTCCATAGAGAGGCATGAGTAGCTTTTCTTGTTTATTATTAATAGTATTGTTATTTTCACTAGTATGAATAGGTGTATTTTTGTTCGTTAGAAATTTTTTTCCACAAGTATAGCCAGAGGCATTTTTACCTCTTAAATGTCTTGGAAAACTAGTGGCACGCCCACTGGTTCCATTTCATTTTGGTGAGAAATAACATTTCTCAACCATAGTAGTAGTAGTAGTGATAACTAGTGTATTTTTATCTGTGCTTGTGAAGTGTTATTTTTGCGAACTTGAGTGTTGTTTTGTTTTATGCATTGCTTGCTGTATGTTTGCCTTAATACCATTGTTTGCTTAGATTGGTTCTGATTGTGTGTCCTTATTTTATTTTGCGACGGTAGAAAACGAGGAATAAGTTGTTGGTGCCGGAGGTTATTACTATCACTCCTGTTGCTACCACGAGCAAGACCCTAATCTCAACCAAGGCAAGCCATCCTAAAGCTTGCCGTTAAGCTACTTATCATTATCTATCATGCATGTTTTACTTCTGAAGTTTTACAAAAAAAACTTGATTACTAAAACTATTTTTGAGTGGCTATTATTACTATTAATATTATATATATGTATATCACATTGCCAATAGTCAACTTGGTGTTACCAAGCCTTTAGCCACCATATGGATATACATAGCACCTAAGATAATAATCTCGAGTCCCTAAGTGGACACTTAAAAAATGTGCTTTTGCAAACAAATGTTCTTATGAGAAGTCCACTGTGGAAGGGTGTGACCTTATTCACCGGGGGAGGCAAGGAGGATTGTTTTTTTTTTCAAAAATGTTTACAAAATACACATAACATAGTCTTCGCTGGACAACAAATACGTACTGCCACTCTACCTCAACATGGGTACGAGGCCTGCCTAGATACTTGTTCTTGTTAGTGTGTATTCTATCCCAAAAAGATATAGAGAGGATGATACTCTAAATCGTAGTGTCGCCAGGAGGGAGAAACGAGAAATAAACAGTGTGGGATTAATTTTCCCTCCGGATGTGACAATTGGGTCTCCTGCTGTGGTGATGTGTGACATGGTGCCGGGGAGAACAGACCCAGTTAAAGGGATAAGAATATACTAGCTTGATCAGAGTGGACAGTTAGGATCATTTATCTGATGCTTCCATATCGATGTGACGATCCATGGGTAGTTCATGGCAGATGATTGGATCTTGTGGATTGTGTACACCTCTGCAGAGTAAAACTATTCGGAATAGCCGGGCCCTCGGATATGGGCAGTTGAATGGCCATGTAGCTAGCACTGTGTCAGTTTTCAAAAAGGATGTTTTTAAAAGGAAAGACTTGTACCATGGAGGTACCGCTGAAGAAAAGCTGGAGTTGATTTTGAGAAGCTTTGCAAAGAAAAACTCTTTTATATAACAAGTTTTATAAAACCTCTGGTACATGCGATATCTACAAGAAAAATAAAATTTATATTATTTTCTTTTGAAGTATCTTCTTCAACAAAGATATAGAGATGTTTTCCAAATCAACCATGATGTTATCTTACATACACCATGGATAGTGAACCCTATTTATAGCCTACCTATCCACCATATAAGCATACTTGCATTTGTAAGTTTATAAAGACTGTCTTGCAGAATACATTCAAATGTACTCATATTGGTTTCGTACCTGGCTATTTACTTGGCCAGACTTTGAGGAGATGCCGCAAGAGGAGAAGTGTGAAGAGGAGTACTTTACTGACGACTATGCGAATTAGGCCCGGCTCCCTGTCAGCATCCTGTTGGTGAAGGCGTGACATGGGCTATCTACGTTATGTGTTTGCTAAGTTTCCGCTGTGTGTTTGTGAGATATTTGCCTGTCCTGCGTGACAGTTGTTAAGACTTGGTCATGTGACCATTGCTTGTAAGACTCTATTTATTCGTGTAATGGATAATGTATCTGTGTACCAACTTCGTATGTTGTTCACGACTGAATTACTGGGATCGTGAATGTATGCATATGAGGGGTTCTGGACCATCCGGTTTTGGGCCTCTACAAAGTTGGTATCAGAGCTACCTGACCTTAGGAGCCCTTAGTTAGCATGGACGTTAGCTATTACTCTTAAAAACTATCTTATGAAACTAAGTTACCTATATGACTAAGTTTCAAAATCTTCCTATACCTATCTTCTATGATGTACAAACCCTACTTACATTAAGTTATGTCTTGTTCAATCTAAAACTTTGCACACTTGGGTCTAACTTAAGCTTACTTAAAATTTTGTGTAGATGGAAGTTGTGTTCACCGAGGCTTGCCAGTTGGGACTGGCTAGAGACGTGGCGTTTCTTTTCGAGCAGAGGCTCGTAGAGATGACCGAGCTTATCGATCGCCCGATTCCTGAGTTGCGTGGAGTACTGATCTTCGGTCCCCGGATTGAGGGTGACTGGTTCGTGGAGTTCACTATACGTCCCCCACTGACCACTCCTTCAGCAGAGACTTTCGTCTTCACCGTCGTAGAGCGCTCTTGGCAGAAGGGCGTAGTTCGGGTAATCCAGGAGGCTATTGCACGCCTGGTTCATCTTAGGGATTTCCAGTACCTGGGCACTCGCTTTGAGTTTCTCGAGAGGAGAGACGAGTCCGGCACACCAGTTGTTGTGCCACAGGATCTTGACGGCATGGGTCCTCACCTTGAGGACATGGATATACTACTGCACCGCACTCAGCACCGACTGGACGACATGAGCGTTCTGCAGCACACCATAGTTGCAGAGTGCCGTCTTCTGGTTACCCATCTGGGGAAGCTGATGACCAACCTCGAGACCGAGACCGCGGGGAACAGATCCTTGGTGGGACAGTTACGGACCACTCTCTTGGGCCGTACCGTCTCACCAAGAAGGTTGAGGCACTTCAGGATGCCAACACGATTATGCGTGGTCGACTGAAGACCGCGAGACAGGACCTAGCTACTCGGGACTCCACACTCGAGGAGCTAGAGGAGGAGGTCACTGAGCTCCGCAGGGAGAATGAGGATCTCCTAGTCGACGATGATGTTCCATCAGATATTGATGGGATGGGTATGAGCGACCCGAGTGACCAGGAGGACGATGACTTAGCTGAGGAGGAGGAGGATCCCGAGGAGATCCTTTTCGATGGAGACAGCGAGCAGGACTAGTAGTAGTACCTCTTAGCTTTTGGAGTTTGTGCCAGTGAGCTGTACTCCGACCCTATGAGGCAAATCCCCCCATGTATCTCTAAGGAGCATAGTTGTGTTCGGTGAATGTTTTCTGTGTTTGTGCTATGTATGACTTGATGCTACGAATGTGATGCTTGATTGAGTGATATCTATGTTTGGAAATTTTTCTCAACCCATATCTATACTTCTGATATATCACTTGACTTTCGTTGTTCTTAGACACCCACCACAAGAAATATGCTGATACTTGACGCTCTATTTTCGTCACCAAATCGTCATCATATTTCATTCATGACGATCCTATGACGAAAAAAAAATCGTTGAAAACCGAGCGTCAGTAATTAACCACAACGACGCTTTTTTGGAAACGTCATGGATATCCACAACGATTTAGAAACATCATGAATCTATGACGATCGAAAATCGTCATGCGTAGTATGGCCATGCCACATCAGATCCGACGTGGCTAGTCCTACGTGGCAAAATCATGACGAAATGAAATCGTCGTGGATCAAATTCAGCTCGGTCCGTTTTGGTGATCTACGTGGGCCTAGCCCAATAATTCTGTCATTTTACTGTTCTAATATTTGGCCTTTTCTGGTCCATTTTTATTTTGGGCCGTTCCCTTTTGTAGAACCTTTTGTGTTTTTCGGCCTTGGCCTTTTGTGGCCTATTTCATTTTATTTCAACATTGTATTTCTGTTAGTTTAATTTGGGCCATAGCCTTTTTAGGGCCCATGTACTATTTGGTCGAGTCCAATATTGAGCAATTTAAATTAATATTTAAATAAATAGATTTGATTCTACTTATGAAGATATCACAGGCAAGAAAAAAAAACATGACAGAGCGACATTCAGCAAATAACATTAATTCTGTAGTAACAGGAGTTTGTCTCACAATAACAAAGACATGCACCAGCCACACACGGCCATCTTACATAGCACCAACGTTCTCTCGAAAAAAAACAACTAAAGGGAAAAGGAGCCTACTGTATTCATCAATCAAACAAGAACACAAATTTAAAAATCTCTTCCAGCCAATGGAAACAAGACCCTCAGATGAGCATCGATCTTAACAGTTCGCCTTGGCAACACACTTCACATCCTTACTAATGGTACGCTGCAACAACAACCAATAACGATAATCAGATCAAGGCACAAGCTCAGAAATGTATTGAAAGCATTTTGTAGTATCTATGTATCCTATACCTCAGCTTGTTTAAAAATTCACTGAAAATTTAAGAAACCTATGTTCCTCTCTACATTCTAGCTTCCCAGCCATTGTTGGTAAACAGGATAATGTTACCAGCATACCTAAAAAGATTGTAAACGAAAGCCTAACATAGCCACTTGGTAACTTCTGTGATACAACCAACCTGGTGGGAAACATCTACTCTAGATATGAGTTCAACAGCTGGGAGGAACGATTCAATTCCACGCGACAATAAGTTAGGCAAGTATAGTCTGACGAGATACTTATATGAGCCCACAAGCAAAACAGTTTAATAGCTATGTTATGTAAAGGATGCTAGATGAACTGAATCCACAAGGATTGCTACAGAAACGGCCCAAGTTGTCAAAGAAACAGAAATTTACTGGAACAGAGGCATGCTTGCAATTTTAATTGTAGCAGATAACACTTCCGACAGTATCAGCGTTATAGTTCAAGAAAAACAGCAAAGATACGGGTTACACACATCTAACATACCAGAGTGTGGTGGCGAAGAGCAACAAGCCAGTCAAGATGCTCCAGGAACTAGAGAAGTATGCAGGGCTTCACTCGAGTGCACCTACAGACAAGGAGGTCAAGCTCTCCTCCATTATACCCGGATGGAGAACAAAGACAATATGATCATCGGGTTAATTAGTTGTCAAAAGCAAGCATACTGGCTGGCAATAAGGAGATTAATAACATCAGGCAATGCTAGTACCTAACAGCCTGAAAGCACTGTAACTCTGCAAGTTATGGGTCAGACAAGGCAATGTCACCAAGGAGAAGGTCTACATGATGCCCAGGTGACGAAGAGCCGCACGACATGAAGAATGTTGATACATCGTAGTAGAATTCATAGACGGGGGTTCCATAAGACTACCGATAGAGATGTGGGGGGGCGAGGTTGTGCGAAGGACAATGACACAGGGTTTTTACCCAGGTTCGGTACGGCGCAGTAATGCGACGTTCCTACTCCTGCAATCTTACTATTCATGATTAAAGCCTGAAAATACAGAGTATAACGTGAGGTTCTATTAGCTTCTCGTCAAGGATCAACCTCTCGGCGAGTTAGCCTGTAGCTTCTTGTCTATCTATCTTATCTCCCGTCCGGCTTTATATAATAGCCGGATTAGGGCATACAGAGTAGGAAACCTAGAAGACTACGGTAACTCTTAACTTGGAAAGTAAGGAATCCGCCTTCTACTCCAAGCCAGATCACGTGGGCCGCGATCCGGGTTCTTCTAGAATCCGGCTTCTGTTCATCAGCTTACTGGGCCGCCTAACGGACCATAGCCCATTACCATTTAGGCCACCCTGGTAATCCGGCACTTTAGACTACCATCTGATATAACCCTAGTTGGTATATATCCGACAGTAGCCCCCAAGAAGGACTAAGACTCGGATTTGCCGTCTTTCGCCAAATGTACATTTTCCAAGAAATACTGGCCTGCAGTCTTGATTCTTCTTTTTTCCCTCAAAGGATGTTATAAGTAAAACTCGGAATCCAGAAAATCCGGCTTTTCTTCCATGAATCTTCGCGGAGAAGGAAGTTCCTACGTCAGCGCTTTAATCTTGCTGACGTAAGGGACGTTTTGGGTTACAGGTGGGAAACCCAGAAACATATCTCTGACAGATTCTCGCGGAAAACGAGGCGATAGCAATAATCACCCGTCGTTTCATTTCCCGGAATTTCCGGCGAGTGACACGCGTTGATCATCCAACGGTCAAAAGAGCCGTTAACACGCATCGTGACGGGATTCCGGCTATAAATAGCCATCTCCGTCCTCCGTGGAAACCTTCAGCTCTCACTTCATAGCTCCATTCCAGCGTCCAAGTTCTCGTAGAGCACCTCCCGAGCGCACGAACGCACCCGAGACCTCACCGGAGCAATCGAGCGCCGCCCCTTGATGGCATCTCCAAGATCTTCCCCAGCCCGCACCGTCGCAAAAGACATCGACGAGATCATCGACACGATGGATCCTCAGCTGGATTCACCAGTCCACGCCTCCGGCGACGAGCCGGCGAAGGCCACAGGCGGCGCGGCGGGCGAGGAAATCGCTCTCGCCTCCACGGATCTTGCGGGGGTCTTCTTCCGTGCCTCCCCCGCTGTTCGCGCCCAAGACGGTGGAGGAGAAAATCGCTCTCGTCGGAGACGAGCTCGCGGCCGCGGAGGCCGCAGCGTCCGCCGCCGCCGGAGCCGAAGACGAGGCGGAAACTGCCGGCAACTGGAGTGCCAGCAGTATTCCGCCATCCCTCCTTCCGACAATGGAGAAGGAGGGGCTCGTGCTGAAGGGGAAGTGGCGGATCCCGGAGGACGAGACCGAGCCCGCGCCAAAGGACGAGGAACGCGTCCTCCTCACTTCCCATATACTGAGAGGTATGGGTCTTCCGCCATCCGCCTTTTTTCTCCTGATCTTAGCCCACTACAACATCCAACCCCACAATCTGCCACCCAACTCCATCCTCTATCTAGCCGGATTTCAGGCCCTTTTCAAGGGATATCTAGGTATAGCTCCTAGGTTAGATTTCTGTCTTTATTGCTTTGGGGTTAAGTGGAACTCTTCGGAGGGCGCACTCCCAACTTGTGGGACCATTTCCTTTACCCTGCGTAGATTCAGGGAGGACTGGTTCCCCAAGATCAAAACATCGGAATCCATCAAATTCTGGACGGGTTCCTTCTTTTAGCATCCCGACGTTCCCTTTCCTGGGAAAACCACCGGGGTTCCACCTTTCTCAAACACCGCCGCTGTTCCCCAAGAAAATTGGGGAACTGAAGCAGTTCAAACCCTGCCGCCAGATCTTCTCAGGATCAAGCGGCGCATCGCAAAGCTCGTCGCTTCTGATCCGCCTCTAACCGGCATGGACATAGTCCTTTGCTGGCTAGAAAGGCGGATTCATCCTTTGGCGAATCACGGCGCTCGCCTTCTCTGCGAATACTCAGAATACGGCGATACTATGCGGACAACCAACAAGGTTTGGTCGGAAAAGGATTTGCGGAAACGCGCAAATCAATTGGTCGCATCCCGCGACCAATATGAAAAAAGCCGGCCAATGTATACGGCCGCGAATCCGGCTCCCAAGGTACATTTCTTCGCCTTTTGGGTTTAAATCCTTTTCGTTGACTCGTTTTTTGTGCTTTTAACTCAGCTTTTGCCTTCTTAACAGATTGCCGAACTTCCTGAGTTGGAACTTGCTTCCGATGCCGATCTAGAGGCATTGCGCGCCACCTTTGCTGGTGGACATAAGCGCAAGAAGATTTCCGCTTCCCAGGAAATCATTGATCTTGACGGGGTCCCCGTCGTCACCTCCAGGTTCGAACATCTGGGTTGTTTTACCTTGTCGGGATTTTCTTCCTTTATCTCGGAGTTTAACTTTCCGGCTTTTATTATTTTTAGCCTGCCTCCCTCTACTCTGAAGCCGAAAACGCTGAAGAGGCACAAGGCTGTGGCCAGCAGAGGCCCACATCCTTCTCCTGCTACCGCTCCAAATACACCAATCGCAGCAACAGAAGAGCATGATGCAGCCCCCAACACCGAATCCCTGCAGACCAGCCAACCCATTATGCCGGAAACGGACACGAGGGAAAGGGCGGTCCCTGAGGTGGGAGGTCCTTCTCGGATAACTGAGGAGTAAATTCCCACCTTCGATAAAGAATTCAAAAATATCAACGAGGGCCTTAGCACGGTTGGGACTCTTTTTGCCGACTACGCAAAGGAGTTCACTGAAAACTTGGCAGGTTTACAGCGGATGAGCCAGGTATTATCTCTAGCCCCCAAGCAATAAGTCGAATGCATGCTTTTCTCTTAGTGCTTTCATCTTTATCATGCTTGTTTCTAACTTAAGCGTTCTCGTTCATTTCCTTGTTTCAGCAAACCGCTAAAACCATAAACATGGAAGTTTTCAACAAGCTAACTGTCAAGAATAAGGAGGTTAGAAGCCTTCTCTCTATTCTTGAAGTTAAGGAAACAGAGCTGGCATCATCTCAGCTACAGCTGAAGGAAACAACAGGTTTACTTTTAATTCTCTGAAGTTCCTTGTCCATAATTTTTTCTAAGTACTTTTCCGAGTTTTCTTATCCCGGAATTTTTTCCTTGCTTTCCAGCTGCTTTGGCGAAAGCCAAGCAAATAGCTGACGATGCCGGCAATGCCGAGAATCTCCGCCGGGAGAACTTGGACCTTCATAAGGAACTTATGAAGGTTCAAAAAGATCTGGAGGCCAGCAATCTGGCTCTTGGAATTGCTCAATCCAAGGCCTCCCAACAAGCGGACAAGGACAAGGCCACTATCCAAGATTTGGAGAACGCCTTGACCCTGCGCCTGGAGGAAGGCTCATAGATGGACAAGATCCTCGGTAAGTTATCAACTTTTACCGGATTTTCCATGTCTTAACTTCTTTCTCTGCTTTTCCGCTAACCCTTTGGTTGTTCTGTCTTGAAAAAACAGGAGAGAACCCACATCTTACTCGGATTGAGAAAATCCGAGCTTTCGGGAAGGTATTCACTGCGATCAGAGCTGCAGGCATGCAGCTGGTCAACAAGTACCTTCCCGCAAGAACTGGGGAATTCTCGGAAGTTGAGAAACTTCCGAAAGCTATCCTGGAGGTGGCGGAATCCAAGGAATCCACCTTGCGCTCCGCAGCACGGGGTGGCGCACGCATGGCCTTAGGCCTTATGCGTATGCATTAACCCAGTGCCAAATCTTGGCGCGTGGCATCCGGTATCCCTCTTGGATATTCGGAGACCCAGCGGACCACCATCTTTGATGAAATCAAGGGTCACGCCATCAAGATCGCCTCTATGGTGAATATCTCCATCACCTATCCGGAAGAGGAGATTCCAGAAGCCCTCGAGGATGACACCAGTGAAGAAGACTCTGATGCTTGAAGAATTCTCCCTACCCTGGATAGGAGAAATAGGAAATAGGAGCATTACTGCACTTTACAATGTAATTTATATTGTAATGCTTCTATTCTTTTGTGTAAACAAGTACTCCGCCCTTTGCAGTTTAACTTTTATGAAATCCTTTGCAAGTTTTCCGGGTTTTATATTCCTTTATCTTCCCAGTTCTCTGGTTTGTGTGCTTTAACTGTCCTTAGCGTTTGAAATGGCTCAGTAGTACTTTAATCTTCACTCCAAGTTACTGGGTAAAACCGATCAGTTTAAACTTGGAGACATGGATCATACTAAAGGCATTTTTACTTACTAGCTCCAGTGACCCAGCACATAAACAATCAGATAATGCTTAGAGAAAAGTAAGGAACTTTTTGAATGAATCTCGAGCATGCAGGCACAATCCGAGTATCCTTTAACATTTAGTAGACTGAAAATCATTCAGTTTTTAAACACCGAGCATGCAGGCACAATTCGGGTTAACATTGAGTATTTTGTAAGATCATTGCGAAATAGATAAGACGGAATCATGCTTTGTACTATAATAAACTTGTAAAAAACATGGATATAAGAATTCCGACAACTTTATTTCATGATCTCAAAGATGTTTACATAGAAATTGAACTAAGTATAGAAGGGACGTAACTGCTGGATACTCCAGGGCCTCTTTGTCTCTCCTAGTTCATCATCTATCTTTCTCTTTCTTTTGCGATTCGGCTTTTCGGGATCATCTTCCGTATCGCGAATATCTACAAGATAATATGATCCATTCTTCATGGCTTTACTGATGACAAATGGTCCTTCCCATACTGGGGCCAGTTTGTGCTTTCTTTGTTGCACCAATCTTAGCACTAGGTCACCTTCTTTAAAAGAACGATGCCTGATTTTCTGACTATGATAACGTCGTAAACCTTGTTGATAGATGGTGGATCTTTGAAGCACAAGTTCTCGTTCTTCTTCTAAGAGATCGACGGCATCCTGTCGTGCGCTTTCGGCATCTGATTCATCGAAATCATGCACTCTTGGGATATCATGGATCATGTGCGTTGGGAGAATTGCTTCCGCACCATAAACTAGGAAAAACGGGCTTTGCCCAGTTGACCTGTTTGGTGTTGTTCGGCTGCTCCAAAGCACGGAAGGTAACTCTTCTACCCATGCTCCAGCTGCACTGTGAAGAGGAGATTCGAGTCTTGGGCGTATTCCTTGTAAGATTGAGCTATTCATTCTTTTAACCTGACCATTGGATTGCGGGTGTGCCACAGATGCGAGATCTAGGCGAATTCCCATTTGTCGGCAATATTTTGCCAACTCTCCGATAGTGAAATTTGTCCCGTTGTCGGTTATTATGTTGTGTGGAACGCCGTATCTCATGACTATGTCAATGATGAAATTTCTGGCAGTTACACCGTCAAGTTTTTTTATGGGTTTGGCCTCCACCCACTTGGTATATTTATCCACTGCAACAAGGAGATGTGTAAGTCCGCCTCTTCCAGTCTTGAATGGTCCCATCATATCTAGCCCCCAGACCGCAAACGGCCATGTAATGGGGATAGTTTTGAGTGCTTGGGCTGGCATATTTGTCTGCTTGGCGTAATATTGACACCCTGCACATGTGTTTACTATGTGCTCAGCGTCTGTCTTGGCTGTTAGCCAGAAAACCCTGCACGGAATGCTTTTTTGACTATGCTTTTTGATTGAGCATGATGTCCGCAATCTCCGGCGTGGATTTATTGCAGGATTTCTCGTCCTTCTTCTGGGGAAATACATCGCAGAAAAATTCCGGTAGTGCTGCGTTTATACATGCAATTGTTAATTACCATGTATCCTTTGTATCGACGCTGAATCTGTCTTTGCAAGACTTCGTCTGCTCCGTCCGGGTACTTTTGATCAACTAAGAAGTTTAAATATGGGATTGTCCAATCCGGGTTAACGAGCATGACTTCAATTGACTTGGAAGCCAGAGGATAATCAACATCTCCACCTTTTATCGATGGTTCGTACAAATGTTGGACGAATACACCTGGTGGTAGGTTTTTACCCTTTCTGATCCCATGCGAGCTAAGGCATCCGTGTTTCAATTTTCCTCCCTTTTAACATGGAGCACTTCAAATCCAAAGAAACAGATAGCAAACTCATCCACCGTTCTCCGGTATTCGGCCATTATAGGGCTTTTGGCATCCCAAGTTTGGTTGAGCTGGTGTTGTACCAAATCTGAGTCGCCATAGCATAGGATGTGCTTGACACCTATTTCCTTTGCGATATGCAAGCCGTGAAGCAGAGCTTCATATTCTGCCACATTATTACTGGCGTTGAAGTGTATTTGTAATACATACTCCATTGTATCTCCTTTAGGGGATTTTAGGACTACACCAGCTCCAGCGCCCTCCTTCATTTTGGATCCGTCAAAGTGCATGATCCAGTATTCAGACTCTTCCATCGGTGTTTTTTCCATTGCTTCCGTCCAGTCGGCAACAAAATCTGCCAGAACCTGGGATTTTATTGTGGTCCTAGGCTGGTACTTAATGTCGAATGTTGCTAGCTCGATGCCCCATTTAGCTACTCAACCAGTCGCCTCCGCATTGTTTATTATATCCCCTAGTGGCGCTTTGCATACCACTGTTATGGAATGTCCTTGGAAGTAATGGCGAAGTTTTCTAGATGCAAAAAATACGCCATATGCCAGTTTTTTATAGTGTGAATACCTTTGTTTGGACTCGGAGAAAACTTCACTTATGTAATATACCGGATGCTGGTCTGGTATGCTTTGTTCGTCTTTCTTCCACTAGTAGAGAAGTGACATTCTATTGAATAGCATCTGTGGCGCATCCTTAGAGCGTGCGCCATAGAAACATTGTTTTGTGGCGCACGGCCACAGGTGCGCCACAGAAATTTCTAATTATGTGGCGCATGGACGAGAGGTGCGCCACAGAAACAATGTGGGTCCCACCCCAATCATTGGACTGGGTGTCAGAAGCCTCATTTTTATGGCGCATTCTGTGGCGCATTTTGACAGATGCGCCACAGAATATGGCATTTCTGTGGCGCAGCACAGCAGTGCGCCACAGAATTATGTGCTGGTGCGCCACAGAAAAGGAGCACTGTGCACAAAAAGATTGTAGCCCCCTCTCTCCCCCACTCATTTCATTCCAAGTGGATGTTGCTCACTCGCCTCTCCCTTCTCTCCACTCCAATTTTACACCTTTAATTCTCCTTTTTTGGTAGGTGAACCTATTTTTTCGATGTATAATTGTTAGTGAAGTTTATTGTTGTTGAGGGGGCCTAATTACCTCCATCTATACTCCGGTTTCGCGTCTCGGTATCGAATCTACTAGGTGAGTATAGTTGGAGGTGCATGTCTCGTGTGACCATCGATCGATGTGTATGGATGTGCTTGTCATGCATGTGCAGGTAGACCGATTGTCGCGCGCGCGGGCGGTCATGGTGCATGGATGTTTGCCGAAATGTTGATTCACTTCCATTTCGGCAAACTTTTGCACCCCATATGTCCTACTTATAGGAGAGGTCATGCCGAATTTTTCCGGCGACTATGCATGTTGTGGTTCTAATTTTCTGCTCTCTATGTGTCTGTGCAGGCAACCATGGTACTAGAAATGAGCTTTGCTCGAATCGCTAGATACAAGAAAGACGCGAAGGCGGACATGATTCGGTGCAACAAGCGGCAGATAAGATGTCTGTGTCGATCATGCAAACTCGTGCGCTGGATTGACCCTGATTCCGGACAATTGGAGGAGCACCTTCTCAGACGCGGTTTCTTTGACGACCGCAACCACGTGGCACCGCCGGCAGCAAAAGGTGTGCACGAAGAAGAGGGCGAGCGAGGTGACGAAGGAAATGACGGTGAAGAAGATCATCATGAAGAAGGATATGTCGGCGGAGAAGATCGACATGACGATGAAGGTGTGAACACGGAGACCCCGCTAATTTCGGCCTTGCGGGACTCTCATGTTCAGGATCTGTTGCTTAAAGAGACGAGCAACGACATAGCTGCAGCTAGGGATAAAGCCAAGATGGCGCAAATGGAGATAGACGGGGTGTTTCCTAGGTGCCGCCCCGAGGATACGCGGTTGCATGTAACGCTTGTTGCTCTGAAGATGAAGACGCAAAACAAATGGACCGACTCGAGCTTCAACAAGAACTTGAAATTCTGGCACGATCGCCTTCCCGAGGGGAACACATTTCCAAGCAGTATCAACGAGGCTAAGAAAGTCGTGTGCCCTCTTGACCTACCTCACGAAAAATTGCACGCCTGCATCAATGATTGTGTAATTTATCGGGGGGGGGGGGGTACAAGGACACAACCACATGTCCGAAGTGCGGCCACGGACAATACAAGTGTGGAACCAACAACAAGAAAATTCCTCGAAAAGTGGTATGGTACTTTCCTATCACTCCCAGTCTTCAACGGTACTACGTGGACCATAAGGAAGCAAAGCTCATGCAATGGCACGCGAAAAGGGAGAAGCAGGAAGAAGATCCGGAGACGGGCTATATCATGACACATCCTGCAGACGCTGCCCAGTGGGAAGCATTGGACATAGCTTTCCCGAGTTTTGGGGGCGACGCGAGGAACGTTAGGCTGGGTATGAGCACCGATGGACTCAATCCGTTCGGCAACCAGAGTAGCACACATAGCAGCTGGCCCGTGTTTGTATGGCCTTACAACCTACCCCCGTGGCTGTGCACCAAGCAAAAGTACATACACTTGAGTATTCTCATCCAGGGGCCAAAACAACCAGGTGTCGACATGCATTTGTATCTCGAGCTGCTGAAAGACGAGTTAGACACGTTGTGGAAGACGCCACCCCGTACGTGGGACGCGTACACTAGAGATTATTTCCATATGAGAGCCGTGTTGCTCACGACGGTCACAGACTATCCTAGTTACGCGTATGTATCTGCCCAGGTCGGCCACGGATTCTGCGGCTGCATGAAGTGCATGGACGGGACCCCGCATCTCCAGCTACCAAGGGATCCTGGGTCTTCGAAAACCGTGTACCCAGGGGCTCGAAGGTGGCTTCGCCTGGATCACCCGTGGAGAAAACGCGTTGAGTTGTTCAATAGTAAAGACGAGCCCGATGAAGCCCGCGCACGAGGAGCGGTGAAGAAATCGACGAGCTTCTGAAAAATTGAGACGAGTGCCCTTCGCCGGGAAAGAAGCGACCCAAGCCAGAGCCGCTGCTGGGTGTATGGAAAGCGAGGTCTGTTTTCCACGACTTGGAGTACTGGCCGGTC
The DNA here is from genome assembly GCA_028641055.1 of Alopecurus myosuroides. Taxonomy (NCBI): domain Eukaryota; kingdom Viridiplantae; phylum Streptophyta; class Magnoliopsida; order Poales; family Poaceae; genus Alopecurus; species Alopecurus myosuroides. The sequence continues at coordinate 735,464,132 of CM054057.1, read as the reverse complement.
CTCCACACGCCTCATAGCCTTGATGTGATGCACATTACGAAGAACATTACGGAGAGTCTGCTTGGCACTATTTGCAATTCAGAAAAGTCCAAGGATGGGCCGAAAGTAAGATACGATCTAAAACATTTTGGCATTAGGAAAAATCTACAGGTCCCCGCCGATAGTGATGATGATGATGACGATGAGGATAAGACGGAAGGGACTCAACGTCCCTGCAAAAAGGCTAAGAAGAACACTGTGGTTCTTCCCGTTGCCTGCTTCACATTGAGTCCGCTGGAGCTTGAGCAGTTTTTCAGGTGCCTCCTAGAAGTCAAAGTTCTTTACAGATACTCAGGGAGTATAAGCAGATATCTGGACTTAGCGAAGAAGAGGTTCACCGGGATGAAGTCTCACGATTGTCATGTCCTCATGACGCAGATACTTCCCATTGCGATCCGAGGGATAATGGACGAGAATGTCTGTGATACGTTGTTTGGCCTTTGCAACTTTTTCGACGTTATCACCCGGAAATCGATCGGCGTGACGCAGCTCAAGATGCTACAGGATGAGATCGTGGTGATACTATGCGAGCTCGAGATTTACTTCCCGCCGGCATTCTGTGATATATGTGTACATCTCCTTCTCCATGTCGTTGATGACATCAGGCATCTCGGCCCGACGTTTCTGCACTACATGATGCCGATGGAAAGGCAGAATGGTGCCCTGAAAGGATACGTTCGCAATAGGGCCTTTCCAGACGCAAGGATGGCCAAAGGATTTCTAACCAACGAGTGCATCTCTTTCTGCGACAATTACCTAAGCACCGAAGACGACCAGGATGTCGGTTTATCCACCCGGACACACCTTGGCAGGCTCAACGAAGTCGGCCACCGCGAGGGCTTCCGCGACGTCCATGTCGACATTCAAAAACGACGCGACGACTTTGAAAGGGCTCACCGGGTCGCGCTACAACACTTAAAATTGATCGAGCCTTTCGTGGAAGAGCACAAAAGCTTAATCAATCAGAATTATATTGAAATGGGCGGGCCGAGGAAGATGGGAGACGTAACCAAAGAGCACAACTCCGGCTTCACGCGTTGGTTCAAGCAAAGTCAACTGATTGAAGCACGGAGAAAAACGCCTTCTACGGAAGATGAAAAACTCATATACATCTTATCACAGGGCCCCGGGCAGAACGTAAGGACCTATCAGGGGTACGACATATCCGGTTACAGATTCTCCACCGAGGACAAGGACATGAGTAGCGAAAATCAAAACTCAGGAGTAACTATGCTATCATATGGCGATGCCGAGACTAATGTGGAAGAAAGATACTTCGGAAAGATCGAGGAGATATGGGAGCTCAACTACTGCGGAGAGACGGTGGTGCCAATGTTCCGTGTGAGATGGGCCAAGAATGTCAAGAAAGAAGGACGGTATTTCACCATAATGGTTATATCCGATGCCAAATCGAAGAACGCATCCGCGAAAAATGAGCCATGGGTACTCGCTAGCCAAGTTGACCAATGCTTCTTCATCACCGACCCGTCAAGGCCTAGCCGTGTTGTCGTGAGGAGGGGAAAGAGGAGCATCATCGGAATGGAAGGAGACGCCAACGAGGAAGACTTGGACAAGAACGGTGATCCGAAGATCGAGGAGGAGTTCGACAAGTACTTCGACATGCCTACTACTGGTAAAGTAAGAAGGAAGACATCCCTACCTACCCACGGTTGTCCGTTCACGCGAAGAAATCTCAAGGTGGCCGGCATAAAGTATTCAGTCGCCAACAAAAAGGGCAAGAGACGCTAATTAAGCTAGATCGGAACCGACACAAAGATATGTGTGTGTGTATGTGAGACAATCATATGTGTGTGTGAGACAAGATTGCGAAGAGACGTTATATAAAAAAAATATTGTACGTTAAATAAAAAAATATGCTACCAATAAATGTGTGTATTCTTGCTTTAATTGTAATTAACTGTTTTTTCTTTCATTATAATCAAATAAAATATTTAAGACAATTCTGTGGCGCATCTTGCTGGACAGTGTGCTACAGAATTAAGACAATTCTGTGGCGCACGGAGGATGGTATGCGCCACAGAATCTTGTCCAACGTATGACATGTGGCCCCGCCCATGTGGGGCACACAATTCTGTGGCGCATCCCTACCGGGTGCGCCACAGAATTCCCACAATTTTGTGGCGCACCGTTCCATAGATGCGCCACAGAATACCCTCTCTGCCATAGACATATGGGCCCCCTCTACCCTTCTTCCACACTTAGCAAAATTTCGTCGTTCTCGCGTTCGTTCTCGTGCTCGTGCCGCGATCAAAGAACCCTAATCTCCGCTTTCGTGATCGTGCCGCCGTGGAGCAGCCATCGAGAGAGAGGAGACGCCGTCTTGCTCACGCTCGCTCCGCCGTGGAGCAGCCATCGAGGGAGAGGAGATCCGTGTGGAGGAGATCGTGCCCCGGCCGTCCTCGAGTCCCCGTCCACGCGCCGCGGCCGTCCTCGAGTCCGTCCACGCCCCGGCCATCCTCGAGCACCAGAGGTCTCTCTCTCTCTCCCTCTGGTCCTTGTCCATTGGAAGGAGGATGATGCAGAGGAGTACCATTGATGTGTACCTGTTTCTGTTCTTGTCTCTCTCTCTCTCTGGTCCTAGCCATCCTCGAGCACCAGAGGAGTACCATTGCTGTGTACCTGTTTCTGTTCTTTTTTAACCTGGCCGTGCTGTAGAAAGGAGGATGCAGGGAAGCATGCTCAATTCGGTTCTAACTATGCATGAACTGAGATTAAGAGTAGTTACTAGGAACAAGAATCAGTGCAATACCACTGATTCTTTAGAAGCTGTATAATTTTTGGTTTTTTGTAACATGCTCAATTCGGTTCTGATTAAAAGTTGGCTAATTCAAGTTCGGTTTCCAGATGGTCCAGTTTGACCATGTAATATATTACTTCCAAGATTTATGTAATACAACAAGTACCTCCAGTTTGACCATGTAATATATTTGAGAGCATATGGTCCAGTTTGATGGAAATCGTGTTACCCATTTGCAAATTATACCTCCGAATGGACTTCCTGTAGATCAAACATTTGGAAACTCCAATTATTTATTTTTGTGCAGGATTTTCTTTTTGAGATGCCAAAGTTTCGCGAGGAAGTTGATTCATTTCCTTCCGAGCGAATTTCTGGCACTCTTAGACATAGGAAAATTAGCAAAGGTCATGCCCAAATTTTCTATGAATTTTATACTTAGTGGTTTCATAGGAAAATGATTTTGTGTGTGTACTGAATTTGTGTTTCAATAATAGTTTCATAGGAAAATTAGCTAACAGAGTGTACAACTTATAAATTTTAGTTCAACTTATTAAGTTTCAGTATTAAGGCATGTTTGGATGAGGTTTTTGTGTGAGCTTCCGTACTTAGTTTGAGCATGTGAATTCGCATTCTAATCACCAAGCAACCAACTACAATGATGGGCCAAAATCCAACTTACAGTTCACACCTCATAACTAAACTGTACCTAGTGCCTAGCAGATCAAGCAAAGAAATGATAGTGTCATGCAAAATCAGTAAGGTAGCTGATCTACAATTGATGAATAAACCTTTTTTACATTTAGTTGTAATCTGAATTCAGACCTGGTAGCTTGAAGTGGCTCCTGACGACACCATGTCATCATTCATACCATCTCCAAGCATATGCAGTTTTCTCTTCATGAAGTGTTCTTGCTCTATAGAAAATATAATACTACACAAAAAAGAAGAAATTACCACCTTGGAAGTGGTTACAGTGCGTTGAATTGGGTCTTCTTCCAATGCATGTATGTGATCTTATACTACATACCCGTTGGAGATTATACTCCCTACAAGGCTACAACATTTCTAATAATCCTGTGTACAATTTCTATATGGCGTACCCTTTGTTAGATTACATGACTAGTTTAATTTTTATTTTATTAATCATGTTTTTACATGCTTTATCTACTATTTGTATGAATTAAATCACGTGGAAAATTTCTCATATCTCCGGCATCTATTAAACTGGCCACAGTGTAGTTCTCTTATTGTTTTTAGGCCAGCAATTCTTGTGTTGTGTCACACCCCAGTTTTAGGACTCTTGGACTGTGCTCAAGAAGACAAAAATTAGGGCCAACAATTTTTTTTTTAACAACATGATTGTTTGAACTAACATGTGTTTATAATCTTAAACATATTTGCAACATAAGTTTTGTTTCATTATAAAACCAATACCATATGTTTCTGAGAGATATTCCTATTTATTTTTCCCTGATGTTTTTCCTATCATTACTTGAGAGATTTTTATTCCAAGACTTGGATCATTATTGTTTGTATCTTAAAAACAAACTGTTAACATTGTTGGATCCAAGAAAACAAGTTTCCAAAATAATCTATGGAAGTTTTCTTTTGACTTTCCTATAGAAAACAATGTCTGAAAATAAAGCCAAATACATGTTTTCTACCATTGTTTTCACCAAGCTATAAATAGTTATTTTATGATGCCTTGGCATTTAACTAATCCTTGATATATGTACTACAAACCCATAAGCTCACTTTTATTTTTGGAGAAATAAAAACTATCTTTTGCTTGATGTGTTTGTGGTATAAAATTAAGGCATAAAAGGGCAGTTTTGAGAAACAGATAAAAACAGAAAGTATACCTTTTCCTCCAATGTTTTCATGGCCTTAAATTATTTAAAATTTGTTTTCAAAAGTTTTTTATGAAAGTATATAACATGGTTAACAAATCCATACTTTTAAAACAAATTTAGAGAATCATTTGAACACTGAAAACAAACTCAACTTTCTCAACTTTCTGTCTGTTTTCAACACTCAGAAAATTTCTAAGTCCTAAAAACTGAATTTTCCTGTGAACAGTAGGAGATACACTTTTGCACTTTAGTTTCCTTGTTGTTCCTTTGCATTTTTGGAAGCATGGCCTGGCATAGCTTGTTGACCATGGTTCCTACTCGACCAATAATGCTTTGGATCCCTTCTAGAAGCTTTGGGGATGAACATAAGAGAGGAGAGAGAAGGGTGACTAGGAAAAGTATGGGCACACACTTGTGTTGACCCATTTGTCATAGCCACTTTCCCACTTGCTCTCCTTGGCCTGGATGAACCTTGTCCACTCGTGGTTTTGACCTCGGGCATCCAGAGAACCAAATGGAAATGTCTAAAAGCCCTAGGGCTAGCCAATGCCAAAGGTTGGCACCTACCCGAGGTGACCACTATGCCCTCAACCTCATCCCCTCATCTATAAATGGCCAGAGGCCTCACCTTTGTGCCTTGCACCTCCCACGCTCCCTCTCTACTCCCCTGGTTGAGATCTACCCGAGCCCTAACCTCTAAAGCACCCGGGCTCGAGATCTAGCCCACAGGGTGATCACCATGGCCCCGGCGAGGCCCTGCCCACACCACTCCACCCCAGCCCCTCTCACCGCCCTAGAACGATTCCCCATGTTCCCGTGAACCTCCCAGACATCCTCCCACATCCCCTAACCCCCGGAGGCGCCGCCGCGGACGCCGGTTGCGTTCCGCCGCGTGAGGCCACCCCGGCCGCCACCGTCGCCTCCCCTCGACTCCCCAGCGCCCCAGCAGCCTCCCCCGAGCCGCTCGCCCCTCCTCGAGCCCTCTAAGGTGAGCTATGGCCTCCCCTTTTTTTCGTTCGGCTAGAGAGAGAGATCGTGAGGTAGGCGATGCACCAGCGCCGTTGGATCTACGATCCATGGTTGCCTTCAAACGGATGTTTCCCGCGCCCGCGCTTGCTTGCGTAGCGCAGCTGGGCTGCGCATTCGCTTAACTGGGCCGCGCCCGCTTCGATCCAGCCCATGTGCTGTTTGCCTTTTAACCTTTTAATTTTGACAGAAACTGATGCTTTTACTTTGGACTTGGTAAAAATACTAAACGTCTGAAATAAAACCTGTAAAAATGCATGGACCCTAAGATATAAAATCTAAACCATAGGAAATTTGCAGATCTACTTTTGGACCAATATTTTGAACACAATAAATATTTTGCCACAGACTGTCAGTGAGAATTTTTTGACCATAACTTTTAAAATATGTAACCAAATGGAACAAACTAAACTGTTCTGGATAGGTATTGAAAATATATATCCAATGCTCCTAACCTCACATCAAGGTGATTTATAGAATGGAAATTCCATCCAGTTTACTAAAATACCAGTAAGCTCTTCTATGATTTTTATAAGGAGTTTAAAAATGATTTTTGGAGCAAATCCAATTGTATGAGTTTGGTATTGACTAGATCTATCTTATCCTATCCTAGATTAATTTTTGGAGCTCTAGATTATTTTTGGTGGACAGATCTAGAAACTGCAGCTTTTCTGTTTTTGTTTTGGGATGTGTCCTTGTTTGAAATAAGTTGCGTGGTTGATTTAATCTTGTTTCCTAGCATGTATAAAGTTGTTAGGACTTGTTATTAGGTTGTTTACTTACAGTACATCTACCTTAGAAAGTGTGTGCTTGTTGGAAACTGAAATAAAAATGAGATAGCATAAGATGCCTTCTAGTTCTATTATTTGGAATTATTGTGAAAGCTAGATCTTTGTGTGAAGGTTTTGATAAATTTTGTGCTATGATTGCTATGGATACAGTACCATTTTGGTACTGTTATTTTGAAGCTAATACCTCTGTTAGCTTACATGCCTTTTCATGGTGAAGCATGTGTAGGTTTTGTTATTCTTATGCACTAAGTATTGTTTTCACTAGAATAAATGGCTTGTTTTATTTTTGTTATACTAAGGTTTGTCATGAGTAACCAGAGGCTTAGTACCTTTTTTGCCTTGGTATTAGTGGGCCCATAACCCACTGGTCCCATTGCATCTTGGTTGAGGATGAAAATCCCCAACCATGCACATGTGAGAGATTAACATGTTTAATTATATGATTGATTGCTATTCTTCCACCATGGAAAATATATTTGTTTGTTTTCACTTAAGCAAGGGAGAAGTTTATTTCTTATCAGAGGATACTAGTATGTTAGGTGTGATCTTTTTGTTAGCATAATATTCCTTGGGAGTATCATGTTAAGAAATGATTCCCTATTGAGTGCTAAATCAAATTATTTGCAAAATGAAATAAATTCCTTTTGATTGATAGATGTTTGTGGATAACTTTATATTGAGTGTTTGGATTTTTGAAAAGGTTTATATGACTTTTCATCAAGTGCATAGCTACTGGTTGTGTGAGTTATACCTTGCTTGTTTGCTAGTAATTGTTTTGAGAGAACAGGTATTGCTAGAATTAATTTAAGCATGCTTAATAGTTGTTTCATGGAATTATTTTGATGTTCTTGCTTCCTATCATGAGTACGATTTGTGTACTGTTATTAGGTACACTTATATTCATGACTTGCTTGTTTAGGTTTAAGCATCATGATATTGTTTGCTTCTCTAGTATTGAACTAGTGTCACCACTAGAAAGTGGTGATTTTAGCTATAGTTCTGTCAACCTTTATTTTATGAGTATATGAGATTATTATAGCATGTTTAGGAAGTTATTACTTCTGTTATGATGCCATGAACTCTTTAGTTGCATGTCCTATAGTTATAGAAAATAATTATCTCTTATAGCATGCTTGTGTAGGAATTCCCATACTAGTATGCTATTAGTGCAGTCTTGTTTCTATGTTTTGATAGGAGTGTTATCTTGAGTGATGATTGTGTTTTATATTATTTTATGACTTGTTTGTTGGAAATATGCCCTAGAGGCAATCATGTATGATGTAATTCCCACTGTATTCATAAAGTTATTAAGTTGTCCTTGTTTTGAACATCTGATATATGTCATTGAATATGTGATTCGATTGTGGAACTATATATTCATGTTGTTCATACTAGATTGTCCTTGGTCATTTAGGTTGTGCTGGACACACACCCTAGACTAATGTGAGTGTTGGCTGATGACACGGTTCCACTTGTCATGGGCATGGTGATGCTATTCCAACGTTCACGGACTTGGCTAAAGAGTTTAGCAAGTCGGACTGACCCACATTGAGATGCAACGATCAAGTCGTCATTTGCATGTCTCAATCAATGTAATCCTTAAACCTGAGGTTGTCGCACAATCCGAGTTGTGGATCACCGACTTAGGTTCTGTCAAACGTTGTTCTGTGACAAGCCAACTATAAAGGCAGAGTTCGGGTCGAATGAGAAGCAAGCTGCGTGATGTGGATAATCAAGATGGGATTTTGCCCCTCCTAATGGAGAGATATTCTCTGGGCCCTCTCGAGTGATATGATTCAGGAAGAATGGCCATGCGCGACTCAGTTAAGTGTTAACTGTGTCGGTTGACTAAGAGTTAGTCAAATGAATCACATATCACGGATCGAGAAGAGAGTTGAGCTATTTAAGGGATGACGATAAATCGCCTATAGCTCGACAAGGTATATCGTGAGGCAAAAAGGACTAAGATGAATATCACATTGAAAGGTATGTCGTCATGACTCAATGGTACTTGGGAGTCGGCACGTTCTGCTAGGAGCCGCTACCGATTGATCGATTGGGAGTTGGACTCCAATCGTGTCCAAGTCGCCATGAGCCTGCAGGGTCGCACACTTAAGAGCGGGAGCAAGTATTGGTTGGGTTGGACCCGAACCGGAAATGGACTGAGTTAGTGAGTTGGACTCACAGAGGGAATGGGCCACAAGTGTTGTGCAGCCCATTACCATACGCTATATAAAGAGGGGCGCAGGTTGCCCAACGGGCACGTTAGTCCACTCTCCCATGCGTTGGGAACCCTAGCCCCACTCAGTCCAGCCGCCGCACCGGACCTAGCAGTCCGCCGTCGGAGCTCCTCCTCGTACGTGTGGATACCGGCAGAGGTGTTGTACGTTCAGCACTTCGACGCTCGAGGGATTGGATCGGCCGGACCGGATCGTGGGACTGCACTGCCCCGACGCGCTGCATCGATAATCCGCACCTGCGCGTCTAGTGGTAATCATCGTGGCCTTCTACCTCGGCTAGATCTTGGGAGTACCGCGTAGGAAAAGTTTTCGTTTATCTCTGCGCGTCCCAACAGTGGTATCAGAGCGGTAGCTTCTGGTATTAGGCCCGAGATACGTACATATGTGATATGTAGTTAGCGTTAGATGTGATCTAATTGCTGTTTTGGTGGTCGGTCTATGAGATAGATCGGTTTTGTACAAGGTTGATTGGATCAATCGTACTCGGGGTTAATGGATGATCAGGTTTCCGTGATCATACTGCTAAGGTCGTGGAACAACTTACCCCTACCGGTCGGTTTCCGCCATCGGGGTATACCGTGACACATAAATCCAGTTGCAGTGATCGAAGATCAAAGAGTTTGGTCGAATCGGAATATGGATCAGATTTGGGTAAAATTGTTTTATCCGATGAAGAAATCCATGATCGGGATGCAGATGAGATCTGCGTTTTCCGAAATCGTCGGGCGCTGCCCGCACCCGCGAGGACCGCCGGCTTCGCCCTGTCGTAGCGCCTTAGATGTCGTTGCGAGTTCACAACGCCGGTAGATATCGTATCTATGCATAACTTGTTTTTTGCAGGAAGTTGTGAATGGTATGGCTTATGTGCATGTGATGTGTGTAATCCATACATGATCTGCGTATCATGTTTGTGTCAGCCGGCTGGAGCCTAGGTGCTGTCATTTTATTGTATACCGGCCTGCGTGTCGGATTCTCTATGTAAATTTTAATTTACTAGCTAGTGTAGCTTGTTGGAGAACCCGGAAGGCATGCAAGTCGATGTACAAGTCGGCTACATGGAGCAAGATGGCACGTGACAAAAGTTGGCACGAGTCGACTTGCAAGCTTCGTGGAGATGGAGATCACCATGAAGAGAGCCATACCATTTCACATTATAATTGCTTTATTTGTGTTATTGTTATGTCTCTATTTACCTCTATTTAGATAGTTGGTACGTTCTTTAATCCCTCAAAGAAGGTCTAGTCGGTCGCCCCGCCAGTGCTGCACCATCACAAGTCGGACATTCTTGGTAGTGGGCTCATAAAATTGAGGTGCTACCAATTCTTTCCGGTTAGGTGGGTTTGAGTCGGACTCTTACAAGCAGAAGCACTTGGTAATCTAGACGAGTCCATCACAACGGTTGTGGGGCTCGGGGCGAGGTAGGTTGGGAGCCGGGGCATGTGATGTCACCCAACTAACAGGAGTCGTATTGGATACGATTGGCAAGGTGTTGCCTACCTAGATCACTTGACGGCTAGCGGTGATGCTAAAGCTCACTAGTCGGCTTGCTTATTTAGGATCTTGAATCACTTAGCAACCATCGGAGGGATGTTGGTTCTAGTGGGAGCATAAGTATTAAAGCGTTTAATATGCCTGCTCTTTTATGAATACATGTCTTAAGTGTTTTTGCGTATTTTCTGTTGTAGATCAATGGCACCTAGCAACCTTCCTCAGTTGTCCGCGTTTGCGTTGAGGTCAATCCTAGAGAAAGATAAGCTTAATGGAACTAATTTCACCAACTGGTATCGTAATCTGAGGATAGTCCTCAAACATGACAAGAAAGAACATGTTCTAGAAACTCCACTTCCAGATGAGCCTGATGACGATGCGACTGTCGCTGTCATGAATGCCTACCGTAAGGCTAGAGATGAGTCTACGGAAATCAGCTGTCTTATGCTTGCACACATGGAACCAGACTTGCAGCAGCAGTTCGAAAATTTGAGGCCTACGATATGATCGAAAGCCTCAAAAGTATGTTCCAGGCTCAAGCAAAGACTGAGAGGTATCAAGTCTCTCAAGCTTTGCTTGGCTGTAAGCTGAAAGACGGTGATCCACAGAGTCCGCATGTAATCAAGATGATTGGTTACATACAGTCTCTGGATCGGCTGGGCTTCCCAATTAACGAAGAGTTCGCTACTGATAAATTCTGAACTCTCTTCCTAGTGCGTATGGTTCGTTCATCTCGAACTACCATATGCATGGTATGGATAAGAGTATCACTGAATTACATGGGATGCTCAAAACGGCAGAGGCTGATATCAAGAAAGGCACCAGTCAAGTGTTGATGGTGCAGAATAAGGCTAAGTTCAAGAAGAGTTCTTGGACTAAGAAGAAGAAGGATAAGTCAGGAGGTAGCACCCATGGCCCTGTCCAGAGTGCTCCCTCAAAGACTAAGCCTTCTCCTACAGCCGGAGCCAATTGCTTCTATTGCAAGCAGGATGGCCACTGGAAGAGGAACTGCACCAAGTATTTGGCTGACAGAGCCAAGAGTGGATGTGTGACTTCCAACTCAGGTACGCTTGTGTGCAATGTTATAGACATTTATCTTGCTGATGCGCCTAATAGTTCTTGGGTATATGATACCGGATCAGTTATTCACATATGCAACTCGTTGCAGGGACTGGTAAGAACTAGGAGCGTGGCAAGAGGAGAGGTTGATATTCGGGTCGGCAACAAGGCGAGAGTCGCTGCGTTGGAAGTCGGCACGATGCAACTTCATTTACCTTCAGGATTTATTTTGGAACTAAATAATTGTTATTATGTTCCAGCGCTTAGTCGAAACATTATTTCCGCCTCATGTTTGATGAGACAAGGTTATGAGTCGAATATTAAGAATAATGGTTGTTCTTTATATTTGAAAGATATGTTTCATGGCTTTGCACCCGTTCAGAACGGGTTATTTATTTTAAATCTTGATAGTGAATCAGTCTAACATAAATGTTAAAAGGTTGAAACCAAATGATCTGAATACTTACTTTTGGCACTGTCGGCTTGGTCATATAAGTTGGAAGCGCATGAAGAAGCTCCATGATGATGGACTTCTAACTTCGTTTGACTTAGAGTCATTCGAGACACGCGAATCATGCCTACTAGGCAAGATGACCAAGACACCTTTGCAAGGAGTTGTGAAAGGGTGTCCGACTTGTTGGAACTAATACATAGTGATGTATGTGGACCAATGAGCACGACAGCTAGAGGTGGTTATGAGTACTTCATTACCTTCACTGATGATTTGAGTAGGTATGGATATATCTATTTAATGAAACACAAGTCGGAAGCCTTTGAAAAGTTCAAGGAATTCCAGAGTGAGGTACAAAATCAACTCGGCAAGAAAATAAAGTTTCTTCGGTCGGACCGTGGGGGCGAGTACATGAGCCATGAGTTTTGATGACCATCTAAGTTGTGGAATAGTTCCTCAACTCACTCCGCCGGGTACACCGCAGAGAAACGGTATATCGGAACGGAGAAATCGGACCTTGTTGGACATGGTACGATCAATGATGAGTCGGACAGATCTACCTTTATCATTTTGGGGTTATTGTCTAGAAACTGCAGCTTTCACACTAAACAGAGTACCATCAAAGTCAGTAGAGAAGACACCACATGAGATGTGGACGGGCAAAAAGCCAAGTTTGTCTTTTCTTAAGATTTGGGGTTGTGAGGTATTTGTCAAGCGACTTCAGTCGGACAAGCTCACTCCCAAGTCGGATAAGTGTATTTTCGTGGGGTATCCGAGGGAAACCTTGGGTACTACTTCTACAACCGGGAAGAGGGCAAAGTGTTTGTCGCTCGGAATGGTGTCTTCCTTGAGAAAGAGTTTCTCAGTCGGGAAGTCAGTGGGAGCACGGTGCAACTCGAAGAAATTCGAGAGGAACCAGCTAGGGGCGAGTCGGCAATGGCCTTGGAGGCTGAGCCGGTCGTGGTACCTACACTGGTTACAGCACCTGAACCTCGGAGATCTGCCAGATTACAGAGTGCTCGAGATGTTTTACTGTTAGACAGTAATGAGCCGGCAACTTATTCGGAAGCGATGGTGGGATCTGATTCCGAGTCATGGCTTGGAGCCATGAGATCCGAGTTAAAGTCCATGGATGAAAACCAAGTTTGGAATTTGGTTGATCTGCCTGACGGTGCAAGACCCGTCGAGTGCAAATGGGTCTTTAAGAAGAAAATTGATATGGATGGAAATATTTCCGTCTATAAAGCACGACTTGTCGCGAAGGGGTTCCGACAGGTTCAAGGAGTTGACTACGACGAGACCTTCTCGCCGTAGCGATGCTTAAATCAATTCGGATCATGTTAGCCATAGCAGCCTATTTCGACTATGAGATATGGCAGATGGATGTCAAGACGGCTTTCCTTAATGGAAATTTAACTGAGGACGTGTATATGATACAGCCCGAAGGTTTTGTCGATCCAGCTAACGCTGACAAGGTATGCAAACTTCAGAAATCCATTTATGGGTTGAAGCAAGCATCTCGGAGTTGGAACATTCGCTTTGATGAGGTAGTCAAATCGTTTGGCTTCATCAAGAGCGATCATGATTCTTGTTTATACAAGAAGTTTAGTGGGAGCAAAGTAAACTTTCTAATCTTATATGTGGATGACATATTGCTGATTGGAAATGATGTCATGATGTTGCAAGAAACCAAAGAGTCATTGGAAAGGAGTTTCTCAATGAAGGATTTGGGTGAGGAAACTTACATATTAGGAATCAGGATCTATAGAGATAGATCCAGGCGGCTCATTGGATTGAGTCAGAGTACTTATCTGGACAAGGTTTTGAAGAAATTCAAAATGCAAGAGTCCAAGAAGGGATTCTTGCCGATGTCCCATGGTATAAAACTTAGCAAGACTCAGTGTCCTTCGACGACTGATGAGCGAAGTCGGATGAGTGTGATCCCGTATGCTTCGGCAATTGGATCCATCATGTATGCCATGATTTGTACTAGGCCAGATGTTTCCTATGCTCTAAGTGTTACGAGCAGATACCAGGCTGACCCTGGCGAAGCCCACTGGGCAGCGGTTAAAAACATTCTTAAGTATTTAAGAAATACTAAGGAAATGTTCCTAGTTTATGGAGGTGATGAGGAATTCAGTGTAAAGGGTTACACGGATGCAAGTTATCTCACCGACTCAGATGATTCTCGTTCGCAATCGGGATACGTGTTCGTAATGAACGGAGGAGCTGTGAGCTGGAAGAGTTCCAAGCAAGATACGGTGTCTGCATCTACAACAGAGGCTGAGTATATTGCTGCCTCAGAGGCGGCAAAGGAAGCTGTTTGGATCAGGAACCTCCTGATGGATCTTGGTGTGGTTCAGGGCGCGTCCAATCCTTTGGACGTATATTGTGACAACAATGGTGCTATCGCACAAGCCAAGGAACCTAGACAACACCAGAAGAACAAACATATACTCATGCGGTACCACCTCATTCGCCAGTTTGTCGAACAAGGTGATATCAAGTTATGCAAAGTACACACGGATGCAAACATTGCAGATCCGTTGACAAAGGCGCTACCACAGCCTAAGCATGAGGCGCACACGAGAGGTATGGGCATTCGATGCGTAGGCATATGATGCCAAGATGATTGACTCTAGTGCAAGTGGGAGACTGTTGGGAATATGCCCTAGAGGCAATCATGTATGATGTAATTCCCACTGTATTCATAAAGTTATTAAGTTGTCCTTGTTTTGAACATCTGATATATGTCATTGAATATGTGATTCGATTGTGGAACTATATATTCATGTTGTTCATACTAGATTGTCCTTGGTCATTTAGGTTGTGCTGGACACACACCCTAGACTAATGTGAGTGTTGGCTGATGACACGGTTCCACTTGTCATGGGCATGGTGATGCTATTCCAACGTTCACGGACTTGGCTAAAGAGTTTAGCAAGTCGGACTGACCCACATTGAGATGCAACGATCAAGTCGTCATTTGCATGTCTCAATCAATGTAATCCTTAAACCTGAGGTTGTCGCACAATCCGAGTTGTGGATCACCGACTTAGGTTCTGTCAAACGTTGTTCTGTGACAAGCCAACTATAAAGGCAGAGTTCGGGTCGAATGAGAAGCAAGCTGCGTGATGTGGATAATCAAGATGGGATTTTGCCCCTCCTAATGGAGAGATATTCTCTGGGCCCTCTCGAGTGATATGATTCAGGAAGCATGGCCATGCGCGACTCAGTTAAGTGTTAACTGTGTCGGTTGACTAAGAGTTAGTCAGATGAATCACATATCACGGATCGAGAAGAGAGTTGAGCTATTTAAGGGATGACGATAAATCGCCTATAGCTCGACAAGGTATATCGTGAGGCAAAAAGGACTAAGATGAATATCACATTGAAAGGTATGTCGTCATGACTCAATGGTACTTGGGAGTCGGCACGTTCTGCTAGGAGCCTCTACCGATTGATCGATTGGGAGTTGGACTCCAATCGTGTCCAAGTCGCCATGAGCCTGCAGGGTCGCACACTTAAGAGCGGGAGCAAGTATTGGTTGGGTTGGACCCGAACCGGAAATGGACTGAGTTAGTGAGTCGGACTCACAGAGGGAATGGGCCACAAGTGTTGTGCAGCCCATTACCATACGCTATATAAAGAGGGGCGCAGGTTGCCCAACGGGCACGTTAGTCCACTCTCCCATGCGTTGGGAACCCTAGCCCCACTCAGTCCAGCCGCCGCACCGGACCTAGCAGTCCGCCGTCGGAGCTCCTCCTCGTACGTGTGGATACCGGCAGAGGTGTTGTACGTTCAGCACTTCGACGCTCGAGGGATTGGATCGGCCGGACCGGATCGTGGGACTGCACTGCCCCGACGCGCTGCATCGATAATCCGCACCTGCGCGTCTAGTGGTAATCATCGTGGCCTTCTACCTCGGCTAGATCTTGGGAGTACCGCGTAGGAAAAGTTTTCGTTTATCTCTGCGCGTCCCAACATTGTTTATCCTCTATTTTAGCTACTGGTTGTTTGTTAAATTTTCATGATTGATGGATTCCATAACTTCAAGTGAACACTAAGGTAGTAAATAAATAGCCTATTCATCTGTGGCGTGTTTACCTGCTGTTTGGAAATTGTCTGAGTTTGTACCTTAGCATGAGTGTCTTACTTGTGTTATTTGTTGTGCTAGTGCTGTTGTCATGTTTAAGAGTATCCTATGAAACTAAAACATCCAACTAAAATCATGAAAACATTAAGTGATAGTTGCTTGTGGTGAGTAATACCTACTGCCATGGGTATTGTTCTGTCTGTTTGTTTTACCTTAGCAACCTAACCTTTGCACCCACAAGCCATATTTTTAGCTTCTCATATATCTTGTTGTGAGAGTGGTACATCACTCCATATGTGGTATGTAAGATGGGGGATATGGTTTCCTGAACCATATGTTTGTCTGACGATAGTTTTGTACCCTGAGAGCTATGTGAGGCAGTTTTCTCAATAACGTTTGTGAGTTTGCGTTATTATACTTTTGCTTGCGGTATGTGTTGTTTATCTCAGTTGTGTGTCTTTTAGACCTGAGTGTGTGTCTTGTATTCTTTTACGACGCTAGAAAACGAAGAAGAAGAAGAAGAAGAAGAAGCAGTTGTGGAGCTGTGCGTCAAGTTCAAACTACTTCAAGGCCAGGGACATTAAGAGACTGAGGCAAGCCATCCTGATGCTTGCTTTTATAATACACTTATCATTATCTATCATGCATGTTTTACTTCTGAAAAGTTTTACAAAACTTTGATTTCCAGAAGCTATTTTTGAGTGAATACGACTACTACTTTATATATATACTACTTTTATGCCAGTAGTTTATACTTGGTGTTACCAAGCCCATAGCCACCATATGGTATTTATTACCATCACATATACTAGTCCCTAAGTGGACACCCTAAAATTGTGTTTTTACAAAACAAAGGCTTTATGGAAAACCCGGGAGAAAGGGCGGATCCTTGTTCTCCGGAGGAATGTGGAAGTGGTCATTTTTGGGAAAATGGTGTTTTTCAAAAATGACACATAACCTAGTCTTCGCCGGACAACCTTTACCGTACTGCCACCCTACCCCAACATGGGCACGGGGCTTAACTGGAAGTTTGTCCTTGTTAGTGTCTGTTCTATCTCAATCGCTATAAGGGATGGAATCCCTCGAATCGATTGTCGTCAAAACTCCCAATGTTGAGACATAAAAAGTGTGGGATTAAGTTCACCTCCGGTCGCATCAGTTGAGGCATCCTGGCTGGCGGGGATTAGCTCGGTGCCGGGGATGACCAGTAAAACTCGACTGAGAGATAGACACATTCTAGCTTGAACATAGTGGATGGTTATGATCAGTTGTCTGATGTTCTACATACTGCTGTTACAGTCCGTGGTTGTTCACGGCAAGTGTACTGTATCTGGTGGATGTGTACACCTCTGCAGAGTACAACTTTTTCGAAGAAGCCGCGTCCTCGGATATGGACGGTTGAATGGCCATGTAGCTAGCATTGTGTCAATGTTTTCCAAACGGATGTTTTTCAAAAAGGAGTTGAAATTGGGAACTTCGGAAAGGAAGATAACCTTGTACCATGGAGGTACCGATGATGAAAAGCCAGAAGTTGTTTTACAAGAAGTTTTGCAGAGAAAATCTTTCTTCTCTAAGCAAACATCTGGAAACTGATTCCAAGAAGTTTTGCAAAGAGAAAACTTTCTTTTAACAAAGTTTTCACAAAACCTCTTGTACATGTGATATCGACAAGAGAAAGAAAAACTATAATATTTTCTTCTAAAGTATCTTCTTCAGCGAAGATACAGATTAACTTGACTGCAACTGTGGTGTCATCCTATATGAACACCATTGATAGTGAACCTTATTTATAGCCTACCTATTACACCATATAAGCATACTTGCATCTTTGGTAAGTTACATGATGGATGTCTTGCTGAGTACATTCAAATGTACTCATTATGGTTTCGCCCCTGGTATTTACTTGACAGATTTGAGAAGGAGTCTCAGAAGAGGATCAACGAAGAGGAGTACTGAGTTGATGGCCTTGCGAACTAGGATCGTCTCCGGGTCAGCAGCCTGTAGGTTAAGGCGTGACTTGGGCTCTACCGCGTTTTGTGTGTGTTTAGTCTTCCGCTATGTGTGTTGGGTGTTGTCCTGCGTGGCAACCGTGTAGTCTTGGTCATGTGACCATGCGTCTTTGTAAGTGTTGTGTAACCGTGTAATGGATATTGTATCTGTGTACCAACTTGATATGTTGTTCACGAGTGAATTTCCTGGGATCGTGAATGTATGCATATCAAGGGCGTCCTTGAATAGTGGTTCGAAGGGCGGGCCCTACATGTTGTTACCTCCCTGGTTATACATGCCCCCACCACCCGTGTCTGAAAGATGTTTAGCTTGTAGCTGTTACCGTGATAGAGGTTCAGGAAACTGTGAGATCTGCAGTACACAAAGGAGATCAAATGTTCAATTTGAGCTTGTTATTCTGATAAACAACTAGATCAGGCAGTGACTGCTCGCTTTCACCTCCAGCTGTTTGTTGTTAGGCCTTACCATGTGGGTGACGGCCAGACTTTTAAGTTTGTATATTAAAAGCTTGGCATTTGCACTGTTGCAATCACCCCCTTAGCATAGTCAAATAAAAGTAGTCATAGATCCATCCTAGCAGCTATTTAGTATCTATCTTGGATAAGTGTAAACTGAAAAATTGGAAATTCCTGCTTATGCAGGAGCTCACGCTTCTTAACTCTAGTCAAATGGGACTTTTCTGCAATATAAGCTGGACTTTTTCCCCCAGACCACCCTTAATACTATATGATTTATTGTATTCTGGTTTAGAATTTGGACCCTGTTGCTCGTAAGTGATAAATTTCTACATACATGAGAAAAAAGAAGAGATATGTAGCCAGAGAAAAAGGTGGGTGGTTTTCACCTTTAGTTATAACTATAAGAAACTATGTCCTATTTCTTTTCTTTTTCCCTGAGATCTGTAGAATTAAAGGTAGTGATTTGAGTCACAATGAGGCTGGTCTTCATTCCAACCCATCACATGTGCAGTCACAAAAGTTAACACATTGCTGGAAGAAAAGAATTAGTGTTGTTCATGTTCTCACATGGGTTCTCTTGATCTTAAATGCTTTGCTTAGGCTATAGAACTTTGACCATTATATTTTTCTTTACAGTAAAAACGACACCTGGCTCTGCATTGCGCTTGAGTTCTGTGCATTGCATTTCATGAGGGATTTTTATGACCAGGATGAGTAGGGAATCATTAGTACTTAACTTCTTAACTAGAGCACTATGTACTTTTTTTTAATCTTAAACAGTATATTTTGATGTAGTATTGTTTTTTTGCCAGGATATATATGTTAGAGATAGTACCATAGCATTTCACATTTTCTTTTCATTCACCCCAGTTCGAAGTTAATTACACGCCAGACCAGACTCGACCACATCCTGCAGCAGCTATAATTCCTTGCTGACTATAGCCCACATGCCTCTGATTCCACACTCCAGATCACATTCGACAATATCATTCACAGGCCTGTAGCTTTCCTCCATTTGTCTGTCCCTCATCTTGCTCAGCCTTTGCCCTACTACTATACTCATCATATGATACAATTGGAGTGCAGACCCCCAACATGCCTCGATTATTCCAACTCCATTGTTCCCTTCTGCTGCAACTGAACTCCCCCCTATCTGCAGTGACCTTTGCAGCAAAACAAAATGTAGGCTTGCCTTGCACCGAATGATTCATAGGAGCACTTGCACCATGCACACTTGCATGTATCTTTCTTTATACTACTTGAAGTGCCAGTACTAATAGTGGTGGTGGTGGCCAGGTAGTGGTGGTGGTGCTGATCATATAATCATGCAAAGCACCATTCGAGACCACACCAGACCACACCAAAAATACATCCAGTTATAGGGATTAGGAATCATACCTCATACATGAATGATAACTAAGTAGTTTATATTGAATAATTTGAAATCCAAATCAAAAACTCAAATTTGAATGTTATTACAGAAACATGTCTGGCACTTCCAAGCACGGGTCCGTGCCCGAAGCCGGTGCCGAGGAAGAGGGCTGGGATGCCCACGCTGCAACCGGCATTGAGGAAGAGGTCCGGGAGGATAGCACTAATGTTGATTGGGGGTACTTGGAGGAAGAGGTTGATGACAGCACCGATGGTGGCGGCACTGACCGCACGGCGGCTGGTGGTAGCGGCGACGCCGCCCCGACGACCGATGAGAAGAATAAGAAGCCTCGGGCGCCAAGGAAGGATCATACGCCGCAAGTGCTCGCGAACGTCACTGAGACAATCACCGAGGTCTCGCCAAGTGGCCTACCATTGGCGCCTCGAGCGGTTGCCTCAGGGTACGGCATGCAGCTAGGGTGCATCGTGCGGGAAAGCATGTCGATCAACATGACGGACCTTAGAAGCAAAGACAACGCGGCTTTGGTCGAAATCATCCTGAAGAAGCTTCACCAGCGATAGACGTTCCCGGAGCCGTTCAACAAAAGGGTGGACTCTTTAGCCATCACGAAGATGAGCACTGCGTTGAGCAGCTGGAAATCCCGGGTGAAGAAGAAGATTGCGAAAGGTAAAAGCTGGGAGGAGATCAGTCGCAAAGACCCGACGCTCGTGAAAGAAGATTTCGACATACTGAAGGCGTACATGAACACCGAGGAGTGTAAAAAATGGACAAAATGGGGGCAGGATATGCGGGACCAAAACATAGGGGTCCAACATTGCCGAAGCGGTGGTTACCGAGGAAAACAGCCCGTTTGGGAGAAGGAGGACCGCGAGATGGAACGTCTCGGAAAAGATAACCCCTGGCACAAAATCACGGATATACAAGTTAGGAACTTTGTCCGGTCCCGGTACTTCTTAGACTGGAAGACGGGGGAATTCGTGACGAAAGACCAGGACGTGAAGGAATTCGAGAAACATTTGGTAAGGACAGATATATATCAAGTACATGTATATTGCATTGATCTAATAATTAGATAATGAAGCCAAATGGGCTCACCTTAATTTCCTTTTGTCCGAAGGAGAGGGAGTTGCGGAAATCTGACCACTCGTCCGAAGGGTCGACGGGTCGGTGGGACACGCCTTTCAACAGGGCGACGAACGCATACAAGAAAAGGCCGTTGGATGCCCCGCCGACGTCAGCTGGCTGTATCTCCGGCTTGGCTAAACATGAAGGTAGCCGAGTACTACGCATCAGATGCCAAGTCTTCGAGAAAGAAGAGGTAGACGACATCGACTAAGGATGATGAGGAGGTCGAGGAGCTGAAGAAGAAGATGGCGGCTCTAGAGAAGAAACTTGAGAGCAGAGAGGTGGACCCCGACACGCTCAATAGATTAGTGGATGAGAGGCTCAAGGAAGTCATCCCCGCTGGGCTGATGGAGGGGATAGCTTCTTGGAATGCGGGGGGTCAAATTGGACCGATCCATCTGCCCACCTTCGTCGGCAGCAACTCAAGCATGAACCAACAAGTGCCGCCGCAACAGGTGACCCCCCAGACGCCGGCGCCGCTCCTTCTGGTCGCATCGGCGCCCCCTTCCGCAGCAATGCCGAAGAATGATGGGCCGGCCGCCGGCACCGTCGCCCTTGTCTCGACACCCGCCGAGCTCGACGCCATCACCAAGGTAACTAATTAGTTAGTCGTGATCTAACTACGCCTTCTCAAGATGACTGCCATCTCATGATGCCTGATATGTTGCCCAACAGGACGAACCTTGCGTACTCCTGCATCGTGTGGTGAGAATTGATGGATGTTGCTACCGGCACTATTATACAACCGAGGGAACGCACTATGCACCACTCTCAAATGGACGAGAACGTGATGAAGGTGAAGTTGGCCAATGTAGTGCCGGAGTATCGCGACGTCCTCCCCCCTTTCAACCTCCAGGCTGCGAAGAGAAGGACAACTTGGTACTTGGAGACTGCACGACTTGGGTGATGAAATTGCCGAAGAGCCAGATTCGTCTTGGGGGGCTCTTGTGATCAAGCGCAACACCGGCGCCACATCCCCTATGGCCCCGCTCAATAAGATCGTCCGATCCACGAAGCAAAGAGCCCTCCAGACAGCACCCAAGGCCGTCGCCCCTCAGAAGGAAACGGTAGTCGTCGCCACCACCACCCAGAAGGAACCGGCGGTTGTTGCCACCACCACAAGGCACCAAGTGTTGTTGGGAAATATGCCGCAACGACCGGCCAAAAGATCATCAAATGCAGTTGTGCCTCAACCGCCGGCATCACAGCCGCCGTCACCACCAAAGGACGTGGACATCCCGCTTGCTGGAGCCGGTGCCGATGACTATCATTACGATGACAATGTCAACATCAATGCCTACCTCAACACGGGATACAGCCAAGATAGGTACATGCCTGATATGGATCGTGACGATGAAGCCTTCCGCAGTCACGACGATCAACCTAGGCGTACTGAAGTCACGCAGCGCCTCACCTTCCAGCAGGGTACAATATTCAACCCTGGCACACTGCATAAGACAGTCTTAGGGTCGCCCCGAGCACCCCCAGCTCCCGCACCCCCAGCTCCCGTAGAAGATCAGGCCACCGCCAGCAAGAAGATTACGAAGAGACCTGCTAAAAAGGGCCAGCCTACTAAGATCTTGGCCGACGCCGTGGTACGACCCCGTAAGGATGGCTTGACCCACTTGCATGAAGCTGGGAAACCGATACTGGGTCCGGACGAGATACACGGGACAACTGGACCAATGCTCACATTGCAGAACATTATCGTGATGCTAGAGGGCCTCCTTCTTACAGATGAGTCTCCAAATTACCCTGCGGTCGTGGTCAAGGTGCCAGAGGGCCCGGACTTCGTCCATGAAGACCCCGCGGGACTGTTCTTCATAGCGTACGAGGATATCTTCAATCTGTTTCACTCGAGACGGCTGGACTATAACTTGGTCCGCCTATACGCGCTCAATGCTCAGCTGCAGATCCAGCGAGAGTTACCCCCGTACGTTATGGTAGCGGATCCCTACTACATGCGTGATAGCCAGCTGGAGGAAGGATCAAGTACACGGACCAAGGAAGTGAAGTACCTCGAGAGCTTCATGTTGAGAAACAGTGAGAATAAGAGGAACATTCTTTTGCCTGTCTTTCCCGAGTAAGTCTCGCGACCGTCGTAGCTAATGTTTTGTTTTCTAGATTTCATCCATTGCTTATCCTGGATTCAATTGCATGTGTTGAGAAGGGACACATACTGCACACTCATCGTGCTTTGCCCAAAGTGGTCACTTGCCCAGTACTTCGAATCGTCGAATAAGACAAAGAGGAAAGACTACACCAGAATAAGGGGTGTTCTCGATGAGGCTATCAATGGCTACGCCCAAAATGGAGGCACATTCGAAAAGAAACAAGAATGTATCAGGCCGGCTACTGGAAAATACGGGTTCAAGCACGTGACCGAGTTCCCCTGCATCAAGCAGCCGGCTTGGAGCACGAAGGAGGCCTTCTATGCCCTCCATCACCTCAAAGGGATTGTCCGCGATGCAAATAATATGAATCATCCTGCTAAACTCTGAGACTGGTCCAACAAAATGGCGGGGAAAATCTCACAGGAAGATCTTATGCAAGATTTTCATCGTATCAAAGTCAGGTTGTCGGAGATAATCATTGAAGATGTCAACAAAAAGGGAGGGTCCTTGAACCAACCCATAGGATTATGCCGGAGGGATATCCAGGAACGCCTAGAGCGGCAGACTGATCGTAGGACGTGGATGACGAAAGACTTATATAAGCCGTTTTCGGCGCCTCTCTAGAAGAGGTATCGTTGATCGAGGTGTGCCTAGCTAGCTACTATTAGTTTGCTTAACAAAATTTGCTTAACTTATATAAGCCTAGCTACTATTAGTTAGCTCTAAACTTAGGCCTAGCTAGCTACTATTAGTTAGCTCTAAACTTAATTAGGCCTAGTTAGCTTCTATTAGTTAGCTCTAAACTTAGGCCTAGCTTTATGTTATATATCTTTGATGTTTATTTTTGTTTCCTTAGTTGTTTTTGGGAACATATATGCCTTAGTTGTTTTTTGCATTACTTACTAATATGCTTTATGTCTATCTATATAGATGACGTACTACGTGGTGTTCGAGGGTCGGGTTCCAGGAGTCTATGACGAGTGGAAGGACTGTAAAGCACAAGTGGACAAGTTCAGCGGCAACTGCTATAAAGGATACGAGACTAGACACGAGGCGGTTGCGAAGTGGAGGGACCACCAGTCGAAACAGAAGAACAAGATGAAGACCTCCATCAAGCTATCGTTCTTGCTCACCATCATCGCCGTGCTTGTAGTCTATTTCATCTTAGCTTAGGCCTTATCGAGTGACTATGTGGTGGCATGTTCGATGAACTATGTGGTGGCATGTTCGATGATGTTTGACTATCACTTAATTTGAACAAAATTCGATACTTTTGCACTATGTACCACTATTGTATATTATGTTATCATCGAGTAATGTGTGACTTATATATTTGTCAAATATCACTTCTATGTTTATATATTTGTCAAATATCACTGCCTGTATTCAAACTGTATAAATACTGTAATATACCTGTATTTATACCAGAAACAATTTAAATTTCAAAATACTGCAGATTTTTCTGTGGCGCACCTATGGCAAATTCTGTGGCGCATCTATTTCTGTGGCGCACCAGGAGGGGATGCGCCACAGAATCGACTATTTCTGTGGCGCAGGGCAGTGGTGCGCCACAGAATCAACTATTTCTGTGGCGCAGGGGAGTGGTGCGCCACAGAAACAACTATTTCTGTGGCGCATGTCTGTGGTGCGCCACAGAAAATATTTTAATGGCGTGTTGTCTGTGGCGCAACCCTGTGGCCAAATGGTGCGCCACAGAAAGGGTTTTTGGTGCGCCACAGATGAGGCTATTTGTACTAGTGTTCCTTTCCACAACAATTACTGCACTAATAACCCGATTTGTAGCCGTAAGGTACAATAACATAGGTTCTTCATCTTTTGGGGATGCCAAAATCGGAGCTTTCATCAAAGTTTCCTTCAACTGGGTTAGCGCTGCATCTGCCTCCTCTGTCCACTCAAATTTGTCGGATTTTTTCAATAACTTATACAGTGGCAAGGCTTTGTCCCCTAGCCGGCTGATAAACCTGCTAACGGCTGCAGCTGAACCCGTCAATCTTTGCACATCTTTTACGCACGTAGGCTTGGAGATGTTTAAGATTGCTTTGATCTTTTCTGGGTTTACTTCTATTCCTCTATGAGAAACGATGAAACACAGAAGTTTTCCTGAGGGAACCCCGAATACGCACTTTAATGGATTTAACTTCATTTTATAAGCGCGCAAATTTTTGAAGGTTTCTCGCAAATCCTCAAGGAGTGTTTCTTTTTCCTTGGTAACGACAGCAATGTTGTCCACGTAAACATGGACATTTTTGCCAATCTGACTATGCAAACACCGTTGCATGCAACGCTGGTAGGTTGCACCTGCGTTCTTCAGGCCAAATGGCATGGTTATATAATAGTACGTCCCATAAGGGGTTATGAACGAAGTTTTGATTTGATCTTCCTTTTTCATGCGTATTTGATGATACCCGGAATATGCATCCAAAAAGCATAAAAGCTCAGAGCCTGCAGTGGCATCTATTATTTGATCAATTCGCGGTAACGCAAACCTATCTTTTGGACACAGTTTGTTCAGGCCGGTGTAATCTATACACATTCTAAGGGTAGTAGTATCTTTCTTCGGTACTAATACTGGATTTGCTGACCATTCAGTACGTATAACTTCCCGGATAAAATTTGCTGCCAAAAGTCGGATGATCTCCTTGCCAATAGTCTTCCGTCTTCTTCCGTCAAATCGACGGAGTCCTTGTTTGACGGGTTTGGATCCTGGAATCACCTTGAGTTGATGCTCAGCAAGTTCCCTGGGTACACCTGGCATGTCCGCTGGACACCAAGCGAAAATATCCCAGTTCTCACGGAGGAACTTGATGAGCTCGCTTTCCTATTTGTCAGTCATCTCAGTTCCCACTACGACAAATTTCGTCGGATCTTTGGGATCTAGGATTACCTGTCTTGTGTTCTCGGAAGCCTTGAAGCTATCTGCTGGCTTCCAGCTTTCTTTGCCTGCCGGCATTTCTGTCGGCGATACCTCTTTGGCCAGCTCTTTCAACTCCTCCTTTGCTATGACTTTCTCAGCGCAAAGGGCGTTTTCTTTTTCCAGCTTGTTTGCCAACTTGAAGTCTCCAGATATGGTGATTACTCCTCCTTTGGGTCCTGGCGTCTTCAGCTTGTTATAGATATAACATGATCTTGCCATGAATTTGGCGAAAGCTGGACGTCCGAGTATCGCGTGATACACGCTTTTGAACGGCACAACCTCGAAGGATACTTTTTCCTGCCGGAAGTGATCTTTGTCTCCAAAGGTTACATCTAGGGAAATTTCTCCTAGGGATCGTGCTTGTCTGCCAGGGACGATGCCGTGAAAACGTATGTTGCTGTGGTTGAGCTGGGTCTCGGAAATTTTCAGCTGCTTCAGTGTATCCAGGTACATTATGTTAATGCTGGATCCTCCATCCATCAGCACTCTTTTTAGCCTAATGTTTTGAACAATAGGACTTACGATTAGAGCTTATGGGCCGGGTTCAGGGATATTCCCGGGATGATCGGACTGATCCTAGGTAATTGGTGTATTTGAGTACTTCAAGAATTTCGGGGTTGCAGGAACAACCGCGTTAATTTCTCGAAGCGTTCTTTTTGCCACCTTTGTCGAGGGAGTTGCCAGGAAAGTTAGGTTGCATTCTCCATCAACTCTCGGAAACTTAGGCTCGCCTTTTCGCTGCTGTTCCTAGATTTTTTCGTCAGTGTCCGCTTCACTGTCTTCTTTCTCAGCTTCTGGCTTTTGCTTGGAAAACTTCCTCTTGGAATTCTTCCCTTTGTTTCCGGATCCTGCACTGCCTTTCATATGCTTGTTCAAGCGGCATTGTGCGTTAGTATGAATAGGCTTCCCAAATTGCGAGTGGTGGACACAGTTTTCCGACTTTATTTTCTCCCACTCTTCTTTGGTGTAGTTTATCGGCTCGGTACTGCGTCCTTTCCACCTATTCCCATTTTCCCTTCCAAAGGCTATATTTACCTCTTTGGGTTTTTGTGCTGCATCTGGAGTTCCTTTTTTCTCGGGGCGAGGGTTCTTTTTGGCCTGTATCAGTGTATCGATATTGCCTCATCTTGCCCTGATGTCGTCCTCGGCTGCAGCGTGTTCGTTGGCGGTTGTAAGCATAGATCCGAGATCTTTGTGCTTTTTGGAACCAATCATGAACGGTACAAGTCCGGGTTTTAGGCCATTGACGAAAGCATGCATTGCTTGAACGTCTGTTACTCCAGAGAAACTATTCTTCATTGTCGTCCATCTTGAGATGAAATCCACGTATGGTTCGTCATCAAATTGGGTGCAACGGTTTAGCTGGTTGATCCTATTCGGGCGTTTGTAGGTTCCCCGGAAATGTTGAGTAAATACTCGAGCCATATCATCCCAGCTGTCGACCGTTTTGGAGGGTAATCCATTGATCCAATATCTGGCTCCATCTAGTAACATTAGGGAAGAAACTTTACAGCTTTCAAGTCTGTCCCATTGTTGATCTGGACGGCTGTGTAGTAGTCTGAGAGCCAGGTATCCGAGTTTGTGCTACCGGTATATTTTTGGTATGTTGGACCAACTTTGACAAAGCCATAATGCAGGGTTATCCTTCGGATCCTATCTGTGAAGCACTTGGGTCCAAAGTATAAATCGTCTCTTTCCGCTCTATCCATGTGTGCGGAGTACCTGCCGGCTGAATGGACAGAAGGGGATCTGCTCCTTTCTTTTCCATTGTGGCGCGAACGCGCTTTTCCGGGATTCTCTCCATTTCTTTCGAGATCTTGCCCCTTTGGATAAGGTGGAGTTCTACTGCTATTTCTTTCCTTATTTCTGGGGGGTGTCCGGGATCTCTCACGCCTGTGAGGTATATCCTGCCTTCCAGCTTTTTCAGCTGGGCGTCTCGGAGGCGGCATTGCTTTTCCATCATTCCGGTGCTTTTCTTCCCAATCGCGAGGATTAAGTCCGTCTTTCGGGAGATGGGATCCGGTTCTAGACGCTTCATCCTTGTTGTCGGGATTTTTCTTGTCTTTTCTCAGATCCGCTTTCTTCTCTTTTGAATTGCTTGAATCTCCAGGTTCTTCCGGTCCAGGTGCTCCAGCGGCGCATGTAGCTGTTTTACATAGGGCTGAGTTGTCATGCAACTTCCCTGGTCGCTGCTGCCCCCGTTGTTGTTGTTGCAATGCTTTCCCTAAGAAAGCGTACACCCCTTGAAGTTTTTCACCATTGGAGTACATATCATTGTTAAGGATGGCGAACGCTGTTTCCGCATTTTCTGCTGCGGTTTTGTATATTGGTTTGCCTCTGGCATCTTTGCCGTTTACCTACTTTTGCCAAGATGGGTTGTGAAACCTTTCTTTTGGCGGCAGTACTTCCGGCCTTACAATTCTGGGTAACCTTGTAGGTTTAATTCCAGATCTATTCTTTCTCTCGTATTCCTCGATCTCTTCCTTCATGAGCTTGATGTCGTCCTGGGTTTTTTCGAGGTGTTCACGAGTTCTGAATAGATGTTGCTGCTGCCTCTGGAGAGCTTGTCTCCTGGCTTCTAGCACTTCAGGGGGTTCATGCAATCCCACTGGTGTTTGCAGTAACTCCTGTTCTTCTTGTTCTGTCATTGGCGGAACAAGGATTTCTTTTGTTTTCTTCTCCGAAGGTTTCACTCCGCTTGCGTCTCCTACTTCTGGGCTTTCATTGGCCGGATCAGCCAATTTCTTCTTCCGGAGTTTATATTGGAGCTTTTTAGCAGTTTTGTGCTTCTTCTTGGAAGATGGAGGTTTCCTGCAGGGTTCTTCCTCTGTCAATTCTTTGACATCGGGGAATTTTGGAGAGGTTTCTCCTTCTTCTCTCTCTTCCTCTGGCGGAGGCGTTCTAGGGCTTTCCTGACTGTCGGCATCCGTATTTTCAGCCGGTTTTGCCATCAGTACTTCATGGAATCCCTCTTGGAAGGATTTGACCTTTCTTTCGAAAGCGTCTTCGTCTTCGTCTTCGGCATCGAAGTCATACGATCCGGTTTCCGACTCTAATCTCGCCTCAATGGCGGCTAGTACAGAGTCAGCTTCCGAGTGCGTCGTGATGTTGACGGATGTCGGATCTTCCACCTCTGTTGTGGGAGTGTTGTTTTCTGCCTCTTGCACGGGATTACTTTCATCCGTTTTTTCGGCGATCTCGGATTGCACCATACCGACAAAGTGTGATTCACTTGTATGTCGGTGATCTGAGCAGAACCCGGTATCGTAGTCATCTTCGACTGGGTATAGGGCGGGTGGGATAAATTTACTTCCACCGCAAAACCCCATGGCCTCTGCGGTTAATCCGATAAAGTTATTTGCAGATCCAATCGGTAACACGCAGGCACTTACCAGATGATTTTGCGCCGGTATGTAAGATCCGTTGTCGAGGAAGCGTCCAACGTCGTTGTCGAACTCCAAGCTTCCGACAGTTATGGAACTGCCGATCCCGCCGAGTATCCCAGATCGGAACTTAACGCCTGACGTCGCTGGACCCACGGTGGGCGCCAACTGTCGAGACATCATAGTATAATTCATAAACGGGGGTGCCATGAGACTACCGATAGAGACGTGGGGGACGTGGTTGTGCAAAGGACAATGACACAGGGTTTTTACCCAGGTTCGGTACGGCGCAGTAATGCGACGTTCCTACTCCTGCAATCTCACTATTCAGGATTAAAGCCTAGAAATACAGAGTACAACGTGAGGTTCTATTAGCTTCTCGTCAAGGATCAACCTCTCGGCGAGTTAGCATGTAGCTTCTTGTCTATCTATCTTATCTCCAGTCCGGCTATATATAATAGCCGGATTACACTGGTAGAAAATAGGCCTTCCATACGCCCCCATTAGTCCCCAAAATTATCGAACCGTGACCATAGAGGTCTTTAGTCGCGGTTCGGGTGGAGACCCGCGACCAACAGTCTGGGTCCAGCGCGCTCGGTCCACAGCTGGCGGACGGGAGGGGCTTTAGTCCCGGTTGGCCAGGCCAACCGGGACTAATATGTCCTCAGGCTGGTCCCAAGGCCTTTAGTCGCGGTTGTCCAGGTGAACCGGGACTAAAGGCCCATCCCTATATATAGGGCTCAGCTGGCTGCACTTAGCCGCATTTGTTGTCACTTCTACTCACAATATTCACAAGGGGTGGTAGGTTTGCTTTTTGTTCCTCCTATGCACACAAGGTGTTTGATGACATGCCCGAGAGCATGAAACACACATGATATGAAGTGTCCGAGCCGCACTTGAGCGTTTTCATTTATTTTACCTCTGCGATCGCGGTTAGCAACTTGAACCTTTCATGATTTTTATTATTTCCAGCTAGTTAGTTTAACAAATGCATGATGGTTAATTATATAATTTATATAATAATAATGCAGATGAATCGGCAATGGATGTACGATAACCGACTCTCCGGCGAGTTCACTACGGGTTTGAAAGATTTCCTCGTAGTGGCAAATGCGAACAAGCAGCGAGGTTTTATTATCTGTCCATGTGCTGAATGTAAGAATGAGAAGGGTCACTCCTCCTCAAAAGTCGTTCACATGCACCTGCTTCGGCACGGTTTCATGCGAAGCTATAATTGTTGGACCAAGCATGGAGAAAAAGGGGTTAGAATGGAAGAAGATGAAGAAGAGGATGATATCGATTTCAACTATCATGACGCTTTCGGTGATACTTTCATGGAGGATGATGCTGAAGGTGGGGAAGGGTTTGGTGAAAGTGAAGAAGAGGCACATGATGAGCCCGCTGATGATCTTGGTCGGACCATTGCTGATGCACGGAGACGCTGCAAAACTGACAAGGAGAGGGAGAATTTGGATCGCATGTTAGAGGATCACACGAAGTCGCTGTACCCAGGATGCGACAATAGTCTGAAAAAGCTGGGCTGCACACTGGATTTGCTAAAATGGAAGGCACGGGAAGGTGTAGCTGACTCATCATTTGAAAATTTGCTGAAAATGTTGAAGAATATGTTTCTGAAGAATAACGAGTTGCCCGCCAGTACGTACGAAGCAAAGAAGGTTGTCTGCCCTCTAGGTTTAGAGGTTCTGAAGATACATGCATGCATTAACGACTGCATCCTCTACCGCGGTGCATACGAGAATTTGAATGAATTCCCTGTATGCACTGCACTGCGTTATAAGATCAGAGGCGATGACCCTGGTGACGATGTTGAGGGCGAGAAACCCAGGAAGAGAGTTCCCGCCAAGGTGATGTGGTATGCTCCTATAATACCTCGGTTGAAACGCCTATTCAGGAACAAAGAGCATGCCAAGTTGTTGCGATGGCACAAAGAGGACCGTAAGTCCGACGGGAGGTTGAGACACCCCGCTGATGGAACGCAATGGAGAAAGATCGACAGAGAGTTCAAAGATTTTGCAGCTGACGCAAGGAACATAAGATTTGGTCTAAGTACTGATGGCATGAATCCTTTTGGCGAGCAGAGCTCCAGCCATAGCACCTGGCCCGTGACTCTATGCATCTACAACCTTCCTCCTTGGTTGTGCATGAAGCGGAAGTTCATTATGATGCCAGTGCTCATCCAAGGTCCGAAGAAGCAACCCGCAACGACATCGATGTGTACCTAGGGCCATTAGTTGATGAACTTTTACAGTTGTGGGGCAGACCTGGTGTACCTGTGTGGGATGAGCACAAAGAAGAGGAATTTAACCTACGAGCGTTGCTTTTTGTAACCATCAACGATTGGCCTGCTCTCAGTAACCTTTCGGGACAGTCAAATAAGGGATACAAAGCATGCACGCACTGCTTACATGAGACTGAAAGTGTATTTTTGGATAATTGTAGGAAGAACGTGTACCCGGGTCATCGTCGATTTCTTCCCCGAAATCATAACGTAAGAAAGAAAGGCAAGCATTTCAACGGCAAGGCAGATCACCGGACGAAGCCTGCGGAACGTACTGGAGCTGAGATATTTGATATGGTCAAGGATTTGAAAGTCATCTTTGGAAAGGGTCCTGGCGGGCAATCAGTTCCGCTGGGAGTTGACGGGGCACCAATTTGGAAAAAGAAATCGATATTTTGGGAGCTACAGTATTGGAAAGTCCTAGATGTCCGCTCTGCAATCGACGTGATGCATGTTACGAAGAATATTTGCGTGAACGTGCTAAGCTTCTTGGGCGTGTATGGGAAGACAAATGATACAAAGGAAGCACGGCAGGACCAGCAACTTTTGAAAGACCCAGATGACCGGCATCCGGAATGGTTTCAAAGTCGTGCCAGCTACACTCTTACCAAAGAAGGGAAGGTCATTTTTTTTGAATGCCTGAGCAGTATGAAGGTCATGTTTGGCTTCTCTTCGAATATAAAGGGAATAATAAACATGGCGGACAAAAAGTTCCAAAACCTGAAGTCTCACGACTGCCACGTGATTATGACGCAATTGCTTCCGATTGCTTTGAAGGGGCTCCTACCGGAAAATGTTCGAGTAGCCATTGTGAAGCTATGTGCATTCCTCAATGCAATCTCTCAGAAGGTAATCAGTCCAGAAGATCTACCACGGTTACAGAACGATGTGGTCCAATGTCTTGTCAGTTTCGAGTTGGTGTTTCCACCATCCTTCTTCAATATCATGACGCACCTCCTGGTCCACCTAGTCGAAGAGATTTCCATTCTCGGTCCTGTATTTCTACACAATATGTTCCCCTTCGAGAGGTTTATGGGAGTATTAAAGAAATATGTTCGTAACCGTGCTAGGCCAGAAGGAAGCATCGTAAAGGGCTATGGAAATGAGGAGGTAATTGAGTTCTGCATTGACTATGTTCCTGACCTTAAGCCGATTGGTATTCCTCAATCGCGCCACGAGGGGAGACTAAGTGGAAAAGGCACGATCGGAAGGAAATCAACGATATGTATGGACGGTCATTCTATGACTGAAGCACACCACACAGTTCTGCAAAATTCGAGCTTGGTGGCTCCGTACTTCGAGAAACACAAGAATATTTTACGCTCGGACAACCGGGGAAGCCTGAATCATGGATTAGAAAGGCCCACATGGAGACTTTCGCAGTTGGTTGCGAAAACATTTAATGAATGACAATGATGTTGGAGATCAGCTGTACATGTTGGCCAAGACACCATCTTCGACTATAACGTCTTTCCAAGGGTACGAGATTAATGGGAATACATTTTACACGGTCTCCCGAGATAAAAAGAGCACCAACCAAAACAGTGGTGTCCGCTTTGATGCAGCAACCGAGATTGGGCAAAAGGTCACATATTATGGTTACATAGAGGAGATATGGGAACTTGACTATGGACCCTCCTTTAAGGTCCCTTTGTTCCGGTGCAAATGGTTCAAACTAACAGGAGGTGGGGTAAAGGTGGACGAGAAATACGGAATGAAAATTGATGGAGGGATAATAACCCGGTAGGCCAACTCCAAGGTATAACCCGGCCCACAGGACGCTGCGCAAGATCCGGCTAAGGATAAAGAAACTTCTGGAAGGCCCAAGTTTGTAGGCCTCGTAACCCGGATTGTGGGTTACGGTAAAGGAAAGTTAGGGTTTGTATGCGGTGTCTATGTAGGATTCAGGGTGCGCCTTGGAGGACAAGCCAGGGGGTACGGGTGCTTTATAAACCGACCCCTAGGATTAGTTGAGAGAGATCTGAGAGCCCTAGCAATATCGCTTGGTATCGAGCATCCAGTGTAACACGAGAGTTGAGTTAATATCTTGAGATCGGAGACTCGGCGACTTGATTGCCAGCTACCAGATCGAGTTCCATCATGTTTTCCTCTGAGCTAAACCCTCTCCCAAACGCCTCTGTCGTCTTGCCCCAAGATCAGTTACCCCCGGTAACGTCTGCCGTGATTATCCCACGACAGTTGGCGCCCACCGTGGGGCATGCGTCCAAAGGTGTTTACATCACGGGAGAAGCTCGGAAGAATATGGAGAATCTTGTCGTCGGCGAGATCTACATCGACCACAAAGGAGAGAAGACGGTGGACGATTCCGGCTGGGGGCCAGAGTCGGATCACCTCGAATCCGGATCCGTCATGACAATCGGCCGGATCAGCGTCTTCATCGGTATGGTATGAACTTCCGGTTCGATCCCTGACAATTTTGGATCTGATTCTGTGTCAGGGGAGGCCACTTATATCCAATCAGATGGAGAAGAATCAGTTGGAACGACATATCCGACAGAAGAACCCATCGCGAAGTGGGAACAGCCGGAGGAACCGGCATGGACCCCGCGTGACCGGGTCGAAAGAGAGGATGATACCGAGTCCATCCTGGACCTGCTGGAGAACCGGTATGAGGAGAATAACAGCGAAGAGGAACAACATGAATTTGCGCCAAGCATCATACGCCGAGTTGCGGTTTACACGGCTCCCGCGACCAATCTCAACCAAGAGAGCGTAACCGCGGTCGCGGCCGGGACAGCACAAGCATTAACCCGGCAGCAAGGGCCGGCTAACGGGAACACGGTTTTGGCCCAGGTTGGGAGAGTCGGCATCGGTTACCAGTCAAGCGCCAGAAAACGAGTTACGCGAACACGTTTGGATTCCTAGCAAACCGGACACCAGGAGCGGGTCCTTCCAATCCACAACATCCGGCCTTGTTCGACAACAATCTGATCCTAGATCCGACAGTTCTTGCCACAGTTATCACTCCAGAGAACGCGGCGGAACGTGTTAGGGATTTGGACGTAGCCCGTCGTGCATTGGAGCAGCAGAGGAGGCAAGTAGAAGCAGAAAGACAAGGGATGGCCACACGACAACGCGAGCTGGATGCACTGGAAACCCGGCCCCGAGAGGAAACGACTAGAATACATCAAAGGCACCAAACCAGATTGCCAGCATTGGGAGGAGTCATAAACCCGACCGCACTATTTATCACGCCTCAGGATCAGCCGATTCCAGCGGCAAATCAAGGAACCGCCCCTCAGCCGACAACCGGAGGAGTACAACCGGTAGACACGCAGGCCGGGTTACCCGCACCACAGACTGGAGTTACTACCGGCAATACTGTACCACCCTCACCACCACCACCACCATCACGTTTTCACACACCAACGGGTCATTACAACAATCCCATGGACAACGTGTACGCGGCAACGCTTGCACTAAATCAAATCCCCGTGAGAGAGTCACCCCACGCAGAGGAGACCCGGCGGGCGATAGATATGCTGCGCACCGCGGTGGCGCAACAGGTTAATTACCCGGATCACAGAAGCCGAATGCATGGGACTCCATATGTCAGCCAACAGCAAGGTAACGCTAGCAACATCCAAACAAGTTCGGCACGGCGGAGAGGAAGCAGCAGCAAATGCCGCCTCCTCCACACATTCAGGCAGCAGCAGCATCAGCAGCACAGGCCATCGTGGACAGTTCCAGAGCCAGGAGAGCCGTGGCCGTGGCCGGGTCTGCGGTACTTGGGATACCAGCAGTACCGCGTCCAGCTGTACCCCCTGCAGGATCACACGTTTCCCGAGTAAGACCAGCTTCGACCATTCTTGCAGGACCTAAGTGTCTTTCAGATAGCATCAGGGCTGAGCCTTACCCGGAAAAGTTCAAAGAAGGGGTAAAGTAGTGAATTACGAGCCGACTATGGATCCGGAAACATGGTTGAGCAGTTATGAGATGGCCATGTCGATTCGCAATGCATCCGAGAATCTTCAAGCCAAATTCATGTATCTAATGATGTCAGAGGGAGCAGCAAAGTTATGGTTCACCAATCTACCGGAAGGATCTATCAAGTCATGGGAAGAATTGAAAACTGCGTTTATCAAGCACTTTCACGGGACGTGCAGAAAGTTATTCACTATTGATGACCTAGAGCGATGTGTTCAGAAGAAGGGAGAATCGGCGCGCAGCTGGGTGCGCCGGGTTATGGAAATACTTCATTCATATACAGATATTCAGCCCAAGGATGCGCTGCAAGCTATGGCAAAGACCTGCAAGTACACACCTTTAGTACAAAAGTTAACTCGCATGAAATCTAGTCGGAATGCTTCGGAGGTTACAATGGGAGAACTGATGGATGCATGCAACAAACATGCCGCAACGGACACTACGGAAGAGGAAACTGACGATAAAAAAGCAAAAGCAAACACAGGTAATAGTGGAAGAACCGGCAATGGATCAGCACCGGGTAACAACGGAAATAGCCAGAACAAGCGCCCGTTTGAAGGAGGCTCCTAGTTTGTCGCCAACACGGAAGCCGGGTCTTCGAGACCCAGGGCAGAAGGAAATTTTAACACTGGAAACCACAATGGCGGAAACTATCAAGGGCCGCCGAGGCCGAGTAACAATTGGGACATCTTTAGAATGGCGTGCCCGAAGCACAGGAACGGTAGGCCGGCTAACCACTCCTTGGAGCAATGCGCCGACCTACAGAGATGGAAGAACGAGGAAGTGAACAGAGCCATGCGAGGTGCGGGTCGGGGAGGAGGACCGGGTCCAGGAGGAAACCCGGGAAACGGCCCACCCCCAGCCGGTAACCCGGCAGCATCAATCAGGGAAACAATCAAGGGGGAGCTGGAGGTTTCCAAGCTAACCCCAAACAGTTGGGTCAATATCACGTGCATACCACAGGAGGTTCTAATAAGGACAAAAAGATACTGAAGCAAGCGGTCAACTCAGTTTCTTCGGCTGTCCCGAGATATTTGAGGTGGTCAGAACAGGATGTAACATGGAGCAGAAGAGATCACCCGGAAAGAATAGAACACCCGGGAGTCTTAGCATTGGTAGTTGCACCACAGGTCAATGGGTACGAGCTGAAAAAGGTCCTGATGGATGGAGGAAGCAGCATCAATATCATGTACTGGGGAACCTTTCTACGCATGGGTCTCAAGGAATCTCAGCTCCAAAAAAGTACGACAGTTTTTCATGGCATAGTACCGGGTCATTCAGCGTGCCCCGAGGGAAAAATCGCATTGGAGGTAGCTTTTGGGGAATCAAAGGACAATTATCGAGTTGAGTGGCTTACTTTCGAGGTGGTTAAGTTGCGCAGTCCTTATCACGCGCTATTCGGAAGGCCGCCTTATGCTAAATTCATGGCAAGGCCGTGTTATGTGTATCTACAGCTAAAAATCCCGGGTCCTAAGCAGACCATTACCATACATGGAAATCGAGATATAGCAGCTGAATGCGATGAAGGAGATGCAACAATGGCCGAGCAAGCCTGTAGAAAAGAGGAACTCAAGCATTACCGGTCTCAAGCAGGCCCGGAGGATAGATCCACAGCAAAAAGGCCGAGCATTGAAGGCGAAAGAGAAAAGTCCAAGGCAGCACAAGATGCTAAGATGGTGGCTTTTATCAAGGATGATTCCTCCAAACAATCTGGCATAGGAGAAGAAATTGCACGGCCGCTCACAGCCAGCCGCGTTATGGAAACGCCTCACCCGGGTTGGCTAGTAAACCCTACTCATCATGAAAAAGTCTAACAAATGGAGAATGTGTATCGGTCACGTCAGTCCGGGACCGGTTCCCAAGAAGAACTAAACAATGTAACGGGCAGCAGGTTTCAGACGCGCTCTTTTCCTACCCAGGGTACCTAAGGGGACTGGAAGGTTTTTAATGAGGCGGCCTGCTAATCCAAACTTTCTCGTATCAATAAAGAGATGGTTATCAAGTCCTATTTTGATACGATCTTTACTTCGGTTACAGGTAAGTAGTATCCATTGCTATCAATACATCAGTATCATCAAGTATGTTGAATATATATAGGTCTTGGGGGCTGATTGCTTGAATAGCACAGCCACAAACCCAAAGACCCGGCCTTGATGCCTATGAGTTATAAGGGCCGATTACTCGCAAACGAGTACGGCTGCAATCTTATAACCGGACAAAGGAGCCAAATTTTCTTGACTTTTCTTACTTAAGCTCGATGTGACTCGCACTAAAGTGGCATGATTTGCTCGCTTACGATTACAATCAGCCATGAAGCCCAATGGGACTTGTCTGACCCTGTTTTCGTATAGATGTAACAACATGGTATCCACGAAAGCCGGCTTACAGTACAAGATAGTCAAAAGGGTCATCTAAACCACAAGTTATGCAGAGTACAAGGCTAATAGCTGGAAACTCAACGTTTATCAAGCGTAACTTCATTATCTATATGAAACAACTCCGGGTTTCGGCTTAGCAACAACAAGTTTGTTCTCTTCGAAAAGACCACACACCACAGACTCGGAAATTCGGGCCTTGGGGACTGTGGGTTTCGAAACAGAATCAAGTTGTTTCGTCGCTAAGCTCGAAAGACCCCAATGTCCGAGTCGTGGGGACTTGGGGACTTAAAGAAAAGTCCACCTGTCAAAACTCACGATACTCGAAAATAAAGAGGGGAATAAAAAGAAATGAAAAGAAAGTTGGATATCAAGAATAAGTTCAGAAATAGACAAGTATCAAGTTCATCAAAAGGCCTAGAAAGGCACGAAGTGTATCACGGAATTAAAGTGCGTTACAAATTGCGACACCAGTATCAAGGGTGCACAGGCGCACCGTCAAAAGAATACTTGTTTTGAATAAAAGCATCAGATGATCGAAGTATTTTGATGTCATTTGCCTATTCGGCTTCCTGAGTAGGGTCCACATCTTTGCCCTTGCCCTCCGGGTCTTGCTCCTGGACTTGCTCTTTAGCTCTCCTGGCATCATCACCCGGATTCTTCGCGTCAGGACGGACAGGCGGAAGGACAGCTGGTGTAGAGGTGGTTGGCACTGATCCTAACTCGGCCTCTCTCTTCGCAGTTTCTTCCCTCTTCCTGGCCGAGTCAGCAGCCCATTTCTCCAAAATATCAAAGGGCGGGGGTGCGTCCTCCGTCACGATTTTGCCTTCAGCATCGTACGCACTCATAATTGTGTTCAGATCCATACTATCGGCCAAAGTGGTGGCCGAATGACGCACTGCGGACTGTATGGCCTTGAAGTCTTTGGGTACAAACTTGGAGCCATCAGCTTTGAATTCTGGAAACCCGGATATTACCTTTGCCGGATCAAGCTTCGGAAAATAAGCCTTAGCCAGGGTAAAGGCCCGGGTCATACCAA
Organism: Alopecurus myosuroides; assembly: GCA_028641055.1. Classification (NCBI taxonomy): domain Eukaryota; kingdom Viridiplantae; phylum Streptophyta; class Magnoliopsida; order Poales; family Poaceae; genus Alopecurus; species Alopecurus myosuroides. The sequence continues at coordinate 735,425,252 of CM054057.1, read as the reverse complement.
TCCGGCATGCCGAGCGTTTCCAGATTTCAATCCAGGCAGGCACGGTGGAGCAGGCTTGGATAAGATTTTCTTCACCCGGATATACCTCAGTAGGCCACTTCACGGCGTCCAGTATAAACTTCGTGCCGGCAAAGAAAGTCCGGAGCACAGTCTTTAAAGTTTTAGCCTTTGCAATGGCATCCTCCTCTGGGGCCGCAAGGTTGGCACCTGCAGTTGAAGCAAAGGAAGGACGTATCAGTAATCCGAGTATCATGTAATAAAGTAAAGGCATGAGTCAGTCGGCAGCAAAAACTTACTAAGCAAGATGCGATAGGTATCGGTAACCTGGTCCGATAATTTCTTCAGTGCGGTTTGAGTATTGTACTTCTTCTTGTATTTAGAAACATCCTTCTTCAAGGTTTCCACGTCAGCCTCAAGGGCTTCTCTCCGCTTTACCTCGGCAAGAAGAAGTTGTTCGGTCTTGAGCAAAATTTCATCAGACCGGGTCATCTGTGCCTGTAAAGAACAAGGAGCACAAGTATCAGTCGGGTATCATGGCAAGCCGAATATTGCATAAAGTACCAAGCACAACTTCAACAAAGTTATGCTCGAAACTTGGGGACTAAGTGTATACTGCAAGATATCAAGTGTTGTTACCTGGCGCTCTGCGGCCATGCGCTCTAGAATATTGCTCCCTGAGGTCTTCATAGTGAGGAGAGTGCTCATCAGCTGGTCAAAAGTATCATTACCCGTGTTAGAGGATCCGGGGTCTCGGAAACTCGGAGAAGGAGTTTTCCTCTTAGCGGGAGACGGCATCCGGGTCATCCGAATGTCGGAATCTGGTGCTCCTCCCCCCGCACCCAAAGTTGCAGCTTTTTCCTTCTCGCTTGCATGCGAGGCTATCGGATACCCGGCTCCTTGACTGGTCGGGTTCATCGGTGACACTTGTCCTTCGCCGCCAGCTGCGGCTGCCGTATTATCAGTCGGGTTCCCCTTACCCGGGTCATCGGTCTCCATATCCTCTTGGTCGCTAATAATGATCGTGGCCCTATAGATAGTATGAGTGAGCAGTTAGTGTACAACCAGGAAAGGGTGATGAAAATGTGATAGAACGTCAGGAAAGGAGCTTTACCCGGGATTCACCGCAAAGTCCGAAGGGAATTCGCTGCTGGACCCGGACGAAACTGAAAAGTATCAAGCGAGATTTCGTAAGGGAATGGTTCAGGAAGATTGTTTCGTCCGAGAAAGGATAAGGTAAATACCAGCGCACCGAGCCGGAGACAATGGAATACCCGGGTTAAGAGCACCATCACCCGGGTAATTTCGAGTCGCTCTGCGCTTGGTCATGGGCGACTCCTTCAAATATGGCCAGTGGAATAACGTCAAGTTAGTTCATGTATATCATCAAAGGAATACGAATTGAATACAAGGAGGCGATATGAAACCTTGAAGACCCCTTGGGGTTTTCTCTTAGATCCGACTTTGATTGTCGGCTCCACTTCCTCCTCATCACTGGCGGATTCTACCTTGCCGTCAGTTTCTTCTTCTTCGTCCTTGTCCTCTTGCTCTGGAAGTTATCAAGGTCACAGTTGGAAAATGAAGAACGGGACACGACGAACTCAAAGGAACTAAGTGAAGTTCGGAACGTACCTTCATCCGAGTTAGCGCCATCCTCTTGCTCCTCTGGATTTTCGGAGTTAGGAGGAGTTTCAATCTTCTAGAAATCATCATCGGCCTGAGATGAAGACATGAGAGCAAGGGTTATCAGCTGTATCAAGTGGAAAGAATAAAGGTGAAAACATGAGAACCGGGTTTTTACCACGGGGGCCGGGTTCTCGAGTGTGAAGGGCTCTAATCCGGTTATATTCCGGATTACCTCCAGCTTCTCTGTCAGAAAGCTCTTGATAGTTTTATTGGTGTCGCCGGGTGCAAAGCTGTTGGTAGAGTACCGGAGCGGGTCTGTGGTGTGCCCCGTATATTCGCACATTAACTTTGTGCGGATGGAGTTAGGCTGGATCCGGAAATCGACCCAAGTTTTCACCAGGTTAAGCCCAATGAGACCTTGGGCCGAAAGAACAGTGATTTTGGCTAACAAAGGTTGAATCGCCTCCCTGTCCGAGTCAGGGGCAAAGGCATTAAAATTCTCGGAGATGTCAAGAAGGCCCTCTGAGTAACCCGGCAGTTTCTTTTGACCGGGTGGGGAAGTGTCTCGGCAGTAAAAGTATGAGAGCTGCCAATGTTTGACGTGGGAGTTGAGGGTAAGAGGTGGCATCAGAGAATTCTTGCGGCGGATAGAGACCCCGCCGCAAGCGAGAAGTGCCCCGTCACCGCTTTCGCGGCACGGTTTGCACTGGAAAAGCTCGACGAAAAGAGCCAAACTTGGCGGAGTGCACAAGTATGACTCGGAAAGGACGATGAAGTGGGAGATATTTAACACGGAGTTAGGCCCTATGTCAAATATACGAAGGCCATAGTGGCTCAAAATGTCACGAAAGAAAGGGTGACCCGGAGGACGGAAGCCCCGGGTCACGTGCTCCACAAAACATATTACCTCATCCTTTGCCGGTGTAGGCCGGGTCTCGTTACCCGGCACCCTCCACTGGATATCCTCTTGGGGGGAAGAACCCCTAGCTCGACCAGTTCTTCTAACTTGGCCTTGGTGACCGTAGATCGCGCCCAGTTGGCGGATATGGAGTTGGTGGTCTTGGTCTTGGTCGGCTGCTTTCCCTGTTTCTTGGGAGCCATGGGTTTGACCTGCAAAGCACAAGGTAGAAGAGTGTGAGGAATAAGACTCGGAAACCGTGAGTTGGCCGAGTATCGGCGAGTGATATCGAGACAACATGGAAGTTGCATATTATCCGGGTATCAATCTGCAGAGTAAGGTTCAAACTATCCGGGTATCAAGCATCATAATAAAAGTTATGGAGGCCTATGCATTGAAAGAGCCTTTGAGGGTGATGGATGGTTGCACAGGCACCTATTGCGAATAAAAAGAACCGGAAAAGGGAGGATTTTCCGGGTGACGGAGACAAGGGCGGAAAATTTGGGCGGCCCGGGCCCAGATTGGAGACTCCGTTTCTAGATTTGTGGTAAAATTAACGACTATGGGCGGTAGGAAAGCGAAATAAAGTCTATATCCAATTCATTGGATGAGCTAGAATGAATACGAGCAACCTAATTCGGCATGACCAGGAAAAGGACCGGCGAGTTGACTTAGATCTAATCTGAAGAAAATCAAGAAATCGCGGAGGCCAGTTAATGGATGAGAGAGGCTTACTGGAGGGGGTGAAGCTCGACGGAGGCAAATGGCACAAGCCTGGTGCCCCTTTGCGATTCCCGACGGGCAGGTCGGGGGTCCGGCGGCGGATCTGGGCGGTGGTGCAGAGCGCACCGTGGCGGAGCGTAGCCGGCGGCAGATAGGCTCCGGTGATGCGCGCGAGGTTTCCGTGGTGGCGCTCTGTGAGCTAGAGCACTGAGGAAGAAAGGAAGAAAAATGGGGGGAAATGAGCTGTTGGGGTTAGGGTTACCCCTAAGAGCCAATTTATAATAGCGTGAGTGGATAAGCCCAGTTCAACGGGTGGGAGCCGGAAGTTATGGAGTAACGGCTATCTGTTTAAGTTTTGCGAGATACGCTTTAAATATTGGGCGAGGTATCCGGATAGAAATAGGAAGGAGATATTCTTCATAATATCAAGATCAATTATCGAGTAAAGTACATGATCTTGACATTTTTATCAGGGCTTAGACCCGAAAAGCTAAATGTTTGGAGAGAAGTCGGGTTACTATATGGCCACCATGGAGTTGGGCCTAGCTATTTATCAAAGCGCTTTAACCCGGCCTTCATGCATTTGTGCATCTGATGTTTTTGCAGGGAATAGCAAGCGCTTCAAGGAAGGATCCGTGAAGCTCAAGCTATTCTGGGGACTACTGATGGAGGGATAATAACCCGGTAGGCCAACTCCAAGGTATAACCCGGCCCACAGGACGCTGCGCAAGATCCGGTAAGGATAAAGAAACTTCTGGAAAGCCCAAGTTTGTAGGCCTCGTAACCCGGATTGTGGGTTACGATAAAGGAAAGTTAGGGCTTGTATGCGGTGTCCGTGTAGGATTCAGGGTGCGCCTTGAAGGACAAGCCAGGGGGTACGGGTGCTTTATAAACCGACCCCTAGGATTAGTTGAGAGAGATCTGAGAGCCCTAGCAATATCGCTTGGTATCGAGCATCCAGTGTAACACGAGAGTTGAGTTAATATCTTGAGATCGGAGACCCGGCGACTTGATTGCCGGCTACCAAATCGAGTTCCATCATGTTTTCCTCTGAGCTAAACCCTCTCCCAAACGCATGTGTCGTCTTGTCCCAAGATCAGTTACCCCCGATAACGTCTGCTGTGATTATCCCACGACAACAATGGTGGATTTCGACAATCTTGGTTACCTTGACGAACCATTCATCCTAGCCAAAGATGTCGCTCAGGTTTTCTATTTAAATGACATGAGTAGCAAACCGAGGAAACGGAAAGATAAGAAAACGATCAGTACATCATGCGATGATCCAAAGCGCCACATTGTTCTTTCAGGGAAAAGAAACATCGTGGGAGTGGAGGACAAGACAGACATGTCAGAAGATTATAATATGTTTGGTGAAATTCCGCCCTTCAAAGTCAACACTGACCCAAGCATCCCATTGTTCAATTGGTGTGAGAAACTGGGCTTCTCAGGCCACCTGCCCAACGAACGCATTTTTGACCGTTCGATCGACCTCATGGACGGAGATGAGGTGTTTTGCGACTGTTTTGTTCAGCTCGAGCGTTTTCTCACCCAATTGGTGCCCGCTTAAGTCGCTGAAAGGTGGGGACAATAGATTCTGGGGCTCGGATGGCCGTTGTTGTAGCTGGGCGCTACTTACGTCGTGAAGATAAGGAGAGGTGGCGCGGTGGCATATGGTGTCAGTTATCGTTTTGGCCAGGGCTAGGATCGAGATTTCACGTTCATTACCGTCCTCCCCGTACGCGCGTGGAGCAACGGTAGTCGCCGGCGGGTACGGGCTGCTACAGAGGCAAGGCTCCCCAAGAGCCCTAGATGCGTGTATCCTTGCATCTGCACCTAGATATTTCTTCCGGATCTGCTAGGTTTCCTATTGCCCCCGACCAGCACGCCCAGATGTGGCCTCCGATTGAGACGGTTCGCCTCACCGGATGTCGCCACCGCGCTGTCTCCGTTGGACCAAGGTTAGTTCGTTTCCTGCTGGTTTCCTTTGGCCACGCGATGGTTGATTTGCACCTGATTTTTCTTCTTTCGCGGTGGTTACTCCTCCGGCGTTCACCGCCGCCGCCGTCGTGTTGTGCTCCGATAGGAACTCGAGGTTGGCCTCAGTCGCATGATAGGAACTCGAGGTTGGCCTCAGTCGCCTCTCTCCTTCCTTCTCAACGACGACATCGAGCCGGGGTGAGCCCTCCTCCTTCGCATCCTCTTGGTACTGCTCCGCCTCTCTCCTTCCTTCTCAGTGCAGGAAACCGGCGGCGCCACTGCTGCGCTCTCCTACGCCGCAGTCCCTAGCCGCACACAAACGGACGACAATGCATTGTTTTGATGTGTGCTCACACTGATGTGTTCCTTGGGCAGATTTGTGCTCGCATCTGGCTATTGGTAGGCAGGGGAATTGTTCTCTTCGTGGTTTGCAGGATAGGTTTGTTCACTTGCCACCTCTCTTTAATTTATGATTACAAGGCGTTTGATGAAAAGGCAAGCTAGCTCCAGGGAAAAAGATCGATCTATGTATTGTGCTCAAAAGCTTCTTTTCTTCTCTCTACAATTTATCCCGCTAGCTCAAGGAAAAAGATCAATCTCTGTATTGTGCTCAAAAGCTTCTTTTCTTCTCTCTAAAATTTAGCCTGCATCCAAAGATGTTTGCCTGTACATTATACCATCTCTTTGTATGTATAAGTTATGTTGTATCTTGCACCTATTTTTTGTTCCTGCCGTCCTGAATGAGGTGTAAAACATCTCTCATGTCCCGTAACAATTTTAAAAATATATATCTGGCTTTCAAAACAATATTGTTATACCAATCTTTGCTCTGAATAAGGTATCTGTTCGCTGCAATATATCTTGGTTATATGAGTTCCATATGCAAGATATTATTGCTAAATAGATGAGTCTTATGTCGGAACAATATCAGTTCCCAGCTTTATGGCCGATGTTGTTGTAAATTTTGAACAGGTTTAGACTTTTGTATGGTGTCATTCCTGAAATCAACTTATGGATCACATTCTCACTGCCACTAGAACCAAGCTTCTTCGTAGGGGATGTCTTTTTTTTTAGTTCGGGATTGCTTCACACTCATACTTGACAGTCACCTGGTCCGTCTTCTGGGTAGCTATTTTACTGCCTAACTCTTACACAACGTGTTGTTATTTCCTGCTCAGCTTCTTATTCACGCTTTGTCCAGGTCGGGTTCTTATCTGTCATATGGTTATGGTGAGTGTGTGTTGGATTTGGGAGCTCCCAACTAATCACTTCAGGGGACATGGATTTCATCCCTATAATGTAAGATTAAGATACGACAATATGTTGATTTAGCCTTTGCCTCCTATATTTGATTTGGTTGCAGTTGCAGGACAACTATCATTCAGATATAGATACAGATGTGCGCATTTTCAGTTTGTGTTCTGACTTTCGGGTTGCATTTGTGTGCAGTTGTGAACTTTCGGGTATGGGGAGCGACATCCGCTGCCTGCCTTGCCCCTACCACGCGCTTGATCCGACGGCCTAAAACTCCTTGGTCGGGACAGTAGCTCACTCTATTTTGCTGGTTGTGGAGATGAGAGGTGGAGCAGGTTTGGAAGAGGTATTATCCTTCATCTTGTGTGAACTGGGGTCACTTTTCATGTCATCTCGATCTTAGTTATATATTTTCTGTAATACTAAAATTAGAACCTTAAAAGTAGCTTCTAGAGATAGTACATGTAGAGTAGGGAGGCATCGTCTCATGAACATATTCTAGATTGGGCTGATTGGAAATTAAGTGGAAAAATATTTCCTAAAATATGAACATTTTTATATTTTATGATTTAAACAAACTCTTGCAACACCCCTTGCAGCTTATGACATTCTCACGATACTATTTAGTTGGGATCAGTATTATGTCATGTAGTAAAATTATGGATCACTTTTGGTACATTAACGTAACAAGATTTTGATTTCACGACTTCAACCTTTCATCAAGGCTGGTATTTCACCATTGCTTCGGAAGCAACTAGAACATCTGGCCAAAAGGAATGTAAATGCTAATAGTAGTAATAACTAGAACATTTGGCCAAGAGGAATGTAAATGATAATAGCAGTAATAACATGATATGACATTTTTGTATCCCTTGAGTGCTATGACATGCGACCTCCAGTATGCATACACTGAACTGATGGTTAGCTTCGTCACTTTATGGCGTTTAGCTTTATCAGAACTGTGGTAAGATTTCTAGCTGAAAATGCTTACTCTGAGGTCAGAACTGATGTTTAGCTGTGTGTACAAAAGATATTTCTTTTGTGTATCCCTTGAGTGATATGACATGCAAGTTTCATTATGCATCCACTTTTACTGATGTTTAGCTTTGTTTCTACTGATGTTTAGCTTTGGTTGAACCCAAGTAAGATTTCTAGCTAAAATGCTTACTCTGATTGATATTTAGCTCGAGTGATGTGACATGCTAGATCCAGTGAAAAATTGCGTATTTTTCCTCTTCTAACTACATCGAGTTCTTCGTATGTTTTATGTCTCTTTTCCTCTTCTAACTGAATAATGTAGAGGTTCTATTGTTGACAAAAAATAATATTCACATACCCTTCCCTGCTCATCTCCTTCGGCTAATTAATAATATTGTGCACTTTCTATGGGGTATTTGTAGCTATATTGAATCTATACGTCATCAGCACAAAATGGTTTGCTACAAGAATAGGTTGACTTATATTATAATGCTTGGATAGAAAACATAACACATCTCTTTATTTTAACTATAAAAGCTCAATTCGTGTTCTAGGATATACTCAGTGATCTTATTTAGGTATCATTAGCAAGTTTGTTTAGAAGGTATTTTATCTGACACCCTGGCAGTTTCCATGGATTTTTGGGCTGACAGCTGATTCATTTGTATCAATGCTTTAATGGGTGTCACTGCTTGAGATTACCCATTGGCTTGACTAAAGCTCAGAGTGATTGGCGACTATACCACGAATCTATCCATTACAGTATTTGTGGTACAGGTTGTGACTGCCACTGCTTGAGATTACCCATTGGCTTGACTAAGCTGACACTGAACTGTGATATGGATCGCTGCCTAATTCGTTTACAATTGATGACTCATGCGTGTGTGGTGAAGGAACATGATAAGTGAAGTTTTTTCCAGTTTTATTTCTAAATAATTACCCATTGGCTTGACTAAAGCTGACACTGAACTGTGATATGGATCGCTGCCTAATTCGTTTACAATTGATGACTCATGCGTGTGTGGTGAAGGAACATGATAAGTGAAGTTTTTTCCAGTTTTATTTCTAAATAATTTGTTCATGATGAGGATGTCAATTTCTGGAGTGTGAACGATTGCTGCTAGGGAGGTTCCATGAAGACTGCACAAGATTTCAAATACCACACTAATTTCAAGCTGCATGCAAAAGCCGATGCTTTTTGTGTATTCACCAAGTGTATAATTTTAGCGACCAGATCGTAATCTAGAACAGGCGAAGGCCACCGGCATATCATCTTGGCATCTGTCTGTTTATCCTTAGTTCAGAGGTTAACTGGTTCAGTTTTGGATCGGTCTCCGCTGGGTGGGGTGCTTACAAACACCAAGAGAATTGCGGCCTACTTTTCTTCATGCATTTTCTGTCATATTCCCGTGGCTTCAATGGTGCGGCACATCTGCTAGCTTATCTTCCGAGAACTCTGCCTTTATGAGCTTTCATGATGTAATCCTGGACTTTATCCGGCAATCTCTATGTATTGATGTTAAGATTTAAATAAATAGCTGCACTTTATCTCAGAAAAAAGGAACAAAATCAGGCAGCAACATCGGCAAACCCTAGCGCTGCAGGTGACCCATGCAGTGGGATCGAGTAGACATCCTGTTGTAGCAGATGGTGGCTGCAGCTGGTGGACGACGGAGTTAGCCTTGCCGATTTTTGTGTGTAACTGTGGTTTACTGATCGCTTTTTTTGGCATGAATCTGAGACTTAGCTTTTGTTGGCATGAATCTGAGACATAGTAACAGGCGAAGTATACATAGTTCGGTCGGACATGGTACACTAGTGCGCCATATAAATAAATGGGTGTCATCTCTAAGCTGCCAAGACATGGTTGGTTACTCGCCATGAGGTTCATGCACTCACCTCAAATAGAGTGTTTTCTACGATCGCTCCATGAATAGCGCATAGCAGAGCCGCGCCTAATACTCCGGCAACTCCCATCGTATGAAATGGGTTCAACGTCCAATTATGAAATCCTTGGAAGAAAAGGATGAATCGAAATATCGCTGCTACGCCAAAACTCTCTTTGAACAAATCAAGAACTCATCAAATGTTAATTTCTCTCGCGGATGGAGTATTAGAGATGAGATGATAAAGATGCATCTTCTCAATATTGTGGAGCTACCTCATAGCCTCAAGTGTAAGAGCATCCGACTATCAAACATCTGGACAAAGGAAGATTCCTAACATGCTAGAAAACAATGCAAATTTTACTTCTCACTTTTTACCTCTATGCATCTTAAGGCCATCTCCATCTCATTTTCTGTTTTATTGTGCGTAATTACTTCTAAATATTTTGAATCCTAGCTTACCCACCTCTTAAATTATTGGGGGTTCGACACAATGTGAGATTTGTCTGGCGCGGCAAGACGCGCTTCCTCACTAGTTAAGTTAAATGATGAGGATGCTCCATGGATACGGCCAAATCGTAAGAAAGCGGGGACACAAGGGAAGAATTGATGTGTAATAATTTATTGTACCAAACTTTGTTGAATGGATCATGTGAATTATATTATCTCTGATCTGTTTAATTAAGACTAACTCCTTTGCAAAATATTTGAGAAAATGAGTGGAAAATATGGAAAACAGAAGGTTACTTAAATGTCTCAAAACCTTGTGAGATAAAATATCTGATTTCATAACTTTTATTAAAAACAGAAAACAGACGCGCTAGCGCGCCGCAGTGTCGCCGGAATACAAATTTTTTTATTAAAAAGAGAGAACGAAGAACAGTACTACTCCTCGTCGTCGTCGGGGAACTCGTCGGTGACCTCCTCCGGGTCAACGTTGTCGGCGAACTCGTCGATGACCTCCTCGTCGTCGTCGGAGGTGCATGATGGAATGTCGGAGATAGGCCCCCACCTCGGATTGTCGGAGGCCCAAACTTCGCCGGCGCGGTCGGCCCGACGAAACTCTTGCAGCGCCTTCGTCCTCGCCTCCCGAGCGGCATCTAACGCGAGGTGGCGTTCGAGGCGGCGCTCCGCCCGCTCAGCCGTGCGGGTCTGCCAGAGCTCCTCGTCGGCGCTCTCCTCCCCCAGGTTGTTCCGGTAATACTCGCGGACGACGCGGTCTTCCCTGGCGTCGACTAGGCCCTGAAACGCGCGGTGGCGGAGGTGGAGGTGGTCGGCGGCAGTGATGATCTGCGGCTTCGGCGCCCTGGCCTCCGCTTCCCAGACGGTGTGGCAGTCGTTGAAGTTCATCAGCGACCGCGGGCGGTTGAGGCGCCAGGCCGCCGCGTCCCAGGCGCGAGCGGCCTCCGCTGCCGTCGCAAAGGAGCCGAGGGGGATGTGGTCGTCCCCCCAGCGGATATCTGCGTTGAACATTCCGTTCTGCCGTGCTCGGACGCCGCGGAAGCCGGTGATGCTGTTCCTCCTCGGAGGCATGGTGGAAGCGCGACGGTGCAGAGGGATGGAGAAGACGCGCTCGAGGCGCGACAGTTTATACCACGCCCTCCAGGCCACGCGTCACAACTCCCGTGCCACGCGCCACCATAACACAACGCAAGCATGGATGGATGTGTTAAAGGGGGTGTGTAGAACAAAACAATCGGTATCGCCATCATACAGCCCCACCGTGGCTACTGGGTGCAATATGCATACCAAATGCACGGCAGGACGTATGATGGCGAATCCGGATGTTTTGTATTTGCTCGATGAACTGACCGGTGTATGAAGGTGGGCTATATATAGGGTCCTCTGGCTCACAAAGTGTTGTGCTAGGGTTTTGATCCAATGGTTAAGAAACCACCTCATCCAACGGCTCACAACAGCTCGAAAGAAACACACCGTAGCCTGATCGAACGGCTCACAACAGCTCGAAAGAACACACCGGATCCAACGACTCACAAGCGCTTTAAAGAAACACACGATCCGTGTGATTCTATGATTGGTCCAAACAAAACCCTAACCCATTTAGTCCCGGTTGGTGTCCCCAACCGGGACTAAAGGGATGATCCATTTCCCAATGAAACCCTAACCCATTTAGTCCCGGTTGGTGTCCCCAACCGGGACTCAAGGGATGTTTTCTTCTCGCTATATATGTATGCATTGCCACACCATTGGCATAAACATATAAACTCACTCTCTCATGGCTTCTACCGTACCCACTCTAACATTCATCCAGGCGAAGGCACTTTCCGCCTCGAACTACCCCTGCCCGTGCGGCTACAACGTTCCCGTCGGTTGGATGCTGAGCGCCGAAGGAGTGCCGGTCCCTCCTCTTCCTCAAGGTGTGGCGCGTCGGGCGGCCATCACGAACCACTACTATCACGAGCTCACGGAGCAGCGGAGGAATCCCAGTTGGCATCCCGATAACCAGCATACTTGGGATGCCTTCTTCATCAATCGGCGTGAGAGGGCGCTCGCCAGGTATGAGGACGGCCTGCTCCTGGGAACTTTCACGAGGCCGGTCGTCGGCTATGGTGGTCCGGCCGGACTCTACAGAGCGTCATGGACTACATCAGGGCCGGCGATATCCCCCGCCTGCGCTACCCTCAGGCCCAGTCCTGGAGTCGTGATCCTCCGAGGGAGTGCAGAGCACCGTCAGACGATAGTGACGACGACGGCGGCGACTACGACGACTACGAGTACATGTACTATAGGCCTAGGCAGGAGTATGACTAGCAGATATCAGATCATGCATCTATGCTCTCCGTTTAGGTTTAGATCCACTCTAGCCATTATGTACTGCCTTTTTTTATCTCTATATATATATTCAAGATGTGTGTGAATCTTTATGATTGGATGGAACAAAACCATAACCATTTCGTCTCGGTTGGTAAAACATGCCGGGACTAAATGGGTTTTATTTTTCTGAATTTTCTGATATATTATTTCTATTTTTAAGATTTTAAAAAGAATTAGTTTTATCTTTCTGAATTTTCTGGTATATTATTTGTATTTTTAAGATTTTAAAAAGAATTAGTTTTATTTTTCTGAATTTTCTGATATATTATTTGTATTTTTAAGATGGGAAAAAGAATTAGTTTTATTTTTTTGAATTTTCTTGTATTTTTAAGATTGGAAAAAGAATTAGTTTTATTTTTCTGAATTTTCTGATATATTATTTGTATTTTTAAGATTGGAAAAAGAATTAGTTTTATTTTTCTGAATTTTAAGTTTGGGAAAAGGAAAAGTATTTGAATAACCACCTTTAGTCGCGGTTCGTGTCAGGAACCGGGACTAAAGGCTCGTTCTGCGCAGGAACGAAAACGCCGCGAAAAATTGCACCTTTAGTCCCGGTCGGTGTCACGAACCGGGATTAAAGACCCGCGGAGGGTACCCCAGGGGACCTTTAGTCCCGGTTGGTGTCACCAACCGGGACTAAAGGCTGGACCTATATATGCGCGATGTCTTCCTGCCCCCAAAACCCTCGTCTTCCTCGTCTTCCTCACGCCGGTTCCGTCGACGTCGCCCCGATTCCGTCGCCGTCGCCCGCGCAGAGACTCTGCGAGAGGACCGCGCCGTCGCCGTCGCTGTCGACGCGCCCTTCTCTCCACCGCCTCCACCCTGCTCCGCCCCCGCCCCGTCGCCGTCTCTCCGGTAGGTTCCCCGCGGGCCTCGCGCCGCCCTCGAACCAACGCCATCGAACGTCGCCCTCGAACCAATGCCATCGAACGGCCGGCCTCGAACCTCTCGCTCCCGCGCGCGGCCAGATTCTCCGCCGGCGGCCTCGTCCTCATCTCCGTCCCCTCCCCCGTGGCGAGCACGACAGTGGCAGTGGCATCCTCCCCATCTCCGTTCCCTCCCCCGTGGCCGGAATCGCCGGAGACCCGAGAGCCTAAACTGCAACCGGCCACCGTGGGACGCCAGGGGTGATGTCATGATGACGTCACCTGGCCACGTGTTGGCGAGATTTTTTTTGATGACGTCATCGTGACACGTGGGGCCCACTTTATATGGGATTACAGAACATAATTAATCTTCTAAATTAAATAACTTTTAATTTATAATTCCAAAAATTATGGAAAAATATGCAAAATGTTCAGAAAAATGTAAGCTATCTGTTTATAGCATTTTCAATCATGTTTGACAAAGTTCGAGATGAGACCATATTTGAATTTTTATTAAATTCATTAAAATAATGAAAATAAGTTTTAATTCAATAAATTCAGAATATTAAGTGTAATATACCAAAATGACCAGGAAAGCAAATGCAACCTAGCTATGGGGTTCTCCAAGTCATTTGAGAAACTAATCTTGGACACGCCTCTAAAGTATGGTTTTCCCCCTCCGGTGGTCATCGTTCTTCCACCCAAAACCCTAGCAATCTGTTTTCCCTCCTTCTACGACAATATTTGCTAAGTCTCCTATATACTTAATTAATTTTTACTACATGCATGTCTGCAGGAGTGACATATGGCGGACAATAGAGACCTGACGGAACAGGAGGCTGAAGGTTATATATTAGAAATGATAGCCGGAGAACATGATGTAATCTCTTCTTATCTGAACCTTGATGATCAAGAACGTGAAGAAACGGACATTGTCGATGATCAAGGAGGTGAAGGAACGGACATTGTCGATGATCAATGAGGTGAAGAAATGGACATTGATGACGGAGGTCAACCGTCGACAAACGACGATCTCCAATTGCAAAGAACAACCACCTCCGGCGAGGTATATATATATATATATATATACATTGAGCCTCTCGTGATACAAACTTACTGAAATGTGAATACATATGCACTAACGCGCGCGACTCTCTTTCTTATTTTAGCCCTCGGCCGGATCGAGTACGACAACGCGTGGCAAATCCAAGGCGATGAAAGATGGAGAAACATATACCATCGAATCAGTCGGTGAAACCGGCAAGCCCCTACAGCACACCACAAAGTTTATCAACCAATGCGGAGTCATTGTTAGAGACACCGTCCCGATCACCGTCCAGGAATGGAAGGAGCCAAAGAAAGCACGTCTTGGTTTCAGTTATGTCCACAAGAGAACGAAAAAGGAGATGTTCACAAAGCTTATGGTACATTTCATTCTACCTCCAAAATACAACAAAAAAGATGAATTCGGTGACGAGGTTCCGGGTGGACGTCAGAGGAGGAGGCTAGTCAAAGAGTTCGCTCTTCAGAAGATGGCCGAAGCATTCCGGAACTTCAAGAAAAAATTGTTCCGTGAATATGTCAACGAGGGCAAGACTCCGATTTTCACTGGACAACATGAGAAACTGAGAGATGATTGGCCAGAATTTGTGACGCAGAAGAAATCGGAGCATTTCAAGGAAATGTCGAAAAAAATAAGGCTAATGCGGATAAGAAACAGTACCATCATGTTATGGGGCCGGGAGGATACCGCGTTTCAGCGCCTAAGTGGAAGGCGATGGAGGACGGCCTGAGGGCAAGAGGAATCCCTCTAGGTACAGAGGGATGGGACGAAAGAGCCAAAATGTGGTGGTACGGGCATGGGGGATCGCTAGACCCGGAGATAGGGGCGTGTGTTCATCGGCAGAAAACGTTTGCTCCCACAAAAAAACCTTGTTGACGCAATGACCAAAGCTCAACAGGGCTGGATCACGTTCAACAGAGAGAGAGACCAACTGACCCATGCCCTCGGGAATCCTGAACACGGAGGACATATACGAGGCAAAGGAAGATTGCCGTGGAAAGTAGGGTTTTCCCAGGAGGGTGACCCGTACTGTTACAGAAGCCGTAAGAGAATACGGACCGGGTTGCAGATCTTCTGTCGAAGCTTGCAACGGAAGTTAGTGAGTTGAAGCAGACCGTGGCGGGAATACTTGAGAAAGAAACAGCGGCGGCTGCAGGGCCGCATGAAGAACATGCAGCGGATCTCGGAAGCCAGCATCAGCGGAGAAGCAGCGTGGCTTCCACGGAGGCCCCGCCTGCAGGTGCTAATGCACCGATGATCGAGAGTCGTGCACCGGAGCCTCACTACCCCGTGGATGATGTAAAGGAGATGAAAGAATGTGATCTGCATTATCCCGTGGGGAACATTTCCATGAAGGTAGCTACAGGCAGTGCTTTACCCTATACACCTGGAGCACTCCATCACAACAACCCCATTCCATATGGCTATGCTCGTGTCACGGTGGAAGGCATAGTCCAAGTGTTTGAGGACCTGGAGATTGACATAGCTACACCCGAAGGGGAGAGAAGACTTGGAGATGTCAAGCGCCAGTTCATTCTATGGAAAAAGAAGTACATAGTGTTTCCAGGCGAGACGCCAAGGCTAACAAGTCCACCCCCTCCGATGGTGCAGGTGGTGGTGGTGGTGGTGCTGGTTCACCTACGCCTCCTTCACGCCATTCGACACCGTCCCCCGATCCACAATCTCCGGCGGGTAAGCAGCCGTCGCCCCCATTCCTTCTCCGGCGGATAAGCAGCAGCCGTTGCCCCCCATTCCTCCTCCGGCGGATAAGCAGCAGCCGTCGCTCCCCATTCCTCCTCTGGAGGATAAGCAGCCGTCGCCCCCCATTCCTCCTCCGGCGAAGAAACAGAAGCAGGCGGATAGCAAGGGAACCTGCTCTTGGACTATTAACCCGGAGCCTTATGTACCTAAGACCACACGGGTACCGGAGCCATCACTGAAGCCTATCCCCCAAGGCCTTGGGAACTTAGTGATGCTGAAACCAAATTGGCCGTGAAGGCTGACCTTGAGAAATGGAAGGCCCATCAGAAGGCGCGAAAGGAGCCTAAGCCCAAGGAAGTATACCCTCCGATAGTAGACAAGTGGGCTACGGGTTTTTTGTCGACACCGTCCCAAGCCGAGAAGAATTTTCCTAAAGACTATGATAATGAACTTCGTACGCAAGCAAAAGCATTGGCGGAGGAGAAAGAAAAAATGAAAAAAAGCGGGAAACAAGTTGACCAGCTCGGGATGCAGAGTAAACAATCGATCCCCCCGCTCATAGTGAAAGCCGGTCCGGAACAGGACCCCGAGGTCAGAGAAGCTGTGGCAGCAATGGGATTGACTGTAGCTACTTCCATGAAAAATGAGTCCGAGGCCAGTATGTCTCTTCGTGCCTTTTTAGGCCTGCACGATGCGCCAATGGCTGAGGTAGCATTACAATATGTGAAGAAAGGGCCTCTCGTCGAGCCTTCGCAGGAAAAGGATCTACCACCACTAATGCAAAGTCTGCTATGTTGGTACAAACAATTCATATCATGGTCCGACAGAGACTTTGTGTATGTGGATGTTACAGAGGAGCATCACACCAAAAAGTACAATGTACCAGTTGAGATGAGTGAATTGTTCCAGCTGTTCAATCTGCGCGAGCTCGACAAATCTATCCTGAGTTGCTACGTTCTGTAAGTGATTTTTCTACCTCATCTCGTTCTTCATTGCCTACACTATATATATATATATATATATATAATATATATATATTATATATATATATATTGTCCTAACTATATTGTTGCGTACGCTATTATGCAGATTGAAGATTTGGGAATGCAAAATAAGACTCATCCATGATGTTGGGTTCATTGACCCACAAATCATTAATGGAACTATGTTAGAGCATTACCCCAAAGACGTGGAGAAAGACTTGTACAATTTTCTTAAAAAGCATGAACTCAAAAGTCATATTCTATTTCCTTACCATTTTGGGTGAGTGTTTCTCTCTTGTGCCCATTCTCTTTTGTTTACTCCATGCATGGTTTGTCTAATCGATAAGTTATGCCTGACTGTGCATGTAACGTGTCCGCAGGTTCCACTGGTTGCTGCTAAAAATTGAACTTCACAGCTCCACAGTTTTTATCATGGACTCTATGGATTCAGATACAAATCTTTGGATCGACATGAGAAAAATGATGCAAAGGTAATTATTTTCAATCATTTCCGCTCTATATCGATCGGTCTCTTTTGTTCATTTCCTAATATGCAGTAGCTAATAACTCCCTTGTTCATTTAATTTTATTTGCACTGTAGAGTTTGGAGACGGTTCTCACATGAAACTATCGGTCAATTCAAACATCAGCTAGAATTTAAAAATGTGGTTCGTGGTGTGGATAAGCAACCACCGGGGACCAATCTATGTGGATAATATGTTTGTGAGAACATACGGAAAGAAACCACTGAGAAGAAGAAGCCGGAGACCACGCGGAAGAGTCTCAATAACTTGCGGAGGGCGCTTACTCCAGAAGCTCGCTTCCGACCAATTCAAGAGGAAATAGCAGGATTTTTCCTTAGGCATGTCGTCGATTCCAAAGGAGAACACTATGCGTCCACCGACGATGATGCTTATATGCATCTCCGATATCGAAACTTGTTCGAAGTTGTGTATGGTCATCTATCTTAATTGTGTATATAGAAACTTGTTCGAAGTTGTATATGGTCACCCGAGATTGAATATATATTATATATTCCTATTGAATTCTTCTTGTTTGAAATTTCATATATATGCATGTATATAGTAGCGTAAAATATATATATATATATATATATATACTGAAACTTCATCAAAATTAAAATAAAACACAAAATAAAATATAAAAGAAATAAAACAAAATAAATTAAAAAGAAACCAGGTTTAGGAGGCCTAAAACCCTAAACCTGCGCAGGAGGTTTTCAGTCCCGGTTAGCCACAAGAACCGGGACTAAAGGTCATCCGCCGCGACGGACTCCTGGCGCCCACGTGGACGGGCCTTTAGTCCCGGTTCGTAAGTGGCGCGACTATAGGGGGGGGTCTTTAGTCGCGCATAGCTAGTCCCGGTTGCTCGGCCGGGACTACTGGCCCTGGCGAACCGGGACTATAGGCCTATTTTCTACCAGTGTTAGGGCATACAAAGTAGGAAACCTAGAAGACTACGGTAACTCTTAACTTGGAAAGTAAGGAATCCGCCTTCTACTCCAAGCCAGATCACGTGGGCCGCGATCCGGGTTCTTCTAGAATCCGACTTCTGTGCATCAGCTTACTGGGCCGCCTAACGAACCATAGCCCATTACCATTTAGGCCACCCTGGTAATCCGGCACTTTAGACTACCATCTGATATACCCCTAGTTGGTATATATCCGACAAAGAAGTTGACATGTTGGGACATCTTGCAGCTAATCATTTGACTGGCAGAGGATTCTCATGGCCTCGGTGATACTGGACCGACCTTGGGCTCCATGACGCCAACGCTGAATTTGGTATTTACTTTTTAATACATGCAAAGAACATCAAAGAACATAATTATGCATAGTAGAGCACCATTAAGGTTGTTATAATCATAATGCATGAACATCAGATGAAACAGTTTTGAGATAGATCTCTTGTTAAACAGATGCATCAATCTTTCAATACTTCTGATAGACAATCAAAGAGAGCTCATATTGTTCCTTACTTACTAGGTTGAAATATAACTCAAAAACAAACACAAACATACTAGTACGAAAAGCGGTGTATAATGCACACACACAACAGATGAGCATCTATGGAACTAGCGTGCCTATGGTTGTATATATTTCCAGTAACAAATCAAGCAATAGTGCATCTTGGTTACTGTTGAAAGAAAGCTAGGAATTTTCATTTAGCAATATGCAAAGTTTAATACCACGTGATGTGTAGGTGCAATAGAGAAACAAAACTGCACTTGCACCATCTACCAAGGGCCTTCTCCCTGTGCCAGAACTGAAGCTCTGAAATAAAGACAAAATGCCACGGCTGACCCACATTTTAGCATATATAGTTTGTGCTGCCTAAGCCAATCATAAGTCAGATCTCACCAACACTATGCAAGAACTAGAAGTCCAGACACAACATCAAAATTATGCAGTATGATCAATCAATAGCATTCGGCCCCAAACTCCTCCACATGTATGCAGTATAAGTCAGATCTCACCAACTCTACCTGTCCTGCTCTCCAAGTCGGAGCCAATCCGAGCTCAACCCTAGCATTCCAGCACAAGGATAGCAGGCACAGTTCGGGTCTGAAGGGCGGCAGTGGGGGTTACCTGGATGTCCTCCAAGGTCGGATAGTTGGAGGGCGTGGGGGAGAGGTGGAAGCGATAGAGTTCGCCCGACGGCGAGCTGACGTCGTCGGGCGCGGCCTTGGCGTCAACGAACTGCAGCAGTGCATGTCACCATGGGGGAAGCCGAGTAAGGAGGGGATCTCGCCTCCGGTGGCGGCCTCTGGATCCGGCATCGGAGAGATAGGCCACACACCATCGGAGAGATCTTCAAGCATAGGGTAGTGGTGAGGATGCGTATGAGTTTGTGGAAAGAGAGGGGGTGCGGATCAGAGGAGGTGGACTCACCGGCCTAGCCCTGACGACGAGGAGGGTCGGAGAAGAGATCTGCGGGAGGTTGGCCCAGCCACGCTAGCCGCCCCGCCCCGGCCCACGAGGGACTCGCCGTTGTCTAGTGGGTTGGGATCTTGAGGACCAGAACCCCATCGATGGAGGCGTCTGCACTGGGATCTAGGATGTGAAGCGACGGGGAGGTACTCTCGGTCGAGGCGGCGAGCCGTGAGACATAGGGTGGTACTCTGGGTCGAGGTCGGAGAGCAGACGTAGTGGGCGCGGTGCTGGTGGCGGCGGGCGGGGGGAGAAGAATAGAGGGGGGCGCTGGACGAAATGAAGAGGGGGGCGGCGCCGGGAGATTTTGTGTTAGGGTTTGTGTCCCTTAAATTTGGTCTCCCCGCTCGAACCCGCGCCCGCGGTTCGTAAATTACGACGTGAGTGCGTGACTCGCACTAGGGACACTACTGTGATGGTCCCACAGGTCAGCCTCTGTTTTTAGGTGAGTTGTGCAAATTGTGTGTTGACTATGAAGAGTAAATAAAATACTAAATAAACCTAAAAAATATCATGGAAAATAGAAGAAAACAAGTAAATTAAAGTAAACCAAGTGTTTAAATTTGAGCTAGAAAACCTTTTAAATGAACCTTGCTATTTCACGAGGTAAACAAGTAAAATAAATCAACAATTAAATCAAGTGAAATCCCAAAAAAAAAACTAAGTACTCAAATAATCATCTCATGATAGATCCGACAAGAGTCATTTTCCATTTTCGGAGTGAGATCCGATAAAAATACCATTTTCCATTTTCGGAGTGTCAAAAAAGAGTTTTTTGTGAAGCAACTACCAAAAATGTGTTAGAGAAATTCACCAAATAAAATTATGAAGTTATTATACCACATTTCATGTTCAAATAACCAAATTAATACCTCTCATTAGCTTTAAACACACCTCTTTTGAAAAAAACAAATTCCTGCCGATTCAGCTGAAACCGGGTCAAATTTGAACTAAGGGCACCTCATAGTTTGCTCATGATATTTTGTAAAAATTTTTTAAGATACACAAGTACCTATTTCAATAGAGATATAACAATATTTTATCAATATTCAACCTCTAGCTACGAACGGTCATGCCCGCCGTCTTGACTTTTTCCTAAAACCGGCTTAGAAAATTCCAGAAAATTAAAAAAAAATTGAAATGATGCAAGGCCTTCGCGTGGTGTCATTATATATGTCCTAGTATCCACCAAAAATAATAAACTTGGAATAACACAATTTGGTTCAAAAGGTGTTCACAGAAATGAGCTATCTCCTCCGAAGATTCTTGGGTTTCGGGCCAAATAACGGGTGTTCTGGCAAAATCCATGACATAGTTTGTTGAAATGTGCCCATATTCTACCCAAACATACATATTGCAACGACTAACAATATTTACGAAGAAATTTTTATTTTTCTCTTAATAAAAATACCATTTTCCATTTTCGGAGTGTCAAAAAAGGTTTTTTTTGTGAAGCAACTACCAAAAATATGTTAGAGAAATGCACAAAATAAAATTATGAAGTTACTATACAACATTTCATGTTCAGATAACCAAATTAATACCTCTCATTAGCTTTAAACACACCTCTTTTGAAAAAGACAAATTCCTGCCGATTCAGCTGAAACCGGGTCAAATTTGAACTATGGGCACCTCATAGTTTGCTCATGATTTTTTGTAAAAATCATTTTCAGATACACAAGTAGCTATTTCAATAGAGATATACCAATATTTTATCAATATTCGACCTCTAGCTATGAACGGGCATGCCCGCCGTCTTGACTTTTTACTAAAACCGGCTTAGAAAATTTCAGAAAATTCAAAAAAAATCGAAATGAGGCAAGGCCTTCGCGTGGTGTCATTACATATGTCATACTATCCACCAAAAATAATAAAATGGGAATACGACAACTGGGTTGAAAAGGTGTTCAAAGAAATGAGCTATCTCCTCCGAAGATTCTTGGGTTTCGGGCCAAATGACCGATGTTATGGCCACATCCGTGGCATAGTTTGTTGAAATGTGCCCATATTCTACCCAAACATGCATCTTGGAAGCACGAACAATGTTTATGAAGAAAGTTTTATTTTTCTCTTAATAAAAATACCATTTTCTATTTTCGGAGTGTCAAAAAAGGTTTTTTTTGTGAAGCTACTACCAAAAATATGTTAGAGAAATGCACCAAATAAAATTATGAAGTTATTCTACCACATTTCATGTTCAAATAACCAAATTAATACCTCTCATTAGCTTTAAACACACCTCTTTTGAAAAAGACAAATTCCTGCCGATTCAGCTGAAACCAGGTCAAATTTGAACTACGGGCACCTCATAGTTTGCTCATGATTTTTTGTAAAAATCATTTTCAGATACACAAGTACCTATTAGAGATATACCAATATTTTATCAATATTGAACCTCTAACTACGAACGGTCATGCCCGCCGTCTTGACTTTTTCCTAAAACCGGCTTAGAAAATTCCACAAAATTAAAAAAATTGAAACGATGCAAGGCCTTCGCGTGGTGTCATTATATATGTCATAGTATCCATCAAAAATAATAAACTTGGAATACGACAATTTGGTTCAAAAGGTGTTCACAGAAATGAGCTATCTCCTTCGAAGATTCATGGCTTTCGGGCCAAATGACCGATGTTATGGCCACATCCATGTCATAGTTGTTGAAATATGCCCATATTCTACACAAACATGCATTATGGAACAACGAACAATGTTGCCGAAGAAAGTTTTTTTATTGAATAAAAATATCATTTTCCATTTTCGGAGTGCTAAAAATGGTTGTTTTTGTGAAGCATCTACCAAAAATATGTTGCAAAATTGTACCAAATAAATTTCTAAAGTTATTAGACCATATTTCATATTCAAATAACCAAATTACTACCTCTCAATAGCTTTAAATACACCTCTTTTGAAAAAGACAAATTTCTGCCAATTTAGGTGGAAATGAGTCAATTTTGAATTTCGGGTGCCTGGTAATTTGCTCATTATTTTTTCTAAAAATCATTTTTAGGTACAAAAATACCTATTTCAACAGAGATTCGCCGATAGTTTCACAAGATTCCACCACTAACTAAGAACAGGCATGTCCCCCGTTTTCACCTTATTTTGAAATCGGTATAAAAGTTTAAAAGTATTCAAAAAAAATTGAACACCTTCGTGTTATGACATTATTTGTGAATCCATCAAATGGTGTGCCCATGGACATGATTTGTGATCTAGTAACCTTCACGTTGTGTCTACCCACCTCCCGTAAAAAGACAAATTTCTGCCGATTTAGTTGGAAGTGTGTCAAATCTGAACTATGGCTTCTTCAAAATTTCAAGGAATGTATGCCCATGGGCATAATTTTATTTTTTTCAAAAAAATATGGTTGAAAATGGTCTAAAATTACCAGGATTAATTTCACAAGTGATTTCGGTCCATTTGGAGGCCATATTCAAATTATAGAAATGAAAGCCGAAAAAAAACAGAAAAACATAGAATTCCGAGCCAACCCAGCCCACCTAGCTGCCAAGGTGCGCACGAGCGCTCGCTTCCCAGGCTGAGTTTCGACCCACACTAATCAGCGGAAGCAAACCCCACCTCAAAAAAATTGGTGGGTCGTCCCAGTCAGGCCCAAGTCCACTTGCTACTATATGTCAAGTACAGCTAGCGCACTACTACAGCAACAACATTTGGCTGGCCTAGTGGTTATGGTTCGTTGAGGAACCCCTATTTTTCATTGGAAATTTGGGCTTATCTTCAAGCTGGTCGGCTACCGTCCCACATGGCAGGTCGCAGGTCCCACGTGGCAGGTTTGTAGAAGTGCACATAATTATAGGGCCACTTCTTTTGGGCTCCTGCTTCTCAATAAGCGAGATTGTGACCGGCGGTTTGGGGAAACGGCCGCCCACGGAAGCTCGGGGGAAGACTTCTTTTCTGCTTCCGAGAATTTGGCTGTATCCATGGTTGGACATTAGTTGGCTGGAGGTCGGGAAGGCGTTTCGAAACTCACCGGACTGCGTTGTCTCACGGATCTGAAGCGCGGTGGAGTGCTTGGTCGATTGGCGGCGGTGAGGAGCCGGGTGGTCGCCGGAATCGGCGCCGGCGACCACCGGAACGGCAGAGCTCGAGGGCTCAAGGCGGGGGCGCACTACAGAGCACTAGGATGCTAAGGAGAGGGTCCGTTCGAACCGCGCGGTCGCGCTGGAGCTCACGGAGAGGTGGACGAACGCACAGAAAGTCGGACGGCGGCGACCCCATGGAGATTGCGGCGGCCGGTGGCGGTGAAGAACTGGAGGGCGGGCTCGATTTCCGGTGTCCGAGGCCGATTCCTTCGTCCAGGGTGGTGTTAGAGACGAGTCGGGGACGAGGGAATGCTCGTACGTGCTCGAGCGGCAGAACTGCGACCGCTCGTCGTCGGGCTGCTGCGGTGGCGCGGTACGGTGCTGGACAGGAGGACTCTCGGGGGCATATGCTCGTAAATAATTAGAACGTTGAGGGCATGTCACATAACGTTTCGCTGGCTTCTGCGGGAAACTGGTGTCGACCAGCTTCTGCCCACTACACGTGATATCTCTTTTGGACGGTTTCTCGGTGGGAATAAGTAGAAGACTTCTTTTCTGCTTCTACGGTGGGGAGTCTAGAAGCCATCCAGAAACCCCAAAAGAAGTGTGCCATAATAAGAAGCCCAAAATGAGCAGGTTTGTAGAAGTGCACATAATTATAGAGGTATTAGCACGGGTAGTACAAGAACTTGTCCAGGAATAGCAAATTCATACAACAAGTTGCAAAATGGAATGGAGTGGTACAACAACTTGTTTTCTTGGTGCAAATTGGTACAAAATGATTTTGGTGATGAAACGTGGCAGCGTTACTTTTGCAGAAAACACCCCTACGTATTTTTACCTTAGACGTGGGTCACACCTGTCAGTGGCGGAACAAATAATAGGTAAAAGTATAAGGTTCGCTAGGGTTCGAACACACAACCTCAAGAACCTGCATTACTCAAACTAACCACTTGTACTGATGCATGATCCTATGGATTAACACGCTCTAAACTTATTATTCTCATGCTCTCATGACGGATAACCGGTACGCATCTCTCGTAAAACTGCGGGCACATCGAATAAATAGCTTGACATACGCACACACTCGCAGCACACTGGCCACTAACTCATGTCGTCCATGCACACCCAGTCACCCACTACCTACATGCAAGCCATTCTCTTGACCGCTACATGAGACTCGGCCAACACAGTATCCATGCAACAACTACGTCACCGATTCATTCGGTCACCTGCCTCCATGTCTCTAGAAAACTAACTAGCTACATGCATGAAAAAAACAAACTAAATGCAAATAATTATATCGAGATAAGAGCTAACAGGTGCGTGCTGGTATGTGGTGTACAGCAGGTGCTCGACACAATACAAGACTTGGGATTGAGGGACTCCATTGCGCCATAGAGACGGTTGTTATCGAGTCGAGCATTGCAGGATCGGCGCGGATGGGTCGTCCTTGCCAGGCACGCACACAACACTGGCATAGGCGCAGTCGCAGTGTCACTCCAGTTCAGCAACACGACGACATGTTAACAAACGATGGCGTGATACACCGATTCGGCAACACATTCATGGACACCGCGATGATCCCATCACCTGCCTTGCCGTCCTTCGACCGCACGATTCCGTAGCTCTACGCCCAGCCGTCGCACTCGGAGTGTCTGAGAGGTGTGACCGTATTCCGTATTGCGGCACAAAGATGCAGTCGTCTATGGTGAACAAATCAATATAAAAATGGCAGTTTGTTTCATGACACGAAAACAAGTGATATGTTCACCTGGTTAGGAGGGTTAGTAAGCCCTTTTAGGTCGCGTGCTCGAGCGCCGGGTGACACTATTATTTTAGCTATTATTTGTTTCGACGCTGACAGGTCGGACACACATGTAAGTCTGTACCAAAGATGAAATGTGCGAGATAAAAATACATAGGGGTGTTTTCTGCAAAAGTAACACTGCCACGTGTCATCACCAAAATCGTTTTGTATCAATTTGCACCAACATAAAGAAGTTGTTGTACCACTTTATCCCATTCTGCAACTTGTTGTATGAATTTGCTCCTTCGGGGCGAGTTCGTGTACTACCGGTGCTAATATCTCATAATTCTTTACCTAATAATAAAGACATTAAGATTTCTGCCAAAATTTTCGTCCAACCTAAAATGACCGATTTGCCCTCCCACGAAATAACATATAACTGCACAATTGCCACGGTACCGGTACAGGTTAGGTATTTTATTTTCGGCATCAGCACGTTACCACAACACAACCGACGAGCAGGTGGAGTTGGGTGGCGGCGCCCAGCCGCCCACTTTGCCCGCTGCACCAGCAATTTATGCGCCCCAACCGGAATGGGGGTATAGAGGCGGTAGTACTATACCTCCGCGGTGGCCTGCCTCGCCGTTGTAGCGGCCGCGCTGCGCTACCTTTCACGGGGAATCAAATCCTTGTCTCATAACACCGATCTGATCAGATTCGGTCGATGGGGTCAGGAGAGGGGATGAAGGCGAGGAAACTGAAGGCTCCGGTGCCCACCGCCAGTGCATAGTGAGGCGCCGGGCTGGCTTGGGTTCGAGTGCTCACCGCAACGGTACACCGGAGCACGAGAGGAGGCGCCACCGGGGCACATGGAGAGGACGGAGGAGGCGCCTCCCGGGCACATGGAGAGGACGAAGCAGGCGCCGCCAGGATCGCTTGGCCCACCGGAGCACGAGAGGAGGTGCCTCCGGGGCACACGGGGAGGATGGTACAAGCGCGCGGCCTCTAGCGCCAACCGCCATGGCCCCGTAATCCCCAACCGACGGCGGATGCCTCGTGTGGAGGAAGACGGCAGGGCTCTCTCGGTCTCTCGTCGTGTCGACCAAGCGTCGCCAATGGCCATGGCGCCATGCTGTTCATGGCCACAGCCGACTTCCTCGCTCCTGTCACTCTATCAATTCAGAAATCTTGCAACTGCAGTCAGTAAGTACTTTGTTAAAATTCTGTCCTGGTCCTCCTCGCCATCTTCCATCTATCTGCAGATCTCTCTCCCTTGCCCAGATCGAGCAGTTCCTTGGCTCGCCACAGCACTCACGTTCACCTTCTCCATCACAGTCTGGAACACCCTCATCGGCGCCCAGTGCCAGCGACCTCAAACCGTGGTGGGCGGCCAAGTTTCAGCCCATCTTCCAGCAACCTTCCAAGTAGTACGTGGTCGAGCGGAAATCGATGGTGAGACGAAGCAGCCATGGCTGGTGAGTCGGTGACCAGCAGCTTCAGCGCGCGTGGACATCTTCTGACGCTCTCCTCGACTTCCAGTGGGTTGGTGCCTGTATCGCCGAGCTCTTTGTCAACCCCCGCGGATCTCCTCTTAGCTCCATCTTGCGCTGCGACTGAAGCCCGGTATGTGTTCGATGATATTACAACAAGATAAAACTCTCCCTTTTATCTCTTTTAATCTCAATTGTTTTGTGAGATTGCAATTGTGAGGCCTTACTTATTGTTGTTATTTGCACTGTGCAGATTAGGAATGCTCTTGTGCAGGAATATTTCTCTGCCAGATCCTCATTTTCGGCAGTTCAATGTATATAGGCACAAAAGTTTTAAATGCCCCTAAATCATCCCACCAGCAATTTCCCATACGTAGCATTTCTCCAAATCTACCGTGGGTGAACATTGTTCTTCCATGGTATTTTCATTTGTGAGCTCCTCCCTGTTTGCTTATATTTCTCCTTGATTCATGGATATGCGTTCAGTTCATCATACATCACGGTATTTCCCTTGGGTTCAAGTCAAGTTTTGTGTACAATTGTATATCCCATCGTTTCTTGACATGGGTGTGTAATATTTTTCTTTCATGTGTTAGCTAAAATGTCTACATGCAGCTTGCGAACCATGTGTTTGTTAGAATGTCTAAAAGGACTGGCTCCATTTCTTATTGCCATTGTTGTTGGAGATTCTATCAGAAGATAATATATTGCTGTCATGATAGATATCTTTCCATAATATGTGGTCTCTTTTCATGCAAGATTTATTTATTTCACTGTTCTTTTTTATCATCATTGGTAGACTCTATAAGTCTCTTATTCAACATGTCGACTGCAGATATTATATTTGGTTATAGTGCTAAATCAACAACCACTATTTGCCTAACTTTTATATACGCCATATGTATGATCATTTGAACTGGCATGCACTTTCATTCAGCAGTATCTTATAAACAAGTTCTCTCAACTCTTTGGTCATTTGAGAGTTGGGTTTTTGTGTGTTTGCATGTTGTTGACTGTACCTCAGATTTTGCGGATACCTTCAGGGGCAGCTAGAATAGCTAGGTCTACATGTGTCTTCATTGGTGGTTCTTTTTGTGGTAACCTGAGAACCGAATTGGAGGAAGGAAAACATAGGTAAAAGGGTTATTTTTTCTGGATTTTTTTTGCTGCTACCAAAATTACTTACACATCTAGCGAACATCAACAAGTGTAACATTCTTATTTTATTGTGTGACGAATAAATGTCAACAAGTGTGACATTCTTATTTTATTGTGTGACGTATAAATGTTCGATATGATGTTATGAATTGGCTACCCTCAAATATGACCACGAAAGATGGATTGCCAGTCATAGGATTTGACATGGCTTGAACATTTGTCTGCAGTGTTCAAAATAACACTTAATGTACTGATAATACATACATGAGATATGTCTTTTCTTCTTTAATGCATTATTTACCATCACATGTAAAAATATAGTTGGTATTGTTCTTCCTTGCAAACTCTTCTCTCAAATTTAATTACATCATAAACATTCAAAAGCTCGTGGTATTTTTGTTTTATAAAAATATTCACAGCCGAATCCAGGGTCATCCTGCTGGAGATCCTCACAAGCCGTTTGGCGGAGGACCGTAATATGGATATTACTCGGTCCCGAAAGATGGATATTACTCGGTTGGTGCGGACAATGCTGCGGGGGGGAGTGGACTTCCGAGGTTTTAGTTATGGAGCTGCTGCGTTCCAGGGCCACCAAGAACAAGATGGTGGCACTGCTTTGCACCGCTAACGACCCGAGGGAGCGATCAGTCATGGTGTCCAATATGAACGAGAACATCGGGGACATGGGGAGCAAGAGTAGTAAGCACTCTACTTCTTATTCAGTATCTGGGTGTTCCTACGAGTCCTCATCATCTAGCCATGTGTTTGTTTCTGATTTCCCTTCCAAACAATGTCGTCCCAAGAAAACATGTTGCCTAGCTTGACATGTAAATTTTTTGAATGTACTTTTGAATGAAGCCCTTATTTATTCTACTATAAGTTAATCGACTCAAAGATAGCAATTCTAAATCAGATCAAGATTATCTCTATAAAAAATCCTATCAGATGGTTCCATTAGTGATGTAGAAATATTTTTTTTGGTCAACAGAAAGTAATAACAAATTTGTAGCACGGTATAAGTTCAATATGATATAAATTATTAGAGAAGTCCAAGCTCCCGACATCTGCAAGCTCCCTGTAATCTCTAATGATGTGACCAGTATGCAGAAGAGGGACAACTAGACAAACAATATATACACAGATGGGAAATGAAACGTTTTTTCTTCTGTTCTAATAATCTGTTTTTTCCTGTTGCAACGCACGGGCATTTGTGCTAGTCTCTACTACTTAAAAGATACGTTTCGTTCCGTCTTCGCCCTACCAGCGATACGTCGCTTCTTCGTCCAACCCCCGTCGTACATCCTCCCACGGCATTAAATCGGGATTAACTAACGCTAAATCAAATCAGCTTCAGTTTCGCTCCTCTCCCACAGCGTGCAATCAAGATTCAGGAGTAATTAACATTAAATCTTATCAGCATCAGTTTCCCTCGTCTGTTTGCCTCCTCCCCGTTCAATCAGGAGTAATTAACGCTGAGCACCCCGATTCGATTTCCGTTCCTCTACTCTATCGTGCGGAGTCATGGGTTGACTTGCTAGGGTTCCTACCCCAGGCTTGAGGCTGCCCTCGACGCATCCGCCTGCGACGAGCTCATATTGTCGTCTCGATATGGGATGGAGATGCCACTGGCAGCAACGGCAGAGGCATCCGGGGAGCAGGCGTACTGGATAGAGGGCGACGGTGTGGAGCTCCGTCACCAACGCTCTATGTCCTCCGCGCACCGCCGTCACGGCCGAGCACTGAGAATCGAGACGACGTCGCAACTCCCCTCATCGGCCTACTTGTCGTCTGTATGTGGCGCCACCACCTGCTGTATTTGACCTCCGCCGGCAACCGCTGAGCCCTTGCCACCTCCTACGAGATGCGGACAGACGAGATGCAAACAAAGGGCATGGCAGTCCGATCTGCTCCATGACTTTGACATGTTCGATGGTGTCGCGGCGTTGCAGCCGATTTGGCCTAGCTTTCCATTTGTTTCATACAATTTTTTGCTAATTTCACGACACTATATAGTTGGCAGGTTTGGATGTACCAAGGCAAAAACTGTATTGGCTGGTGTGCTGGCCTGGTGCAATCAAGTAAGATTTAGAACTTTCTGATACCATACTGTTACTGCAATTTCTGCTCAAGTATACTCAAATCACAAAATACCAGAATTTCTGTATCTTTTTTTCTTGGAGGTATACTCAAATCACTAGGAACAGGCTACATAAGTTTACAATTACTTTGATGCGTTCATCTTAAGTTTTTCCATATCCAAGTATTAGCTCATGGCCATAACGGTGTTTCGCGTTCCATGATTATCTGTTTTCTGAAATTATCTAATGGATTTTTTGGATTAGGCAGTGCCCAGAAAGCATTGAATTCTGCACTTACATATATATCGCTATCTGAAACAGCTTTCTCAAAGTTCTTTCTGTATAATTTGAAAAAAAATCTTGCGCATAACTTTGAGGACAGTCCAGACCAACTCATCTGTTCAGCGAGCATTGTATCCTCAAATTGTTACTTCTTTTATGCATATGTTGTTGATGTCATAATAACACATGGTGGCTACTCTTGAATCCAGGGAATCTGGTGGTTTTATTTGTATGCTGATGTTATCTTTCCAACGATCTCACCAAATGCCCATGGAAGAATTTATCATGTTGCTTCATTTGATCGTACATTAATTGTGGACTGCTGACTGTAATTTGGATGGCATACAAGTTGTTCTAGGTGATTTTGCTGAAACAGGACTTCAATTACACGCCCGTCTAAGTGAGAAGGTCCAGTGCAACTGTAAACAATCTTTATCTACAACGATCATCTACTCAACATGTAGTACTCTCATGCTATTTTATTGGAAATAATTCAAATTTATGTCCTTTTTAACACAAGGGCTATCAAAATTCTGTGTTGTTTTACATTCTTCAACACGTTTGCTGGTGATGAAACATGATTTACTTATATACCTTCGGCAGACAAAACCACTTGCATTTTTGTATATGTAAAAGGAGATTATATGATTGAGAGGCTTTCCTTGCAGAAACTTACATTCACTAGACAATATGATTGAGTTGCATGACATGTCTTTAATTTTACTACCCTTCGTCGTGAGGGCTTCGATTCATCTACTTCATGACCTCCGAGGTAGGTGAATGCCTTCGTGGAGTGGGGTGAGATGGCAATGCCGACACTGCATAACGTGTCGCGGACGCGTGCCATGCAACCAGTAAGCGCCCACACACATTTTTTTTCTCATCGGTTGCAATGCACATGCCTTGCTTATACAGAACTAAGAAAAATACTTCATATTCTTTGTGTTTCAGGATCTCACTGGAGGGTCGCGGACGTATAACAATTGGTGAGTGGAGTGCTCTTTGGTGGTTGTGCCCTCTAACTTCCGTTTTCGGTCAGCGACTTAAGGCTTTGTGTTCGCTACTGGATGTTGCACCGATGACCATCAAGGAACTCCAGTGTTTCTCGCTGCATGTAAATCTGAGAGCAATTACTTTCAATTTACATAAGAATATACCATGCGACATTCATAAAGTATTTTGGTACTGCAATGCAAAGTGCATCCTATCTCTGAAACTAATATACCTTCTATGTTCTTAGATATCAGTTCATATACTGTGCTCCATCATGGCTCTCTCACTACGGCGCAAATGTTTTGTCGGTTGCCGTCACTAAAACCTTAAACCATGTCCGAATGTTCCTCAACTTCTGTTTGGTAAGGGCTTTTGGTTCTCATCCGCTCTCATGTTTTGTGTATTCTGGGCATCAAGCCGTGGTGTCTATTTACCTGCACATATTCTGTAGTTTTTTTTTTAATTTCATAAATACTTCGTACAATAACTAACTCATTTTTTTTAGATAAGTAGTAAACTCCATGTCGATTATAAAAACAGAATAGAAGCAGCAATATTTAGTTATTAACTACACAACAGTACAGTCATGGAAGAAATACCAGAACAGTAATTATTGATTGATATCGGTATGACCTTCATGTTAGTTTGCTTGGTATAGACTTCCAGTGCTATCATCAAGAACTTGCGATCCTACTCTTCTCTTTGCCTAACCTACCCCTCTGTTCCGGTGGTCAGCAAATTAGAAGTTAGCTAAGGTGGCTGCACCAGCCAAAATAAATATGTGCTTCCCTGCAATGAGAAATCCAGAGATAATGGAGACTGACAGAACCTAGAAATTTGTGCTCCCATCTTTTTGATAATAACTTGTGCTGTTGTTGCTGCTGCTGGTCAACAAGGTTTCTTTTTTTGAGATACTCGTGAAGGATATAGATAACAATAAGGGGAATTCTGTTCAGTTTTAAACTGAGTTTCATCAAAGATCAAAGGACATTGCAGTCTGTTTTCTAATTATTACAATATCCGGAAAACAAAATAAGGATGATTGCGGTCTTTTTTCTACAAATCATAAAATATGTATCTGTAACAACAGTGTCCCTTGAACATCGTATCGTAATGAAGACTCGGACGGTTTTTAGAAGATTAAGGAAAATGATACCTCATTAGTGAGCACGAACTTTGGTTCAGGTCAAATTCATTAGGGAAACAACAACCAACTGCAGACTACCTCAGCACTACAACAGATCTTCAACCGGGAGTCTATCACATTCCGATGGATCTCAATGGAGTAGCACATTATTGTGCTCACCAGGAAAACATGAGCTACCTGTGTTCAGCTGTGTTAACCATGCTAATAGGAGCAGTCCATATTATGTAACTTTTATGCTTCAGAATGAATATTGTCTTGGCTATGTAATACATGGTGTACTATGCACTTAAATTGTTATGAAATAGCGCCATGAGCACTTCTTCCTTGTTCAATAAATTAATAGTGAGGCTATGCTCGTGCACCACTTTAAACATTTGTTGCATCCATATGTGAACAATAGTTGTGTTTTCAGGACGGTACAACGATGGAGGAGAGTGTGTTCGTAGCCATCGGAGATGAAGTGATAATGAACATTTCATTGCAAGGACAAGATTCTGAAAAAGATGTAGCTGAAGAAAATAGGGAGGAAGATTATATCTTGTAGCGTGCTATACTCCGAGTTCAGAATTTAAATCACGTGATTTCCATGTGAGACATGTGATCGGCCTAAAAAAAAGTATTATGACATGTGATGCAAAGTAAAAATGAGGGGTGTGAGTTCAGGAGCTAAAACTTAACTCCATGTTCTATATATTTTAACTACCATTTACCTAACGTCAGAAATAAAATGAATACAACTGATAAATTGAATTTTGTCCTAAAAACAAATACACCTTAATTACTAGAAATGAATGATAGTAGGTTACTAAAACGTCATGCATCATCAGACGTACGAGTCCCAAGAGCTTTCTGCCGCCAGGAAGAAAAGGAGCCGCCGCCTCCACCCCCGTCTCCTCCATAAGACGGTTCCCACTCCTCCGGCCGGCCTCGCCGGTGTCAGGAGGGGTGGGGAACCCGATCTATGGGTGGAGTTTTTCGTTAAACTATTGCTTTCAATAAATTATTAGGGTTTTGTAGCCGTTTTCGATTTGGCCTCCGCATCAATAGAGATGGCATCGTCTATAATAAGTGATCTTCGGCTCCTCGTTCGACGACGAGATCTCCTTCTCGACGCCTACCGTTGTGCTGAAAGATTAAATTTCTCTAGGTATAGTCCTTCAGATCTTGCTTCGCCAGATCAGTTTCAGATCTTTTCTTTTGGTTGCCGCGAGGAGGATTGTCCTCGCAATATTTGTCCCGGCTGCTACGTCTTCGACGACGGTGATTCGTACTCTCGGCTCCCAACGACGTCGACAAGGCTGTTCGGTTACTTTTCCCTGCAATACTGGTGCTGGTACTCTTGCCGATGGTGTTTGACTACTTCAATGGTTGCTTGCGTGCTTGCAGCCTTGGCATTGCGGCTCAAAATTAAAATTATGGGAGAAGCTTCGTTGGTATTTACAGATTTTTGGTTTGGTATCTATATCATTATTCTACGTCTGCCTTCAGGAAAGTACAAGATTGTGCTCTGGAAGAAGAAAGTGTCTGAAGATCTCGAAGATTTTCTCGTCTTTTTTAGACTTTATTTTGTAATCGATGTAGTCGGCTCATGTATCTCTACCATGTACTATTTGATACAATAAATATATATGGTATTGATTGTCAAAAAAAAACGTCATGCATCATCGGTGACGAGTTTATCATCACCCGTAGCAACGCACGGGCAATTTACTAGTACTTCTATAAAGGATAGAGGGGTGGTCTGTCTTCGCCAATCGTCCACGCCGCGTTTCCGTCGCGCGCAGCCTCTCCTGGAGGCGCCACGTGTCGGCCCCGGATTGGCCGTCCCGAGACAAAACCCGCTGCCGCGGTGAAACCTAGCCAATCGCCGCTTGCGTCTCGCCTCCCCAATCCCCGTCTCCTCCCAGCGACGAGTCCTCCCCGCAGCCTGACGCCGCCACCCTCCTACCCTTCCTCCTTCCGCTTGGCCACCTCTCCTCCTGCTCAGCAGTGGAGCGCCCACCACCGTCCTCCTTCCCTCTCGTGCTTTCCCGCACGCCGTCGAGATGGGCAGATCTACGTCGATGCAGGTCGGAGATGCGGGAAGCATGGAGAGGTCATGGAGGATGACGGCGGTCCAGCGGAGTCGAGGAGGATGACGACGGTCATCCCCAGCCCCAGTTCGTCGCGCGGGTGTCAGGTCAAGGGCTTTAGCAGCAGCAGGGTCGCAGACCCTGCCACAAGGGAGCGGGCAACATCAACGCAGAGGAGGACCGGAGCCCTAGCGGGAGGAGTGCAGGAGGTGGCCGACCGCACGCGCCGGGTGGACGATGGTGGCTTTGGCACGGCCCATGAGCTCCGTCACCACGTCTTCCAACAAGCCTCGTCTCACCTCCGCCTCGATCTGGACCGGCGACCAGATGGAGGTGGCGCTGGGAGGTTGCATACCGCCCTCCTACCCCAGATTGCCGGCCTCCTCCACCTTGCATCCTCCTCCAAACCTATGTCAAAGCAGCAGGTGACATGCCCATCTTTCACCCTAAGACTCTATTCGTCCTGCACATGAAGTGTTTGTTGAAATGTCTGTGTGCTGATGCGCAGACTCCCTCTCGACATGACTCGGTGCCATCGTTTCCGTCTACCACCGTCCGAGCCTCCTCCGCAATGTCCGCCTTCACCTACAGCCCCACCTCTGACCATGGCTCTGAGCAGATGATTTTCTCTTTCCGAAGGACACAACCATGGCCAGACAGGCCCACCACGACGACGGACGCGGACAACTTCACCGAGTGTAGGTGAGCTTCTCTCTGGCTCTGTTCCAATCTTCCCCTCTCGATCTTTTCATCATCTGCTGTATTTTGTTTTCTACATTTTTTTTCTAGCGGATGTTTTAGGTTCAGATTAATAATTTAGTGGTATAGGGGACCAGCGGATGCATTTTTGTGTGTGCGAAGCAGTTTAAAAGGACACAGGAACGGGAAGTAGAGGCCCTATGGCACAAGAAAAAATGTGCTAGGGGCTGGGTTTGGTTCATATTAATAATTTCTGTGTATATGAATGAAACAAGATAAAGAAAGAATCTTGTAAGTAATGGTTCAGTTTATAGCAAAGCCACACACAGCTCCTGTAAAATATATTTTACTAGACTTGATTCCTCTTGCTCCACATGACTTGTAAGCTTCATGTTTTGAGATATATCTGTATTTATTCACGGTCCGCTAATGTATCTATTTGAGTGATTAGGCAATATGCTATCACGTCTATCTACTGTATGTCTGTATCTAATTGGCAGGATTATGGTTGGCGAGTCTGGTGACATGGGAAGTTTGTTTGCCCAATTCTCTTCTTGTTACTCCTCTACAAGGGGCTGGAAATCATCGATAGTAGCATACCCAGTACCTTATACAATTCTGAGCTAATAATAAAGATGCGTATGGAGGGGGGAAACAGAGATTACTGACAGATTATGTCAAAAAAAAAAGGACACGCCAATTGCGGCTGGTTCCAGGACACGCCATTTTACTAATTTGACTGGTTATTGACTGGTTCCAGAGACCTGTATTGTGCTTGATCTCCCTTCTATATTTGCAGTTCGTTCATGAGAACCACTCATTCCGAGGATCTTGCTATAATTCTAATTCTTTTAACTGATGACCTGATGTGTTGTTAGTTGTTACTCATGCTTGACTGGCACATTATGCAGGAAACGCTTGTTCGGCATGCATCAATTGAACTTGCAGGCAGCGAAGCTTGGAAATGCTTCTGTTGTTCTCCCTGTCCCATTCCTCCATGGTCGACGGTTCACTATGATGGCCTACCGCAAGACCAGGAGTTATTTTTACAAAGCTGGCTGTACTTATTGTTGACACCTGATGATGTGCTACAAAGATTCAGTAGTAACTCCCACCCATATGAGGTTTAATATCTGGGACATATTTCCATGTGTTTAATTTTAATTCCTCAAGATCTCTTTTTTCCATTTGATGGCATCTCATATTTTTTATTCATGTTGCTCTTCTGTTACTCTAGGATTATGGCCAGCAATGATCCATCATGTACAAAGCAGACCAAGGAAAAATTGCTTATGCTTCAAAGGTTTGATTCGACTTATAACCAGCTATTTATTGCTTGGTATTTTAGCTAATTGGTTGTCTACTTCCTGTTTTGTACCTTGCTTGCTCATATAATCGATTTCGGGTTGCCATTTTTGTTTCTTGCTGATGTCATTGGAACCGCCTTTCTCGGATCGCCCTGTCTGTTTATCTTGCTGTGTTCTAGAGTAAGAAATAATGGAAGGAATAAATATTAGATCTGGGGCCTGCCGCTTTCATTTGGGATATTATCCTTAACATGTAGAGTAATATGGCCTTAAACGTTTCCAATGGTTAAACTGTTTTATCATTTATTCTTCCATTCGATTGTTTTGGTCGATTTCTGGTCATCGTCTTCATTCATTCTTGTGTGGTTTACTCAAAGGTGCTTCACGTACTTTGGAATCTATATTCCTTGATTTTCTAGCTATTTCGTTGTAAAGGGGCTGGCTGGTATTTATAACTTTGGGGCCCATGAGGAAGTAGATGTGGTTTAGTAGCAAATGGATCCTGTAGTTTTAATTCTATTTACGAACCTCATAAATAATATAATATGCCTTGATCCTAATTGAATTCAGACGGTTTCAGCTTGCTTTGTTCCAAGATATATTTTATACTCAAAACTGTAGAAGTCCTACGGTCCTACCAATCTGCTGTTTCTGTTGTCTCTTGAAATACATGTGATTTCAGTAGCATTTGACAAATTGTAGTTTGAAGGCTAATGAGTTGCCTCCGGTTCGTCTGACAGTTCGAACACAGGTCGATGATACCTCTGTGCAGTGCCAAACCAAACATATCATGATACTGTGTATAGTTGAGAAGACACAACCGAAAATTCCTGTATATTTCCTTATGATTTTATTAGACCTTCGGGGCATGCCCTGTTGCGCAGGGTTAATTTTTCTTTGCTGGCTATTTTGGTGATTTACCATTATACCTGATTATCTACGCACACACCCTGTTGGTACAGACTTGGGTTTAATAATTGTTTTCTGAATTCTGCAGTTATAACCAATGACTGCGTCTTCTCTAAAAATGGTCTGGTTGGTTCGAAGCGACCGTCGGCCGCATAGAAGGTTAGCAAGAGCCTTGCATGCATTTCAGAAGTCTTGCTTTCCGATGGACCATATATTCTTGCCAGCGTATTTCTTGACCGCCTGCTATCATTGTGCTTGCCTAAACTAGGCTTCTCACAGTTTTATAGTTGAGAAGACACACCTGAAAATTCTTTGGATGTTTGCTCGTGATTTTGGTTTAGACCTTCGGGGCACGCCGTATTCCCCAGGTTCAATTTTTTTCCAAGCATGTGAAAATCACACGTTACCTTATTTCTGGACTTTCTGCTATCAATGTGCTTGCCTAAACTAGGTTTCTTACAGTACACCATGCGGTTTAGATTTTGTGTGCAGTTCAGAGATGTTAAGAATGGTTTGGAAGTGAACTTACTAAATGTAAATGTAAATGTGTGATTTTCTGCCCATGTTTTCCTTCCCAAACTTTGAGAGTGTAAATGATGTCCCTATCAAGTTTTTTTTTTGCCATTTACCAATCATACTACTTCGTGCACCATTTTGCTACTCAAATGCTTATGAAGGATCACAAAAGAGGATGTGTTGCACCATCAGTGGTAGGATATATGTTGACGTGTCTTTATTTTCTCCTTGTGCTCCTGCTAAGAATATAGTAGTAGAATTATGCACTGAAATTTTCCTTTACAAACATCAGGACTTCATCAGGTAAAGAAACCATGGCTAGAAATGGCAATAGAACAAAGCGAACTGGATCTATCCTACGAGCCACGTGGTAGAAAGAAACCAAAATCCCAGAAGCGTATGCATGTGCTGGTACATCCTCCATTTCCTGCTAAATTTGTTTCTAACACGTTTAAATTTATCTGCGTATTTCATGTCTTTTACCCATCAATTCATAGGAGGCGCCATATATAACCTGAAACCTCCCATCTTTAGTCTGAAAGAACATGCATCTTCCTTCCTCTCACCGACACCGATACGTGTTTTGACAGGACAAGAAGTGACCAGCAGCACTTTGTTTGCCGAGATGAGATGAAGGTTTGTAAATATTTATGTTGTACCATTTGCATTCTCGCTTCTTTTGGTGCAATTAATTCGGTTCTGAACCTGACGACGTGTTTCCCCAGGCTACCTGGGACATCTTCGCTTCTTTGTTGCACGACACGATTAAACCTGACAATGGTAGTCCACGTGACTACGGTAAAGTCTGCATAGTAAAAATATTTGGTTTAGTTGCATCTGGAATGGTTAAAACTCCACCCGATGGTTCAGTCGTTGTACATAGTAAGGTCTAAACTCAGTTGCGCACAGGGAATTGTTTGCTACTTCATGTGTACCAACTGCCAGGTGCAAGCAAGATCAGCTTGGCATGCAATAGTACTTCATTCATGTAAAAAAAAACTTAAATGGCTATACCTCCACGGTAGAGAACATATTGTTTATGTTGTACTTGTATAGTTGTATGAATACGCCTCTGCTGCAAAGAACAACACGGACCACTATAACAGTTCTGTTGTTTGCCATTGAACTTTATACTCTACAGTTTACATAAATTATTTCTCCTTTATCTGGTCATTTATATTAGTGAAGGTAGCTACTGACGCAGAAAATATTTGCCAATGCAGAGTTGCTACCATCTTCTTTGGCTTTATACAGATGATCCCTCACAACAGTCAATTCTTTAAGCTAGGTTGTAAAGAAAAAGGTTCATACCAAGTTCAGTTGATGGAAGACATGAGATTTCCTGAATGAAATTAGTTAATTACAAGCCAGTCATTTAGTACCCTTGCACAAGTTTGTGTCTTCTATTTCTCTTGAACTCCAGCCATTCTTTTATTTCTTTAGTAGCTTAGCTGAGAAAAAAAATTATCGTATAGTCTCGAATTTGGATGGAAAAAGTATCAAGATATTTATGTACAGTTTGGAAAGGTTATATAAACGCCCATGTTAGATGTCCCTGCCTACATTGTAAGGGTCCTTGTGTTATCAGCTTGCTCATGTAAAAGATGGATGGTTTTTAAGGAGACGCTTAAGCGACAATGATCTCCCACTCCGTCTTAGAAAATCGACCGCTTTAGGCACTTAAGTCGCTTAGGCGTCAGAGCGACTAAAGTGTTTGCTTAATCGCCGCTTAGGCGTTAGGAGGGGCCCCTCCTCCGCCATAATGTTTTTCTTATGAATTAAAATTATATCATAAATCCGATATTTGCGCCATTTGTTTCCTGTAAGCCGACACACCCATTTTTATTCCGACTGTTTCAGTGAATGATAAACAATTGAAAAAATTAGGCTTGAGATTTTGCTTTAGAAGTACATAGTTTTTAAGTCAAGAAAAGTTTATTCCTAAACAAGATTTCAAATGTACTTGTTGTATGCAACTAAGAGACATTTGAAATGTTTCCAGTCTTGAATTTTGTTCTGAAGCTATCAATGTTGAATCAATTATTTGATTGTCTATATTTATACTTAAACTTTGGCATGAGATTGCAGGTCATTCGTACAAGGCCAAGCAGCCCAAGCAGCGGATATTGTAGTGTTTGGTGGAACTGGCTATGAAAATGTTTTCCCAATATTGTAGGCGGCCTGCGCTATGGTGAGTTATTTGTTAGCCACCACATTCCGAGTCTCTCATTTGCAGCACATGATATACTGAAAAATGTGGTTCACAAAGCCGATCGAGTTTATTCATTGCTCTTATTTGATCCGATGGTAATTTTGTGTGTTGTCTTCACCTAAATTTTGTAACTCTATGTCATTTTGATTTTGAAACATACCATTTTTGGATGGTCATACATTCTATTTTACCTTTTCATAATTCATGCTGTTATTGCATAGCATAAAGTTACAACCATAAGTTCTTTCACCTCTGCACCCATCTTTTGCACTTTTTAGCATGTTGGTTATTTTATTTGAACATCTTAGCTTTCTTACTTGCAAGTAAAGCAATTTTAGGTGTTGTCCCAGTAATGAAACTATAATTTTGCATTATTTTTAGCTTTTCTGCTCCATCTGATATCCCCAAAACAGCTTGAGACATTTGTTCTTTTAAACGGTTCTAAACATAGTAGAGCATAAGCGGATAACAAAACATACAATCTAAAAGCTAGACCATGATAATCTAAAATATAGGACATGGGAATATAAAAACTAAGCCACTGCCACGGCACTGTCAGCAGAGACAACTCAACTATTGGTTATGATGAGTGTTTCCTAGCCATGGTTATCTCAAAATTGTTTTATGATTAGTGTGTGCTGATGTAGTAACCCCAGTCCTTTTGAGTTACTTAGTTTTGTAAAAGAAAAATACTATGTACCGAGGTTTGAGCTAAATCTCCACATTTGTTTGAATGCTCTAGAATAATGCATCTGTTGAGTCATTTGCACTCAAGATACTGATCGAGGGCACAATATATACAGGGGCTGCTGACAGCACACTCAGATGGAGTAGAGGAAACCGGGGAAACATTGTACAACGGTGAATCTGTTTATTCAGAAATTAATTTTCTGCTTAGAGGTACACCTACACTACGCTAATCGGGGGGCTGCTCCTCCCCGGCTCAAATTCACTGTTCTTACATATTTGATTTCTTAAACTTATGTGTATGTTGGACCAAGGAGAAGCAGATCGTAGTGAATATATGAATGATATTCTTGCTCAGGCGATTTTTTTTTACCTTACCGGCAGCGAGGAGCTTTGTTGATTATGTATCCCCTTCCTAAGAAATCATGTGCCCAGTTTAGTTGTTGAAATGTGTTCAATCAGATTTGGCCTATGGAAAGAAGGATTAGCAGTTTCTATTTTTAGGTTAAATGTGACCCGCAACAGCCTACAAGGATCCTTTGGATCGCGGGGATATGCAACCAAATTCTTACGCATCTCTTTCCTATGCCCCAGTTTCCCATAGGACGTTTAGCATTAGGCTCAGAAAGTGACCTTCCAACTAGCATTTTACTTAATTATATGTTTGGTGCTGTAATTTCTGTGCTTACTATTGCGTCTTAATTACGCGGTCACATTGTTTGAAATTTTTCTTATGATTCTTTATCTTAATTGTGGAGTATGGTAATACTGTTCTTTCTTGCAGTTGCTAAAGAGACATAATATAATCTTTGGGGATAGTTATTGATTTCAGGTTAGCTTTGTGGATCTGTTATGTGCTAATGTTCAAGGAAAGCAAGACCTCTTTTAAAATGAGTGCTCAAAGCAACATCTTGACCCAAGGTTTGCATATGTTCCATTCTTGATGTTGCAGCGTAGTGCAATTGTTGAGTTATGGATCTTTTTTAAACTGTGCATAGATTTTCTTAGTACTAAGGATTTGTTTCCTGTCATTTCTTACAATGCTAAGACTCAAATGGTTACTTAGTCTTTATCCAACGGTTAATTTTGTGATAAATAATTGTGTCCTGCCTCTATTACTCCATCTGCCTCTATAACTCGATAATTCTTAATTTTGAAATTTTTAGTTGTTGATGCTATGTGAGTTTCAGGATGCAGGCGCCAAAGAATGATTGCCTCGATTTCTTTGTCTTTGGGTCGCGTGCTCTTGCATGCCCTTTGTTAAAGACTAGCAGTAGATCCATGATATGAAATTGTAGGAAGCAACGATCTATAGCGAAGGAGTGAAATAACACTTCAGTAACTTGAATTTAAGTACTCGTGTAAGTGAGTATGCTTCCTGAATTTAATGTAATACTTGAACGTGTGCTTCTGCATTGCTCCTTGAAAGTTTGGATATGAATGCATAGCTGTTTAAAATAGGAATGTGTACTTGTGAAAATTTTGTTGTAGGAATTATCCAAGTTACCGTAATTCAGTTTACTATAATTATCCAAGTTTCAGTTAGTATGTAATTATCCAAGGTGCTGCGAGTACATTTGATCAGGCAATATGGGCAGAAGCTAAATTTTCTACTGGCACCTTAAACCGGACCTAAGAAGAATGATGACCGTGAATCTGGATCTTTTGAGATACATGTTCAATTTTCCGGTCACACTGATATGTGGTTCAAAGTCCATGGAAGCTAATAGTGGTAATTGGGAGAACAGAATGTGAAAGCAGACAGCTTTGGCTCAATTCCTTGATCTGGAGTTAGAATTTGTTCGAGGGAAGTTTCATTCTTCATTAAGATTATTGGGTCAAGAGAAGGCGTGCGAGAGGTAGAATGATCTTATGTTATATTGCGTTTTATTTTTCTCTTATTCCAGTGATATGTGGTGAAACCGCATGTCTTACAAAGTTAGAAGAATTGATGTACCTGATAATCGTTCTCTTCATTGTTCAGGTTGCTCTTTTCAAAAGATATACACTACAAAATGCGAGTGACTACTACTTGCTGTGCACAGCTTCCGATAAGAAATCACTACCCTCGCACGTAATTCTGAATCCAATGAAAAGTAATTGTTTAGCATCCTTACGGAGTTAATCATACACTGGTTATCTTTTGGTAGGTTTGTAACTGGAAAAGGCAATATCAATTTTCTTCCATAGAATGGTTCTATTTTCCCTCGATGTCAATGAGCTCTTGGTTTTCAAAGTAATCAATTACTTTGAGTTTTGTCCATTTGTTTGGCAAGACTTGATGCAATCCAGTAGTTATTTCACAAAAAACAATCTATTAGAGCTGGCATAACATTCATGCAGTTTTAGATTTTATATCGTAGTGTTTCTGCAAATTGTCGTAATTTCAGTACTCCGACATAGTTTTGATTGCCATCTGCTGTGATGTCATAGTGTGAACTCAAACAATACTGTTTTGCGAAAAAAATGTTGGGATTGGTGAAATATCAGGTAAATATGTATTTGAAGAGACATTTGCTATTGTGATTCATAGCCAAAATGCATGAACTGATGACATTGTTATTTTGATCCATGGCCAAAATACCTAATAGCTAATATAACAATTAAGCTTTCCACTGTAATTATCTTCTTATGGAATAAAAAACCAACAATAATTTGTTATTTGCGCCGGTGGCGCAACGGGTCATCTAGTTATAATAAAAAGAAGCCCAAAATGACAACTAGATATGACACATAGGCGAAATCCGATGATATGGCCATCAGCAGACATGACAGGTCATTAAAAATGACAACTAGATATGACACGTAGGCAGCAGAACGATATGGCAATCAAGTAGACGTGACACGTATGCGGAGTTGCCGATGTAATATCAACATGAGTTGCTAATCGAGTTCATGACGATTTCATTTTATCAAATTACGACGTTTTTTAGCTAAATCGTCATGAAAATTCAGCGTTTTAATCCCCTTTAACAGCATACGACGTTTTGCCACGAAATCGTCATAACTCTATGACGATTTCGTAAACCATCATTGCGAGAACGTCATGTATCAACACATTTCTTGTAGTGACCCTTTTTAGTTGCCTAGTTTTGTTTTACAAAACCAAAGAAGTCTTGCTGCATAGTCTTACACATGTTTCACTAAACAACATGCCGCCTCGTCGGGAACCACCACCACCCCCCACCGTCGTTGGAGGCACCGCTCGCCTTAATGATGGAGGATCGCCAGGCCACACAAGCAGAGAGTGTTGCCACTTTCGCTGCTCTGCAGCAGCTAGCCGCCGCCAGCACCAACAACAATAATAATGGCGATGGCAACGGAAATGGTGGGCGCTTGAGGTTGAAGGTGTTTCAGCAGACCAACCCTCCGGTCTTCACCAAGATTGCGGAGCCGCTAGATGCTGACGATTGGCTTCGCACCATCGCTAAT
The DNA here is from genome assembly GCA_028641055.1 of Alopecurus myosuroides. NCBI lineage: Eukaryota > Viridiplantae > Streptophyta > Magnoliopsida > Poales > Poaceae > Alopecurus > Alopecurus myosuroides. Next base: position 735,380,736 of record CM054057.1, on the reverse strand, counting down.
AACTTGAAAGTGGCTTCAGTGGAAGCTCAAGACAAGGTGTTGTTTGCCACTCACTTTCTCGCTGGACCAGCGAGGACTTGGTGGGAAACCACCCGCGCCACTGTCGCCGCTGGCCACGTTTTCAATTGGGAATAATTCGTCGCAAGGTTCCGCAAATATCACATCCCCTAGGGTGTGATGAACATCATGAAGGATAAGTTCCTGAAGGTGAGGCAGGGAGGAATGTCTGTGTCTAAATACTGGGAGGAGTTCACTCTGTTGTCCCGGTATGCGCCTGATGAGGTTAACACAGAAGCTAAGAAGAAGGAGAGATTTTTGAATGGGCTGCACAATGAGTTGCAGTGCACACTTGTTGGAGTCACTTGCGGATGCCGCAATGATGATGGAGCACAAGAGGCAGAATGCCTTTGACAACAGAAAGAGGAAGATGCAGTACTAAGGTGGACCTAGTGCACCAAGAAACCGCCCTGCTCCTTATGCAAGGCCACCACCACCACACAGGGCGCCTGTTTATGCGCCAAGATCCAACCATAACAACCACAGCCACCACCATAGCCACAACAACGACAACAACCACAACAACAACAACAACCGTGCACCTTATGCACCCAAGCCAGGAGGCAACGGTAATGGAAATGGGAACAATGCCAACCGTGCCGCCAAGCCAAACCAGAACCCGTAGCCTGTTGGAGGATGCTTTGTTTGTGGCAAGGAAGGACACTTTGCCCATGAATGCCCAAGCAAGAACACTCCCCCAGCTCAGAACAATGCAACCAAGATGACACAGGGACCAATAAACAAGAAGCCCAATGGGATGAAAGGCTACCTGAATCATGTCACCGCTGAAGAAGTACAGGAGGCACCAGACATGGTGATGGGTACGTTTCCTGTCAACTCCGTACCTGCTGAAGTACTGTTTGATTCTGGTGCATCGCATTCTTTTGTCTCTAAGCCATTTGCTGAAAAGAGTGGTATGAAACATACACGTATGCACAACCCTATGTTAGTACAAAAACCTAGAGCCAGTACCCAAGCCAATCTTGTTTGCAACAAAGTACCCGTGGAAATACAAGGGAAAACTTTTCATGCCAACCTGATAGTACTAGGATCCAAAGGGATAGAAGTAGTACTGGGTATGAAAGTGATGGCCAAGTATAACAGTTTTATTGATTGCACCAAAAAGTCCATTTCAATGACCACTAGTGATGAAGAGAAAGTTGCTTTCACCGCAACCAAGTCGAAATCAGAGACCCACTGCCACACTGGTATAGCCACACCCACTCTTGAGTAAGTTCCTGTAGTATGTGAATACCCGGATGTGTTTCCTGAAGAATTACCCGGTATGCCCCGTGGCAGGGATATCGAGTTCATCATTGAGTTATTACCCGGCACTGGACCAATAGCACAGAAGCCTTACCGGATAAATCCGAAGGAGTTAGATGAGTTGAAGAAGCAGCTGGATGAAATGTTAAGGAAATGTTTGATTCGCCCTAGTGCATCACCATGGGGTTCACCTGTCATTTTTGTGGACAAACGGGACGGTTCCTTACGCTTATGCGTGGATTACCATAACTTGAATGATGTGGCCATCAAGAACAAATACCCGTTGCCCAAAATTGAAGACCTGTTTGACCAGCTAAATGGGGCAATAATTTTCTCAAAGATCGTTCTTCACGCTGGTTATCATCAGTTGAAGGTTCGTGAGACCGATATTCCCAAGACCGCATTCACCACATGTTACGGGTTGTATGAATACACCGTTATGTCTTTTGGTCTGACCAATTCCCCCGCCTACTTCTTGAATCTTATGAATAAGGTTTTCATGGATTGCCTGGACAAGTTTGTCGTGGTTTTCATTGACGACATTCTTATTTATTCCAAGAGTGAGGAAGAACACGAAGAACATCTAAGAACTGTCCTCGGAACACTTCGGCATCATCAACTGTATGCTAAGTTCAGTAAGTGCCAATTCTGGTTGAAAGAGGTCGGATTTCTTGGACATGTAGTATCTGGAGGAGGAATCTCTGTTGACCCTGCTCTGGTTCAGTCTGTAGCAAATCGGGCAGCCCCGACTAATCAGACTGAAGTCAGATCATTTCTTGGATTAGCTGGATTAGCAAAGAGGAAGGATTCTCGAGCATCGCCAGACCCCTCGCTTAGTTGCTCAAGAAGGATAGTAAGTTCGTATGGACGGAGAAATGTGCTAAGAGTTTTCAGTAGTTGAAGAATCGAGTGGTGCCAGCCGCCCCGGTACTCATTATGCCGGATGTCACCAAGAGTTTCGATGTGTATTGTGATGCTTCTAAGCTTGGTCTTGGAAGTGTTCTCATGCAAGAGGGGGAAAGTCATCTCATTTATCTCACGCCAGTTGAGACCACATGAGTTGAATTACCCCACTCATAATTTAGAACTTGCTGCCGTTGTGCATGCTCTCAAAGCATGGCGACATTTTCTTATTGGGAAAAGATGTGAAATATACACAGATCATAAGGGTTGGAAGTATATATTTACTCAGCATGAACTCAATATGAGGCAATGCCGTTGGATAGAGCTCATCAAAGACTATGATCTTAGTATCCACTATCACCCTGGAAAAGCAAATGTTGTTGCTAATGCTCTTACTCGAGAGCCGGCCTCTCTGAATGCTATGATTCAGACCAGACAACCGGAGTTGTGGAAAGAACTTGACCAGCTTGGTATTGAGGTGGTAAGCTATGGCATGTTGGACGCCATGGAAGTTAAACCAATTCTAGTGGATCAAATCAAAGAAGCTCAAAAGGGCCAGAAAAGTATTGAGGGAATTAAGACCCGCATGGAAAAGGAAGAAGTTCCCGGTTTTACCATTGATTCCGATGGAGTCTTATGGTATGAAGGACACATTTGTGTTCCTACTGAATCTAAGTTGAAGCAAACCATCATGACTGAGGCTCATGATACTTTATACTATATTCATCCTAGAGGAACCAAAATGTATCAAGATTTGAAGGAGAAGTTTTGGTGGCATGGAATGAAGCGAGACATTGCTTCGTTTATAGCCAAGTGTCATATTTGTCAGCAAGTGAAGGCTGGACATCAGCGTCCCGCTGGTTTCTTATAACCGTTGCAAGTACCTGTTTGGAAATGGGATGAAGTCGGGATGGACTTTATTATTGGACTACCTAGGTCCAGCCGAGGAAATGATTCAATATGGGTAGTCGTTGACAAGCTCACAAAAGTTGCACCCTTTATACCAGTCAAGACCACATATCGTGGAGACCAGCTTGCTGATCTCTACATTTCTTGGATAGGTAGCCTACACGGAGGTCCTAGCAGGATTGTGTCAGATCGAGGATCATAGTTCACATCTCAATTCTGGAAGAAGTTACACGAAGCTTTGGGAACCAAGCTAGCCTTTAGCACAGCCTACCATCCGCAGACTGATGGACAGATAGAGCGTGTGAACCAAATATTGGAAGAAATGCTTCTTGCCTATGTTTTGTCCTATGGAGTTAAGTGGGAAGATTGTCTGCCGTTTGCAGAATTTTCCTACAACAACAGTTATCAGTCAAGCTTGCAGATGGCACCGTTTAAAGCCCTGTATGGACGTAAGTGCTGCACACCATTAAACTGGACTGAAACAGGTGATTGTCTAGTTTTTGAAGTAGACATCCTACGAGCTGCAGAAGAGCAAGTGCAGTTAATCCGTGACCGACTTAAAGCCGCACAATCACAACAGAAGAGCTATGCGGACCCAAAGCGTCGCGACGTGTCTTTCACTATTAGAGATTTCGTGTATCTACGTGTTACGCCGCTCAAAGGGATGCACCGTTTCCATGTCAGAGGGAAGCTTGCACCCCGATACATCGGCCCGTTTAAGATCCTAGCCCGTCGCGGAGAGGTATCTTACTAGTTAGAACTGCCAGAAGAGTTGTAAGCTTTTCACGATATTTTTCATGTGTCATTGCTCCGGAAGTGTCTTCACGTACCTGAGAAGAATCTCACTTACCAAGACGTGGACTTCAAGACCATTTACATAAATGATGACCTAACCTACCGTGATCGACCCCTACGTGTACTTGAGGAGAATGTTCGTGCTACCAGGAGAAATTGTTTCAAGTCCCTTAAGATTCAGTAGACGAATCATTCAGAGGAGGAAGCAACCTAGGAGCATGAAGATTATACTAGGAAGGAGTTCCCTGGTTTCCTTGAGGACTAGACATGCGAATCTCGGGGCGAGATTCTTTTAGGGGGGGGGGGGGAGATATGTCACACCCCAGATTTTGGATCACATGTAATATAGTGAAGGAAGCCATTTTTGTGAGCCAACAAAAACTTTTAGTAATGCACTTGTGTAATACAACATTATGTAAGAGACAATGAGTATCTATGCGCAAGCTTTTGATTAAAATCAATTATCAATTTTTCCTGATGTTTCTTATTGTTTCTGTGATGTTTTCTATAATATGATTTGAATAATTTTTATCCCAAGTGTTGAATCAATGTTGCTTTAAACCTAACAACATTATTTGACCTTGTTTGAATCAAGAAAACAAAATGGCAAAAGAATATTTGGATGTTTTCTTTTTAGTTTTCTATATAAACTTGTTTCTGAAAAACTAGCTCACGTGGGGATGACTCCCGAACCTGTCGGGTGAGCCTACCCAGACCAAGGCCCAAGACCTAGGCCCAAAGAGAGGTGCTACCCCGCGGTTCTAGAAGGCCCACCAGAAGCCCACCCGCAAAGACTTGCGGGTCAAGAAGGAAAGCTTCTACCGACCTAGGGCTAGGGTTTGTAACCCCCCGGACACGGTTTGGGACCTAAGCCACCTATAAAAGGCTAGTAGAACCACCGGGGGGATCCAATCTACTTTTCACCACTATATCCATAAGCTCGAGATCAATCTCTCGGCTTGTGCACCCACCTTGTAATCGATCTACTGCTAATACAGATCTCAAGAACAAGATTAAGGGTTTTACCTCTACTAGGGCCCCGAACCTGGGTAAAACCGTGTCCCCTGCTAGCCGACGATTTTCGCCAGCGCCTACTCGTTCTCTTAATCGAAATCCTATCGGGTCATCCGAGGGACTTGTTGATATAAATAATCGACAATTGGCGCCGTCTGCGGGAACGGAGGGCGCTGGATCCACGGCGTCTTCGGCCTCATCTTTGCCCAAGTTCAGCTGGAGCCCTGGATCATCGACTCCATCGGAGCCGATCCGCTTCGGGTCGCTCATCTATGCGCCCCACTCGCCGGTATCACGCCTGGTATTCAGCGAACTCGAGAAGAGCGTCAGCCTGACGTTCGGCAGCTTCCACTTCCGCGCCAGCAAGGTAGGAATCCTGCACTTCCCCGACCAGATCGGGATCAGCGAGTCGGACTCTGAATCCGTCTCTAGCCCGGTGAACTTCGAGTCGCCACCTGATGACGCTGGTTGCGACCTAGCGCCCAGCAGCGGCTCCATCCGCCGCAACACACACGATTTCCACACAATCGCAGCTGAGGAGCCCTCCAGATTTGTCGACCCACGCGTAGGACTCACGAGCCATATCTGGCCCAAGTCTACATGGAAGGATCAACTGAACAACCCGAAGAAACGTAGACAAGCCAAAAGGAGCGAGGGCGCATCAAATTCTTGCGAGCCGCTTGGCTCAAAGCAAAGGCGGCGGTATGATCTGGCCAGCCGATAGAAGACGGAGCTTCTCGAGATAATCTGACCACATACCACTACCACTTGTGCGAACAGGTCGACTGATCACAGAAGCCTGCAGAGATATGGACACACGGAAGGAAGCGGCAGATGCTTCGAGTGCGCTCTGTGCAGCGCTCTCAAGGACCCAATCGACGGGTAGCCAACCCCCAAAGAAGAAGTACATCTCGAAGACTGCTCGCATGGACCACGAGTCCCTCAACGGGATCAGCAAATCACTCGACACATCCCTCATGCATGTCGACGAGGAGGGAACCATGCACCCGACGACCCCCGCCACGGCTCTCCTGGCAGCCGCCACATACTTACAGGCAAACAAGCCGCCCGAAAACGACCCCCGCGCGAAACAACATCAGCAGGTTCAAAAAGGTCTAGGCATGGCAGCCGCAAGACTCGCCGCCCAGAACCGTAGGAACGCGACTACTCCAGAAGCCGACAAAAACATCGGGCAGACAAAACACCTCGCAGACACGGGAGCACGTCGCCTAGAAGGGGAGAGAGGGAATCACCTCGCTGCCCCCCGAGGAAAGGAAGCCCGCCGCCACGGCGATAGACCGCAGCCCACAGCACCACGGAAGCCGATCGGGACATCGCAGCAGGGAACCGCAGAAGGAGGACAACCGCGACCAGCCCGAATACGACGCGCATGGAGATATCGCGCAAAGCAAGGTCGACAGGGCCCAAGCTATCAGGAATCACGCACGATCGCTATCCACTTCCTCTTACGAAGAAGCCCGCGGTACATTATGCTTCACCCGCAGCATCCGCGAGGTGCCAATGCCCAAGAGATTCAAGCTTACAACGGAGGTCCCGAAGTACGACGGCTCGCAAGAGCCCAAATCATGGCTGTGAGATTACCTCACCGCAGTAAAATGCCAACGTGGGAATAAGACAACGGACATGCAGTACCTGAACCTACACCTCGTAGGCACTGCCCGCAGCTGGCTCGAAGGAAGACCGCGTGTGCACTACGGATCTTGGGACGATCTCAGCCGCAACTTCCGGAAGAACTTCCAGACGACATACAAGCGGCCATCATCTATCGAGGAACTGCGGGCTTGCAAGCAGAAAAGCGGCAAGTCTACCCGCGAGTATATCCAGAGGTGGACCACACTCAAGAACACATCAGGAAATTTATGAGAAGATTTCGCAGTCGAAGCTTTCACCAAAGGCGCACGACGCACCGCCTTCCAAGAAGAACTGGGACGAGCTGTGCCCAAAACTATCGGAGAGCTAATGGCGATAGCCGACAGGTGGGCTAATGGCGAAGAATCCCTGCGCAATGAAAAAGCATCCTCACCCGCGCCTGAGGAGGATCGCAACGGAGACCGCCAAAAGAAGATGAGGAATACTAAGATCATGACGATCGAGATGAACTGGTAGCAGCAGAGTTCACAAGAAATCACTACAGCGGGTCCCGCGGAAATCGCGACTGGAAACCAAAGCCTGACGATAAAACTCTAGAGGAAAATCTTGACGGATACTGCTTGCTATATCTATTCACAGATAAGCGCACATGCAAAACCAAGGCAACCCATCTCCTCAAGGACTGCCGAAAATTCCAGGACGTCCACAAGGCTTACATGAAGAAGCACATGGCCGTCGTTAACCAGGGATACCTGCAACTCCCAGAAGGAGCTACCGGATACCAGCCTCCACCCCCGCCTTCCGAAGGACACGAGAACGTGGCGCTAGCCGCGCTACCGGCGCCACCCGCTGCAAACCAGGGAGCCAACGGATACCCAAACCCAGCGGGGCTCCTAGGCATGTTACAAAAGGTCTGCCCGTCCCGAAGAGTCCAGAAGACAAACACACGCCAAGTTAATATGGCAGTACAAGCTCCACCGTACGCAACCGAATAACTGAAGATGTCAGAGCAGCCGATAACTTTCTCCCGAGAGGACCACCCTCCACGAGTATATCGACCAGGGCACGCCGCGCTCGTTATTCAGGCGCAAATAGGCAACTATGACATTTCTCGGGTGTTCATGGACGGTGGCAGCGGAATCAACATCATATACGCGGACACACTCTGCAAGATGAACAAGAACTTGGATGGACTCGCAGAATCAGAAACATCCTTCCACGGGATAGTACCAGGGAAAGCAGTTTGGCCACTCGGAACAATCAACCTAGAAGTGATACTAGGAGACCCAAGGAATTACAGGAGAGAATTTCACGACTTCGATGTAGTCGACTGGCCATCATAGTACCACGCCATTCTCGGCCAAACAACGTTCGCGAGGTTCATGCTAGTACCCCACTACGCCTACCTGAAGCTCAAACTTCCTGGAAAATACGGCACGATCACCATAAGCGGCGACTTCCAAAAGTCAGACAAGTGCGATACTGAGTTCAACAAGATCGCGAAATCTTTCGGGATGCAGGAAGAGCTGGCAAAAACCATGGACCACTCAGTGATGCCACTCACCAAAAAGAACGCCCCAGAACTTGAGTTCGGCCCAAACAGCGACACTCGAAAACATCAAGTGCACCCGACAGAATCCGCGAAGACGGCGATGGTGTCCACCACTTTATCACCCGCATAGGAAAGCGCGCTCGTGGAACTCCTCCGTGAGTACTGGGAGATTTTCGCCTGGCAACCCTCAGATATGCCAGGAATACCTAGGGAGTTCGCCGAGCACTCACTTGAAGTGTTCAAAGACGCAAAACCAATCAAACAAACCACCCGACGTTTTTCCGAGCCAAAACAGAGAGCGCTCAGAGAAGAGGTGAACAGATTGTTAGCCGCCAAGTTCATCAGGGAAATCAAGAATCCCACCTAGTTAGCAAACCTGGTGTTAGTCCCGAAGAAAAACACTAACATCCTTCGTGTGTGCATGGACTATACGTTGTTGAACAAACACTGCCCCAAGGATAACTTCCCATTACCATGAATCGACCAGATCATGGATTCTACAGCAGGCTGTCAGCGCCTCTCCTTCCTGGACGCCTACTCGAGCTATAATCAAATCAGAATGAAGCAAGAGGACAAGGATAAGACATCATTCATGATGCCACTCGGCGTATACTGCTACACGACAATACCCTTCGGGCTAAAAAACACAGGCGCAACATATCAGTGCTGTATGCAAAAATGCCTCGCCAAGCTCATTGGCAAGAACGTACAAGTTTACGTTGACGACATTGTCATCAAGACTCGAGTGGAGGACACACTCCTCGAGGATATCAAGGAGACATTCGACGCCCTCAACGCATATAGAATCAACCTCAACCCGACAAAATGCGTCTTCGGAGTCCCCGCGGGACAACTCCTCGGCTATCTGTCTACGCCCGAGGAATCGAGGCCAACCCGGAGAAAATACAGGCAATCATGACGATAAAGGAACCAACGAATCTTCACGGCGTGCAGCAACTCGCAGGGCGACTGGCCGCTTTAAGTAGATTTATTGCAAGATTAGGCGAGCAGGCGCTCCCTTTCTATAAGCTGCTGAAGAAAAAAGATAAGTTCGAGTGGACGCCAGAAGCAAAAAAGGTGTTCATCGACCTGAAAAGAGTGTTGTAGAGCAGACGCATACTGACAACACCGCAGGAAAAGGAACCCCTATACGCTGCAACAAAAAGTCGTCAACATTGTAATTTTCGTCGAGCAGCCAGAGGACGGAAAAGCATACGACGTTAAGAGGCCAATACACTAAATCAATGAGGTGCTTTCGCCGTGCAAACATCGATACCCCCACTAACAGAAGCTCGCGTATGGAGTGGTCCTTACAGCGCGCAAGCTCAAACACTACTTCCAGGAGCATACCGTCACAGTGCTAAACGATGCATCACTCGGTACTATAATGAATAACCCCATGGCATTCAGAAGAATCGCAAAATGGAGCATCGAGCTAGGTGCCTGGGACATAATATACACAGGGCACAACGCCGTAAAATCCCAGGTCGTCGTGGAGTTCCTGAGCGAGTGGACGGAGCTGCAAAGCCCAGGACCTCCAGAATACACGAGCAATTGGATCATGTACTTTGACGGGTCGAAAAGAAACGAGGGAGCCGGAGCCGAAGTAATCCTCATATCGCCAAGGGGTGATAAACTACAGTACGTCCTACGACTCGACTTCCCTCCTGACGATCCAGCATCCAACAACGATGCAGAATATGAGGCCCATCCTACACGACATGAAGATGGCAATTGCCTGCAGAGCCACTCGATTGGTCATATACGGGGACTCAAATCTTATCGTGCAACAGACGATGAAAGAGTGCGACGCTGTTGAAGATAACATGGTCGCCTATCGCGACATGTACAACCTACTCGAAGGAAGTTTCAAAGGGTGCGAGCTGAAGCAGATCGCGCGATCAAGCAACGAGGAAGCAGACAGACTAGCGAACATAGGGTCCACAAATGCCCCTGTTCCACCATGAATCTACTTCGAGAGAATTAGCAAGCGATCAGTCAAGGTCAAGAAGCAACTATTGACACCCGCAACAACAGGATCGGTGGCCAATCAGCTAATCGTTCTCATAGAGCTCACACATAACATCTCAAGGCAAGTCTTTTTGGTCGAGCCAACCTGGACGCAGAAATATCTCGATTACCTGAGAAACAGGCAGCTCCCAGCAGACGTTTGCGAAGCTAGATGGATAGTACGACGAAGCAAATCCTTTCGGGTGCTCAACAGAGAACTATAAAAACAAATCATATCAGGGATACTACAGCGGTGCATCGCACCCGAGGACGACAAGGAGCTGCTCTGTGACATACACCAAGGCGACTGCGGGCACCACGCAAGATGGAGAGCAATCGTGGGAAAATCCTTCCGGGTAGGATTCTACTGGCTTACGGCGGCCAGAGACGCGAAAGATCTTGTCGACAAATGCAACGCCTGCTAGAAGTTCGCGCCCAAGCCACACACACCGGCCATATAACTCCACATGATCCCTATCGTCTGGCCCTTTTCTCAATGGGGGCTGGACATGGTAGGACCGCTGCGGAAATCAACACCTGGCGGATACACCCACCTGCTGGTAGCAATCGACAAATTCACTAAATGGATAGAGTCTATGCCAGTCACATCACAGCACACCGAGTGCGCAGTGAGATTCCTCGACTCCATCGTGTGCAGGTTCGGCGTCCCACACAACATCATTACAGATAATGGGACCAACGTCATAGCCAAAGATACTCAGGACTTCTGCAAGGAAAAAGGTATCACTCTCAGCTTCGCCTCCATAGCTCACCCGCAAACTAACGGCCAAGTCGAACAATCCAACGGATTAGTTTCAGCTGGCCTAAAGAAGCGGCTACTCAACCCAGCAGCAGGGCATTGGGCTGAGGAACTACCATCGGTGTTATGGAGCCTTCGAACAACACCAAATCGATCGACTAACTACACACCATTCTTCATGGTATACGGAGCTGAGGCCGTGCAACCCGAGGAGGTCAAGTTCAGCGCCCCACGAGTCGTCGCATACAGCGAAGAAACCTCCAACAAGGCACTCGCAAAAGATGTGGACGTGCTGGATGAAATCAGGGACATCGCAATCACCAGATCAACAGTTTATCAGCAATCGCTGCGCAATCACCACAGTTGCCGCATACGCCAAAGATCTTTCGTGGTAAGCGACCTGGTGTTGCGACTCAAGCAGAAAGAGGGACACAAACTGGAGCCACCATGGGAAGGGCCCTTCATCATACACGAAGTCATCCCAGGAGGCTCCTACCGCTTGAAGAATCCAAAGACAGGCGACATCTACTCCAACCCATGGAACGTGGCGCATCTCCGCAAGTTCTACCCCTAGTATTTCATCATCTACTCACGAGAAATAAGGTTGTACCAGCCACATTTGTAGCCCGAGCAAATACATGGATTTTCAGCCATTGCAATAAAAACATGGTTCCTCAACCATAGCTGCAATGACTACACTCGCACTTTCCCTTTTTTCTATACATGCTAAAGGTCACACCCCAACACACGGGGGCTACACCAAACTGGCATCGACAAAATCTTCGAGTACTCCTACTCGATGAAAATCTTTACAAGGTAACAAGGTACACACCTTATGAACACCTTAATTGATTAAAACATACAAGATCACAAGGTATACACGTTAACACACCTTAAAAAACTACAACACAAGGTACATATACCTTGAGGATCTATAGCTACTGTCGAGCAGCCGCCTTTTGAAGCAATCGCTCGTTCTCCACCGCAGTCAGTCGAATAGTCCGCTCAGGAGAAGGATGCACAACCTCATAATGAGGGATAAAATCTACACGTGGACCTTGGGTGTCAGGGAGTCGCGCCACAGAGTTGAAGTTAACCTCAGGATGCCACAAACGCACGAAGGCGAGCGCCACCTGAGCTCCACAGATGAGCTGTTGGCGCACACACTCGCGAACATCCCCCACCCAACGGAATAGCCTCAGCAGGCCACTCAAGCTATCCAGAACAACGCCGAAGGGGTAGAATGCCCGATGGACTGAAGCAAGCGCCTCCTGGCAGGACTCTACCAACAGCTGTGACTCGCCCGATACTGAAGAGTGTCCAAAATAAAACCACGACTGTGATCATACCAGAAATTACTCGCGTGAGGGTTGGAACTGCTTGATTCCTGAACAACTCGATTGTCTACCCATTGGCCCTTGCACGCCCCATCAGGTTCAACAACTTCATAAATAGCGAAAGTGTCAGAGCACACGCAACAACATGCAAAAATACACATGGGGGCTTGCTGGACTTACAGAGCATGCCCTTTGCAACACTTGCCACCTCCTCCATTACAAATTTCTCGCGCCCCGCCTCAAGTTTCTACTTCGACTTGGAAACATCAGCCACACCTCGCAGAGCCTTAAGATTACGATCGCCATCCGCGACACGGTCAAGGAGTGACGCAAACGTACTCGCAGCAGCAACCAACGGATCAACCGAACAAGCAGCTCCACTCAACGAACCTCCGCTGGAATCCACCACCTGGAAAGAACAACAAATATTTAGAGACAGTACAATACCCCACTCGAGAATATACCACCCAAGATTTTCAGGTGCTCGGGGGCTACTCCCATCGGGAGAATACAAAGTAAGGCGCAAATATAAAACACTGACACTTTCGAAAACATTTCGATTGGACAAAAAAAGTACGGGAATACATCCCAAGGTTCATTACATATGAAGGCACACAGAAACAAGAATTATTCTACGGAACTACAGAGGTAGCTCCACTCGCAGCAGGTTGTCCTTTACGCCCAACGCGGGAGAGTACCCCGGAAAGCATCTTCGCAAGCTCCTCAGCACGGTCGCCAAAAGGACGGAGCGCTACCTTTTTGCCCATCGAGTCTCGTGGAACCTACGAGTACACCTTCTCCAGGTCACCAGAGACACCATGGGCCAGGGCAAACTGGATAGCTGTCTTGGCCCCACACTCGGTCTGCGCAAGCGAGTACTCATGGAGGAGATCTTCATCGCCTAGGAAAACTTGCAGGAGACCACTCAGAGTAGGCGGAACTGCCACATCCACGAGCAGGCGCTCATGCAACTGCGTGAGCACTCGGGTAGCGTCGTGGACGAGGGAGCAGACCATGTTCGCATGCTCCTGTAGTTGGGCACACGAGACAGAGAGGGCATCGAGCCGCATTTGTTCGGGCAGCTCCAACCCAACTCCAATGGCGTCTAAGACAGAGACAGAACAAGTATCAGAAGAGGAAAAAGACATGCCACAGTTGAAGGAAGCTAAAACGCAATCCACCAGCAAGATTCTGAGCCAAAGACAGATGACGTCGACAAGATCATTGGCATGCGTCACGCTCGCCTCCTCCAGCTCGTTCAGAGCTCCTGGGCTTCCACAAGACTGTCGGTCGAGCGCTTGCGTATGGACTCCAATTCCTTTCTGGTAGACTCTAGCTCCGTCTCAAGGGTTTTCACCCGAGAGAGAGCCTCTGCCTTCTCAGCCTTCAAGCGGTTAACTTCATCTGCAGTTCAAAAGACGCGATTGAAACAACAATTAAAACCAGAAAAAAACAGTGAAGGAAAAAAGTGCGTGCGAGCTTACTTTGAAGTGAGCGGCTGTCCTGGACGAGCTGGTCACGATTCCCCAAAGAGAAAATCAATCTGCTTCAGTCGAAAGAATTCGGCGCCCGAAAGCAGCGAGGGAATCAAGAAGGGTCTGCAAAAACTCTGAATCAAAATTAGAGAGATAGCACTTGAGCCTATCCACGACTGTACACAGTCAAGTATAGCCTCGGGAGCTACTCCCATCGGGAGCATGCCGTGCACCCGATGTAAAACAAAATCATAAAACAAACTGGAAAAAGGAAAACTTCGACTTGAGTCCATGGCCAGCTGAAAGCAATTGACCATAGACTCGGGGGCTACTCCCATCGGGAGCACTATCGTGCACCCGATAAAGAAAAACATGCAAGGCAGGTCGCCAGAAAGGAAAAGAAACTTTACCTTGCCCTGAGCAGTGGACAAGGGATCCGCCAAGCTACCCGAGACCTCCCGGCTAACAGACACTCCAACATCTGCAGGTCATCCACCCGCGAAGCTGGGCATCCCATACTCCGGAGCTTCGGTCGCCTTTGCCGGGCTCGAAGATCTTCGAGTAAGATCTGCAGCTGGAGCGAGGTCCGTGGTGGCCTCCTTCCTCTTCACGGATGGAATCGAGGAAGTGAACTGGCCCGCGCTGATAGTCGTAAGACTGCTACAAAATATAAAATCAGACAAAGAAAAGACGGAAGAAAATCCACGACAAAAGGTAGAATCTGCGGCACTTACTCATCCTCATCATCATCGTCGAGGTTGTCGGGATTCCAGGCGGTGGAGATATTCGACTGACGAATCAAGAGAGGAAGAACGTTAAGAGGAGTCACCCGAAGAGGCTCAGCTACCTCGACGGGAGCATCACCCAAGGAGTTGTCCTTAGAGGTGACTTCCTCCTCCTCCTGCTCCTGCTTGCGGCGCTTGTGGTGACGAAGCTGATCGCCATCCGACTCTTCCTCCTCCTCCATATCGTCCCGCTCGGAGCTCAAATCAGCCTCCGCAATGCTGGTCTCGGGAGGAGCTTCAATGTTACTCACCAAAAGATCCGAGACATCGTTTACAGAAACTGGCGGGTAACACGTTGCCACACTCTGGCTCTACAAAAGCGAAGAGAAAAAGAAGAAAAGTTTTCAACCGATGAAAACTCGAACTGGAAGAAATATAAGGCAAAAGAGAAGAACAAAGAACTCACCTCAGCCGAGGAAGGTTTCGATGCTTCGAATGGGTCGAGAGGGCACGCCGAGTAGCCATATCCCTTCTACAAACTAGTGATGGCCGCGATCTTCTTGTCGAATTCAGCATTCGAGAGAATATTGTCGCACACGCGGCTCGGGTCATCAACGCTGGTGTATTCCCACATGGGAGTCGGCCTCGCCTGGAGGGGCTGGATCCTCCGGCGCAGAAACACACCCGCCAGATGAATTCCGTTCAGCGGGGTCCCTTGCTCCTTCTTGCGGAAGTCCGCCACCTTTGCGAGTAGAGGGGCGACGACCTTGCCCTACTCGTCTGAAAGGGAGTACAGCCAAGACTTCCGCTGCTTAAGAACGGCGAATGGCTGGGACGCCACCCGCGCTGTCGTCCACAACATAGAACCACTTTCGGCGCCATCCCTAGGCCAAGTCGACGAAGTGCATCTCCAAGTAGGGGATGTCCTTATTCACCCGAATTCCGAAGCCGCTGGTCCTCAGTGGCTCGCCAGTTCTCTCGCCTGGTTGCGCCTTCTCCCGGAAGATCCACACTTTGAAGATGGCTTTCCAAAGCCCCCCAGTTCGGGCGAATCCCTAGAAAGCACTCGCAAAGCACGATAAAGCACGAAATGTGCTGAATCACGTTTGGAGGAAGGTCGTGCAGCTGTATGCCATGGACATACAACAGCCCAACAAGAAATGGGTGGAGGGGGAAAGACAAACCTCGGGCAACATGCTCCGAGAAGACGACGCACTTGGTGGCGAGAGGGTTGGGCGCCTCCTCCTTCTTCCTGGACATGCGCACGCGCCTGGAGGTGTCCGTAGGCAGCAACCCCTCCCCTTGCATCTTGACGATGCTCTTCTTCGTGGTGTTCGCCGAGCGCCAGTCGCCGGTCTTCTTCATGAGACCCGCAGTGGAAGCGCTCGCCACGTTCTTGGTGGATGCCGCAGCGGCGCCGCATTTCTTTGCCCCCACCATTGGAGAGTGCTTTAGTGCTCACGGGAGAAAAAGGTATGCACGAAGGAGGAAGAAGATGAATAAGGGTCGGGAAATTTACCCTTTCCCTAAGGCATAATACTTATACCCGAGCCAATCCAATCCGAGCCGTAGATCTGCAAACGCGGCATCCCTTCGCAGCCGCCACGCGTGAAGCGGAAACGAGGCGGCGGGGGACAGTTACCCCTGCACGATCTTTACGAGTAGATCGTGCGTATTTACAGCGCGCAACGAGCGGAAAAACCGGGACACGGCCGATCGTTTCCGGTCAAAAAGCCGACACGGTGGGCCCGGGCACTCTGCCCCCACTTCGTCACGTCCCATCGGGAGCAGTCGGAGCGATCGAGTGCGCAGTGACGTCACTTCGCACCTCACGACACGCGAAATCTCTTTCGTATAAGCATCAAGACGCGAAATTTCTTTCGCATGGACATCCTGACACGAAATCTCTTTCGTATGGTCACTTCAACACGAAATTTCTTTACTATAAAAACACTTGACACGAAACTTCTTTGTATAAACTTCATAACGCGAAATCTCTTTCACACAAGATCAAGAAAATGGAAGATTTCTTCACCTGAAGGATCACAGGAACATGATTAAGGTAAAATCGCGAGTGTACGGCTCCCACAACTCTACCACATGATGTACTTACACATCCTTATCCTGGATCGTTCGGCCGATTAGGCACATCTAGATGCCGTATTCTTTCGAGTACGAAGGTAAGACCCAAGGATCTCTCCTGTAGGCCTGGAATCGCACTCAAGCTGCATCCTCCGGTAAATTTTCCGTGTCAACAACACGAAGAAAAATCCTAGCGGACGCGCCGGGTACCCTTTTTAAAAGGTTAAGTTCGACTCGATAAGACCTCCACGGCTCAGTCTCAATGACCACCTCGCCGGATTCGAGTCGGAGGTCTCGAATTCGTGTAGGCCAGAACTGTTTTTGACCTAGATGCAATTTATTGGCCCTGATCTCTCGGGAGAGCCAAGCGACTGAGCCACACCCTTCTACGAAAAGAGCCAACACAAGGCACATTTACCACTCGATGCTCGAGTACGTGAGCGTGTCGCGGACAGGTTATACGCCCTCAAAATCAAGCGATTGAATGACGAGTCGAAGAATCCAAGAACTCACTTTAAGTGCTTACCCCGACTGATTATCAGTCGAATAAACACTCGTGGGATACTGACGTGGTGATGACTCCCGGACCTGTCGGGTGAGCCTACCCAGTCCAAGGCCCAAGACCTAGGCCCAAAGAGAGGTGCTACTCCGCGGTTCAAGAAAGCCCAACAGAAGCCCACCCGCAAAGACTTGCGGGTCAAGAAGGAAAGCTTGTACCGACCTAGAGCTAGGGTTTGTAACCCCCGCCCCCCGGACACGGTTTGGGACCTAAGCCACCTATAAAAGGCTAGGAGAACCACCGGGGGGGATCCAATCTACTTTTCACCACCATAGCCATAAGCTCGAGATCAATCTCTCGGCTTGCGCACCCACATTGTAATCGATCTACTGCTAATACAGATCTCAAGAGTATGAGTAAGGGTTTTACCTCTACGAGGGCCCGGAACCTAGGTAAAAATGTGCCCCCTGCTAGCGGACGATTCTCGCCAGCGCCTACTCGTTCTCTTAATCGAAACCCTATCGGGTCATCCGAGTGACTTGTTGATATGAGTAATCGACACTAGCCAAGTAGCTATATTTAGCACTTGTTTTCAATATGCTAGGGAATCACATTTTATGTTTTATTGGCATGAATGTGTTCTCTAATATATGTACTACAAATGTATAAGCTTCTTTTCAAATTTGGAATAAGAAAACAATCAAATGCTTGATGATTTTTGTGGAAGAAAATTAAGACAGAAAAGTGGATTTTTAGAAAAGAGAGAAAAACAAAAAGTAGCTGTTTTCTCACCTTGTTTTCAGTGCCTCACAAGTTTTCAAATTTGTTTTCAATGGATGATTATGAAAGTACAAATCATGTTTAACAACCCCATACTTTGAAAACAAATTTTGGAAAAGTTTAGAGCCTTGAAAACAGAGAGAACATTTGGTTGATTTCATATGTTTCAACACTCGGCCAAAATGGCTAAGTCTGTTTTTCTGAAATTTCTCAATTTTCTGAATCAGTGAAGTTGACACTACTTTGATTGCTCATAACTTTTGATTGGAAGTGAATTAGGCAGTGCCACCTGGTTCTTATAGAAGCCCTTACATCCCTTAACAAATACCAAGCCTTGGATTCTTTCAAAGTTGACCAGAGAGGAGAGGAGAGGCATGTGAACAAAGAGGGGAAGAGAGGGGAGTGGCATGGGCTGGCTGACAGGGGTGCACTATGCGCGGGCACTGCCGCCACGACCACGCCGTTTTCACCTCACCCTCGATGCTCTGGACACGACCGCATGCACACACGCCTCCTAGACAACCCCAAGGGGAATTTGCACTCCGAGGATGCACGGGAGCGCGACCCCGAGCATGCCACGGCCATACCGTGGGCGCCCACTCGCACACGACCATGGCGTCGTGGCTATAAAGCCACGGGCACGCCCCACTATGCCACCGCGTTCGCTTCACTCCACTCCACCCCACTGACCCACACTGCGCACGCCCCGAGCTCTCATCAAGCTCAGCGAGCTCGATTCTGCCGCCGGCTACAGCGGAGGAGAGATAGAGGTGGAGCACGCCCCGTGTCACCCCATTCCTCATTTCCACCTCCGTTGTGCTCGTCGTTCGCCGTAGATCCACCCTGACCCATCGCTTTGACCCCTCGTTTGCAGGAGAGCCGAGGATCTCGCCAGAGCCACCGCGGCCGCACAGTTGTGCGTCGTCGATTGGAAAACCCCGCGAGCTCCTACGACCATGCCCCTGCACTGCATCGACCCCACGAGACGTCCTCGACCCCTCGCCACTGTCCATCGTGTCCCCCATGTCAGGAATCGCCGAGATCTCCGCCGGTTTTCTTCTTTGTCGAGAGAGAGAGAGAGAGAGAGAGAGAGAGAGTGAGGGAAAGAGAGGAGGGAGAAGGCCGTGCGCCGTTGATCTCGCGATTAACGGCCACACTTTAATTCCAAAGGGTTACACGCGTTCACGCGCGCGCGCTTGCGAGATGGGCCACATTTGGCTAGCGGGCCGCGCAGAGAAGAACCCTAGCCCGCATGTGTTTATATTTTCTTTTTAGAAAATGCCAGAAACTGTTGTGTTACTTTAATCCTGTGAAAAATAGCAAACTTAAGAAATAAAATCCACACAAATTCCTAGCAGTAGATCTACTTTTTCTTAAACAGATGCAACTTGTAGATCTAGTTTTGGAACATTATTGTGTCTATAGTAAGTGTTTTGCTGCAAACTGTATGTTAGAGTAAATCTTGCAAACTAAAATTCTTTGAGTAGATCTATCAGTAGAGCTTGACCTCACATCAAGGAGAGCTACCATTTGGAAATGCCATCCATTTTGGTATTTGTCCAGTAGCCAATTCTAGGATTTTTAGAGAGAGTTTAATAATACTTTTTTATGTGAATCCAATTGGATCTGTTAGTGTATGCATAGATCTATATTATCCTAGCTTTGTGTGATTTTTAGAGCTCTAGATTGTTTTGGCAAGCAGATCTAGATTTGGTATTTTTCTGTTAGAAATAAAATGTGTGTATCAAGTTTAGAATAATTGTTTGCTAGTTGTTATTTTGTTTTCTAGCACGCTTAGATGATTCGCTCTCTGTTAGAATGTTGTTTACTTGCAGTACTAGTATGGTAAAAAGTGTGTGCATGTTTGGAAAACAAATGGAAATAGGATATGCCTAGTATTGTTTTCCTAGTCTTTTATTTAATAGGTTTTGTGAGCAAAGTATGGATAGATTTATTACTTAAGTTTTTAGGGTTGTTTTGTTGAGTCCAGTACCATTTTGGTGCTGGTTATGTTATGTTTTCACCTCTGTTAGTTTATACTTAAGTCCATAGAGAAGCATGAGTAGCATTTCTTCTTTATTATTAATAGTGTTGTTATTTTCATTAGTATGAATAGGTGTATTTTTGTTTGGTAGAAATTGTTTTCTACAAGTATAAGCAGAGACATTTTTACATCTTAAATGTCTTGGAAAACTAGTGGCACACCCACTGGTTCCATTTCATTTTGGTGAGAAATAACATTTCTCAACCATAGTAGTAGTAGTGATAATTAGTGTATTTTTATGTGTGCTTGTGAAGTGCTATTTTTGCAAACTTGAGTGTTGTTTTGTTTTATGCATTGCTTTCTGTATGTTTGACTTAGTACCATTGTTTGCTTAGACTGGTTCTGATTGTGTGTCCTTATTTTATTTTGCGACGATAGAAAACGAGGAAGAAGTTGTTGGTGCCGGAGGTTATTACTATCACTCCTGTTTCTACCACGAGCAAGACCCTAACTTCAACCAAGGCAAGCCATCCTAAAGCTTGCTACTATACTACTTATCATTATCTATCATGCATGTTTTTACTTCTGAAGTTTTACAAAAAAACTTGATTACCAAAACTATTTTTGAGTGGCTACCATTACTATTAATATTATATATATATATATATATCACATTGCCAATAGTCAACTTGGTGTTACCAAGACTTTAGCCACCATATGGATATACATACCACCTAAGATTATAATCTTGAGTCCCTAAGTGGACACTTTAAAAATGTGCTTTTGCAAACAAATGTTCTTATGAGATGTCCATGGTGGAAGGGTGTGACCTTATTCACCGGGGGAGGCAAGGAGGATTGTTTTTTTCAAAAATGTTTACGAAATACACATAACCTAGGCTTCACTGCACAACCAGGACATACTGCCACTCTACCTCAACATGGGTACGAGGCCTGCCTAGATACTTGTTCTTGTTAGTGTGTATTCTATCCCAAAAAGCTATAGAGAGGATGATACTCTGAACCAAAGTGTCGCCAGAAGGGAGAAACAGGACATACACAGTGTGGGATTAATATTCCCTCCAGATGCGACAATTGGGTCGCCTGCTGTGGCGATGTGTGACATGGTGCCGGGAGAACAAACCCAGTTGAAGGGATAAGCATATACTAGCTTGATCAGAGTGGATAGTTAGGGTCATTTATCTGATGCTTGCATATCGCTGTGACGATCCATGGGTATTTCATGGCAGATGATTGGATCTTGTGGATTGTGTACACCTCTGTAGAGTAAAACTATTCTGAATAGCCGAGCCCTCGGATATGCGTAGTTGAATGGCCATGTAGCTAACATTGTGTCAGTTTTCAAAAAGGATGTTTTTGAAAGGAAAGACTTGTACCTTGGAGGTAGCGCTGAAGAAAAGTTGGAGTTGATTTCAAGAAGCTTTGCAAAGAAAAACTCTTTTATATAACAAGTTTTATAAAACCTCTTGTACATGAGATATCTACTAGATAAAGAAAATTTAAATTATTTTCTTTTGAAGTATCTTCTTCAACAAAGATATAAAGATGTTTTCCAAATCAACCATGATGTTATCTTATATACACCATGGATAGTGAACCCTATTTATAGCCTACCTATCCATCATATAAGCATACTTGTATTTGTATGTTTATAAAGGATGTCTTGCAGAGTACATTCAAATGTACTCATATTGGTTTCTTCCCTGGCTATTTACCTTGCCAGACTTTGAGGAGATGCCGCAAGAGGAGGAGTATGAAGAGGAGTTCTTTACTGACGACTATGCGAATTAGGCCCGGCTCCCGGTCAGCAGCCTGTTGGTGAAGGCGTGACATGGGCTATCTACATTATGTGTTTGCTAAGTTTCCGCTGTGTGTTTGTGAGACATTTGCCTATCCTGCGTGACAGTTGTTAAGGCTTGGTCATTTGACCATTGCTTGTAAGACTCTATTTATTCGTGTAATAGATAATGTATCTGTGTACCAACTTCGTATATTGTTCACGACTGAATTCCTGGGATCCTGAATGTATGCATATGAGGGGTTTTGGACCATCTGGTTTGGTGCCTCTACATTTAGTCCCGGATTGGAGAATCGGGACTAGAGGCACACCGTTTTGTCCCGGTGGCCCACGAACCGAAACTAAAGGCCCTCCACGTGGTCGTGCACAGCTCTTCGGGCTGGAGAAACTTTAGTTCCGGGTTGTAATACGATCCGGAACTAAAGATTCTGTTGGGGGAATAGGTAAGGGGGAGCCTTACCTACCACCCACATGAACTGGAAAATGCTCTAGTCGGTTCCTATTTATTTATCCGGTTTATAATCGAGAGAAGCTGGTTATGAGGTAACAAGCAAGCAAATGAAGACCCGGGTTATGTTTAAGCATAACCCGGAAGCAGAGATGAACCCGGCCGGGAGGTAGGGTCAAAGAATACGGAAGCCCAAGGCCGGATGGTGTGACCGGTTTATGGATAAGCCGGGCGAAGCATCTCGAAGACCGGACGTCGTGAGGACTCCGACAACGGGTATAACCCGGATAACTTTGTAACCCGGAGGACTCAACCCATTATATAAGGCGAGGCCCTGGGACGTAGAAAGACAAGTTTTAGAAGATAACAATAGCTCTCAAGACATCGGAAGCCAGAATCACCCCTTATAATCGAGACCTTGATTTCCCAATAATGAAAAGGAAGAGTAGGTTGTACCATCAATAGAAGGTCCAAACCTGGGTAAACTCGCGTATCTCGTTTCCACCTTAACCCTTTCGAGACTTCTCTTAGCAGCAATGGCCTCACAATCTAGTTCTTAGAAGAAGACACTTGTCGTGACAACCCCACGACAGTTGGCGCCCACTGTGGGGCAAAGATTCCGTGATTTTTTTGTTGGTTTTCATTTAGACTCTATTATTTCTAACTCTAATCAATCTTCTTGGGTCTCAATTATTTTTAACTATAATCATTCTCCTTTCATTCTCTACTTACACTTCCCAGTCGGTCACACATCCTCGGACTACTGCAATCCCAGCACGCTTAACTTCTTAGTTCCTTCCCTCTCGGCTTCCAAGAAACGGATATTGTTTTACTTACAATAGTATGATGTCAATCATGTTAACCCTTGAACTATGATGTCACACATCCTTATTTTTGAGAATCCAAACAATTATATATAAGTTAAACAAAAATAAATAAAGTAATAATAATCTTGAATTCAAATAATCACGAATTTAAATAATAATTAATTTTTTTGCCTTTTCCATTTAATATTGAATAATTTGTATCTACAAATCCATAAATCGAAAATTGACCAATAATATGTCTAAATTTATTAGAAAAAGGAGATAAGTTCAAATATGACTTCCATATCATATTTTCCATCATGTTTATGCACTAATAAACATTTAATTAATAACTAGTGATTCGCCCTTAAAATTCACATGTTTATGCACTAATAACTAGTGAACAAGTTGGGATCTTATCCCTATGGTCAAAAGATTGCCATCCAATTGGTATTATAATTGTAAATAAATTATTTATAGAATTAACTATATATATGTTAAATTACTCCAATTGGTATTATAATTTTACTATATATATGTTAAAAATTTAGCACATACATCACAATTGCTTCATAAAGCTTGCTCACATCATACTTAAATTGGGATATATATATATATATATATATATATATATATTATATAATTAATAGAAATAATAGTTTGGATATCTATTACATAATATCTACATAAAGTCTCCTCAAGGCAATATATAATAGAAACATGCAAACATCGCGTCAGGAGAGATCTCCAAGCAGTACATAATAATAGAGACACATAGATCCATCTACTCGTCCTCGGAAGAATACCCCCAACCTGCAGGAGATCCATGGGGCACTAGGTGACGCTGCCCATAGTTGAGGGTACTAATCCTGCTGTACAACTCAAATGAGACATATGCATCTATTGCTACATAATCAAGATTGATCTTGTCAAGTGGGATCTTCTCACATAACCTGTGCTGCCTCTTGGGGAATTTTTTTGTTCATATCAACGTACTCCTTATCGATCAAGGCGGATGCCATATCAACCACCGAAGTCTTGGGATACTGAAGCCGAAACAGGTCCTGAAGATCAATGTGGCAGTCAGCTGGTATCTCAACTTGTCATTCATTGTATCAACGCTAGCAAAATGTATGTCACTGTTGATAAGAAAATCCATGAGTTCTGGACACTGGTTGTCACTACTACAACAACAAAAATGGAACAAATGTTAAATATTCCTATAACAAGTTTATTCTTTTAATGCAACAAAAAATGGAACAAATATATTAAATACCGCTACAACAAGTTTATTCTTTCAATGCAACAACAAATGGAACAAAATGTAACAAAATGAGTAATTTTCCTATCCTACACAAAATGGACATGCTCTCCTATGAATCAAAGACGAGGAATTGCTTTTCCCATATATATGAATCAAATGAAACTCTTTCCCATATAGGATTCAAATGGACATGTTGCTATCCTATGCAATTTTCCTATCATATACGAATCAAATACAAGGAATTGCTCTTCTCATATATACGAATCAAACGAATCTCTTTCTCATATAGGATTCAAATGGACAAGTTGCTATCCTATGCAATTTTCCTATCCTATATGAATCAAAGCTCTCTTTCCAATAGGATTCAAATGGCCAAATGTTGCTATCCTATACAATTTTCCTATCCTACAAGAAGTTCGTGCTACCTTGCCCATTGGAAGACCATCACGTGCTTCTTGTGCGCAATTTGGATTACGGAAACATCTCGTGGATCGTCCATGTACTCGAGATCAAGGCCAAAAAACTTGTGTTCATCCTCGCGAAGCCATCGCTCCAAATCGGCAAGAAGACCAATGACCCTAGAGCTCTCGTTCGTGTAGGCGACATTGTGAAGGTTCTTGCCATGTGCGGACATATCCAAAAACCGAATACCATATTGATGCATGGTGGAGGATGGGGAAGAAGAGAGGAGAGTAAGAGGAAGAAGAAAAAGAGAGCACCACGATTACTGTAGCAATTAGCGACTGGTCTCTGGTTTTTATCCCTCCCGATCGGAACAACTTCCAAAGCGTGCGGAGGCAAATGGTTTGGGACTTAAGGTCTCGCGCCAAGCGAACGGACGCGAGAACCCTTTTAGTCCAGGGCCGTATTACGACCCGGGACTAAAAGGGTTCGCGGCCAGACGAACGGTTGACGTTGCCCCCTCTAGTCCCGGTCTAATAGCTAAAGGGGAGTAAAGCCCAGTACCAGAGGCCCTTTTTCTACTAATGATTGTACCTTTGGGGACCATAACTAGGTAATAATATAAGTATTTTTGGGTACACCCAGTAGGTATATCGTTGTGCTCGCGCTGCTCGGCTACGTGGCACCGTCTCCGCCACCACATGCCCCTGGTCCACCTAGTCCTCCGCCACCTACACAGAGGTTATCCGGGCGCCCTCCGCCTCCTATATCAGCGATGTCAAGTTCTCTGCCGCCTAGTCCTAGTCTACCACCACCACCTTCATCCACACTTAGTGCTCCACCACGTACCCTACGGAACCAAGGCCTCCACCACCCCAAGGATATCAAGCCCTCCACCGCCCATCTGCAGTGTATTGAGCGCCCCTCCCCAGACCAAGAGCCCACCTTTCTTTGGGGCTGGTAGTTGGCTACTACAAACAAAATGCTACAACGCAGAATTTATCGTGAGGCAGGCCGTGCACGATGCAATCGCCCGGACATCACTGTTATGAACCCCAGTTACGGCTAAACGGTTGATGACATCCAAAGTATAACTTTCGATCGTGCGGTCACTAGATATTTTCATAGTACAGGAATTATAGTTTATGAAAACTCCATATGTACTTTGCTAAATATTTCATAATTGTTTAGTTTCTTTTGGCAAAATCATATATTTTGGTCGATTCAAATACTATTTTTACCCTTATAGTGAAATCTTATGTTTTGCTAGACTTTTAACCAAGTCCATGATCAAGAAAATGTGATCATCTTACAATTCATAAGTTAATCTTAGAGAGCATATAAGGAACTCTTGTTTGTTTATGTCTTCATGTCCGCACAAATTTTTTCCTTTGAAAACTCACTTTTCAAGTACAATAGCGGTTTTAGCATGACGAAATAAACTTAATTTTGAACTTGGAAATATAATTATAGCTGAATATTATTGTCTCTAGTGCATATCTCCAACAAGATTGGGCCCACGTGCTAGGTCCCGAACCGTTCCCCTGTTGGATTTCGCCATATCCATGCCCGACCCTCTGTCGCGCTGCATGGCCCAGCTGGGTGATGTGGGGACCAGGCGCGACAAGCACTGCAACCAGGGGCACGTACCCTGGAGGCACCCAAGTCCGCCGAATCCCCCGCTCATCGCAATATGGAAAGATCGCGATGAGGGAATAGAGGTGAGGATCGGTGTAAAGAGAAATGACACGTTCTAGGAGCGGGTCGAGTTCCTCTGCCCCCCCCCCCCCCCACACACACCACCAACTCGAACACCAGCCTATTTAGTGCGTGCGGCGATAGGACCGACTTAGGCGCGGTGAAGAGACGGGTCGTATCGATCACTTAACAACAACATGGTGTGAGATCTCTCCTAAAGAGGATAGCGGTGCAGTTCTCGACGAAGTGTGCCACTACGTGTTTGCCCTTCATGTTGGCTTCGACTAACGCTGAGATCTAGGCGCAAATCATCGGCGTCCCTATCTCTTTATAAAAATTTTCGTCTTAAATAACTAATGGATACGGTTTTAAAAAGTGCCTCTAATTCTAAAAGGTGACACAGTGTCGTAGTCAATGCATTTGTCGGCCAGAAAACTCTTCGAGTCACCAAGATGGCACACGGCCGAACAGATCAATACACGCATACTACCCCCCCTTGCTAAAGAGAATACCCAGTAGGGCCGGCGTTAGCTGCAGGGTCATGGAAGGCCTGGGGAGTGGCTGGAAGATGTACCTCCAGACTTAAATGAGCTCGAGCTACACGAGCTTTTTGTCTTGGCAGACCACGTGGCCAGAAGTGCCCCTAGAGAGGGCGTGGAGGACGAGATCCACTGGAACTGGGAAGCTAGCTATGCTTACTAAGCTAGGTCGACTTAAAGAGCTTTGTTTGCTGGTATGGAGGTTCTCGCTGGTACGGAGCAAATATGTAGATCCTGTGTACCAAACAAATGCAAATTCTTCATGTGTCTAGTGTTGAAGAACAGGTGCTGGACAACCGATAGGCTTAGCCGTCGTGGGTTGCCACACCCAGCGGCTTGCCCGTTTTGCGATCAGCATGAGGAAATCATCGACCACCTTTTGCTGGGGTGCATGCTAGCCAGGAAGGCATGAGGAATAACACAAGAACTAAACGAACTAAACGAACTACTCACGAGACATCATATGGATATTACTTCAACATAATTCCACTACTAACATCATGACTTCTCCCATGTCCTCAAGAACTAAACGAACTACTCACGACACATCATATGGATAATAATCCGAGGTGATACAATGGTAAATAACAATCTAGTCAAAAAGTGCAAACACCGATAAATCTCACAAGCATCAACTACTAACAAGTAATCCACACCGCGAGAGAGATCTAGTGAAAAACAACGATAAAATCCCCTAGTTGTTACAACGGGATGAAGGAGGATGGTGAGGGTGATGGTGTTGGTGGTGAGGATGATGATCTTGATGAAGCCCGGAGTGATGACGGTGACGATTACCCCTCTCCGGGGAGGAATGTCCTGGGGAAATTTCTCCCCGCCGGAGAGCTTTTCTCTCTCTGTTGTTTTTCGCCCCGAGGTGGCGGCGGAATATTTCTTCGATGATGTTCTGGGCCTTAGGCTTCCCTCGGGGTCAAGTGCGCGAAAGGGGGCGACCAGAGGTGCGCCAGGGTGGCCACACCACCTGGCGGCGCGGCCGGGGGGAAGGGGCGCCATCCCATGGTGTGGGCACCTGGTGTCCCCCCCTCTGGCTACCCTTCTGGCTAGCTTCCTCCTATGAACTTTTAAGACCTCTCCGGTATCCCCCCTCTTCTTCCGATCTTCCGAAATAGGGTGTCCTGACGGTGCTTTTTCCATCAGATTTCTGGTCCCGATGTTTATTCTCCAATAATTTTCAAACATGCAAAATAAGATAAAATAACATAAGTAATGCATCATAACATGAAATATATCGATGAATAACAGAAAATAACAATATAAAATAGTGATGCAAAATGGACGTATCAACTCCCCCCAAGCTTAGACGTCGCTTCTCCCCAAGCGAAACTGAAATAGGTAAACATGATCCCAGGTTTATGGAGTGAGGTGTCGATAAATAAAATACGGACAAGAAGCATCACAACTATCAATACAGTAGTCATTCTAGCAAACAACTCCCTCTCATATAATTTAACTTTAAACAAGTAAATGGACTCACAATATATGTGCAAAAAAAAATCAAAATTGGCGAGGGAAAACTTCGTTCTTGGTGAGAGAACAATTAACAATGTACTTATATTTCGATTAGAGTCTTTATATTAGAGCTTATATTGCAAAGTTTAGTATGCTCAATCATAACAATTTCTTCGCAATCATTGCTAACATTAAAAGTGGTATTCATTCAGATAAAAAACATTTGTACTAAACAGGGAAGAATAAGGGACATGATTGAGTAAATCAACATATAGATGGATGGATCACAACAACTTAAATGCTTGCTTAAGATAGAAAGGAGTAGGTTTACTGACTCAACATAAAAGTAAAAGATAGGCCCTTTGCAGAGGGAAGTAGGGATTAACTCATGTGCTAGAGCTTTTTATTTGATAAACAGAGTCATTGAAAACAATTTTGAGAGTGGTGTATGTTTATGTCAACGAATGGCAAATAGAAAATACAGTATGTCACAAGTCAACTAGATCTTACAAGAGCGGCTCCCATTGGAGGACGCTAACTGAAATCAGCAGATCATCCCTCTTCTGTTTTGTTTAACACAATCATGCTTTGGCTGATAAATCAGAGACACAAATAGTGAAGATAATTTGTTGTAATTAAGTTTGGGGCTGGGCACCCCGCTGCCAGCTCTTCTAGCATTTGGATAAGCGGATGAAGCCACTAGTCCAGGTGTGTAAAGTCCAATCAACAAGTGAGATAAAGATTCTCTATTTCCGTCCTCATGAGCTAAAACGGGGGCACAAAACAGGTGTAATTTTGAAGGTTTTAAAGGTAGCACACAAGTAATTTACTTGGAGTGGCGGTTAAATACCACATATAGGTAGGTATGATGGACACAAATTTCATGGTTTTGGGCTCAAGGTTTGGATGCACGAGAAGTATTCCCTCTCAGTACAGGTTTTTGGCTAGCAAGGTTGGGTAGCAAGCATAAGAGTTGAGGGAAAATATACAACCATATATATGGTAAAACCAACCATGCAATGTTCCTTGGAAGTACAAACAATCTTAACTTGATAATACTAAGCTTATGAGCCAAGAAGAAAAAGAGATCATGGAATAATATATCTACATGCAACTCCCTCTTTTCTACTTAAGACTGAAAGTATTGTTGCTACTGACCAGTGCTAAGTTCGCCAAAACCAACTAGATTAAGTTGATTCTCCAATATTGATACCAATACTAATAACAAGATCAACCATATAAGAGAAATTGCAAGCTAAAATAAAGTGAAGAAGATGATGAAACTTCTCATTAATATTCCATAACGGCAACTCAAACCATGAGATACAACGATAGCCAACTAAAGAGTGATACTTCCATACTGCAAACCATCCTATATGATATTTTCTCTACTCATGATATGACTCTACTAAAAGGTAAAAAGGTGAAAGATAAAGGTGTGATATCGCGGCACTCCCCCAAGCTTGGAACACGCCAAAGGGGATGCCAATACCAATGCCAAATTAATTCTTCGGTGGTGGCGGTGAGTCCTTCCCATCATCAGCTTTCCGAGGTAAATGCTCTCTATCAACAAATGATGACCTGGTCTCCAATATCCTAAAACTGGCAGCAGAACTTATATGTTTAAACTTGTTCTTATACTCACAGTTATGATTCTGCATGTCGTATAGTTGTGCTTGTAATTTGTTGGTGGTCTTGGTGAGTGAAAAAATCTCCTCCCAAAGCTTTGAAATCTCCTTCTTGTCCTCAGCGATCAGTTTCATCTTTATTCTGTGGATGATGGCCACTTCACGCTCCGCCATCTTATTGTACCTAAAGACTTCTTGCTCCAGCTCTTCCATCCTTGCTTCCAAGCTGCCTTCCCCTTTAGGACCCCGTACATCTTCTTTCTGCACAACCCCGTCCTTGAGCAGCAACTCCTTGGGATGCATCTTCAACTCGTTCATGTACGGGTTGACAACGTTCTCAAAGAAACTGTCTTTGGGAGTTCCGAAAGAGGACATCGTGGCTCTAAATATGAAGATGAAATCTGGCTAAAACAGGTCGAAACAGAAACACGAGAAGAAAACGATATACGGACCTCGGGGGGGGGGGGGGGTTTCCGGGGATTATATAGCAAAAATATGCATAACGAAAGGAAAGTGCAAGTCGAAGCGGAGAGGGGCTCCGAAGCGCCCACGCCATAGGGTGGTGCGGCCAGGGGTGGGCCCGCACCGCCAGGTGATGTGGTGTCCTCGGGCACCATCTGCTACCCTTCTTCGGCTCGATATTTTTTATATTTTCCATATCTTATATCTTATATATTTACTAATTGGAGGCACCGTAGAAACTCCCACGTTAATTCTGGTGGTTAGAAAATTTTGTCCCTACGATGGACCAACAATCAGTTGATAGCCATCGGATGATATCTGTCCACCAGAGGCGCGTGGACTCCTCTCTTTCCATCCCCTATCGTAACCGTACACCAACAAAGGAAAAAATGGTTCGTATCCTCCTACCTAACGACACACAGGAGAAACCAGATCCTCATAAAGCTACCGATCCTATGGCGTAGACTGTCATCAAGCTACAGTAGATATGCATGGATATTTCAAACCCTAGGTGGCGCTGCGGCCTGCGTGGTTACCGGATGGCGCGGCACGGGCCGGCCGGCCTACACGCATATGATTCCAGGCCTACATGTTGCGTCTTTTCGTAGTTTTGCACGGCCACAGTGCCAACGGGAGAGAAAAAAGTCCACTTATAGTCCGACAGACACCTCTTACTAACGTACTCGAGGCAGAATCCACCATTGCCTGTAAACATTGTAAGTGTTGTAACTCATGCCAGCCAAGCAGAGCATTAAACCTTTTTTTCGTTACTATTTTATTTAATGAAAATTTACAATAGACAGTTGACTCTGAATAATTGCTGACCTAATCATAACATCCAATGCATAACACCACGGCCTAATCACAAGAACTTGTTTCAATTAACATTGTAGCTTCTGTTTGTGAAGTGTTGGCATTGGCTTTGAAGATGACTGTAACTCACCTTCCGATCAGTTCCCTGAGCTCCCGCTATTTTTGACATGCTAAGAGGACATCCCATTACCAGTGGCTCAACAATCGCAAGCTGCTCACAAAAATTAGTGCAAGACGCTAAGGAGGTAGCAGCAACACCATATTTTTTTACGAAATCCGAAATTGTATTAATCAAGAATAATTCAGTTTGTTACAATCAATCATGGTCAGATCCAACACACACTCGAAGTTGACCATATGCAACACTCCACACCCCCAATCGTCTACTGTGTACTGGGCGATACCATGTGCCACTGCATTTGCAAGACTATTTTACCTTCTGAAACTGCACTACTTGGAAACTTGAGCTAGTTTTCTTTAGATCAAGCACAACACTGCTAATCGTAGACCTGGAACGTTCCATAGACTGAATTTGTTTCACCAGCATAATGCAGTCAGATTCCAAAATAACGGGTTCATGACAAGCCATGGAAGTAACTCTGAGCGCCTCCAAACTCGCCTGGGCCTCCGAGACTTCCGCATTGTCACAACAACCCAGCTCACCCTAGGCCGACAACACAACATGTCCATGCTCATCTCTCAATACAGCACCGCAAAATCCACGCCCCAGATTCTCCAGAAAGCTAGCTTCAGTATTTAGCTTAATCCAAGGGGCCTTGGGAGGCACCCAGTTTAGTTGATGCACCGTCCCGGATGGTGAACATGGCATAGGTTCAGGAAATAAGCTCTTTACCTTTGTCGCTAGCTAGACGCTGAATCCGTGGCTTTTTTTATGTCGATTCGAGATAATTAACAAGAAATTGAACCAAATCATAAATACGACATTTGCCTTTACCGAATATGCAGTCCTTCCTGATGTGCCAAGCTCGCCACCAAAGAAGCATCATCCGCCTAATAGTATCCTCATTCAGATAATTCAATAAGACCAACACCCAATCTTGACATGTCATAGTGAGAGTATCTTCATTAGGTAAAACCCAGTGCTTGCGAATCGCATTTCTCAGCGTCCTCGATTTAGAGCTGCCACAAATTGGAGTTCCTGGTGGGTGGCAAGATCCCTGATGGAGAGCTCTTGCTGGGCGGTGAGATCCCTGATGGGTAGCTCCAGGCGGAGAGCTCTTGGTGGGTTGCCATATCCCTGATGGGGAGCTCCTTATGGAGAGCTCCTGACGATGAGATCCCTACCCTGATGGTGTGGCGATCTGGTGAGCTCCTGATGGAGGTCCCCCCCCCCCCATGGCGATCTGCCGACGAGCTCCTGATGGAGAGCCCCCCGATGGCGATTTGCTGGAGGTCCTGATGGAGAGATCCCGATGCGATCAGTTGGATGGTGATCTGCTGGCGAGCTCTTGGATGGAGAGTCCCGGCGTCGATCTGCTGGAGAGCTCCCGCCGGCGATGATGGAGAGCTCCCGCCGGCGGTGATGGAGAGCTCCCGATGGCGATCTGCTCGAATGATTCAAATTTTGCGTGCGTTCGCTGTATCTTTTACCTGTATCGACTTGTACCGATTCGCTATTTGAGAAAGGGGTAAACATGTCATTTTGTACCTTTTTGGACTCTGTCGAAAAAAGCCAGAATGGCTTACATTTCGGAACGGAGGGAGTACTTATTTATGCCAATTTTGTAGACATCGGTTCATATTGCCATGAACTACCGTGTTCACAGTTGCACCTACATATATCTTGGCAGACTTACGATAAGTCTAGCTTGTTGTAAGACATGTGGTATTTACAATTTTTTGTCTTAATGAACAAGCATATTCTACTGCCATTTAGCATCATTTTGTAAGCATGGCTCTATTATGTCACCATAATAAATAACTGCCTAATGTAGGCCTGACAAAGAAAAAGTTATATTACAGCCAAGTAAGGTCAGTCTCAGTTAGACCATCCACACCGTACCGTCCGGCAGTTCAAAAGAAATTGTGGCTGTGTGTGCAAGCGATTTATGTGGGGCCAGATGGGTATATGGAGGAGCATATTAGTCATCCTCTCTCCTCACAACCAGGATATTCTCTTTCTTTTCTCTCTTACATGTGGGGCAACTATGCATCACTACACCACGGTACATATTTAGGGGTACTTTCGTAGAAGCACTTTTAAAAGTGCCCCTAAAATATGACCAATTGTGGTACTTTTGCAAAGTGGCACTAATTGTAAGTCTATAGTGGCACTTTGACACTTTGCCAAAGTGCCACTGCCCACTATAGCCTTTATTGCCACTTTGCCAAAGTGCCACTAAATGACATGTCTATTGTGTCACTTTGACAAAGTGCCACTAAATATTTTGGTCTATAGTGACAGTTTGGAAAAGTACCGCTGAAATTTGGGATGGGCTTTTAGCCCATTAGAAAAATTATATTTAATCCCTAAGACTCATGCAGCCATAGCAAGTGGTGGGAGTTTAGTCCCATATTGCTAGTTGAGAGAGTTTTGCACCAGTTTATAAGGTGAGCTCTCTCCCCACTAGTGTGAGCTGGTATAAAGGGAGAGGAGTTGTGGAGGTGTTCCACACGCGCTCTCCTCCTCCTCCGCCGCCCGCCTCGCCTCGTCACGACACGACGCGGGTTGCGGGAATGAGTCGAGCCGATGCCTTTATTTTGGCAGTCGGAAACGGGGATTCAACGGACGCGGCAATAATATGAGACGTCATATTGATTGTTGTTTAATTGCGTCACATTTATTTTGGTAACAGCCGTATTGATCGCGTGTAATAACCGCGTGCAGTAAAACGCCACATTTATCACATGGTAACGCTGTAGTAAACGCCAATGAATTGACCGTTCTCCTACTCGGCCGTGCCTATATATTGGAGGCTCAGCGGACACAGAAAACACAACTCATACACGCTGCCTCTTTGCGCCCACTGTCGTTCCACCTCCTGTTACTGCCGCCGGTGATCCCATCCCGTCTACCGTGTACACGGCCGACGGGAGAGCAGGCCTCCGAAACCCCGCCTCTCTAGATTCTGTACGGGAGAGGGGCGATTAGGTTTTTGGGGAGCGTCTCCTACGCGACCGCTCGCTGCTGTACATCTACTTCGACTACTACCGTGTCGCCCTCTTCGTAAACATGTCCACCGAAGCTGAACGCGCTGCTGCTGCCGCCGAGGCTGCCACTGCTGCCACCGAGGCCGCCTCTGCTGCTGCTGCCGCCACCGCTGCTGCACCCGCCGCCGCGGCTGCCGCCTCAGCTAGGCTACTGTCAATTGGCCGACTGCAGGGTATAACACATTTATCCCTGTCCTTATTATTTCCATGTGTGGAACACTAGTAGTTTGCGTAGATTTATCTATTATAAATCTAGTATGCAGTAACATGGTTAAATATCAGCATGTTTATGTCATGTTCATGATTTATACTTGGATTAGTTTAATCTGTAAATTACCTAAATTCTTAACAATCCAAAAACCTAATATGTGTAGGCAATTTTCGATTCATGGTTTTTCTACTGCACTGAAACCGGACCCGTTTACGAGGACGTACTTTAAGCGTGATAAGACCAAAACAATCTTATGACTCACGGCTATGAACGTGTTCTGGGACGCCGGTGTCACTCCCACGGGAACGATTACTCTTGAACAGGAGAAGGCGTTTAGGGATGCCATCGTCGTCTTTGTTGGATGTGTTCTAAGCGTGATCGGACGTAAGTTTGTTGACGCATATTTACATATGCAGGTTGCCAAGGACTTGTGGGAGGCGATCGAATCGAAATTCGGCGTAACCGATGCTGGCAGCGAGATGTACAGTATAGAGCAGTTACATGACTACAGAATGGTCGAAAACTGTTCTGTATTGGAGCAGACTCATGAGATACGGTGGATCGCTAAGGAGGTTGAAATTCTCAAGTGCATGCTACCGGGCAAGTATGTCGCGGGTTGCATAATCACCAAGCTTCCTAATTCCATGAGGAACTTTGCCACTACTCTGAAACATCAGAGGCGTGAATTCTCAGTAGTGGATGTCATCGGCCATCTGAATGTTGAGCAGAATTCGAGGGCAAAGGACTCGCATGGAAAAGGGAACGAAGAGACTTCTGTGGACAATATGGTGCAGAAGAACTACAACTTCCACAAGAACAAGGCGAGGACTGGTGGCCAGCAGAATACCGACTTCAAGAAGAAGGCTAAGAAGACCTTCAAGAAGTATAAGAAGAAAGATGGCTGCTTCACTTGTGGTTCACTGGAACACTAGGCTGTGAAGTGTCCAAAGAAGTACATGAAGTCAGGACAGGATTTCAAGGCTGTCAACATGATTGTGAGCAACAATGAGAATGAGACATCTGGGTATGGTAATTTATTTATTGTATTTTTAGTTTGTCAGTCTACTGATTGGTGGATTGACACAGGTGCAAATATTCATGTGTGTGCTGACATCTCATTGTTTTTTCTTATCAGGTCACAAGGAACGGGTCCGTATTGATGGGGAACGGCGCAAGTGCTTCTGTACTTGGTGTTGGCACGGTCGATCTGAAGTTTACTTCGGGAAGGATCGTGCAGCTCAAGAACGTGCATCATGTCCCCGCCATCAAGAAGAATCTCGTTAGTGGCTCCCTTCTATGTAGACAAGGCTTTAAGTTGGTTTTTGAGTGCAATAAAGTAGTTGTAACGAAATATGGACTGTTTGTTGGAAAAGGGTATGAGTGCGGAGGTCTGTTCTGCTTTTCCCTCGCTGATTTCTGTAATAAAGCTGTGAACAATATTCATCCGAGTGTTGATGAAACAGAAGTTTGGCATTCACGTCTTTGTCACGTTGGTTTCAGTTGCATGACGCGGTTAGAAAAATTAAATTTAATTCCAAGTTTCACTTTAGCCAAAGGTTCTAAGTGCCATTCATGTGTGCAAGCAAAACAACCTCGTAAGCCCCACAAGACTGCTGAGGAGAGACACTTGGCGCCATTAGAACTCATACATTCTGATCTCTGTGAGATAAATGGTGTGTTGACTAAAGGTGGAAAGAGATACTTCATGATGTCAATATACGATTTCACTAGGTTTTGCTATGTATATCTGTTAAACACTAAAGATGAGGCTCTACACTACTTTAAAATCTATAAGCCAGAAGTTGAGAATCAACTTGAAAAGAAAATTAAACGAATCCGGTCAGATCGCGGTGGAGAGTATTTCTCTAATGAGTTTGACTCTTTCTGTGCGGAACATGGTATTATTCACGAGAGGACGGATCCCTATTCACCTCAGTCAAATGGGGCTGTCGAACGGAAATACCGTATTCTAACAGATTTGGTTAATGCCATGTTAGATACATCGGGTTTATCCAAGGCATGGTGGGGGGAGACTATATTGACATCATGTCATGTTCTGAATAAAGTTCCGACGAAAGATAATGAGGTCACTCCCTATGAGCAATGGGAGAACAGAAAAACAACACTCTCGTACTTACGTACTTGGGGCTGTTTGGCGAAAGTCAATGTGCCGATCCCCAAAAAGCGTAAACTTGGACCAAAGACCGTGGATTGCGTTAGTTTGGGATACGCTAAGAATAGCGTTGGCCATAGATTTCTAGTAGTGAAATCTGAGGTACCTGACGTGAAGGTCGGTACGATTTTGGAGTCTAAAGATGCTACATTCTTTGAGGATATTTTTCCTATGAGAGATATGCAAAGCATTTATAGACAGGAATCAGAGGAGACTCCTGAGCCTGCCATTCCTATGGAATATTATGAACAAACACATGATGTGAATCCTGAGAAGGATGACGAGGAAACCCTTGGTAGGGGCAAGAGACAGAGGACTACAAAGTCCTTTGGTGATGATTTCCTTGTGTACCTTGTGGATGATACTCCCACTTCTATTTCAGAAGCTTATGCATCTCCATATGCTGACTACTGGAGAGAAGCGGGCCGTAGCGAGATGGATTCCATCATGGCTAATGGAACGTGGGAGATCACTGAACATCCTTATGGCTGTAAACCATTAGGATTTAAGTGGGTGTTCAAAAAGAAGCTTAGGCTTCATGGGACAATTGAAAAGTACAATGCTAGACTTGTGGCCAAGGGTTACTCCCAGAAAGAAGATGAAGATTTCTTTGATACTTATTCACCCGTGGCCAGACTGACCACCATTCGAGTATTACTCTCGTTGGCGGCATCGCATGGTCTTATCGTCCATCAGACGGATGTTAAGACGGCTTTTCTAAATGGAGAGTTAGACGAGGAAATCTATATGCAACAACTAGATGGCTTTGTGATAGATGGTCAAGAAGGAAAGTTGTGCAAGTTACTGAAATCTTTATATGGGCTGAAACAAGCACCTAAGCAATGGCATGAGAAGTTCAATACAATTTTAACATCTTTTGGCTTTGTTGTTAATGAAGCTGACAAATGTGTATACTATCGCCATGGTGGGGACAAATGAGTTATATTGTGTCTGTATGTTGATGACATACTGATATTTGGGACCAACCTCAAAGTAATCAATGAGGTTAAGTCATTTCTATCCCAGAACTTTGAGATGAAAGATCTTGGTGTGGCTGATGTTATTTTCAACATCAAGCTATTGAGAGACAATGAGGGTGGGATTACACTTCTGCAATCCCATTATGTTGAGAAGGTTTTGAGTCGTTTTGGATATTCGGACTGCAAAATTTCTCCAACACCATATGATCCTAGTGTGCGGATTCGAAAGTTCGAAGGCATAGCTACGGATCAGCTGAGGTAATCTCAAGTACTTGGTTCACTCATGTACTTAGCGAGTGCTACGAGGCCTGACATCATGTTTGCTGTGTGCAAACTAAGCCGGTTTGTTTCCAATCCGGGTGATGTGCATTGGCATGCTGTAGAAAGAATTATGCGCTATCTGAAAGGTACCGTGAACCATGGACTTCACTACAGTGGATATCCTTTGGTACTTGAAGGGTATTGTGATGCGAATTGGATCTCCGATGCTGATGAGATGAAAGCCACAACGAGGTATGTGTTTACCCTTGGAGGTGACGATGTTTCCTGGAAGTGTTGCAAGCAAACGATCTTAACGAGATCGACAATGGAAGCAGAATTAACAACATTAGACACGTCTAGTGTCGAAGCAGGATGGCTTTGAGATCTTTTGATGGACTTGCCTGTGGTTGAAAAGCCAGTACCGGCTATCCTTATGAACTGTGACAATCAAACAATAATTGTTAAGGTGAAGAGTTCAAAGGACAATGCATAGTCCACAAAGCACATAAAAATGAGATTAAAAACTGTCAGACATTTAAGAAACTCCGGAGTGATAGCGGTGGATTATATCCAGTCGGCTAAGAATCTGGCAGATCCCTTTACTAAAGGGCTATCACGTGTTGTGATAGAAAGTGCATCGAGTGAGATGGGTATTAGACCCACATGAGTTGCCATGGCAGTAACCCAACCTATGTGATCGGAGATCCCATGGAGTGGGACCTGGGAAAACAAGCTAGTGGTTGGAGAGTAATTTTTTTACTAACCCACTCCATTGGATGCTCTCAAAAACTATGACAAGTTGATTTTTGTCTTAATGTGTCTTTGTTTAAGCAATGCTATCCTACAGAGCAATCTTTTGAGGAACACACCTATATGAACCTGACTGCTGGTCACAGTCTATGAGATTAGGTGATCTCTAATAAGTTCATGAATAGGCCAGGAATGTGACTAATATGCTCCACCCGAGGGATCAGCCTTCGGCAAACTAGTACTGGCAAGACATTTAGTGAAACTATTTTACGCAAAACTGACAATTGAAGGCATAGTCCATTGTTCAGTTATGATGTAGTGTAGCTATTTGTTCTAGATGGATGTTCAATCTTAACGGGTCTCCACTGAAAATGCCGGTATATAAAAACAGTAAATGGAACAGAGGACAATACCATGGGTCTTCGGGATCTGGTGGGGGATTGCTGAAATTTGGGATGAGCTTTTAGCCCATTAGGAAATTTCTATTTAATACCTAAGGCCCATGCAGCCATAGCAAGTTGTGGGAGTTTAGTCCCATATTGCTAGTTGGGAGATTCTGCACCAGTTTATATCGTGAGCTCTCTCCCCACTAGTGTGAGTTGGTATGAAGAGAGATGAGTTGTGGAGGTGTTCCACATGCGCGCTCCTCGTCCTCCGCCGCCCGTCTTGCCACGCCTCGCCTCGTCACGACACGTCACGACGCGTCGCGGGTTGCGGGAATGAGCCGAGTCGATGTCTTTATTTTGGCAGTCGGAAACGGGGAGTCAACGGACACGGCAGTAATATGAGACGTCATATTGATTGTTGTTTAATTGAGTCACATTTATTTTGGTAACAGCCGTATTGATCGCGTGTAATAACTGCGCGCAGTAAAACGTCACATTTATCACATGGTAATGGCTGTAGTAAACGCCAATTGAATTGACCGTTCTCCTCCTCGGCTGTGCCTATATATTGGAGGCTCAGCGGACACAGAAAACACAACTCATACACGCTGCCTCTTTGCACCCACTGTCGTTCCACCTCATGTTGCTGCCACCGGTGATCCCATCCCATTTACCGCGTAGACGGCCGATGGGAGAGCAGGCCCCCGAAACCCCGCCTCTCCAAATCCTGTACGAGAGAGTGACGATTAGGTTTTTGGGAAACGTCTCCTACGCGACTGCTCGCTGCTGTACATCTAATTCGACTACTACCGCGTCACCCTCTTTGTCAACATGTCCACCGAAGCTGAATGCGCTGCTACTGCCGCCACCGCTGCCGCAACCGCCGCCGCGGCTGCCGCCTCTGCTACGGCTACTGCCAATTGGCCGACTGCAGGGTATAACACGTTTATCCCTGTCCTTATTATTTCCATCTGTGCAACACTAGTACTTTGCGTAGATTTATCTACTATAAATCTAGTATGCAGGAACATGGTTAAATATCAGTATGTTTACGTCATGTTCATGATTTATACTTGGATTAGTTTAATCTGTAAATTTTCTAAATTTTTAACAAGGACCACTATAGCATGTACATTAGCAACATATTATATGCATCTTTGTTCCGTTTTTTTTGCAAGGTAATACATTCTCATTCATAAGATAAATATCCGGTTACAAGACACGTAAACACCGACATTACAGTACTGGAAGGATAGTATAATCCTATGCAAAAGACCAACGCCTGTCCATCTCCTTCAGCACCACCAAAGTGACCACCAAGAGAGAGAAGACAAATCACCTCTTCATCCGAGCTCGACGCGGCTCCATCGCTGATCTGCAGCTTTAAGGACCTCCAAAATAGTTTGCGAGAAGCAAAACCATTGTCGTTGAACGAATCAGACCGGGGCAATGTGTCCCCGGACACGCCATCGAACTCCAGAACTGACATCCCCGCACGACTACAACATCGAAGGAAGAAATCAGAACTGCCAGCTTCCATCCACAAACCCAGCACAAGATGCACCATCTTCCAGCTATTAACTGTGCAGGCAGCCGTCTGCGCGTACTCCCGGATGACAAATCCTCCCTGCTCCACTATGACGCCGGAGACAACGCCGCAGCAACGGGGACAAAACAGAAGGAGAGACACACCCGATGGGATCGCCGCCACCGCCTCGCCGATACCATCCATGAACCCTAACGCCACCGATCTGAAAGATCGGCGAACACACGATGCCATCAACTCCGAGACGCCGTCTTGAAGGACGCCGCCGGTGTGGGAGTGGAGTTGAGACAGATTTATTCGTCGAAGCGCCGCTCCCACCACCCCAACGACGCTCCACAACCTACAAAACCAAACCCTAACTACAAAACGGAGGAACGAGGTCCCCCCTCCCTCCTGTCGCCGGAGCGGCAATCGGAGAGAGAGGGGACCAACGCCGTGGCCGGTGGAGATCGGGGGTAGAAGGTCCTCTCCCTAGTCTCCAGGCTCCTGACGGCGGCTAGGTTAGGAAAAGAAGCCCTTATTTTTTTTGTTCCGTTTCTTGGTCAACATTTTGCAGCAATTGAAAACCATGGATACAATTCCCGTAGAAATCCAAGTTATACGCGACGCTGTTGTCCGTCGTGGCGGCAGGGCAGTGGTCGATAGCTTGGTGAGGCGATGTACGCTATAGCAAAAGAAGTAATTTCCTTGTAGTAAAGTCCAGCAAGATTTACGTTCCTTTCTCACCCAAGTTCCTTCACGAAGTTTTAGAGAAGTAATTCCTTCGTGTACCTAATCCTTCTTAACACGTTGCTTGTAGACCGTGATTCTCGAACATAAGTTGGCAACGAGCGATTCAATGTGTACACCCTTTGATTTGCTTCCTTGATCTCGGTTAGGCAGAAGTACCAAGCTGGAGCAGCACCAGTGTTCCTCGATCCCTGATCGCTTTGCACTCAGGTCGAGTGATTGGCCTCGTGACTGGTCGAGTGATTGGCCTCGATCCGGCATCCGCAAGCGCCATCCACTCGTGCTCCAGCTCCTGCACCCCACTGGCGCCCACACTAGTGGAGAACGGGGCATTCACTGGTAGAAAAAAGGCCTTCCATACGCCCCCATCAGTCCCCAAACGTCGCGCACCGTGACTAATGAGTCTTTAGTCCCGGGTCGGGAGGAGACCCGCGACAGAAGGTCATGCGTCGCGGGTTGGGAAACGCGTTGAGGCGCGTGGAGGGCATTAATTCCGGTTGTCCTGGCCGCCCGGGACTAATGAGTCTTTAGTCCCGGTAGGCCTGCCCACCCGGGACTAAAGATACAAACTGCTCGCCTCCCGCGCGGCGGTTTTTATTCCGCGAGCGAGGCAGAAGGGCGCCATTGCTACAGTGCGCGTCCGAGTCTCTGTTTCTTCCTCTCTTCTCTTCTCTTCCCTCGCTTCGATCTTCCTCCACCAAGCACCATGGCTGAAGTTTGGCAGAGAATCCGTGGTCCCACACCATGCGGCAAGCGTCTCGACGTGTGCTACACCAACATTTGCGAGAGCCTCCCCGGTGCTCTTGGGCATTTGACCAATCTCTATTTCTCCTCTCCTGATGAACACCGGTTCTTCGGGCTTGATCTGGAGTATACGGCGGATCAACGGGATGTTGCCGTCATCCAGATTGCGTTCAAGGAGGCCGTTTTGGTCTTCCAATGGTCAAGGTAACGCACACGTACAATCTTGCATCTTCGATTTGTTTGTTGCATCTGAAGAATACATGTGTTGCAACATATCTAACACGTATCAAATTTTTGTTGTTGCAGTAGTTCAAAGCATTCTCCGGCACTTGTTGATTTTCTTGTCAACAAGGGGTATGACTTTTGCAGCGTTGACATCACTCAAGACCGTCAGAAATTGATGCGCTTGGGTATTGTGATACCTGAAGATCACTACATTGATCTTCAGGATCTTATCCATTTCGATGAGTTGCCCGGGCCCAAGACCGGGATGGCTCTGATGGCAACTGCCTTCATCCACGAGGGCTACGAAACCATGAAGTCTGGTTTCCCCTCGAGGAATCACCGGTATTGGGAGAAGACCCCACTGGACTGGACGAACGTCAAGTATGCAGCCATAGATGCATACGTCTCCTACGAGTTGTTCCGCATCTACTCGACGGAGCCATAGATGTATGCGTTCGATATATGCATGTAATGGATATCTTAGTATGTAATGGATATCTTAGTATTGTGAGACTTATGTTTGTGTTATGTGTGATCGTAAGACTCTATGTTATGAATGTGATATGATTGTGTTCTATTCATGATTGTGATGTCTCTACTTGTATTTTACTTGTGATTGTAGTTATCACTTGTCTTTTGTTGTTCATAAAACTATTTTTGTTTCCTAATTTTAAATGACTTGGAAAAATTTGCAAAGTGTAATGGATATTATTTCTATATTAATTCCTAGCTATACTATTTCTATATTATGTCAAACACACGTTTCAAAACAAGCAAAAACAAAAACACATCAAGAAAACAAACAAGAACACATCAAGAAAACAAAACAGAAAAACTACAGTTTCTATATATCTGTTCACCAAAAATTAATCTAAGCCAGGAAAACATATATCTAGTCAATACCAAACTCATCCAGTATTAAAATGAATTAGTATTATTTTTCTTAATTTTTTGATATATTATTTGTATTTTTAAGATTTTAAAATGAATTAGTATTATTTTCTTAAATTTTTTGGTATATTATTTGTATTTTTAAGATTTTAAAATGAATTAGTATTATTGTTCTTAATTTTTTGATATATTATTTGTATTTTTAAGATTTTAAAATGAATTAGTTCTATTTTTCTTAATTTTTTGATATATTATTTATATTTTTAGAAATAATACAAATTAAAAACTTAATGTTCATTTATTTATTCAAAATTATTAATTACATCATTACTTTTGTTTATTAAAAAATTTATTTGAAATTCAAACTATAAAGAAATGTGGCATCGACCAACATGTTAATAAGATTGATATGATACTACTATCACATACATGCGTGCGAAACACTTGGATGCGGGACGGTATGGAACTCGGAAGTTAAGCGTGCTAGTGCTAGAGTAGTGGAAGGATGGGTGACCGAGCGGGAAGTTTGACCACGAGTAAGTAATTTGACTAGAGATAATTGTAGTTAGACACTAAGCAAATAATACAAATTCTGAAAAAAAAGGAAGTGAAAAAAAGGGAGAGAAAAAAAGGGAGAGAAAAATTGGTGTGAAAAATAATTAGAAACCCAAATGAATTAAGGAAATAAATGAAATAAAGTTTAGTCCCGGTTCATGTGGCCAACCGGGACTAAAGGTCCTCCGACCCCCCGGCTCCGCCAACCGCCCACGTGGCCGGGCCTTTAGCCGCGGTTCGTAAGCGGCGCGACTATAGGGGGGGGGGTCTTTAGTCGCGCCGAGCTAGTCCCGGTTGCGCGGCCGGGACTACTGTCCCTGGCGAACCGGGACTGTAGGCCTATTTTCTACCAGTGTTTAGTCCCGGTTGGTAAGGGGCTAATGCCCCGGCTGCCCAATCGGGATCCTCAAACCCGGGCTAAAGGCCCCCCTTATGGCCCGGTTGGGTTACCAACCGGGGTAAAAGGCGTGCCCCACGTGGGCTCTGCACCGTGAGCAGTCCGGCCCCCTTTTATCCCGGTTGGTAACACCAACCGGGGCAAAAGGTTTTTTTTAATAGATGTTTTCGTGTCCTTTGAGCTAGATTAAAAATTCTATATATTCTTATATGTTTTCCTTTTCTCTTCACTAAATATTTATATTAAGAAAGATGAAAAATTATCGCACAAAAACACAGATGAAAACGAACAATAACATAAATATATAGTCTGCCACGAATACAAATATTGTTTGACACAATGACATAATTAAACATAGTTCGACAGAAAACATAGTTCGACATATCTAGACATAGTACGAAAATATAGAGCGACATAAGTACGTAAGTATAGATCGACATAGACATATATA
Organism: Alopecurus myosuroides; assembly: GCA_028641055.1. Lineage (NCBI taxonomy): Eukaryota > Viridiplantae > Streptophyta > Magnoliopsida > Poales > Poaceae > Alopecurus > Alopecurus myosuroides. The sequence goes on along the minus strand of CM054057.1, from coordinate 735,336,162 downwards.
CTACACATCGGCGTCGGAGACAGCCTTGCCCTTGCCCTCAATGTCGGAGCCAGCCTTGCTCGGGCTAGACTCGCCGGAGTCAGACTCGGAGTCGGAGCTGCTCTCAGATGAGCTATCCTGGCAGCAAAGGGGGCGGACTATGGTGCCGTCGAAGATCTTCACCTCCAGCACATGGGCCTCCTCGTCCTTGTAGTACCTGAATGTGAGCATGTTGCCCATATTTAGCTTGTGCATGCGCGCGAACTGCCCCCATCCATAGCGCAGTTAGACGTCATCGCCACATCGCTGCAGGACAACGCGTACGGGCCCGTTGTCACAACCGTCCAACCGGAGGGTGAAACTATAGGGCCCGCCCCTGCGCCCGAGGAGGATCGCCGATATCTTCTCCGGAAGACGGAGCCTGTTCTCCACTAGCTGGAGCACGTTGACATAGAACTCCGGTAGCCAGAGACCGTCCTTCTCCTCCTTCTCCGCCGCCGCCGCAGCCTCCTCCTCCGCCACAGCCTCCTCCGGCTCCTCCTCCTCCTCCTCTGCAGCAACATCGTCGCGCCGTTTACGGCGTGTTGACCCCTTGGCACCGCGCTTTGCCCCCTTGCTGCGCTTGATGCCCCCGTGCTCCGCGTCCGCGTCCACGTACGCGAGTAGGAGGCGTCGCTTCCTCCTCCTTAATGACAATGGCGCCACCACCACGTGCATTCGATCCACGCGATTCATTTGTACGCGATCCACGTGGACGTCCAGGTCGACGTCCACCACGTATAAATGAATCGCGTGCATCGAATGCACGTGGTGGTGGCGACATGCCGAGTTTCTTCGACCGTGACGACACCACGCCCACCGTCGGTTACACGCGAACCACGGGGACGTCTCGCCATGGCTAAAAAAATAGCAAATAGCATCAATTTCATCAGTTCGCAACAATTGCATATAATCAAATAAAAATATAGCTAATAGCATCCATTTCATCAAAATTGCTTATATATAATAGCTAATGGTACTAATATCTAAACAAGTCCGAAAAAAGAGTAACTATATGTTCCAGATCCTCATTTCAATTATAAATGCAACATTGATGAAATATTTAAACGTATGATAATACACACCAAGAGTTACATAGCTCGGGTTCATTTTATTTAACCCTAATACATCACGATGTAATAATATCATCACTTATATATATTCATTAAAACATCTCTCAAACTAATTAACTCCGACCGGGTCCTAAGCCGCGGGGTGCTGAGTCGCGAGTGCTACAGGCCCATAGGTAAGGAACCCTCATAGGGTCATAGCTCAAGTGGTAAAGAACTCTCCGAATAATCGACCAACTGCTGCTATACTCCCTATCGAGCAAGTACATGTAGCGACGTACGTGCTCGTCCTCCTCCCTGATACGTTGTTGTACCACCTCCTCAGGGGCCGGCTCTCTCCGCACCGAGCGTGGCCCACGCGATGGCCACCAAAGAATATTTGGGTCGACCACGTCACCCGGATTTCTCACCAAGCCGCGTGTCCCGGTAGTAAGGACCTCCCAGTGCCAGCCCGGCGGGGCCCAGTCCCGGACATCGCCCGGCAGGTCCAATGGAGACATAAGCTAAAAACAGACCCGAACTAAGTAAATATTCCTAATTAAGTAAAATACCTTAGTGTTTCTAACTTAGTAAAAAATAGTAAATGGAGAAATATGACATAAATAAGATGAAAGTGAAACACAAAGGATCAAATTGGCCCTTCTCATATCTTGTGCTTGTTACGAGGTAGTATACGTGATGGCGATGCGGGGAAGGATGAAGACAAGGATTTCTGAACTTCCTTAGATCGAACCGAAACCCTCATCTTCATTCTTTTCCCGGATCACCGCCGCCTATAGTACCTCTTAACAGGAACAAGGGCCCTTCACATATTGTGCTTGCTACGAGGTAGTACACGTCATGGCGATCCGGAAAAGGATGAAGACAGGGGTTTTTGGAAATCTTTGAAACTAAACAAAATCATATATGTAATATCGTGAGATCCGAACAAGATTAGACCCTTTTGTGCACGTACATAATGGGGACATTCTTCATAACCCCGGAAGGGATTTCTTAGAATTGTAACCATTACGTGTGTGCACAAAAGGGTTCAACTTCATTTGGATCTCACGATATTACATATATGACGTTATTTAGTTCCAAAGAAATCCAGAAACCCTCATCTTCCTCCTTTCCCCGGATCACCACCACCTGTAGTACCTCTTAACAGGAACAAGATGGTCATCGGGCCTTGATGTGAAGTTGGACCTTCACATTTTGTGCTTGTTACGAGGTAAGTACATGTGATGGCGATGCGGGGGGAGGAAGGATTTCTGGAGTTCTCTGAAACTAAACAAAATCATATATGTAATAGTGAAATCCGGAAAAAACTAGATCCTTTTGTACACATACATAATAGGATATTCTTCATAACCCCGGAAGGGATTTCTGAGGAATATCACCATTACGAATGTGCACTAAAGGATTCAGCTTCATCCGGATCTCACGAACCATATTACATATTTGACATTATTTAGTTGGAAAGAAATCTAGAAACCCTCATCTTTATCCTTTTCCCGGATCACCACCGCCTGTAGTACCTCTTAACAGGAACAAGATGGTCATCGGGTCTTGATTTGAAGTTGGACCTTCATATTTTGTGCTTGTTACGAGGTAAGTACACGTGATGGCGATGCGGGGGAAGGAAGGATTTCTGGACGTCTTTAAAACTAAACAAAATCATATATGTGATAGTGAAATCCGGAAAAAACTAGACCCTTTTGTACACATACATAACGGGGACATTCTTCATAACCCCGGAAGGGATTTCTGAGGATTGTCACCATTACGAATGTGCACTAAAGGGTTCAACTTCATCCGGATCTCACGAACCATATTACATATGTGACATTATTTAGTTCGAAAGAAATCCAGAAACCCTCGCATTCGTTCTTTTCCCTGGACCACGACCGCATGTATTACCTCTTAACAGGAACAAGATGGTCGTTGGTCTGCGTGCCTCATATTTAGGGTGGACACATACAAGCAGCCTTTGTGGACCCGGCGCACCAAACCACCAAGGCCATCTGAGTGTGAACCAACTCTTTCAATCATCGGCACTTATTCAAAAGATCGAACGAACATCACAAGTAAAACTGCAATAACACTTCCAAATTTCTAACACAAAGTAAAAAAATTCTAACTTAATTCACTTGTAAACTAAACATTCACTAAGAAAAAACTAGCTAAGTCCAAAACCTAAATTTTTTCTAATTCTCCAATACGTAAATTTTTTCTAAGTCTCCAAAACCTAAATATTTTCTAAGTATCCAATACCTAACTTTTTTCTATGTGTGTTCAAGACCTAAATACCTAATACTAATTTAACACTAAATACTAAATCTAATACAAATACTAATCTAACACAAATACTAAATCTAACACTAAATCTAACACTAATCTAATACTTAATCTACCACAAACTAAATCTAACACTAATCTAAGTAATACTAAATCTAACACTAATTAATCTAATACTAATACTAATTAATCTAACACTAAATACTAACATGCAGTGAGGAGGATGGGCGCGGAGGCGATCTCACCTGAGGACTACGGCGCGACGGCGAGGAGGAGGGCGGCGCGGGCGAGGAAGGGCGGCGCGAGCGAGGAAGGAGGGCGGCGCGGGCGAGGTAGGAGGGCGGCGCGGGCGAGGAGTCGCGCGCGAGGACGGCGGCGCGGAGAATCACCGACGTCGAAATCGGGCAGCCTCACGGTGTCGCTCTGGATTTTGGCGCCGGGGACTTAGCGAAATTTGGGAAGAAACTGATTTGTGTTGCCCCGGGCGGTTGCGCGGCCCGGGGTTATATAGGCGGGTTACGAACCGGGGCAAAAGGCCCAAAGTTTCAGTTTTTTTTTCTGCCGCCAATTTTTTTGTTTCGAACATTTCAAATACTATTTAAAATACGTTTTCAAATACATTTGAAATGGTTTAGAATTTGGAGAAATTTTCAATATGAAAAGTGTTTAAAATTGCGTAAACATTTCAAATACATTTTCAGTTTTGTAAAATAATTATTCCAACTATTTAAACTAGTAACGATTTTTTAATTTTAAAAATTTTAAAAGACCTATTTTATGAATGGTTTACAATTTGGAGAAACTTTGTATATGAAAAGTGTTTAAAATTGCGTAAACATTTCAAATACATTTTTTGTTTTCTAAAATACTTATTCTAACTGTTTAAACTAGTAACAATGTTTGAAAATTCAAACATTACAAAAAAAACTAGTTTATGACTGGTTTAATCTGCAATGTTTGATACATTAGTACATAATAGTATAGCAATATTACATGAACCATGAAGGTTTTATACGTTATCACCAACTATTGCCGCCATTGTTTACTTCTCTGTCGTAGCCATGGAGCATCTTCCTTATTTAACGCGATGCTTGGGTCAGTTTTCACTCTAAATGGCGGAATTTCTTCAAATTTATCATAATCTTCTGACATGTCTGTCCTGTCCTCCACTCCCACAATGTTTCCTTTCCCTGAAAGAACTATGTGCTGCTTCGGCTCACCGCATGATGTACTAGAATTCTTATTTTTTTTCTTTTCCTCGGTTGGGTAGACATGTCTTTCACATAGAAAACTTGAGCCACATCTTTGGCTAGGACGAATGGTTCACTTCTGTACCCAAGATTATTGAGATCCACTGTTGACATTCCGTACTGCTGGTCTACCTTTACTCCTGTCATCTTGACACATTGGCACCGAAATAGAGGGACCTTAAAATTAGGTCCATAATCAAGTTCCCATATATCCTCTATGTAACCATAATATGTGTCCTTTGTCCCATTGTATCCAGTTGCATCGAAACGGATGCCACTATTCTGGTTGGTGCTCTTTTTATCTTGTGCGATCGTGTAAATGTATTCCCATTTATCTCGTACCCTTGGAAAGTCAGTACAGTCGAAGATGGTGACCTGGCCAACAAGTAGAGCTCATCTCAACAGTGTTTTTATTCATGAATTCTGCCTGCAACCAGGCGCCGAAACTATCGATGTGTTCATCATTAATCGACGATTCAGACAGCCCCGGGTTTTTGGACCGTATAGTATTCTTGTGTTCCTGGATATAAGGAGCCACAAAGGTGGACATTTGTAGAACTGTGTAGTGTGCTTTAGTGAAAGAATGTCCGTCCATAAATATCTTTGCTTTCCTTCCTAGCGTGTCTTTTCCACTCATTCTTCCCTCATGCCGCGATTCGGGAACACCAATCGACTTAAGGTCTGGAAGAAAGTCAACACAAAACTCAATTACCTCCTCTGTTCCATAACCCTTGGAGATGCTTCCTTCTGGCCTTGCACAGTTGTGAACATATTTCTTTAAGACTCCCATGAACCTCTCAAAGGGGAACATATTGTGTAGAAACACAGGACCGAGAATAGTAATCTCTTTGACTAGGTGGACTAGGAGGTGTGTCATAATATTGAAGAAGGATGGTGGGTACACCAACTCGAAGCTGACAAGACATTGGACCACATCTGTCTGTAATGCTGATAGACTTTCTGGATTGATTACCTTCTGAGAAATTGCATTGAGGAATGCGCATAACTTCACAATGGGTAGTCGAACATTTTGTGGTAGAATCCCCCTCAACGCAATGGGAAGCAATTGTCATCAACACGTGGCAGTCATGAGACTTCAGGTTTTGGAATTTTTTTCTCCGCCACATTTATTATTCCCTTTATATTCGACGAGAAGCCATACGGGACCTGAAGGGGTCGTTGCATAGAAAACAAAAAATTTCCTACGCGGGAGACACCCGAAAGGCCAAGATCTAATCTAGGAGACGAAGTGCAACGGGCAAAGAGAGGGTCAAGGAGAACACATACCCTCGAAGACACAAAGCGTTACGAGATCAAATCTCGTTGTTGGTGTACTCGTACTCACACCGATCCCGATAGCGAGAAGATGTGCACCGCAATCTGGCGGTGCCTCCGTGATCGGTCACACGTACGGTTGATGACGACCTCCGTTCCCTCGTTCCAGCGGGGCGCGGAAGTAGAGGATCCCTCGGAACTCCAGCAACACGACGGCGTGGTGGTGGTGAAGAATCCCACGGTCAGGACTTCTCCAAGCCAAAGACCATGAAATGGAGCAGCGGGTGGAGGGAAAGGGAAGTGGCCAGTGTGTGAAGGAGGGAGAGCTCTCACCCTCCTTTTATAGGAGAGGGGGGAGGCAGCCCAAGGGAGGTGCGGCCAGCCCATGGGTGTGCCCCCCACCTCTTCCCTCATCATGTGAGTGGACACTCCACTCACCTCCACTCATTTTCCCATTATTTCCCACTTGGAAAATCCAAAGGATTTCTTTTAATGAATAAATAAAACATTTTTATTTCTTTATTTCAGCATTTGTTAATTCCATTAACAAACTTTTGCATATAGCACCTCGAATCATTTGTTAATTCTATTAACAACCATTCGACGAAAAACCCCTTGAACTATTTCAATTTTTCCCAAAACAATTTCGGTGCTGTCCAAAATATTCTTCGATATTCCGTATCCTCTCAAACGTGTCATCGAACCTTAAGTGTGTCACCCTACGGTTCGCAAATTAGATAGACATGATCGAGACTCCTCTCCGATCAATAATCAACAGCGGGATCTGGAGATCCGTGATGACTCCTATATTCAACGATGACTCTCGTGATCGTGTGAACCAACAACGTCGTGAACTATTCCCTTTGTCTCGCGATATTTTACTTGTCCGAAATTCGATCATTGGTATCAACCATACCTTGTTCAATCTCGTTACTGGCAAGTACTCTTTTCTCGTTGCCGTGATATAACATCCTTGTGATCATCACGTGCTTGCAAGCGGTTTCGATGTGATATCACCGAGAGGGCCCAGAGTATATCTCTCCGTCATTTGGATGGACAAATTCCACTCTTGATCCATGATCCTCAACTAATACTTTCCGAATACTTAATCACACCTTTATAGTCACCCTGTTACGGTGTGACGTTTGATGCCATCAAAGCACCCTTCCGGTATCAGCGATTCACATGATCTCATGGTCTAAGGAATAAGTTACTTCGTATGTTTGATATAACAATGTAAACTAAATGACTTGATCGCATTGCTATATTCTCTTTGGGTATATGTTCATCACATCATTCTTCTAATGACATGATCCCGTTATAAACAACATCCAATGTTCATGATCAGGAAACCTTTATCATCTATTAATCAACGAGCTAGTTAAAAGAGAGGCTTTGCTATGAACCATTGTTTGTTTATTAAACACACATGTATCAACGTTTCCGGTTAATACAATTCTAGAATGAGAAATAAACATTCATCATAAAACAAGGAATAAGATAATAAACATTTTATTATTGCCTTCTCTTCAGTCTCTCACTTGCACTAGAGTCAATAATCTAGTCTGTAAGCACTTAACACATATGGCGTTCCATGCTTCGGATGTGGTAAACATCATCAAAAAGATCTGAACTTTTCAGTTCCTATTGTATTTGCACGTTCTTTGCGTCTACACGCATCACTCATTCTCTAATGAGATGGCTTTGTATATGTATGGTCAATCGGTGAAACCTTGATTCCTCAGCTTAAACTAATGTCACTAATATTGTGAAAATGTAGCTTCATAGTGTTAGCATTCTTGGAAATTCACCAAGTTCCGGTGATACCTTAATTCCTCAGCTTAAACTGATGTTACTAACATTGTGAAAATGTAGCTTCATAGTGTCAACATTCTTGGAATTTCACCAAGTTCAATAAAAGAACTCCTTGACACAAAATACGCTAATTATCAGTTGTCAATACAACGATATACTTTAGTCTTTGTTGCAGTATTTGTCACAATATTTTAGTTTTGAAACTCTTTCAAATCCAGCATGGAACTTTCTTCCAGCCTATTGTGCTACCCTTCATCACATATTTTAATTGAGATAAAATTACTTGAATAAATGACAAGACTATTAGTGTAACATATTACAACTAATATTTTGTCATTACTATATAGGAAGACATATCCTTAGCATTTCTAAAATGACACAAGGATCTCTCCCACTATTGTCTATTCATCATATGGATTATCCTGCTATAACATTTTATAGCATATGACTCATCTGGTTGTGTACATAGCATGGAAACATGACTTAGAAATCTCAATTTCAATGATGCTCATCATGTGTCAAAACACTTGAATCTTGCTCAATTATTTTCCATGTGACAAGAACTCCTTCTTGTGAGTTGGATATTGACTTACTTCAATATTTCATCTATGTAATTTGGCTTCAATCATGTCAGGCACTTCAATCCATATCTTATAGATATCGATGCCCAGTAACTTCTAAGCCTTTCATCAATAAGAAAATCTTAACCATGTTTATTTAAAATACATATTTTCCAATCAACCATATGTCATCTACATAAAGTATTGGAAATATGTCACAGCGCTCCCACTTAATTTCTTGTAACTCTACAAGCATCTTTATCGTTCATGATGGAATCAAACTCTTTTGATAACTTCATTAAGGTAAAGATTTCAACTTCGTTATGCTTACTTCAACCATTGAAGTGTATATGCCTTTCTAGCAACCTTTTGAATTTTACAAAACTCTCAGACCGTGTCAAGTACACATCCTTGATCAAACATCCTCGAGAGGAGAGTTGGTTTTGTTATTCAACATCCATATCATAATATGTAAATTTGCTAGAACTATCCACAAAGACTAAGCATCACTACGGAAGATCTAAATCTTGTAGTAGTTAACTCTTTGAACTTCGTCGAAAACAACTTTTCGATAAGTACAACTTTCAAAGGATGTAAAAATCCATGTCTTTGTCACTATATAGACTCTTTTGCTATCGTTAGGCATCAAGCCTATCGAAAGGACTACCAAGTCACATACTTGATATTCATAAAAGGATACTATGGCGGATATAATGACTCATAGTCAATTTTACGAAGTCAGGGCCCATCATTTGCTTCCTTTATAAGGTCCATGTCCTTTTGTTGTCAAAACAACACTTTACTCTTAAACCACAAGTTGGTATAAGTACAAAGTTTTAGGACTTTTGTGGTTCAGTTCGCAAACTCATTTGAAATATCTACAACATTTGTAGTGTATTCTACTTTGTCAAAATAGGAAACCCCGGAACAACTTCCAGTGCTGCGCTACTCTTTACATGAGAAAGAAGATTCTCTAATCTCTTGATCGTTTGTACTATGCTCCCACTCACTTATTTCGCAAGAACTACTTTCTCGAGAAATCAACCATTTCTGACAAACAACATTTGTCTTTTGGTTCGGTGATAGGAGAAATACCCAATGTTTTATTTGGGATAACCTGATAAACATATATTTATCCTATTTTGGTTGTAAACAATTTACACAAGCTATGCATACCAAAACTTAAGAAAGTGACAATTCGGGTCACTACCCAAAACATATCTTATATGTTGTCAATTTCAACGGATCATGATGGTGCTATTTTCAGTGGAAAAACGGTTGTCCCTGATGTATAAACTACAAAATTATAATGGAATTTTTATTAATCTTACCATGTCAAACAAGGTTTGATTTTGTCTCTCGAACACTCCAAACTAATGTGGGGTAATTCGAGTAATATAAGTTGTAGAACAATTCTGCAACTTCTCAGATGTTTTGCTAAACTTGTAACTCAAACTTTATTCTTTATGACCCAATCATAAATACTTGATTATCTTGTTACAATGATTTTTACTTCATATTAACAACCATTTGAACCAATTCAAAATGTCAAACTCCGTTCTCTTTAAATAGATATACTCACATATCTACTCAAATCATTGACAGAATTTTATGAAGGAAAAATTAATCCACCATACATGACTACACATAATGGATTATATACATCAATATGTATAATCTCCACTAAATTAGTCGTCCATTCTACTTTGGCCTAAGAACGGAATTCTAGTCATCTTTTGGAAGAGGTCTCAGAAGCGTCAATTTATTCAAAACAAAATGACTCCGGAAGTCCATCAATATGGAGTTCCTTCATGTTTTCTTTTCCGATATGAATTAAAATGGTGGTGTCACAATTTAAGTGAAACTCTTTTATGTCTTGCAACGTTTAGCATTTAGTCTTATAGATGTTTACTTTACCAACATGATTTATATTAACATATCCATCAATTATGGAATATGGTCATCGTTTGAACAATCTCATTTGTTCTCACAAAAGACTAGAAAAAAATAACAACTTATTAAGTTCTTAAAATAAATCTTGAATGTTTGGTTCGATACGACAATGAACACAATAACACTTTATTTATGTTCTTGTCATAATCTATTCCACATCTATTACTAGTTCCTTTTAGGCCCTTGTATTTCTTGCATTGCGTTGCTTTGTATGACAACTCATACCAACCAATGCGGTATCAAAATACCCAAAAATACTTTGTTAACTAGTAATACATCTATAACTTGTAAATCAAGCATATACTCCTGAGCTGGACTTTTCCAGTTATATTCTTTTTCTGCCATATTTTTTTTTATAATTCTATTTTCAATATTCCCTTTCCTTTATAGAAGAATCATTCAACATCAAACAATGCTAGTCGTACTGGTTCATTTTCTTTGGCGTGTTAGTCATATACTATCACCCATTGAGTCATACTTTGAGTTTGATTCTTCTACTAATATCACCATATTAATAGTATTCTTCTAGATTCCACTCTTAGCAATCTCCAAGTAAGGTAAACGACTTTACCCATACTTATAATCAATCCCATCATAACAATTTTATGATTAAGCTACTATAGCTCGAAGGAAGGAATTTAGATAATTTTTAGCGCCCAACTTCTTGGAATATTCAAACGCCTAGAGTCTTCAATCATTGCATATATTCAGATAATATAAGCAAACATTGTCACGCTAAATTATACTCGGTCATGTTGCCACAAATAAGTTTCTAGATATCAATATATCTTTCACTTGATTGTTTCTGAAAACAACTCTTTTCAGTTCCTAAATCACCTTGATCAACAAAACATTCTTTTGAAGACAAAGTAATATGGAAGCAACCATGACTCCAGATTCTAAGTAGGAATTGGTTGCTCTTTAGATCAATCAATCATTAACCATATGGAGCTAGGTAGGAAATACCAAAAATCTGCAATAGGACTCGTTTTTAAATTTCACTAATACGGTACCAATCTTAAATGGTTTTACCAGATCATAACAGTTATATCTCAATTAACAATCTAAGTGTAAGGTAGTTTTGTGAATGCCAATGAATACTACAATTTGTGCAAAATTCACTTTGATTGGTTGTTAATGATAAATAAGTTCGAGTTAATTCAAAATTAAACAATGAACTCCCACTCATAAAAACATCCCTCTTAGTCGTCTTTAGTGATTACACGAACAAAATTCACTACACCAAAACCGATCATCACGTGAGATGATCTAGCTTCAAAGGAGAACATCTACATGTTCATCATATCATCCATATGACTCATGCTTTACCTTTCGGTTACGTGTTCCGAGGCCATGTCTGTACATGCTAGGCTCGCCAAGTAGAACCGTAGTATTGTGTGTGTTTCAAGGCCATGTCTGCACATGCTAGGCTTGAAAGCACCCGTTGTATGCGAACGTTGAGTCTGTCACACCCGATCATCACGTGGTGTCTCGAAACAACGAACTTTCTTAACGGTGCATATTTAAGGAAGAACACATTATTATCTCGATATTAAATGAGAGGGATCATCTTATAATGCTACCGTCGCTATCTAAGCAAAACAAGATGCATAAAAGGATTAATCATCACAAACATCATATGTAAGGATAACGTGATATGATATGGTCCTCCTTGCACTTGATCTCCATCATGTGCATCAAGGTTTGATCTCCATCATTCCACCGGCGTGGTACCAAGTACCATGGCATCCCAATCTTGATTGTCCATCAATAATAAGACAATCATATGGATACCTTCCGGTATATCAATAATTTACCAAATAGATCATCTCATAATCAAATTTGTAACATTGACCATATCACATCACATGCCCAACAAAAACTAGTTAGACGCTTCTAATTTATTTTTGCATATTTTACGTGGCTTAGGGCTTTCGAGGATAGAACCGTTCATACCTACAAACATCAACCACAACGTTGATAAACATATTTTAACAACCCTTCGTAGATTAGATCTTAACTATAGTAGGAGAAACAGACACCCGCAAGCCACTTATGCAATACAAGTTGCATGTCAGTTGTGGAACAAGTCTCATGTACGTGGACATGTAAGGTTAGTCCGGGCCGCTTCATCCCACTATGCCACTAAGATCATAAAATAATCAAGGATGTAATAACATGATCATCAACGCCCACATACACCTATGTGTTCTGCCCGTACAAAACATCTACGCATAGATCCGGCTCTGATACCACTGAAGGGGTCGTTGCATAGAAAACAAAATTTTTCCTACGCGAGAGACACCCGAAAGGCCAAGATCTAATCTAGGAGACGAAGTGCAACGGGAAAAAAGAGGGTCAACGAGAACACATACCCTCGAAGACACAAAGCGTTACAAGATCAAATCTCGTTGTTGGCGTAGTCGTACTCACACCGATCCCGATAGCGAGAAGATGTGCACCGCAATCCGGCGGTGCCTCCGTGATCGGTCACACGTACGGTTGATGACGACATCCGTTCCCTCGTTCCAGCGGGGCGCGGAAGTAGAGGATCCCTCGGAACTCCAGCAGCACAACGGCGTGGTGGTGGTGAAGAATCCCACGGTCAGAGCTTCGCCAAGCCGGAGACCATGAAATGGAGCAGCGGGTGGAGGGAAAGGGAAGTGGCCAAGTGTGTGAAGGAGGGAGAGCTCTCACCCTCCTTTTATAGGAGAGGGGGGAGGCAGCCCAAGGGGGGTGCGGCCAGCCCATGGGTGTGCCCCCACCTCTTCCCTCATCAAGTGAGTGGACTCTCCACTCACCTCCACTCATTTTCCCATTATTTCCCACTTGGAAAATCCAAAGGTTTTGTTTTAATGAATAAATAAAACATTTTTATTTCTTTATTTCAGCATTTGTTAATTCTGTTAACAAACTTTTGCATATAGCACCTCGAATCATTTGTTAATTCTATTAACAACCATTCGACGAAAAACCCCTTAAACTATTTCAATTTTCCCCGAAACAATTTCGGTGTTGTCCAAAATATTCTTCGATATTCCGTATCCTCTCAAACGCGTCATCGAACCTTAAGTGTGTCACCCTACGGTTCGCGAATAAGATAGACATGATCGAGACTCCTCTCCGATCAATAATCAACAGCGGGATCTGGAGATCCGTGATGACTCCTATATATTCAACGATGACTCTCGTGATCGTGTGAACCAACAACGTCGTGAACTATTCCCTTTGTCTCGCGATATTTTACTTGTCCGAGATTCGATCATTGGTATCAACCATACCTTGTTCAATCTCGTTACTTACAAGTACTCTTTTCTCGTTCCCGTGATATAACATCCTTGTGATCATATCACGTGCTTGCAAGCGGTTTCGATGTGATATCACCAAGAGGGCCAGAGTATATCTATCCGTCATTTGGATGGACAAATTCCACTCTTGATCCATGATCCTCAACTAATACTTTCCGAATACTTAATCACACCTTTATAGTCACCCTATTACGGTGTGACGTTTGATGCCATCAAAGCACCCTTCTGGTATCAGCGATTGACATGATCTCATGGTCTAAGGAATAAGTTACTTCGTATGTTTGATATAACAATGTAAACTAAATGACTTGATCGCATTTCTATATTCTCTTTGGGTATATGTTCATCACATCATTCTTCTAATGACATGATCCCGTTATTAACAACATCCAATGTTCATGATTAGGAAACCTTTATCATCTATTAATCAACGAGCTAGTTAAAAGAGAGGATTTACTAGGAACCATTGTTTGTTTATTAAACACACATGTATCAACGTTTCCGGTTAATACAATTCTAGCATGAGAAATAAACATTCATCATAAAACAAGGAATAAGATAATAACCATTTTATTATTACCTCTCGAGCATATTCCCTTCAGGACCTCGATACTATTTAGTGCTTCAAAAAAGATTTCCTTCTCTTCCTTGGTAAGAGCATAGCTGGCAGGACCACCTTGAAACCGCTCAGGATTCTTGCCGTCTCGTCCTTTCGTGTGTTGCTAGTCCTGCCATGCTTCAGATGTATCTTTTGACTTCCCATACAAGCCAAAGAAGCCTAGCAGATTCACACAGAGATTCTTCGCCAGGTGCATCACGTCGATCGCAGAGTGGACATCTAGGATTTTCCAATAGGGTAGTTCCCAAAATATAGATTGCTTCTTCCACATGGGTGCGTGTCCCTCAGCGTTATTCGGAACAACTTGTCTTCCCGGACCCTTTCCAAATATTACTTTCAAATCCTTCACCATATCAAATACATCATCACCAGAACGAAGGATAGGCGTCTCCCGAGTATCTGCCTCACCGTTGAAATGTTTGCCAGCTTTTCTTAAGGGGTGCTTGCGCGGAAGAAAACGACGATACCCGAGGTACACAACCTTCTTAAATTTATCCAGATATACACTTTCGGTGTCATCTAAACAGTGTGTGCATGCATTGTATCCCTTGTTTGTATGTCCAGAAATGTTACTAAGAGCAGGCCAATCGTTGATGGTTATGAACAACAACGCTCGTAGGTTAAATTATTTTTGTACGTGCTCGTCCCACACAGGTACACCTTCTTCACGCCACAACTGTAAAAGTTCATCGACTAATGGCCTTAGGTACACATCAATGTCGTTGCCCGGTTGTCTCGGGCCTTGGATCAGCACTGGCATCATAATGAACTTCCTCTTCATGCACAACCAAGGAGGAACGTTATAAATACATAGTTACAGGCCAGGTGCTATGGTTGTAGCTCTGCTCACTAAATGGATTAAATCCATCTGTATTTAGACCAAACCATAAGTTCCTTGCCTCACCTGCAAAGCGCGGGAACTTTCTCTCGATATTTCTCCAGTACGACCCATCAGCGGGGTGTCTCAACATCTCATCTTTCTTACGATCTTCCATGTGCCATCGCAAAAGTTTGGCATGCTCTTTGTTTCTGAACAAACGTCTCAACCGTGGTATTATAGGAGCATACCACATCACCTTTGCAGGAACCCTCTTCCTGGGTCGCTCACCCTCAACATCGCCAGGGTCGTCTGGTCTGATCTTATACCGCAATGCAGTGCATACCGGGCATTGTTCCAAATTCTCGTACTTCTCACCGCGGTAGAGGATGCAGTCATTAATGCAGGCATGTATCTTCTCCACGCCTAATCCTAGGGGCATACAAGCTTCTTTGCTTGGTATGTACTGTCGGGCAATTTATTGTTTTTAGTAAGCTGCTTCTTCACTATTTGCAGCAACTTTGTAAATCCGTTGTCAGTCACACCGTTCTCGGCCTTCCATTGGAACAATTCCAGTGTGCTGCCCAGCTTTTTCTGCCCGTCTTCGCAAGTTGGATACAACCATGTTTTCTGATCTTTTAACATCTGGTCGAACTTCACCCTCACCTTTTCAATATCGCTTTCTGTCTTTGCATCCGTAATAGCCTGGCCAAGATCATCGATGGGCTCATCTGGTGCCTGCAACTCTGCTTCCACTTTATTTTTATCTTCCATTCCAGTACCGGCACCGTATTCAAGGAACATGTCATAATAGTTGTCATTATTCTCTTCTTCTTCGTTGTCTTCCATCATAACCCCTCTTTCTTCGTGCTTGGTCCAACAATGATAGCCGGGCATGAAACCGGATTGGAACAGGTGGAAGTGGATGACTCTATGAGAAGAGTGTTTCTTCTGATTCCGACATACAGCACATGGACAACAGATAAAATTATTTCGCTTGTTTGCCTGGGCCACCTCGAGAAAATAACCCACGCCTTTCATGAACTCGGCAGAGCGTTGGTCAGCGTACATCCATTGCCGGTTCATCTGCATTATATGATTATTAATTAAGAACTGTTACAGAACCCCATGAATAGAGAAATGACCAATGTTACATCGACAGATGAAAGGTTAAAGTTGGTACCTCGACCGAGGAGGAAAGAATGACGAGAAAGCTTATTTAATTAATTGTGGCTCGGACAAATTAAATCGTGCTTGTTTTCTGTGAGCTGAGATGGTGTTATTCTTCCGGGCATTTAATCAAACACCTCTTATGCATAGGAGGGAAAAAAGTGAGCACACATCACACAACTAGAAATATGTCCTCCAAAGTGAGTGGCATGAGGAGAAGAGAGGGCTGGCAGGGTATACATATATAGTGGTGGGGGGGGGGATTTGCCCCGGTCGGTGGCTCCAACGGAGGCAATAGACCCCCACACCACGAGCCTGAACGGGCTCTGCTCGTCGAGGGCCTTTAGCCCCGGTTGGAGCCACCAACCGGGGCAAATAACCCCCACACCACGCGCCCTGCTCGCAACGGCCCAACCTCCGCAGTCTTTTGCACCGGGTGGTGGCCGAGCCGGGGCGAAAGGGGTGGTCGCGGGTGAGCAAAAGCCCCGTTTTCCACTAGTGCCAGGTCGACCAGTGGGGCTACTTTCTGCACCACCCTGGCAGCCGCTACTACGACTTACGCCAAATCCGGCGCGAGATCCAGGTACCAGTCTCATCCTCATAATGTGTCGTCTCCATATGTGGTTGGGTCAGCTAGGTGTGACCAGCTGAGATGCGCGACAGATGTGTCCATAGTAGAGCACCGCGTCTAATAATGTTTGGTTTGTACCGCCTAACCACTAGGCGCTACAGAATCGAGCATGCGGACAATGTAGAGTGTAGCGCCTAGCTGTCGAGAGTTACACAAAATGGTTAGTTCGTGAAATAGTTTCGTCGACGGTTTATTTTGTGAAATACTTTTAATTCATGGTCAATCGTGTCCATTTTGCCGTCTATGCAAGGCCATAAATCGTTGCCAAAAAAACTCACCGGGCGAACTGTACCAACTCGTCGGACCATACAGCAGAAATTCCACCGGTTGAGGCAGGTTTGCTCATTTTTTTACATCTACCCCTGGAGCAATGCTTTTGGTCCCCGCGCTCAGTTTTCCTATACATCGACCGTTGTAGATGCTCTTACAGGTATTTAGACCTATTGATCACGGTTTGCAAGTTGTTGTACCTGTTGGAGACTGCCGATAGAATTTTTCTCCCTTCATGAGCCACACCCTGCCGATTTTAACGGAAATCCTACACTTACGAGCAGATTAATACGGACTCCAACTACGTTAAAAAAAAATACGAACTCCAGCTTAGGCTGCTCATAGTGGGGAGTAACTTAGTAGTAACTTGCGAATGTTACTAGTCTATGTTACTACCCTCATAGTGGGGAGTAACATAAGTGTGGTGTCATGCATGCGTGCATTTATTAGTTTCTAGACTCATAGTGCATTGGTATGTGTGATGTTACGGTAACATATTATGTTACTCGTCATTAATCATATGCCACATCATCTTTTTTGCCTAAACATGTGTGATGTTACCACCCACTACGAGCAGCCTTACGGACAGTGCTGTGATGTCGTGACTGGATCTTGATCCTGAAATCATGGAAGGCTAACAAACCTGCACCAACCGTGTTCTGCCACATCATTCCGTAATGGGAAATGCTATGAATCAGCCGGGGGATCGTGCACCTCCATCCCCCGTACGCTCCGCGCGCCACGCGTCCAATTCCCACCGAAGAAAACGGGAGACACGCGCAAGGCCAAGTACTCCAACCTTATCTCCTCCCCCGCTGGTTGCTTCGTCCCCTTCCCTTCTCTCTTTTCCCCTAGCACACACAGACCTCCAATCGTGGATTCTCCCGCCGCCTCCCCATACACAACCTCCAATCCTGGCTGGATGCTTGGCCACCGGTGATGCTCAGGCGAGATCTGGCACGCAAGCTGGACACAGTCCCGCGACGCCATGGAGGCAAGCACCCACCAGGCAAGATGCACATCAGGGCCCTCATACTGTCGGCGGGTGGGAGGAGATGCTTCCCGTAGGAGGCCTGGCGCGACGCTCCCACGAGAGTGCGACGGTGCTACCATGTGAGGGAGCAGGTGCTACCGAAGGGGTAGCAACGGTGCTAGTGCTCCCGGCGGAGGATTGTGTGGTGCTGCTCAAGGAGCTTGGCCGTGCGTCCAGTGGAGGGGCAACGATGCTGCCGAGGCCCGAGGGATAACTGTGGTGCTCCCATGGGAGGGCGGTGGTGCTCCCGAAGAAGAACGACGATGCTCTCAAAGAAGGACGGCAATGCTCACATGGAAGCTCGCCGGTGCTCCCGAAGAAGGACGACGGTGCTCCCATGGAAGCTCACCGGTGCTCCCGTATAAGGACTACGGTGCTCCCATGAAAGGGCGCCGATGCTCCCAAAGAAGGACGGCGGTGCTCCCATGAAAGGGCGTCCGTGCTCTTGAACAAGGACGGCGGTGCTCCCATGGGAGGGTGCCAGTGCTGCCGAAGGTGAGTGGCGGTGCTCCTGCGCAAGGATGGTGGCGCTCCCATGGAAGGGTGTCAGTGCTGCCGAAGGTGAGCGGCAGTGCTCCCAAACAAGGACGGCGGTGCTCCCGTAGAAGGGCGCCGGTGCTCCCATGGAAGCTCGCGGTGCTCCCGAAGAAGGACTACGGTGCTCCCATGGAAGGGCGCCGGTGCTCCCGACGGCGGAAGCGGTTGCTACATACGGTATCCGACAATGCTACCGACGGCGGAAGGGGTTGCTCCCGACGGCGCACGGCTATGCTCTCGACGGCGAACAGCTATGCTCCAAGGGTACGAGTGGACACCGGCGAGGTTGCGACGACATATTTCTCCGGCGGTTTTTTTCTCCGCCGGCGGTGGTGGTGGTGGTCACCCGATGAGTGACAGGGTGGAGCTCGCCGGAGGAGCGACAGGGGGTGCGGTGCGCGAGCGCACCGACATGGCGTTTGAGTTTTATTGCGTATGAGTTGGCTTTTTTTTCATGCCCGAGTGGTCCAAATGGACACGTGTGGTTAGCTGGAGGCGGGGGATCGGAGGATGCTCAGCGTTGTCCTTCCGTAATACAAATCCGTAGAAATCCTCGCGTAAGTGTAGCATTACTCTGATTTTAACGCTTTTCGACACAGAATCTCCTTACCTATTTGGCTGACTGGTGGGCCCGTTGTCGCGTGGGTCCGTGTGCGGCGCGGGTGTTTTCGCCTTGCGTGGCTCGTTCTCCATCGTGCTCGGTCAAAGACCGGGGTGAATTAATCAAGGCGATTTAGGCCCAACGCATCCCGACCATTTTCCATGCAGGCCGTCTGGAAAAATATTCTCCCCATGTGACGTGTGGAAAAGTTTCCATGATGCGTGCGTGAGAGAGCGAGCTAGCCAACGAGTGGCATGACGGAGACGGTTGGGAATAACCGAATAACTATAACATAGAAGGGATTAATTAGGAGGGTTAAATGGGGGTTAACGGGGATTGGGTGTATGGACGGGATCAACCCAATCCCTGCCTGGATGGATTCCACATCTGGTTTAATTCCCAGCAAAACGAACGCGCCCTAAGGGATTTTTTTCGCCTATCCAATCGCTAGCTGCTAGCATGCTGCCTATACTGAACCCTGCTTCTCGTTTACTTGCACAAGACAGAGAACATCCTAGATTCAGTGGCAGATCATGTGGTAAAACCTACACAGACTGCTTTTATGCAGGGTAGGAATATCCTAGATGGGGTCGTGACTTTACACGAAACCGTACATGAGTTGCATACGAAAAAGCTTAATGGGGTAATTCTTAAAATAGACTTTGAAAAGGCCTATGATAAAGTGAATTGGGAGTTTATACAACAGACTCTGAGAATGAAAGGATTTTCAGAGGAGTGGTGTACTCTAGTTCGCAGCTTTATAGTTGGAGGTAGCGTGGCTATCAAAGTCAATGATAATGTTGGCCGATACTTCCAAACTAAGAAAGGCTTGAGACAAGGTGATCCGCTATCGCCCGTATTGTTTAATATTGTGGCAAATATGTTAGCAATCATGATCGATCGAGCCAAGGAAAATGGCCTAATTGAGGGAGTAATTCCACATCTAGTCGATGGGGGATTGTCTATCCTTCAATATGCAGATGATACAATTCTCTTTATGGAACACGATTTGGAGAAAGCGGCGAATCTGAAATTAATTCTTTCAGCGTTCGAGCGACTATCCGGATTAAAAATCAATTTCCATAAAAGTGAATTGTTCTGCTTTGGCGAGGCACAAGATGCAGTTGCACAGTATACCGAGCTATTTGGTTGCGAGCAAGGTCAGTTTCCTATTAACTATTTGGGAATACCAATACATTACAGGAGATTGACTAATGCAGAATGGGCTCAAGTCGAAGAGCGTTTGCAGAAACGGCTAGCTAGTTGGAAAGGAAAATTGTTGTCACTGGGTGGACGACTGGTACTCATTAATTCAGTCCTTACTAATATGGTAATGTATATGATATCATTCTTCCAGTTACCTAAAGGAGTCTTAAAAAAATTGGATTACTTCCGATCAAGATTCTTTTGGCAGGGTGACAATGAGAAAAAGAAATATCGATTAGCCAGATGAGATGTAGTTTGTCGTCCACGAGATCAGGGAGGGCTTGGGATTCATGACCTGCAAGTCAAGAATTCAGCCCTACTTGGTAAATGGATTTTTAAACTACTTACCGAAGATGGCGTATGGAAGACCCTCCTGAAACGTAAATACATAGGTTCGAAAGCAATATCACAGGTTATGTGAAAACCAGGTGATTCACACTTTTGGGCTGGTCTCATGGCGAATAAAAATAAGTTTTTTCGCTATGGGCTATTTAAGATTAAGGATGGATCACAGATACGGTTCTGGGAGGATAAGTGGTTAGGTAATACCACACTCAGAGAACAGTATCCAGCCTTGTACACGATAGCGCGACATAAGGATGATACGCTGGCTACGGTCATGCAAACATCACCTCCTAATGTTACGTTCAGACGAGATTTACTCGGGCCTCGACTTGCGTCTTGGCAAAACCTGGTTGATAGATTAACGAGGGTTACTCTTACACCAGGCGCTGATGAATTTCGTTGGAAGATCACTAAGAATGGTATGTTCTCGGTGGATTCCATGTACAGGGCTCTGATCCAATCGGATATGCCAGTCGATATCTTCAAAAATGTATGGCGTATGAAAGTGCCGCTGAAGATTAAGATCTTCGCGTGGTACCTTCGTAAGGGGGTCATACTCACAAAGGATAATCTTGTCAAACGTAATTGACATGGGAGCTCTAAGTGTGTTCCTTGTTCTCATGATGAGACAATTAAACACTTATTATTTGATTGCACATTTGCGCGTTCTATATGGTCCGCTATCCAAATGGCTTCAAACGTATATCCGCCTACTTCCGTTGCGAATATATTCGGCAATTGGTTAAATGGGGTTGATAAACGATTTAAGACTATTATTAGGGTAGGAGCGCTTGCCGTTATTTGGTCGCTCTGGCTATGTAGAAATGACAAGATTTTCAATGATAATTTTTTTTCTCGTATACAAGTTCTATTCAGGAGCACAGGTATTCTCCGTTCGTGGCCCACATTACAGCGAGGGGAGTTACGAGGCCTTTTTACAGAGGCATGTGCACGACTGGAGCAGGTGGCGAGGGATATTTTTATCCCACATGGATGGCCGCTTGATCTACGGATAGAGGCTCCATAGCATCGACAGTCTACAGTGGATGTTTTGTAGCATTGTCGCTCTGTTTATTTTCAGTTTCGGATTTCGGCTGTGTGCATCTTCCGATGCAGAGGCCGGGTGTAATGCTTGAACTTTTTGAGTAATAAAGCCCTTTATAAAAAAAAACAAGACAGAGAACATAGGAGCCAGTGGTACTGGTAACCGAGAACTACTCCCAGATCGCTCGGGTGTAAGCACGGCCACCCAATTTCTCTTCATTTTTTTTCGACGCCATTTTTGCATGTTGTGTCTAAGGGGAAATATATGATATATGCATGTTTTGTCATGTCTTGGAGGTTTCTGATGAACACTCGCTGAAGTAGAAATCAGGTCATTTGATTGCCTTGATGCGGTCTAAATTAACCAGCGACCAGATTATACAAAAAATTCTGCCCAATTTAGGAATAAGCATGGACTGGCCAATTCATTCCCAAACTATAGGGATCAGAGGCGTTTACAGCCCGCTCCACATCGAGTAGATTATTTGCTTCTGAACTATTGACTAGTACTCTTGAACTGACGGTGTTCCTTCCAATTCCCTTGCTCGTACAACACACGGTATCAATGTCAAATTTTCCTTCTGCTCATGTGACATCGCCCCTGAATTAGTCAAGGCTCCTATCACACTGTAGCTAGTAACCGCTTCTAATTATGGAGATATATACATCCTTGGCATCTAGTTATTTTGTTGCTACATTGAGTTATGGATACCCCATGGCTGACTGTTCATGGCTATGTTGTCTGCTTTTTAATTTTACACAGCTTGCCGAATGTTGTGGATTGTGAGCGTTCTGGCCTTGCGTGCTACTTCTCTACTATTTCTGGATCCTTTGCAGTGAAATGAAACAGTAGGATCGTCTTTCTGGCTTGATGATTATTCACTTGGGAATCATATTATCATACTTGTATAGAATGTTTTTACTCAACTTGAATAAATATACTTATCTATTTTCTTTATACTTAAGTATGAATAATTAGAAGTCTAACATGTGTCAGTGCTAGTGAGCAGAAGAAAGTTCTGACATAGTCAGAGTCGATTAACTCATAGTGGTGATTGCCCCATTCTATGTACGCATAGGATGGAGTAGAATATGATATAGAGTAAGTATAGGAGTTAGCAAAAAGGGATAAATTGAAAACCATGAAGAGTCATTAGACCATGGTAACTATGGGGTATATACCATATCCTTAGTTATCAAGTCCAGAGGTGAATCGTTATAGTATAGTATAGAACTAGGAGAAGGCATAAGCATTGATGGAAGCTACATTTCTACTCTCACGATGTGATCAACACCATGAAGGATCAATAGATGCTATGAGAAACTTATTATAACCAAGATGAAGTAATTCAATTTACGTGGTACGTGGTCCTAATCGAATCAAGTTAGGCAACAACTACCATAGGATCATTCTGTCTTAGTTTATTCCATTGTAGTAAGGCATGCAATTGAAGTAATTACCTGGGCAAAGAGTGGTTGTGTAACTAGGATTACAAGGTACTATATACCTACTTGTAGTGTATAGCATTTAAGAGCTTTGGTACTTGAGACGTTTTACTCTAAGTAATTCTACTTCACAGACTTTTGATGCATGAGTGATAAATGCATTTGAGATTTATTGGATCTTATTTGGATCTTTGATTGACTAGATCTGTACATGAAGATTGAACTTGATGTGAAAATGCATGTGCAAACACTGAGTTCTACCTTAATGTTACTGGTCTAGAGGGCATAGGATTAGTATGAGAACGGTCTGAAATATCAGCTGAATGAAGCAACCACCAAAGCTCTGGAAGACTAGCAAGTCAAGAAGGCAGAAGACAATGAAGCCACTGATGGGAATGGACCACATTCACATCTTACTTGGAGTTGGTGAGATACTTCATCAACACATGGTGAGCTACCACAAGTGATGAGAAGAAAATCACATGAGTAGTTATATCCGAGAAGGAAATAGGTAGAAGTTTAAGAAATTAACTTATAGAGTCGTTCCGTAAAAGTCAAAACCCAAAGATATAGAAGAACCATAGGAAGGAACTACTTGAATAGGTTATAGTCACCTGTAGGAAAAAGTTAAAACTCGAGAGCATCATTTCTCTTGAGACCATTAGATTGAACCAAATGGAGTCCTAAACATAGACAATATCCAGTACCGGAAGAATCTTATTGGTTATTCATCACTCGGTGGATATACCAAATGTTCTTCAGAAAGGTTTGAGAGGTAGGAAACCATGCCTATTCATCGGAGAATGAAACTTGGTATCCACTACATGGTGGAAATACCACGTGTTCTTCGTGAGACCATTAGGAAGGCCTAGTAACAAAACAGAGTTGTCATAACAACATGCTTAGTATTAGATTATCACTACACCACGGTAGCATCTTACCAACACAGATGTGTGGGGAAAGGTATACCTATGGCCACAAACCATGTGTTGGCATATGTTTAGAGCTACGCCGACACATGGTTTGTAAGAATAGACCAAGCACTGGTAGAAAATAGGCCTTTAGTCCCGGTTCGCAAAGGCCATTAATCCCAGCCGTGCAACCGGGACTAAATATGCGCGACTAAAGACCCGTCCACGTGGGCGCCAGGAGTCCGTCGGAGCGGAGGACCTTTAGTCCCGGTTCTCGTGGCTAACCGGGACTAAAGGCCTCCTCCGCAGGTTTAGGGTTTTAGCCTCCCTAAACCTGGTTTCTTTTTAATTTGTTTTGTTTTATTTCTTTTATACTTTATTTTGTGTTTTATTTTAATTTTGATGAAGTTTCAGTACACATATATATTCTACGCTACTATATACATGCATATGAAATTTCAAACAAGAAGAATTCAATAGGAATATATAATATATATATTCAATCTCGGGTGACCATATACAACTTCGAACAAGTTTCCATACACAATTAAGATGGATGACCATACACAACTTCGAACAAGTTTCAATCTCGGAGATGCATATAATTCTCTTCGTCCTCGGTATAGTGTTCTCCTTTAGGATTGATGACTTTCCTCATGAAAAATCCTGCTAATTCCTCTTGAATTGGTCGGAAGCGAGCTTCTGGACTAAGCTTCCTCCGCAAGTTGTCCGTCGCCTTCCGCACGCTATCCGACGCCTTCCGCTCAGAGGTGTGTCTCCGGATGTTCTCACAAACATAGTATCCACATAGATTGGTCCCCGGTGGCTGCTTATCCACATTAACTAACCATCTAAAATCTAGCTCATGTTTGAATTCACCGATAATTTCTTCTGAGAACCGTCTCCAAACCCTACAGGGCAAATATAATTAAATGAATAAGGGAGTTATTAGTTACTTGATATTAGGAAATGAACGAAAGAGACCGATCGATATAGAGCGCAAATGATTGAAAATAATTACTTTTGCAACATTTTTCTCATGTCGGCCCAACGATTTGAATCCGAATCCATAGAGTCCATGATTATAACTCTGGAGGTGTGAAGTTCAATATTTAGCAGAATCCAGTGGAACCTGCGGACACGTTACATGCACAGTCATGCATAACTCATCGATCAGACATACCATGCATGGAGTAAACAAAAGAGAATGGGCACAAGAGAGAAACACTCACCCAAAATGGTAAGGAATTAGAATATGACTTTTGAGTTGATGCTTTCTAAGAAACTTGTAGAAGTCTTTCTCCATGTCTTCGGGGTGACGTTGTAACACATATCCATTAACGATATGTGGGTCAATGAACCCAACATCATGGATGTTTCTTATTTTACATTCCCAAATTTTCAATCTGCATAATAGCGTACACAACAATATAGTTAGGACAATGTATATATATATAGTGCAGGCAATGAAGAACGAGATGAGGTAGAAAGAAATCACTTACAGAACGTAGCAACTCAGCATAGATTTGTCGAGCTCGCGCAAATTGAACAGCTGGAACAATTCACTCATATGAACTTCTACAGAGTACCGTTTGGTGTCATGCTCCTCTGTAACATCCGCATAAACATATTCTTTGTCGCCCCATGTTATGTAATTCTTGTACCAACGTAGCAGATTTCGCATTTGTGGTGCTAGACCCTTTTCCTGCGCAGGCTCGACGAGAGGCCCATTCCGCACACATTGTAATGCTACCTCACTAGTTGGCACATCCTCAAGGTCTAACGAGGCACGAAGAGTCAAACCCATCTCGGCTGCTTGTTTCATGGCACTCGCTACAGTCAATCCAAGTGTTGCCGTAGCTTCTATGATCTCGGGGTCCTCTTCCGGACCGGCTTTCACTATGAGAGGGGGGGTCGATTGTTTATTCTGCATCCTGAGCTGGTGAACTTGTTTCCCGCTTTTTTTTAACTTTCTTCTTTCTCCTCCTTCAATGTTTCTGCTTGCCTACGAAGTTCACGTCCATAGTCGTCAGGCATATTCAGCTCAGCTTGGGATGGTGTCGTCAAAAAATCCTTAGCCCACTTCTTTTGCTTCTCAGTGAATACTTGCTTGGGCTCAGGCTCTTTTATCGCCTTGGTATCCGCCTTCCATTTCTCATAATGAGCAGACGCGACCAATTTGGTTTCAGCTTCACTAAGTTCCCAAGGCCTTGGGAGGAGAGGCTTCAGTGATGGCTCCGGCACCGTTGTGGTCTTAGGTACATAAGGGTCCGGGTTACTAGTCCAGGAGCGGGTTTCCTTGCTGTCCGCCTGCTTCTGCTTCTTCGCGGGAGGAGGATTGGGGGGCGGAGGCTGCTTACCCGCCGGAGGAGGATTGGGGGGCGGCGGCTGTTTACCCGCCGGAGATTGTGGATCGGGGGACGGTGTCGAATGGCGTGAAGGAGGTGTAGGTGAACCACCACAACCACCACCACCACCACCACCACCACCATCGGAGGGGGGTGGACTTGTTAGCCTTGGCGCCTCGCCTGGAAACACTATGTACTTCTTTTTCCATAGAATGATCTGGTGCTTGACATCTCCAAGTCTTCTCTCCCCTTCGGGTGTAGCTATCTCAATCTCAAGGTCCTCAAACACTTGGACTATGTCTTCCACCGTGATACGAGCATATCCATATGCAATGGGGTTGTTGTGGTGGAGTGCTCCAGGTGTACAGGGTAAAGCACTGCCGGTAGCTACCTTCGTGGAAACGTTCCCCAAGGGATAATGCAGATCACATTTTTTCATCTCCTTTACATCATCCACGGGGTAGTGAGGCTCCGGTGCACGAATCTCGATCGTCGGTGCATTAGCACCTGCAGGCGGGGCCTCCGTGGAAGCCACGCTGCTTCTCCGCTGCTGGCTTCCGAGATTCGCTTCATGATCTTCATGCGGCCCTGCAGCCGATCTTTCTTTTACTAGTCCATGCACGCTGCTTCAACTCATGGAGTTCCGATGCAAACTTCGCCAAAAGATCTGCATCCCGGTCCGTCTTTCTTTGACGGCTTCTGTAACAGTACGGGTCATTGTCCTAGGAAAACCCTACTTTCCACAGAATTCTGCCTTTGCCTCGTACATGTCCTCCGTGTTCATCATTCCCGAGGGCTGTTGTCAGTGCGTCTTTCTCTCTGTTGAACTTGATCAAGCCCTCTTGAGCTTGGGTCATTGCGTCAATAAGCGCTTGGGTGGGAGCAAACTTTTTCTTCCGGTGAACACACACCCCTGTCTCCGGGTCTAGCGATCCCCCATGCCCGCACCACCAGCTTTTGGCCCTTTCGTCCCATCCCTCTATACCTAGAGGGATTCCTCGCACCCTCAGGCCCTCCTCCATCTTCTCCCACTTAGGCGCCGAAAGGCGGTATCCTCCTGGCCCCATAACATGATGGTACTGTTTCTTAGCCGCATTAGCCTTATTTTTTTTCGATATTTCCTTGAAATGCTCCGATTTCTTTTGCCTCACAAATTCTGGCCAATCATCTTTCAGTCTCTCATGTTGTCCTTTGAAATCCAGAGTCTTGCCCTTGTTGACATAGTCACGGGTTAAATTTTTCTTGAAGTTCCGGAATGCTTCGGCCATCTTCTGAAGAGCGAACTCTTTGACTAGCCTCCTCCTCTCACGTCCACCCGGAACCTCGTTACCGAATTCATCGACTTTGTTGTATTCCGGAGGTACAATGAAATGTTCCATAAGCTTTCTCCAGCAATCCTTTTTCGTTCTCTTGTCGACAAAACTGAAACCAAGACGTGCCTTCTTTGGCTCCTTCCATTCCTGGACGGTGATCGGGACGTTGTCTCTAACAACGACTCCGCATTGGTTGATAAACTTTGTGGTGTGCTGTAGGAGCTTGCCGGTTTCACCGACTAATTCGATGGTATATGTTTCTCCTTGTTTCATCGCCTTGGATTTGCCACGCTTTGTCGTACTCGATCCGGCCGAGGGCTAAAAAAAGAAAGAGAGTCGCGCGAGTTAATGCATATGTATTCACATTTCAGTAAGTTTGTATCACGAGAGGCTCAATGTATATATATACCTCGCGGGAGGTGGTTGCTACTTGCAATTCGAGATCGTCGTTTGTCGACGGTTGACCTCCGTCGACAATGTCCGTTCCTTCACCTTATTGATCATCGACAATGTCTGTTCCACC
This sequence comes from Alopecurus myosuroides, assembly GCA_028641055.1. Taxonomy (NCBI): domain Eukaryota; kingdom Viridiplantae; phylum Streptophyta; class Magnoliopsida; order Poales; family Poaceae; genus Alopecurus; species Alopecurus myosuroides. The sequence goes on along the minus strand of CM054057.1, from coordinate 735,307,819 downwards.
GTCAAGGTTCAGAAAAGAAGAGACTACATCCTCTTCTTGCTCATCTTCTGAGCCCGGCACATAAGGAATCTCGTTATTTATGATGCCCATTAAATAACGTTCAGCCTCCGGATCCCTAAGCGGCTCGGCTCTATCGTCCGCCATATGTCACTCCTGCATGTAGTAAAAATTAATTAAGTATAAAGGAATTAAAAAATAAGATTAAGGGGCATAGAGGAGGAGCAGCGACGGTTGAATTAAAACTTTATTTTTAATATTTAAACCCTAAACTCATATTTATCTTAGTGTCATACTAATTGTTACTACAAGACCAGTACCTAATTAATTTGTCAACATGCATGAAAATGATGTTCTCTGATGTTACTTTAAGTGTTTTTCAATTTGGTATAGTTTCCATAATTTTTGGATGAAGGAAACAACGATTAAGAACTATTAATTTTTGCTTTTATTCCAGCCATTTTTAGAAAACAACAAAAACAGAAATACTTTAGATGTCAAACTGCATGTATAAGGTTGAAAACATGTGCCAAATGTTTCACTGAACATTTTGAGGTATTAAACATAATTTTTAGATAATTATTTAATTAGTTATGCCATTTACTTTTTCCTTTTCTTTTATGACCAGAACAGAAAATTGATGTTTTTTTGGTCAAATTTATACAATTATTCCCAAAATAAAATACCATTGTGTATATTTTGTTAAGTCAAAATTTTAGAGCTCAAGTTTGCTCAATTTGGGTTAACATAATTCAAGTTATGAATTTTGCAAGTTTCCTAAATGTATAGAAATTTGAATCACTCAAATTGGAGAATTTATGAATTAGTTATGGATTTTTGAATCTATAAACAGAAACTGTTAAGTCCTTTTCTATCTCTCTGCTCTCTCTGTCTCGCTCGCTGACGGGTGGGCCCCACCCGTCAGCACCCTCCTTCTCTCTTTCTCTGTCTCGCTCGCTGACGGGTAGCCCCCACCCGTCAGCGCCCTCCTTCTCTCTCTCTCTGCTCTCTCCCTCTCTCGCTCGCTGACGGGTGGGCCCCACCCGTCAGCGCCCTCCTTCTCTCTCCCTCTCTCTGCTCTCTCTCTCTCTCTTTCGCTCGCTGACAGGTGGCCCCCACCCGTCAGCGTCCTCCTTCTCTCTCTCTGCTCTCTCTCTCGCTCGCTGACGGGTGGGCCCCACCCGTCAGCGCCCTCCTTCCTCTGTTTCCTCACCGGCCGCGTGGTTCGCCGTCATCCTCACCGGCCGCGTGGTCACCGTCGTCCTCACCGGCCGCGTGGTCACTGTCGTCCTCTCCTCTGTCGTCCCAGTCGTCACCGTCGTCCTCTCCTCTGCCGTCGTCCTCACCGTTCGTGGTTCGTGGTTCGTACGTGGTTCACCAGAGTTCACCGGAGCAGCGCGGGGGAACCTACCGGAGACGAGGGCGGCGCGGTGCAGAGCAGGGCGGGGGCGGAGCAGGGCGGGCGCGGTGCAGAGAAGGGAGCAGGCCGGTGAGGACGACGGGGACGGTGCAGAGGGCGGGCGCGGTCCTCTCTCCTCTGCCTGGTCCTTAGAAGATTTCGAGTCGCGGTTGGTCCTTAGAAAAATTTCGGGGCAGAGAATATATAGGGCCAGCCTTTAGTCGCGGTTGGTGTCCCCAACCGGGACTAAAGGGGTACCTTTAGTCACGGTTGGTGTCACGAACCGCGACTAAAGGTTATTTCGCGGCGTTTTCTTTCCCGCGCGGAAAGAGCCTTTAGTCGCGGTTCGTGACACGAACCACGACTAAAGGTGCTTTTTCAAAATACTTTTCGTTTTAAAATCTTAAAAATACAAATAATATATCAAACAATTCAGAAAAATAAAACTAATTCATTTTAAAATCTTAAAAATACAAATAATATATCAAAAGATTCAGAAAAATAAAACTAATTCATTTTAAAATATTAAAAATACAAATAATATATCCAAAGATTCAGAAAAATAAAACTAACTCATTTGAAAATCTTAAAAATACAAATAATATATCAAAAAATTCAGAAAAATAAAACTAATTCACTTTAAAATCTTAAAAAATACAAATAATATATCAAAAAATTCAGAAAAATAAAACTAATACATTTTAAAAACCCATTCTTCCCGCCTCTTTATTCCTACCACTTTCTTCTCTCCTCCTGTCTTCCCGCTCCCATTTTTCCCGCTATTTCTTCCTTGTCTTCCCGCCTCCCGCTTCCCGCCTCTTTCTTCCCGCCTCTTTCTTTAGTCCCGGCCTGTTTTACCAACCGGGACGAAATGATTCGGCTTTCGTTGGGAAACGGATCGTCCCTTTAGTCCTGGCTGGGGACACCAACCGGGACGAAATGGTTAGGGTTTTGTTCCGACCAATCAGAAAGAATCACACGGATCGTGTGTTTCTTTCAAGCGCTTGTGAGTCGTTGGATCGGGGGTGTGTTTCTTTCGAGCTGTTGTGAGCCGTTCGATCAGGGCTACGGTGTGTTTCTTTCGAGCGGTTGTGAGCCGTTGGATCAGGGGTGTTTCTTAACCGTTGGATCAAAACCCTAGCACAAAACTTTGTGAGCCAGAGGACCCTATATATAGCCGTGAGTTCATCGACCAAATACAAAATATCCGGATTTGCCAGCATACGTCCTGCCGTGCATTTGGTATGCATATATGCACTCAGTAGCCACGGTAGGGGTGTATGCTGGCAATACCGATTGTTTTGTTCTACATACCCCTTTAATGTTTGATACATCATTCAGTTCATCGACCAAATACAAATCATCCGGATTCGCCATCATACGTCCTGCCGTGCATTTGGTATGCATATATGCACTCAGTAGCCACGGTAGGGCTGTATGATGGCGATACCGATTGTTTTGTTCTACATCCTCGATCCCTTGAAGGTTTTATACATCTTTTAGTTCATCGACCAAATACAAATCATCCGGATTCGCCATCATACGTCCTGCCGTGCATTTGGTATGCATATATGCACTCAGTAGCCACGGCATGGCTGTATGATGGCGATACCGATTGTTTTGTTCTACATCCTCGATCCCTTGAAGGTTTGACAGAAGGTTTGATACATCATTCAGTTCATCGACCAAATACAAATCATCCGGGTTCGCCATCGTACGTTTTAATTCACATGATCCATTCAACAAAGTTTGATACAATAAATTATTACACATCAATTCTTTCCTTGTGTCCCTGCTTGCTTACGATTGTGCCGTATCCATGGAGCATCCTCATCATTTAACTTAATGCTTGGGTCAGTGTTCACTTTGAAGGGCGAATCTCACCAAACATATTATAATCTTCTGACATGTAAGTCTTGTCCTCTACTCCCACGATGTTTCTTTTCCCTGAAAGAACAATGTGGCGCTTTGGATCATCGCATGATGTACTGATCGTTTTCTTATCTTTCCGTTTCCTCGGTTTGCTACTCATGTCCTTCAAATAGAAAACATGAGCGACATCTTGGGCTAGGACAAATGGTTCGTCAAGGTAACCAAGATTGTTGAAATCCACCATTGTCATTCCGTATTGCTCGTCCACCTTTACCCCACCTCCTGTTAGCTTGAACCATTTGCACCGGAACAAAGGGACCTTAAAGGAGGGTCCATAGTCAAGTTCCCATATCTCCTCTATGTAACCATAATATGTGACCTTTTGCCCATTCTCGGTTGCTGCATCAAAGTGGACACCACTGTTTTGGTTGGTGCTCTTTTTATCTTGGACGATCGTGTAAAATGTTTTCCCATTTATCTCGTACCCTTGGAAAGTCGTTATAGTCGAAGATGGTGTCTTGGCCAACATGTACAGCTGATCTCCAACATCATTGTCATTCATTAAATGTTTTCGCAACCAACTGCCGAAAGTCTCCCTGTGGGCCTTTCTAATCCAGGATTCAGGCTTCGGGGTTGTCCGAGCGTAAAATATTCTTGTTTGCTCAAAGTACGGAGCCACCAAGCTGGAATTTTGCAGATCTGTGGGGTGTTCTTCAGTCATAGAATGACCGTCCATACATATCATTGATTTCCTTCCGATCGTGCCTTTTCCACTTAGTCTCCCCTAGTGTCGCGATTGAGGAATACCAATCGGCTTAAGGTCAGGAACATAGTCAATACAGAACTCAATTACCTCCTCATTTCCATAGCCCTTGACGATGCTTCCTTCTGGCCTAGCACGGTTACGAACATATTTCTTTAATACTCCCATGAACCTCTCAAAGGGGAACATATTGTGTAGAAATACAGGACCGAGAATGGAAATCTCTTCGACTAGGTGGAGCAGGAGGTGCGTCATAATATTGAAGAAGGATGGTGGGAACACCAACTCGAAACTGACAAGACATTGGACCACATCGTTCTGTAACAGTGTTAGATCTTCTGGACTGATTACCTTCTGAGAGATTGCATTGAGGAATGGCTACTCGAACATTTTCCGGTAGGAGCCACCTCAAAGCAATCAGAAGCAATTGCGTCATAATCACGTGGCAGTCGTGAGATTTTAGGTTTTGGAACTTTTTGTCCGCCATGTTTATTATTCCCTTTATATTCGATGAGAAGCCAGACGGGACCTTCATACTGCTCAGGCATTCAGAAAAAATGACCTTCTCTTCTTTGGTAAGAGCGTAGCTGGCACGACCTTGAAACCATTCCGGATGCCGGTCATCTGGGTCTTTCAAAAGTTGCTGGTCCAGCCGTGCTTCCTTTGTATCATTTGTCTTCCCATACACGCCCAAGAAGCTTAGCAGGTTCACGCAAATATTCTTCGTAACATACATCACGTCGATAGCAAAGCGGACATCTAGGACTTTCCAATATTGTAGCTCCCCAAATATAGATTTCTTCTTCCACATGGGTGCGTGCCCGTCAACTCCCAGCGGAACTGATTGTCCGCCAGGACCCTTTCCAAAGATGACTTTCAAATTCTTGACCATATCAAATATCTCAGCACCAGTATGTTCCGCAGGCTTCGGCCGGTGATCTGCCTTGCTGTTGAAATGCTTGCCTTTCTTTCTTACGTTATGATTTCTGGGAAGAAATCGACGATGAACCAGGTACATGTTGTCGCACCCTGATTTCTAGGGGATACTCACCGTACGAACTGGATAGCAGATGCTTGGATTATGGGGCATAACTGCTCCCACGTCCCAGCTTCCTGGTAGGCCTGCGCTTATGCGCGACAACACAAGCCCTGCTATTCCATCGTCGATGTAAACTATCCACTAGAGATCAAAGGCACTTCCGTCGACGTACTTCAAACCATACACACATGGTACGTCAACGGCGTTGAACAACTGATATCACAACAGATCTCTACGACACAAAGATTGAAATAAGTTGCAAATAGCTCTCATTAGAGCAGATAGCAAATACACTCATTCAGAGGGCACATGCCCCAACAATACATCATTACAATACAGCGGAAGCATTCAACATGTCTGAGTACAGACAAGAACCAAATAGGCCTAAGAGGCCGGAAACAAACAGACGGAGCCCATCCACGAAGTCTCGGATCCTGCCCGGGTCCGCTATATACTCGTCAGCAGTCTCGTCATACTCCACGTAGTAGCCACCATGTAGATCCTCGAAATCGTCGTCTGCGTAAACCACAGCCCCAAAGGGGTCAGTACATAAACGTACTGGCAAGCAAGACTCACAGTTCACCAAAGTGTAACCCGTCAACACCAAGCACAGATGCCTTGGGTTCAACGGAGGAGAGGGGATATAAAAGATGCTCCAACTGGCTGTGCTAACCAACTACAGAGATTATACTACTTCCGGCTAACAGAGAGGGGATAAGATCGAGGATTGTAACCAACTGAAAGATAACTGCAAACAAACCCATCCTGGATCTCGCCCCTTATCCAAAGAAGCAATCCGAGGATAACTCACACAGTTGTAATAGTGATGGTTCAAATTATTGTGTCAATAAGCCTATTACTAGTCAACTTATTAATCATGGGGTGTAACTGTTTGATCATTATGTTGAAGTTGTCCTGAGTACTTGTTAGCCAGTACTTTCACCAAGTAATCCATAACCGCGGAAAACACGGCTTCTCGAGAAGATTATCCCTGCAGGGTTGCACCAATTTGGCCGTACACTCAAGAATAACCCGCCAGATGGAAATGCACTTCCACCAAGCGGGTACTCTACACAACCAACCATTCTTCGCATCAAGCCCAAAGAACCTTGGGCGCACGGCTAATCAAGCCCGAAGAAAAGGGACCCTCATAGCACTCTAAGACCGTGTCCCCCTATGCCGACTACAAAAGTTCCACCCTGGCCTGGGCTCGCAAAAACATGCATGCGGCAAATGGAAAACACGAAAAATGAGGCGATTTGGACGAGATGCGAATCAGGTCAAGTTGAGGGGGCGCCCATACTCGCTTCCCAAATGCGGGTAGTGCGCTCATCATGGATCAGTAGACAAGACCCTTTTCCTATTAGGGTCGACACTAGCAGTCTCCAAAACCTCTCATGGGCCTCCTGCCGGTGCCTTATCATCAAATTTATTATTAATAGTAACATTAGCATGATTGATTGATTAAACATCGAGCCCCCAGAACATAATGAAATAGTAACAGAAAGTAACGGGTAACAGACTCGAGCAAAACAACCTAAGCATGCTAGTAAGACACGGGTTCAAACAATGGTTATAGGTATGGAGGTGAGGCAATATCAGGGTTAAGGGATTCATGTGATAGGTTCGTAACAGAAGCAACTGATCATAGGGCTAGCAGAATAGACAACGGAAAGTATCGGTAACCAATGTTGAAAGGAACACAATGGTTCATGTGAGTGATAACTTGCCTGCAAAACCCAGTAGCCTGGTACTGAGCTAAATCCTTAGAAGGGATGTCGTAAGTATCGTCGGTCTCAACGTCATCGTATATCCGGGAAGAAGCAAACAGACAATGCAGAAAGATAAACAATCAATATCATGGCATAGGTGCACAAACATGGGATGATGCATGTCATGTTAATAGATGCATCAGAATAAACTACTTGACAATATAACACAATTTAATTGGACCCATATGCACTGTGAATTGCATATGGATGCAAATGGTTTAGGTTGAAGCAATGAGCTACATTTGATTAACAAGTGTAAGTAGTTACACATGATGTATGCATGATGACAAGAAGTAAACAAGTTAGATGCAATTGGAAAAGGAGTAAAACAAGTGTGGATTTTTATTTGTTATGTTAGGAATTTTGGTTCCTTATTGATGTCACACAAGTAATTGTTGTTTTCAACAAGTTAAAGTGTTCAAAACAAATAACAAAGTTGATATTTGAAAAGGTTATCAAATTTAGTTGGATTACATGTTTCACATTTTGAAATTGGCCTTTGGATTATTTAATTAGGAATTAAACAATATTAAACAAGTTTTAATTGAATTAAACAAGATTTAAATTGTTTGGGCAATTTAAATTATTCAAACCAGAAAACAAAAATTATATTTGAAAAGGTTATTCAAAATGGTATGAAAAACATATTTTATTTGCATTATTTGGAAAAAGTATGAATTATTTATGAATTATTGCAAATTGCATTTGAATTATTAAAATTTGAATTTTAAATGTATTTTGAAAATTCAAAACAGAACACAAATAGTCTAGTTGGAAAGATTATGAAATTTGGATATGAAAACATATAAAAGTTTGCATTTGTTGGAAGTATAAAAACGAAAGTTATTTAATTTTAAAGTTTGGCTTCATTTCTGCTATTTAAAAGATTTTGATAATAAAAACAAAACGTGCAAACTGTTTTTTACACCGCACTGGACCACACCCTAGACACTGCCAGGGAGGGCCCAGGACAGCGGTGCGCTTGCGTGGAGCGGGTGGGGCTATGCTGGCTTCCGTGGTCGATGACAGGTGGGGCCGGGCTCGGTGCAGCGCAAAATCGGAAAAAGATGGGCTTTTGCGCCGCGGGGGATCGAACCCGGGTCGCTCCGCTGCGCGAACGGACTCGTTACCAGTGCGATGTTGCGGCTCGCTTGTTGATACAGGCCACGGTCTGAAGATAAGGCGTACACCGATCGTTAACTGAATTTTTACAGAAAAGAACATACATGCAGGTTCAGGGAAACGGAGATGATGCGGCTGCTGGGAATCAACAGCGCACGACGCGATCACGAGGCGTACTAGGGCGCTGGGAAGGGGTTGGATGTGCTGTTGTTGGCGTGCGAAAGCAGAGAGGAGGGAGGGAATCACGGGAGTGGGAGGCGCTCACCTAGCTGCAGTCGTCGACGAGGCAGTCACGGCGAGGAGGATTTCCCGGCGACGGCGTGGCCATCTCGGGGGCTAACGGCAGCGGGCGAAGAGTCGGCGAGCACCAGTGGTCAACCACGATTCCATCCCACGACTCAGGTGCTCCTCGAGGCGGCCAGAACGTCGGCGCGGTGAGGAGGCAGGTGGTCTGACGGGAGCACCACGGTGGTTCAGAGATTCAGAGGAACAGGTGAAGGGGAAGCGATGGAAGAATGGAGGCGCTAGGGTTGGGCTAGGGTTAGGCAGGGGCTCGGGAGTGGGTAGGTACTTAAGGGGAAGGGGATGACAGTACGGCTGGGCATCCACGGGGGGGGGGAGAGCTGATCGGGTGGTGTTCCTCTGTTCGTACAGAGGTGACATCACCCAGAGGTTGAAGACAGCGACAGGTAAGGGGGTAAGTGGGCTCAAAGGGTTAGATGGGCTGGGTTGGTTTTCTCCCTCTCCTTTTTGTTATTTTTATTTTTGTTTTACTGGTTTTTTTTGTAGCCTTAGCTTTGGGAATAAAATGTTAATGTTTTGTTTACCAAAATTTCCAGAAAAAAATAGGTTAGACTAATTAGTTAATTAGAAACCATTTTCCAAACTAGGATTTCAAAATTTTGATATTTAAAATGCTGTTGCATTTGAAACCAAAAATGGGTGAATTTTAGATATTAATAAACCCTTATTTAAACAACACTTTTAATAGGTTATCCCTAAGTTTTTAAAGTGATTTAAGGAGTACAATTGTGTGGTGAAATTTATGGTTTCAAAATAGTACTGATTTGAAACTTGGTTTGAATTTAAAAGATGATTTAGGAATTATTGATTGAATTAATTGATTAATGGTTTGAGTTTGGAAGTGATTTGGAATTAATTGATTAAAGTGATTGATTGAATTAAGCAACAATTTAATAAGTGATCCAATATGAAATAAAATGGAACAATCTGGTTGTTTTCACTTGTTATTCTTATTCCAAAAGTTGTAACAGAACAAGTATGAAAACATGGTTTGAGTAAGGTTTGAATTTGAGTTGTGAAAACAGTGGAAAACAAATGCAACAATTTAGAAACAAAAGCAAACAACATGGAAACAATATGATGACATGATGCAATACTTAAATAAACAAGAAATCAATCATTCTAAGGGGAGTTTTCATACTTGGGATGTTACAAAACGCCCCCCCTTGAAGGAATCGCGCCCCGAGATTCCTACTGAGAAAAGAGAAGGTCCGGAAACTTCTTGGAAAGATCCTCTTGAGCTGTGACACGTGAAACACATCGTGCACAGTGGATAGACGTCAGGGAATTTGCAAACCACCGGAACAATATTAGTAGAGGTATAGGTTTGTATGAAGGGTGTATAGCTGGATAGAATTTGATTCATTTGGAGAATAGACTATCTGTAATAAGGTTGGAACAGAGTTATTGACATCAATGGAACACCAAGAATAATCATCAATGTCAGAATCATCAACATGAGAGTAACGAGGAAAATGTGGCCTCCCATTAGAATTGGATTGTTCTTACTTATCTTGGAAGTCAACATTTGAGATCCCGGGGAGTGAACAGAGATTTGATTGCTTAGTGGAACCAGAATTAGGTTGTGTGTTGTGGAAAAGATTGTTGACACAAAGGAATGTGATGCTCCGGTATCAAATAACACTTTAGCTGGAATAGAGTTTAGTAGATGAACGGGGAAAACTTGATTAAAACAGAACTTGATCCATACGGAGGATAGACTATTTGGAATGTGGTGCTTGAGGAATGAAAACAACAACAACAACAACAACAACCTCTCTGGATAGATAGATTTGATATTTGGGAAGTTAACTTGACGCCGGTAGAAGAATTGAAGTGGAAACAACAACAAGATTCAATGGACGAAAGGTTTTGAGAAGAACAGGATATTGAAGCAACACCGGGAAAACAAAAACAAGATTCCTGAGGTACTACGGAGAACCCATCCGGGCTTCTAAAGGATCAATATCTACTGCTTAAGGAATAGAGGATCTGCTTCCGGGGCTTATACGCCTCCGTTCTCAATCATGAGTAGGCAACATGATAAATCATGTCACAACCACCTCCATTCCTATGGTCTAGTAGATATAACCATCCTAGAGAAACCAGAATTCGTGAAATCCTAACTTGAAAGTTTAGATGAGAAGGGAAAAATCAACGTTGCACTTCCTTACCAGAAAAGGGAGGGAGGGGGGAAAGAAGAAAAAGAACAGAATCCTACTCTCACGTTCATTTTCCTATATAGCTACAAAATAGTTTCTAGACTCAACTGCGACTAGTAAAAAGGGATCCTACAGGCAGACAGGCTGATACCATTTGTCGCACCCTGATTCTAGGGGATACTCACCGTACGAACTGGATAGCAGATGCTTGGATGGGCATAACTGCTCCCACCCAGCTTCCTGGTAGGCCTGCGCTTATGCGCACAACACAAGCCCTGCTATTCCATCGTCGATGTAAACTACCACTAGAGATCAAAGGCACTTCCGTCGACGTACTTCAAACCATACACACATGGTACGTCAACGGCGTTGAACAACTGATATCACAACAGATCTCTACGACACAAAAGATTGAAATAAGTTGCAAATAGCTCTCATTAGAGCAGAGATAGCAAATACACTCATTCAGAGGGCACATGCCCCAACAATACATCATTACAATACAGCGGAAGCATTCAACATGTCTGAGTACAGACAAGAACCAAATAGGCCTAAGAGGCCGGAAACAAACAGACGGAGCCCATCCACGAAGTCTCGGATCCTGCCCGGGTCCGCTATATACTCGTCAGCAGTCTCGTCATACTCCACGTAGTAGCCACCATGTAGATCCTCGAAATCGTCGTCTGCGTAAACCACAGCCCCAAAGGGGTCAGTACATAAACGTACTGGCAAGCAAGACTCACAGTTCACCAAAGTGTAACCCGTCAACACCAAGCACAGATGCCTTGGGTTCAACGGAGGAGAGGGGATATAAAAGATGCTGCAACTGGCTGCGCTAACCAACTACAGAGATTATACTACTTCCGGCTAACAGAGAGGGGATAAGATCGAGGATTGTAACCAACTGAAAGATAACTGCAAACAAACCCATCCTGGATCTCGCCCCTTATCCAAAGAAGCAATCCGAGGATAACTCACACAGTTGTAATAGTGATGGTTCAAATTATTGTGTCAATAAGCCTATTACTAGTCAACTTATTAATCATGGGGTGTAACATGTTTGATCATTATGTTGAAGTTGTCCTGAGTACTTGTTAGCCAGTACTTTCACCAAGTAATCCATAACCGCGGAAAACACGGCTTCTCGAGAAGATTATCCCTGCAGGGTTGCACCAATTTGGCCGTACACTCAAGAATAACCCGCCAGATGGAAATGCACTTCCACCAAGCGGGGTACTCTACACAACCAACCATTCTTCGCATCAAGCCCAAAGAACCTTGGGCGCACGGCTAATCAAGCCCCGAAGAAAAGGGACCCTCATAGCACTCTAAGACCGTGTCCCCCTATATGCCGACTACAAAAGTTCCACCCTGGCCTGGCTCGCAAAAACATGCATGCGGCAAATGGAAAACACGAACTAAAATGAGGCGATTTGGACGAGATGCGAATCAGGTCAAGTTGAGGGGGGCGCCCATACTCGCTTCCCAAATGCGGGTAGTGCGCTCATCATGGATCAGTAGACAAGACCCTTTTCCTATTAGGGTCGACACTAGCAGGCTCCAAAACCTCTCATGGGCCTCCTGCCGGTGCCTTATCATCAAATTTATTATTAATAGTAACATTAGCATGATTGATTGATTAAACATCGAGCCCCCAGAACATAATGAAATAGTAACAGAAAGTAACGGGTAACAGACTCGAGCAAAACAACCTAAGCATGCTAGTAAGACACGGGTTCAAACAATGGTTATAGGTATGGAGGTGAGGCAATATCAGGGTTAAGGGATTCATGTGATAGGTTCGTAACAAAGCAACTGATCATAGGGCTAGCAGAATAGACAACGGAAAGTATCGGTAACCAATGTTGAAAGGAACACAATGGTTCATGTGAGTGATAACTTGCCTGCAAAACCCAGTAGCCTGGTACTGAGCTAAATCCTTAGAAGGGATGTCGTAAGTATCGTCGGTCTCAACGTCATCGTATATCCGGGAAGAAGCAAACAGACAATGCAGAAAGATAAACAATCAATATCATGGCATAGGTGCACAAACATGGGATGCATGTCATGTTAATAGATGCATCAGAATAAACTACTTGACAATATAACACAATTTAATTGGACCCATATGCACTGTGAATTGCATATGGATGCAAATGGTTTAGGTTGAAGCAATGAGCTACATTTGATTAACAAGTGTAAGTAGTTACACATGATATGCATGATGATGACAAGAAGTAAACAAGTTAGATGCAATTGGAAAAGGAGTAAAACAAGTGTGGGATTTTTATTTGTTATGTTAGGAATTTTGGTTCCTTATTGATGTCACACAAGTAATTGTTGTTTTTTCAACAAGTTAAAGTGTTCAAAACAAATAACAAAGTTGATATTTGAAAAGGTTATCAAATTTTAGTTGGATTACATGTTTCACATTTTGAAATTGGCCTTTGGATTATTTAATTAGGAATTAAACAATATTAAACAAGTTTTAATTGAATTAAACAAGATTTAAATTGTTTGGGCAATTTAATTATTCAAACCAGAAAACAAAAATTATATTTGAAAAGGTTATTCAAAATGGTATGAAAAACATATTTATTTGCATTATTTGGAAAAAGTATGAATTATTTATGAATTATTGCAAATTGCATTTGAATTATTAAAATTTGAATTTTAAATGTATTTTGAAAATTCAAAACAGAACACAAATAGTCTAGTTGGAAAGATTATGAAATTTGGATATGAAAACATATAAAGTTTGCATTTGTTGGAAGTATAAAAACGAAAGTTATTTAATTTTAAAGTTTGGCTTCATTTCTGCTATTTAAAAGATTTTGATAATAAAAACAAAACGTGCAAACTGTTTTTTACACCGCACTGGACCACACCCTAGACACTGCCAGGGAGGGCCCAGGACAGCGGTGCGCTTGCGTGAGCGGGTGTGGGCTATGCTGGCTTCCGTGGTCGATGACAGGTGGGGCCGGGCTCGGTGCAGCGCAAAATCGGAAAAAGATGGGCTTTTGCGCCGCGGGGATCGAACCCGGGTCGCTCCGCTGCGCGAACGGACTCGTTACCAGTGCGCTGTTGCGGCTCGCTTGTTGATACAGGCCACGGTCTGAAGATAAGGCGTACACCGATCGTTAACTGAATTTTTACAGAAAAGAACATACATGCAGGTTCAGGGAAAACGGAGATGATGCGGCTGCTGGGAATCAACAGCGCACGACGCGATCACGAGGCGTACTAGGGCGCTGGGAAGGGGTTGGATGTGCTGCTGTTGTTGGCGTGCGAAAGCAGAGAGGAGGGGGAGGGAATCACGGAGTGGGAGGCGCTCACCTAGCTGCAGTCGTCGACGAGGCAGTCACGGCGAGGAGGATTTCCCGGCACGGCGTGGCCATCTCGGGCTAACGGCAGCGGGCGAAGAGTCGGCGAGCACCAGTGGTCAACCACGATTCCATCCCACGACTCAGGTGCTCCTCGAGGCGGCCAGAACGTCGGCGCGTGAGGAGGCAGGTGGTCTGACGGGAGCACCACGGTGGTTCAGAGATTCAGAGGAACAGGTGAAGGGGAAGCGATGGAAGAATGGAGGCGCTAGGTTGGGCTAGGGTTAGGCAGGGGCTCGGGAGTGGGTAGGTACTTAAGGGGAAGGATGACAGTACGGCTGGGCATCCACGGGGAGAGCTGATCGGGTGGTGTTCCTCTGTTCGTACAGAGGTGACATCACCCAGAGGTTGAAGACAGCGACAGGTAAGGGGGTAAGTGGGCTCAAAGGGTTAGATGGGCTGGGTTGGTTTTCTCCCTCTCCTTTTTGTTATTTTTATTTTTGTTTTACTGGTTTTTTTTTGTAGCCTTAGCTTTGGGAATAAAATGTTAATGTTTTGTTTACCAAAATTTCCAGAAAAAAATAGGTTAGACTAATTAGTTAATTAGAAACCATTTTCCAAACTAGGATTTCAAAATTTTGATATTTAAAATGCTGTTGCATTTGAAACCAAAAATGGGTGAATTTAGATATTAATAAACCCTTATTTAAACAACACTTTTAATAGGGTTATCCCTAAGTTTTTAAGTGATTTAAGGAGTACAATTGTGTGGTGAAATTTATGGTTTCAAAATAGTACTGATTTGAAACTTGGTTTGAATTTAAAAGATGATTTAGGAATTATTGATTGAATTAATTGATTGATTAATGGTTTGAGTTTGGAAGTGATTTGGAATTAATTGATTAAAGTGATTGATTGAATTAAGCAACAATTTAATAAGTGATCCAATATGAAATAAAATGGAACAATCTGGTTGTTTTCACTTGTTATTCTTATTCCAAAAGTTGTAACAGAACAAGTATGAAAACATGGTTTGAGTAAGGTTTGAATTTGAGTTGTGAAAACAGTGGAAAACAAATGCAACAATTTAGAAACAAAAGCAAACAACATGGAAACAATATGATGACATGATGCAATACTTAAATAAACAAGAAATCAATCATTCTAAGGGGAGTTTTCATACTTGGGATGTTACACATGTTCTTCTTACAATTATCCAAATATACACTTTCAGTCTCATGTAAGCAGTGCGTGCATGCTTTGTATCCCTTATTTGTCTGTCCCGAAAGGTTACTGAGAGCAGGCCAATCGTTGATGGTTACAAAAAGCAACGCTCGTAGGTCCAATTCCTCTTCTTTGTGCTCATCCCACACACATACACCAGGTCTTCCCCAGAACTATAAAATTTCATCAACTAATGGCCTTAGGTACACATCGATGTCGTTGCCGGGTTGCTTCGGACCTTGGATGAGCACTGGCATCATAATGAACTTCCGCTTTATGCACAACCAAGGAGGAAGGTTGTAGATTCATAGAGTCACGGGCCAGGTGCTATGGCTGGAGCTCTGCTCGACAGAAGGATTCATGCCATCAGTACTTAGACCAAATCTTATGTTCCTTGCGTCAGCTGCAAAATAATTGAACTCTCTGTCGATTTTTCTCCATTGTGTTCCATCAGCGGGGTGTCTCAACTCCCCGTCGGACTTACGTCCTCTTTGTGCCATCGCAACAACTTGGCATGCTCTTTGTTCCTGAACAGACGTTTTCAACTGTGGTATTATAGGAGCATACCACATCACCTTGGCGGGAACCCTCTTCCTGGGTTTCTCGCCCTCAACATAGTCACCCAGGGTCATCGCCTCTGATCTTATAACGCAATGCAGTGCATACAGGCATTCATTCAAATTCTCGTATTCACCGCGGTAGAAGATGCAGTCGTTAATGCATGCATGTATCTTCAGAACCTCTAAACCTAGAGGGCAGACAACCTTCTTTGCTTCGTACGTACTAGCGGGCAACTCGTTATTCTTCGGAAACATATTCTTCAACATTTTCAGCAAATTTTCAAATGATGAGTCAGCTACACCTTCTCGTGTCTTCCATTTCAGCAAATCCAGTGTGCAGCCCAGCTTTTCAGACTATTATCGCATCCTGGGTACAACGACTTTTTGTGATCCTCTAACATGCGACCCAAATTCTCCCTCTCCTTGTCAGTTTCGCAGCGTCCGTGCATCAGCAATGGTCCGACCAAGATCATCAGCGGGCTCATCATGTGCCTCTTCACCTTCACCTAACCCTTCCCCACCTTCAGCATCATCCTCCATAAAAATCACCGAAGCCTCATGATAGTTGTCATCGATATCATCCCCTTCTTCATCTTCTTCCATTCTAACCCCTTTCTCCATTCTTGGTCCAACAATTATAGCTTGGCATGAAACCATGCCGAAGCAGGTGCATGTGAACGTCTCTTGAGGAGGAGTAACCCTTCTGATTCTTACAGAAAGCACATGGACAGATAATAAAACCTCGCTGCTTGTTCGCATTTGCCACTACGAGGAAATCTTTCAACCCCGTAGTGAACTCGCCGGAGAGTCGGTTACTGTACATCCGTTGCCGATTCATCTGCATTATTTATTATGTAAAGTATATAATTAACCATCATGCATTTGTTAAACTAACTAGATAGAAATAATACAAATCATGAAAGGTTCAAGTTGCTAACCGCGATCGCGGAGGAAAAATAATGAGAAAGCTCAAGTGTGACTCGGACACTTCATATCATGTTTCATGCTCTCGGGCATTTCATCGAACACCTGGTGTGCATAGGAGGAACCAAAAGCAAACCCACCACCCCCTTGTGAATATTGTGATAGAAGTGACATCAAATGTGGCTAAGTGAAGTGAGCTGAGTCCTATATAGGGATGGGCCTTTAGTCCCGGTTGGCCTGGCCAACCGCGACTAAAGGCCTTCGGGCCAGCCTGAGGACCTTTAGTCCCGGTTGGCCTGCCCAACCGGGACTAAAGCCCCTCCCGTCCGCCAGCTGTCGACCGAGCGCTGGGCCCAGATAGTTTGGTCGCGGGTCTCCTCCCGAACCGCGACTAAAGACCCCTTTGGTCGCGGTTCGATTATTTGGGGACTAATGGGGGCGTATGGAAGGCCTATTCTACCGGTGAAGATATAGCCACTAGTCTCCTGTGGGCATAAGTTTAGCTAGAAATAACCTGTGGGCATGTACACAACAACTAGTTGACTGTCGGAAGAAGTTGGGGCATATAAAGAAAGTGTCGGGGTAAGTTTCCACGTGGCAAGACGACAAGAAGACCTCTTCGTGTAGCGGGAAAATGAAATTTTTGGGGGTGGACAGCGCCATAGCGAAGTTTTTCCTCTGTAAGTCCCAAGAGCAAAAAATCTCAAAGAAGTCATCCCTCTCTCCCCATTCCCAAATCAGATCTCCACGGTGCTGCATCACCGCCTCCGCCTCCGCCACCGCCATAGGCAGCAGCCGCCTCGCCATCTCCGTCCGCTTCCCCCCCATCTACTCACGGCTGGGCAACCCGCCTCGTCCCCACCATGGTCTTCCTCGGCCTATACGCCGCCCCCAGCCCTAACCGAGCCCTACCACATCCGCCCTGCTCGGGCCATCGCCTCCACATATTCGGCCGGCCACCGTGGGATCCTACTGCATCCCCGTCCTCCACCTCGTGCACTACCGCATCTAACAGGAGTTAGGGACGGGACACCGCCCCATTGGTCCAGCTGGCCCTCCTAGGCTACAGGATGCCACTCCTTGGTTCACTGCACGGATTATGTAGACTGTGAGTCATCCCCTCGTTCACAAGCCGATTCAATCGACTCTCCAACGCGCCCCCTGTTTTCACTATATTTTTTTCCATTAGCATGTTTACCTGTTTGTGCAGTTTGTTTTGAAGAACTGAAATTAGAGGCTACTAATTAGAGGATTTTAAACAGTGAGGTCACATGAATCATGCTAACTGAACTGGTGTGCTCCATTCTTTTAATATGTTTCATGTTTACAGTATTTAAATTACCATTTCCTTCAATTTGTTATCATGAAAGGTCGTGAGGATTTTCGATCTTTTAACTCTGCAATCAGATATTTTTGCTATCTCAGTTATGTATCCTAGCATGTAGGCCTCGTATTGTACACACAATATTAGTTTAGCTGTGTAATTACCTGATTAATAATCTGTGTTCATGGACAGCTGCATATGCTTTTGATAATAAAGTCCAATTCAGTCAGACTTAAAAGTTGCTGATGTTTCCTGATTATTCTATGAATATTTTGTGTTTATATTTTTCTTGCATAATGCTGCAAGCGCTGCTCAGAATGGCGACATTTTGAATGACTTAAACTTGATGGTAAGTTTCGAAATGTCTCTATTTGTATTTCCTGTGTGGTGCTTTATCTATTTTACATGCAAGTTTGGTGTTTTATCTATGTTCCTATTTTATTTATTTTACACTTTATCTATTTTATTTATTTTACTTACAGGTTCGATGTATTGTATATGTATTGTAAAGCCATCTTGATATCTCCGTATTGCTACTGTAGGCACTCACAACTACATACACGTTTGCTGTCTCTCTTACTACTGCGTCAACCATGAGGTAAGTCACTGCTCTGCCCATTCCCTGGATAAGGTCGATGCCTTCCGAGCTACATGACACTTGTTCCTTGCTTCACATCATAGCCTGAGAGGTGCTAGTTCAGGCTAGCTTCGTCTGCTATGTGCGTGCTTGTGGTTCAGCTCATTCTGAAGCTGGCCAAATAAATTAATGATATACTCCAGTACCTGGGAATATCCTTCTAGTCAATCAAATGAATTCATTATGTTTACTAGTATATATGGAACCCTCTTGTTAGGTCATTTGTATTCGTAAGCAACCTATTTTGTAGGTGGCACTTGTAGATTATAAATAAATACGACTTGGGGTTTAGACAGACCACCAAGCAGTTACTTAGAAAAATTTGGGTGTATAAACCTGCAACCGCACGCTGGCACTCGGACTCGAGCTGGCTGGTATCGTTGGTATCAACAACTCGTTTTCATCTGCGCTAGGCCTCGATTCACGTACTTGTAGATTATAGGCCATATAAAAGATCAAAGGAACCGTGTATCATATCTTAAATTTTCTGAGATCTTTTCATATTTGGATCCTTCTATATATGTTTTAGGAAGAGGATTAGACTTACATTTCTATCGTCTTTGTGCAGAAGAGTTGATTATCTTTTGTGCTCTTGTATTAGTTATTATATATAAATACCTAATGATATGGCTGTCCACATTTAAATTATCACATAATGTTCTAGTGACATTGCTAGCTTACTCCAGGCAGCATGAATCCAATTAGCAGTTCTTGTATAATATGCACTGCTAATCATGGAAAAATCATCACTCAATGGTTATTTCCCGTCTTATCTAAATTGTGTTCAATCTTTGCTGCCAATTTTTTTCCGTTAGGATAGCATATTAGGATATTCATGTGCATGGCTGAATCCTTGTGTATGACACGACTGGGTTCATAATACTAGGATATATAAGATTGTTATTTTTGTTTATGTTGCCATTCTTGAATGTGCTAGAGCATGATAAATTTGTTTGAAAAAATTTCAGGTACTTGCCACTTTGTGCAGATGAATGTGATGACTGGAGTATTTTTGACCATTGTGTGTTTGAAGTGTTCTGGAGTAGTAGCCTTGTGCTTATGGATGTGATGAGCATTATTCTTTTCTTGTATTTTTTGGATCTGTTTGTCAAAAACAGTGACTGTTTTATAAAGTAGGCCAAGACAGTAACTATGTAAAGTGGATGCTTTTGTACTCGTGATCAATATATTGATGATATATAGATGTGTACTTTTACCTGTGCAATGTATGTTGATCTAGTATCTTATAACCTAATCTGAAAATTGATATTTGGAGCGCTATATACACATGATCTGTGTTTGGTCATATGCTAGTGTGTAGCAACAGAACTGGTGTCGGCATAATGTATACCTTCACACCTTCACAATAAGTGTCGGCATAGGTATAATTTCTCTAGACAGATTAAATGTCGGCATAGGTAGTCTATACCAACAAAATAGCTGTCGGCATAGCCGGGGTGTACACAGACAGAAAAGGTGTCGGCTAGCTTAGGATGTGTCGACATAAAAAATGTGTTGGCAAGATATCTTCTGTCGGTGTAACTTTTGACTACTGCTTTTGTCCGGACTCTTAATCTTCTGTCGGCATATTATTGCCATATGAAAAACTGTCGGCAAAAGTATCATATACCGGCAGATGCTTCTGTCGGCAAGTTTCGACCGTGGTGTAGTGTATAGTGCAAGACAGTGGAAGGTAAACAATCAAGACAAAAGGCTACACATGCCAAGGTCAACACAAGGAAACAATTGTGAAGAATCAACGGTTTACCATTTTACGTGAGAGAGGCTGAACTTCGGGACGAAGTTCTTGTTAAGGGGGAGATACTGTAACATCCCAGTGTTTCGGAGGTTATAAGGGTCTAAATATAATATGCATTTGCAAAGCATGCATCTAAAATACGGGAAATTTTGGCGCGAAAGTTTGAACGAATCAAAGTGACCAATGTTTCACTTGACATGATGAAATAAGTCTAGACATCTAGTTAAGAGTACAATTGAGTGATCTTTATAACATAGTATCTCTACAAGCCAAATCATCTGATTACACAAACCATAATTGGTTGTGACCAACACTAATTCTCAACAAGCCTAACCTCAAGCCTATAAGTGACTTGGGATAATTCACTAGGTATCTAGAACTCAAAAAGGGGTGAGTATCCAAATCTCATAAGTGATGATCATACTTTCACAAATGAGTAATGCATAGTTGAACCATCTCATCAACAGAGATGCGATCTTCTATAAAACAACAACTCCCTAAGTTATCAACTCATTTCCACAACATCTCTATAAATCATCTCATAACTATGAACCATCACAAGTAAATAACAAAGTTTCAATAGAACACAAGTGATACAAACAAGTGTAACTCAAACACACAATGGGAAATGACATAATAATTGTATTAACATATTTACCGAATATGTACATATCTCATCAACCATAAAGAAGTACCTAAAAGAAGAATCAAATCTTCTTCAACTACTGTTAAACCTTGACCATTACACATGAACTTTCCAAATCTCTATGTCTACACTATGCCTGACAAAGATTACAAGGGAAAATATAAAGTAAAAGCATGACACCAGAGAAAACAAATAACAACTATGACATATGTCATTAAAACCCAATAAGCTTCACATGCTCATTGTTTCAATCATCTTATAGTGATCTTATGAAATCTCAACACATCAATGAACCATTTGATCAACTTACTATTAAGTCATCATTCCATAAGCATTCCACACTTCTATTCAAATTAACATTCAACAATTAAAGTACCTCTCGATACAAGTAATGAATAACAACAAGTTATAGCCTCTATTAGAGGAATTGAATCGAAAGCTAAGTAAAACCAATCATGTATGAAACAATCTCATATCCTATAAGAAATAAAATGATAAGTATATGGAAGGAAAATAAAAGCTTAACTAAGTATTAATCTAGATCTTGTTATGTTGCCTAGACTATTCTATCTTGTTTCCAATCTTCTCAAAGTCATTCTGCAAGAGAAGCACCCACAAGAAAAGAGGAACTACCACCAGAAAGATCTTCAGGAAGATTCTCTAGAAATGTTCTAAAAGTTTTATTCCAATCTATTATGAGAGTATTGGAAGCTCTTATATCTTGATCTGATCTTATTAACTCTCGATAAATAGTGTGATATTCCAATGTTAGTGTTATATAGAAGTAGTTTGATAACAAGACTAGCTACCTTGTTAGCAAATCACTTTTGTGTACTCAAACAATTGAGTGCCATATACAAACAAACATAAGATCATATAACCTAGTAAATCTCATCCAATTGTATATGATTAGTAATTTGGAGGCAAGTCTGGACCACTTGTTAACAAATTCTTCTTATATGCATATGGAAACTTGATGTCATAAAATAAACTTACATTCTTTTATAATCATTTAAGTAAAATCCTGCTTGATGTAATTGGTTGTCTTCACCACAAGGGTGAGACAGTGAAGGTGGAATCCAAGAGCTAATGTTACTTGCTATTGAACAAGGCAACATCTGAACACAAGTGGCAACTAGAGACAAGTACATCGCAACAGAAGACCACAACAAGCAACACTGCCTGAGTAAGGGATCATAAGAAATCATCCAGTGAATCATTAGGATATATTAGAGAACCAATAATATCTGTCAAGATCATCAGAGATGAGGAACTCATAGATATATCTTTAATGGAAACAATTATCAAGTATGAATAATAACCAGCCATTTCATCCACATGTCTTGATATGTGGAGGTTAATGGTAACAAGCTTAACACCTTGTTTTCCATATCCTTTTCATACATAAGACTAACAAATGATAACAAAAAAATCATCTACACATAATCAAGTACATAATTACATGTTTTAAAACAAACATGGGATAATATCCATATTGGAACCTATGTGGAAAACAAGCAAATAAGATCCGAAACCACACATGTTTTCCACTTGATCAAGTACTGAAAACAACAAACAAGAGAGTACACAACTAAGTAAAATGTCAACAAAATTTGCTAGGAGTTTCAATTAGGAAAATAACAAAGCCAAATATCAGAAAAACAAGTTCCTTCACCCATTAAAATCATTTGGCTTGACATAGAATAAAATTCCCTATTAAGTGGTGTTCATTTTAGTGCATAGAAACATTACCAAGTAATGTTACCAAATTATTTTCTAAAAAGAATTGTATCTAAAATTATCTAATTAAGTTATGTCACCTGTTAAACCACATGTTTATTGTGTGCTCATGATAGTCATGCTTAAAATAATTGTAAAACCATTTAATCAATTAAATGGTGAGAAATAACAAAAATCACTTAATCTAGCACCCTATATAAAAATACAATATTTCTCAAATTCACCAAACAAAACATAGTGAGGTTGCAAATTTGATGAGCTTTCCAAATATAATTTTAATAAATTTTCTGTTAACAAAAAGGCCCCGAAAATAAGAAATTCTTCTCAGTTTTAAAGATAGAGGGACTTAGTTGCAAATAATTGTAATTCCAGGGGGTTATTGACAAGTGTAAATGCATTTCTTTCTTCAACCTCCGGACAGAAGGCAGAGGTGAGCCGCCGTGTCGATTCGTCGATGCCACCTCCTCTCCGACCGCTTGCTGGGGAGGATAAGCACACCACGCCGACGCTGTAGTCCTCTTCTCCTCTCCCTCTCGCTCACTCTCTCGCTCGTTTGCTCTCTCTCTATGGAAAACGAACAGAAACCCGAAACCCTAGCCGTACGGACGCCGGCCATTGCCGTCGACTCCGTCCACCTCGCGAGGAATCGAGAGCATCACCGGGTGCACCGTGCTTCCCTCTACCTCCATGTACAAGCTCGCAAGCCGGGAAGATCAAAGGGCGGAGAAGATCACCTGAGGACTACGGCGCGGCGGCGAGGAGGAGGGCGGCGCGGGCGAGGAAGGGCGGCGCGAGTGAGGAAGGAGGGCGGCGCGGGCGAGGTAGGAGGGCGGCGCGGGCGAGGAGTCGCGCGCGAGGACGGCGGCGCGGAGAATCACCGACGTCGAAATCGGGCAGCCTCACGGTGTCGCTCTGGATTTTGGCGCCGGGGACTTAGCGAAATTTGGGAAGAAACTGATTTGTGTTGCCCCGGGCGGTTGCGCGGCCCGGGGTTATATAGGCGGGTTACGAACCGGGGCAAAAGGCCCAAAGTTTCAGTTTTTTTTTCTGCCGCCAATTTTTTTGTTTCGAACATTTCAAATACTATTTAAAATACGTTTTCAAATACATTTGAAATGGTTTAGAATTTGGAGAAATTTTCAATATGAAAAGTGTTTAAAATTGCGTAAACATTTCAAATACATTTTCGGTTTTGTAAAATAATTATTCCAACTATTTAAACTAGTAACGATTTTTTAATTTTAAAAATTTTAAAAGACCTATTTTATGAATGGTTTACAATTTGGAGAAACTTTGTATATGAAAAGTGTTTAAAATTGCGTAAACATTTCAAATACATTTTTTGTTTTCTAAAATACTTATTAACTGTTTAAACTAGTAACAATGTTTGAAATTCAAACATTACAAAAAAAACTAGTTTATGACTGGTTTAATCTGCAATGTTTGATACATTAGTACATAATAGTATAGCAATATTACATGAACCATGAAGGTTTTATACGTTATCACCAACTATTGCCGCCATTGTTTACTTCTCTGTCGTAGCCATGGAGCATCTTCCTTTATTTAACGCGATGCTTGGGTCAGTTTTCACTCTAAATGGCGGAATTTCTTCAAATTTATCATAATCTTCTGACATGTCTGTCCTGTCCTCCACTCCCACAATGTTTCCTTTCCCTGAAAGAACTATGTGCTGCTTCGGCTCACCGCATGATGTACTAGAATTCTTATTTTTTTTCTTTTCCTCGGTTGGGTAGACATGTCTTTCACATAGAAAACTTGAGCCACATCTTTGGCTAGGACGAATGGTTCACTTCTGTACCCAAGATTATTGAGATCCACTGTTGACATTCCGTACTGCTGGTCTACCTTTACTCCTGTCATCTTGACACATTGGCACCGAAATAGAGGGACCTTAAAATTAGGTCCATAATCAAGTTCCCATATATCCTCTATGTAACCATAATATGTGTCCTTTGTCCCATTGTATCCAGTTGCATCGAAACGGATGCCACTATTCTGGTTGGTGCTCTTTTTATCTTGTGCGATCGTGTAAAATGTATTCCCATTTATCTCGTACCCTTGGAAAGTCAGTACAGTCGAAGATGGTGACCTGGCCAACAAGTAGAGCTCATCTCCAACAGTGTTTTTATTCATGAATTCTGCCTGCAACCAGGCGCCGAAACTATCGATGTGTTCATCATTAATCGACGATTCAGACAGCCCCGGGTTTTTGGACCGTATAGTATTCTTGTGTTCCTGGATATAAGGAGCCACAAAGGTGGACATTTGTAGAACTGTGTAGTGTGCTTTAGTGAAAGAATGTCCGTCCATAAATATCTTTGCTTTCCTTCCTAGCGTGTCTTTTCCACTCATTCTTCCCTCATGCCGCGATTCGGGAACACCAATCGACTTAAGGTCTGGAAGAAAGTCAACACAAAACTCAATTACCTCCTCTGTTCCATAACCCTTGGAGATGCTTCCTTCTGGCCTTGCACGGTTGTGAACATATTTCTTTAAGACTCCCATGAACCTCTCAAAGGGGAACATATTGTGTAGAAACACAGGACCGAGAATAGTAATCTCTTTGACTAGGTGGACTAGGAGGTGTGTCATAATATTGAAGAAGGATGGTGGGTACACCAACTCGAAGCTGACAAGACATTGGACCACATCTGTCTGTAATGCTGATAGACTTTCTGGATTGATTACCTTCTGAGAAATTGCATTGAGGAATGCGCATAACTTCACAATGGGTAGTCGAACATTTTGTGGTAGAATCCCCCTCAACGCAATGGGAAGCAATTGTCATCAACACGTGGCAGTCATGAGACTTCAGGTTTTGGAATTTTTTTCTCCGCCACATTTATTATTCCCTTTATATTCGACGAGAAGCAACGGGACCTGAAGGGGTCGTTGCATAGAAAACAATTTCCTACGCGGGAGACACCCGAAAGGCCAAGATCTAATCTAGGAGACGAAGTGCAACGGGCAAAGAGAGGGTCAAGGAGAACACATACCCTCGAAGACACAAAGCGTTACGAGATCAAATCTCGTTGTTGGTGTACTCGTACTCACACCGATCCCGATAGCGAGAAGATGTGCACCGCAATCTGGCGGTGCCTCCGTGATCGGTCACACGTACGGTTGATGACGACCTCCGTTCCCTCGTTCCAGCGGGCGCGGAAGTAGAGGATCCCTCGGAACTCCAGCAACACGACGGCGTGGTGGTGGTGAAGAATCCCACGGTCAGGACTTCTCCAAGCCAAAGACCATGAATGGAGCAGGGGTGGAGGGAAAGGGAAGTGGCCAGTGTGTGAAGGAGGGAGAGCTCTCACCCTCCTTTTATAGGAGAGGGGGGAGGCAGCCCAAGGGGGGTGCGGCCAGCCCATGGGTGTGCCCCCCACCTCTTCCCTCATCATGTGAGTGGACACTCCACTCACCTCCACTCATTTTCCCATTATTTCCCACTTGGAAAATCCAAAGGATTTCTTTTAATGAATAAATAAAACATTTTTATTTCTTTATTTCAGCATTTGTTAATTCCATTAACAAACTTTTGCATATAGCACCTCGAATCATTTGTTAATTCTATTAACAACCATTCGACGAAAAACCCCTTGAACTATTTCAATTTTTCCCAAAACAATTTCGGTGCTGTCCAAATATTCTTCGATATTCCGTATCCTCTCAAACGTGTCATCGAACCTTAAGTGTGTCACCCTACGGTTCGCAAATTAGATAGACATGATCGAGACTCCTCTCCGATCAATAATCAACAGCGGGATCTGGAGATCCGTGATGACTCCTATGTATTCAACGATGACTCTCGTGATCGTGTGAACCAACAACGTCGTGAACTATTCCCTTTGTCTCGCGATATTTTACTTGTCCGAAATTCGATCATTGGTATCAACCATACCTTGTTCAATCTCGTTACTGGCAAGTACTCTTTTCTCGTTGCCGTGATATAACATCCTTGTGATCATATCACGTGCTTGCAAGCGGTTTCGATGTGATATCACCGAGAGGGCCCAGAGTATATCTCTCCGTCATTTGGATGGACAAATTCCACTCTTGATCCATGATCCTCAACTAATACTTTCCGAATACTTAATCACACCTTTATAGTCACCCTGTTACGGTGTGACGTTTGATGCCATCAAAGCACCCTTCCGGTATCAGCGATTCACATGATCTCATGGTCTAAGGAATAAGTTACTTCGTATGTTTGATATAACAATGTAAACTAAATGACTTGATCGCATTGCTATATTCTCTTTGGGTATATGTTCATCACATCATTCTTCTAATGACATGATCCCGTTATAAACAACATCCAATGTTCATGATCAGGAAACCTTTATCATCTATTAATCAACGAGCTAGTTAAAAGAGAGGCTTTACTATGAACCATTGTTTGTTTATTAAACACACATGTATCAACGTTTCCGGTTAATACAATTCTAGAATGAGAAATAAACATTCATCATAAAACAAGGAATAAGATAATAAACATTTTATTATTGCCTTCTCTTCAGTCTCTCACTTGCACTAGAGTCAATAATCTAGTCTGTAAGCACTTAACACATATGGCGTTCCATGCTTCGGATGTGGTAAACATCATCAAAAAGATCTGAACTTTTCAGTTCCTATTGTATTTGCACGTTCTTTGCGTCTACACGCATCACTCATTCTCTAATGAGATGGCTTTGTATATGTATGGTCAATCGGTGAAACCTTGATTCCTCAGCTTAAACTAATGTCTAATATTGTGAAATGTAGCTTCATAGTGTTAGCATTCTTGGAAATTCACCAAGTTCCGGTGATACCTTAATTCCTCAGCTTAAAACTGATGTTACTAACATTGTGAAAATGTAGCTTCATAGTGTCAACATTCTTGGAATTTCACCAAGTTCAATAAAAGAACTCCTTGACACAAAATACGCTAATTATCAGTTGTCAATACAACGATATACTTTAGTCTTTGTTGCAGTATTTGTCACAATATTTTAATTTTGAAACTCTTTCAAATCCAGCATGGAACTTTCTTCCAGCCTATTGTGCTACCCTTCATCACATATTTTAATTGAGATAAAATTACTTGAATAAATGACAAGACTATTAGTGTAACATATTACAACTAATATTTTGTCATTACTATATAGGAAGACATATCCTTAGCATTCTAAAATGACACAAGGATCTCTCCCACTATTGTCTATTCATCATATGGATTATCCTGCTATAACATTTTATAGCATGACTCATCTGGTTGTGTACATAGCATGGAAACATGACTTAGAAATCTCAATTTCAATGATGCTCATGTGTCAAAACACTTGAATCTTGCTCAATTATTTTCCATGTGACAAGAACTCCTTCTTGTGAGTTGGATATTGACTTACTTCAATATTTCATCTATGTAATTTGGCTTCAATCATGTCAGGCACTTCAATCCATATCTTATAGATATCGATGCCCAGTAACTTCTAAGCCTTTCATCAATAAGAAATCTTAACCATGTTTATTTAAAATACATATTTTCCAATCAACCATATGTCATCTACATAAAGTATTGGAAATATGTCACAGCGCTCCCACTTAATTTCTTGTAACTCTACAAGCATCTTTATCGTTCATGATGGAATCAAACTCTTTTGATAACTTCATTAAGGTAAAGATTTCAACTTCGTTATGCTTACTTCAACCATTGAAGTGTATATGCCTTTCTAGCAACCTTTTGAATTTTACAAAACTCTCAGACGTGTCAAGTACACATCCTTGATCAAACATCCTCGAGAGGAGAGTTGGTTTTGTTATTCAACATCCATATCATAATATGTAAATTTGCTAGAACTATCCACAAAGACTAAGCATCACTACGGAAGATCTAAATCTTGTAGTAGTTAACTCTTTGAACTTCGTCGAAAACAACTTTTCGATAAGTACAACTTTCAAAGGATGTAAAAATCCATGTCTTTGTCACTATATAGACTCTTTTTGCTATCGTTAGGCATCAAGCCTATCGAAAGGACTACCAAGTCACATACTTGATATTCATAAAAGGATACTATGGCGGATATAATGACTCATAGTCAATTTTACGAAGTCAGGGCCCATCATTTGCTTCCTTTATAAGGTCCATGTCCTTTTGTTGTCAAAACAACACTTTACTCTTAAACCACAAGTTGGTATAAGTACAAAGTTTTAGGACTTTTGTGGTTCAGTTCGCAAACTCATTTGAAATATCTACAACATTTGTAGTGTATTCTACTTTGTCAAAATAGGAAACCCCGGAACAACTTCCAGTGCTGCGCTACTCTTTACATGAGAAAGAAGATTCTCTAATCTCTTTGATCGTTTGTACTATGCTCCCACTCACTTATTTCGCAAGAACTACTTTCTCGAGAAATCAACCATTTCTGACAAACAACATTTGTCTTTTGGTTCGGTGATAGGAGAAATACCCAATGTTTTATTTGGGATAACCTGATAAACATATATTTATCCTATTTTGGTTGTAAACAATTTACACAAGCTATGCATACCAAAACTTAAGAAAGTGACAATTCGGGTCACTACCCAAAACATATCTTATATGTTGTCAATTTCAACGGATCATGATGGTGCTATTTTCAGTGGAAAAACGGTTGTCCCTGATGTATAAACTACAAAATTATAATGGAATTTTTATTAATCTTACCATGTCAAACAAGGTTTGATTTTGTCTCTCGAACACTCCAAACTAATGTGGGGTAATTCGAGTAATATAAGTTGTAGAACAATTCTGCAACTTCTCAGATGTTTTGCTAAACTTGTAACTCAAACTTTATTCTTTATGACCCAATCATAAATACTTGATTATCTTGTTACAATGATTTTTACTTCATATTAACAACCATTTGAACCAATTCAAAATGTCAAACTCCGTTCTCTTTAAATAGATATACTCACATATCTACTCAAATCATTGACAGAATTTTATGAAGGAAAAATTAATCCACCATACATGACTACACATAATGGATTATATACATCAATATGTATAATCTCCACTAAATTAGTCGTCCATTCTACTTTGGCCTAAGAACGGAATTCTAGTCATCTTTGGAAGAGGTCTCAGAAGCGTCAATTTATTCAAAACAAAATGACTCCGGAAGTCCATCAATATGGAGTTCCTTCATGTTTTCTTTTCCGATATGAATTAAAATGGTGGTGTCACAATTTAAGTGAAACTCTTTATGTCTTGCAACGTTTAGCATTTAGTCTTATAGATGTTTACTTTACCAACATGATTTATAAACATATCCATCAATTATGGAATATGGTCATCGTTTGAACAATCTCATTTGTTCTCACAAAAGACTAGAAAAAAATAACAACTTATTAAGTTCTTAAAATAAATCTTGAATGTTTGGTTCGATACGACAATGAACACAATAACACTTTATTTATGTTCTTGTCATAATCGATTCCACATCTATTACTAGTTCCTTTTAGGCCCTTGTATTTCTTGCATTGCGTTGCTTTGTATGACAACTCATACCAACCAATGCGGTATCAAAATACCCAAAAATACTTTGTTAACTAGTAATACATCTATAACTTGTAAATCAAGCATATACTCCTGAGCTGGACTTTTCCAGTTATATTCTTTTTCTGCCATATTTTTTTTTTATAATTCTATTTTCAATATTCCCTTTCCTTTATAGAAGAATCATTCAACATCAAACAATGCTAGTCGTACTGGTTCATTTTCTTTGGCGTGTTAGTCATATACTATCACCCATTGAGTCATACTTTGAGTTTGATTCTTCTACTAATATCACCATATTAATAGTATTCTTCTAGATTCCACTCTTAGCAATCTCCAAGTAAGGTAAACGACTTTACCCATACTTATAATCAATCCCATCATAACAATTTTATGATTAAGCTACTATAGCTCGAAGGAAGGAATTTAGAGGATAATTTTTAGCGCCCAACTTCTTGGAATATTCAAACGCCTAGAGTCTTCAATCATTGCATATATTCAGATAATATAAGCAAACATTGTCACGCTAAATTATACTCGGTCATGTTGCCACAAATAAGTTTCTAGATATCAATATATCTTTCACTTGATTGTTTCTGAAAACAACTCTTTTCAGTTCCTAAATCACCTTGATCAACAAAACATTCTTTTGAAGACAAAGTAATATGGAAGCAACCATGACTCCAGATTCTAAGTAGGAATTGGTTGCTCTTTAGATCAATCAATCATTAACCATATGGAGCTAGGTAGGAAATACCAAAAATCTGCAATAGGACTCGTTTTTAAATTTCACTAATACGGTACCAATTAAATGGTTTTACCAGATCATAACAGTTATATCTCAATTAACAATCTAAGTGTAAGGTAGTTTTGTGAATGCCAATGAATACTACAATTTGTGCAAAATTCACTTGATTGGTTGTTAATGATAAATAAGTTCGAGTTAATTCAAAATTAAACAATGAACTCCCACTCATAAAAACATCCCTCTTAGTCGTCTTTAGTGATTACGAACAAAATTCACTACACCAAAACCGATCATCACGTGAGATGATCTAGCTTCAAAGGAGAACATCTACATGTTCATCATATCATCCATATGACTCATGCTTTACCTTTCGGTTACGTGTTCCGAGGCCATGTCTGTACATGCTAGGCTCGCCAAGTAGAACCGTAGTATTGTGTGTGTTCAAGGCCATGTCTGCACATGCTAGGCTTGAAAGCACCCGTTGTATGCGAACGTTGAGTCTGTCACACCCGATCATCACGTGGTGTCTCGAAACAACGAACTTTCTTAACGGTGCATATTTAAGGAAGAACACATTATTATCTCGATATTAAATGAGAGGGATCATCTTATAATGCTACCGTCGCTATCTAAGCAAAACAAGATGCATAAAAGGATTAATCATCACAAACATCATATGTAAGGATAACGTGATATGATATGGTCCTCCTTGCACTTGATCTCCATCATGTGCATCAAGGTTTGATCCCATCATTCCACCGGCGTGGTACCAAGTACCATGGCATCCCAATTGATTGTCCATCAATAATAAGACAATCATATGGATACCTTCCGGTATATCAATAATTTACCAAATAGATCATCTCATAATCAAATTTGTAACATTGACCATATCACATCACATGCCCAACAAAACTAGTTAGACGCTTCTAATTTATTTTGCATATTTTACGTGGCTTAGGGCTTTCGAGGATAGAACCGTTCATACCTACAAACATCAACCACAACGTTGATAAACATATTTTAACAACCCTTCGTAGATTAGATCTTAACTATAGTAGGAGAAACAGACACCCGCAAGCCACTTATGCAATACAAGTTGCATGTCAGTTGTGGAACAAGTCTCATACGTGGACATGTAAGGTTAGTCCGGGCCGCTTCATCCCACTATGCCACTAAGATCATAAAATAATCAAGGATGTAATAACATGATCATCAACGCCCACATACACCTATGTTCTGCCCGTACAAAACATCTACGCATAGATCCGGCTCTGATACCACTGAAGGGGTCGTTGCATAGAAAACAAAATTTTTCCTACGCGAGAGACACCCGAAAGGCCAAGATCTAATCTAGGAGACGAAGTGCAACGGGAAAAAGAGGGTCAACCAGAACACATACCCTCGAAGACACAAAGCGTTACAAGATCAAATCTCGTTGTTGGCGTAGTCGTACTCACACCGATCCAGCGAGAAGATGTGCACCGCAATCCGGCGGTGCCTCCGTGATCGGTCACACGTACGGTTGATGACGACATCCGTTCCCTCGTTCCAGCGGGGCGCGGAAGTAGAGGATCCCTCGGAACTCCAGCAGCACAACGGCGTGGTGGTGGTGAAGAATCCCACGGTCAGAGCTTCGCCAAGCCGGAGACCATGAAATGGAGCAGCGGGTGGAGGGAAAGGGAAGTGGCCAAGTGTGTGAAAGGAGGGAGAGCTCTCACCCTCCTTTTATAGGAAGGGGGAGGCAGCCCAAGGGGGGTGCGGCCAGCCCATGGGTGTGCCCCCACCTCTTCCCTCATCATGTGAGTGGACTCTCCACTCACCCACTCATTTTCCCATTATTTCCCACTTGGAAAATCCAAAGGTTTTGTTTTAATGAATAAATAAAACATTTTTATTTCTTTATTTCAGCATTTGTTAATTCTGTTAACAAACTTTTGCATATAGCACCTCGAATCATTTGTTAATTCTATTAACAACCATTCGACGAAAAACCCCTTAACTATTTCAATTTTCCCCGAAACAATTTCGGTGTTGTCCAAAATATTCTTCGATATTCCGTATCCTCTCAAACGCGTCATCGAACCTTAAGTGTGTCACCCTACGGTTCGCGAATAAGATAGACATGATCGAGACTCCTCTCCGATCAATAATCAACAGCGGGATCTGGAGATCCGTGATGACTCCTATATATTCAACGATGACTCTCGTGATCGTGTGAACCAACAACGTCGTGAACTATTCCCTTTGTCTCGCGATATTTTACTTGTCCGAGATTCGATCATTGGTATCAACCATACCTTGTTCAATCTCGTTACTTACAAGTACTCTTTTCTCGTTCCCGTGATATAACATCCTTGTGATCATATCACGTGCTTGCAAGCGGTTTCGATGTGATATCACCAAGAGGGCCAGAGTATATCTATCCGTCATTTGGATGGACAAATTCCACTCTTGATCCATGATCCTCAACTAATACTTTCCGAATACTTAATCACACCTTTATAGTCACCCTATTACGGTGTGACGTTTGATGCCATCAAAGCACCCTTCTGGTATCAGCGATTGACATGATCTCATGGTCTAAGGAATAAGTTACTTCGTATGTTTGATATAACAATGTAAACTAAATGACTTGATCGCATTTCTATATTCCTTTGGGTATATGTTCATCACATCATTCTTCTAATGACATGATCCCGTTATTAACAACATCCAATGTTCATGATTAGGAAACCTTTATCATCTATTAATCAACGAGCTAGTTAAAAGAGAGGATTTACTAGGAACCATTGTTTGTTTATTAAACACACATGTATCAACGTTTCCGGTTAATACAATTCTAGCATGAGAAATAAACATTCATCATAAAACAAGGAATAAGATAATAACCATTTATTATTACCTCTCGAGCATATTCCCTTCAGGACCTCGATACTATTTAGTGCTTCAAAAAGATTTCCTTCTCTTCCTTGGTAAGAGCATAGCTGGCAGGACCACCTTGAAACCCTCAGGATTCTTGCCGTCTCGTCCTTTCGTGTGTTGCTAGTCCTGCCGTGCTTCAGATGTATCTTTTGACTTCCCATACAAGCCAAAGAAGCCTAGCAGATTCACACAGAGATTCTTCGCCAGGTGCATCACGTCGATCGCAGAGTGGACATCTAGGATTTTCCAATAGGGTAGTTCCCAAAATATAGATTGCTTCTTCCACATGGGTGCGTGTCCCTCAGCGTTATTCGGAACAACTTGTCTTCCCGGACCCTTTCCAAATATTACTTTCAAATCCTTCACCATATCAAATACATCATCACCAGAACGAAGGATAGGCGTCTCCCGAGTATCTGCCTCACCGTTGAAATGTTTGCCAGCTTTTCTTAAGGGGTGCTTGCGCGGAAGAAAACGACGATACCCGAGGTACACAACCTTCTTAAATTTATCCAGATATACACTTTCGGTGTCATCTAAACAGTGTGTGCATGCATTGTATCCCTTGTTTGTATGTCCAGAAATGTTACTAAGAGCAGGCCAATCGTTGATGGTTATGAACAACAACGCTCGTAGGTTAAATTATTTTTGTACGTGCTCGTCCCACACAGGTACACCTTCTTCACGCCACAACTGTAAAAGTTCATCGACTAATGGCCTTAGGTACACATCAATGTCGTTGCCCGTTGTCTCGGGCCTTGGATCAGCACTGGCATCATAATGAACTTCCTCTTCATGCACAACCAAGGAGGAAGGTTATAAATACATAGTTACAGGCCAGGTGCTATGGTTGTAGCTCTGCTCACTAAATGGATTAAATCCATCTGTATTTAGACCAACCATAAGTTCCTTGCCTCACCTGCAAAGCGCGGGAACTTTCTCTCGATATTTCTCCAGTACGACCCATCAGCGGGGTGTCTCAACATCTCATCTTTCTTACGATCTTCCATGTGCCATCGCAAAAGTTTGGCATGCTCTTTGTTTCTGAACAAACGTCTCAACCGTGGTATTATAGGAGCATACCACATCACCTTTGCAGGAACCCTCTTCCTGGGTCGCTCACCCTCAACATCGCCAGGGTCGTCTGGTCTGATCTTATACCGCAATGCAGTGCATACCGGGCATTGTTCCAAATTCTCGTACTTCTCACCGCGGTAGAGGATGCAGTCATTAATGCAGGCATGTATCTTCTCCACGCCTAATCCTAGGGGCATACAAGCTTCTTTGCTTGGTATGTACTGTCGGGCAATTTATTGTTTTAGTAAGCTGCTTCTTCACTATTTGCAGCAACTTTGTAAATCCGTTGTCAGTCACACCGTTCTCGGCCTTCCATTGGAACAATTCCAGTGTGCTGCCCAGCTTTTTCTGCCCGTCTTCGCAAGTTGGATACAACCATGTTTTCTGATCTTTTAACATCTGGTCGAACTTCACCCTCACCTTTTCAATATCGCTTTCTGTCTTTGCATCCGTAATAGCCTGGCCAAGATCATCGATGGGCTCATCTGGTGCCTGCAACTCTGCTTCCACTTTATTTTTATCTTCCATTCCAGTACCGGCACCGTATTCAAGGAACATGTCAATAGTTGTCATTATTCTCTTCTTCTTCGTTGTCTTCCATCATAACCCCTCTTTCTCGTGCTTGGTCCAACAATGATAGCCGGGCATGAAACCGGATTGGAACAGGTGGAAGTGGATGACTCTATGAGAAGAGTGTTTCTTCTGATTCCGACATACAGCACATGGACAACAGATAAAATTATTTCGCTTGTTTGCCTGGGCCACCTCGAGAAAATAACCCACGCCTTTCATGAACTCGGCAGAGCGTTGGTCAGCGTACATCCATTGCCGGTTCATCTGCATTATGATTATTAATTAAGAACTGTTACAGAACCCCATGAATAGAGAAATGACCAATTACATCGACAGATGAAAGGTTAAAGTTGGTACCTCGACCGAGGAGGAAAGAATGACGAGAAAGCTTATTTAATTAATTGTGGCTCGGACAAATTAAATCGTGCTTGTTTTCTGTGAGCTGAGATGGCGTTATTCTTCCGGGCATTTCATCAAACACCTCTTATGCATAGGAGGGAAAAAAAGTGAGCACACATCACACAACTAGAAATATGTCCTCCAAAGTGAGTGGCATGAGGAGAAGAGAGGGCTGGCAGGGTATACATATATATGTGGGGGGGGGGGGATTTGCCCCGGTCGGTGGCTCCAACGAGGCAATAGACCCCCACACCACGAGCCTGAACGGGCTCTGCTCGTCGAGGGCCTTTAGCCCCGGTTGGAGCCACCAACCGGGGCAAATAACCCCCACACCACGCGCCCTGCTCGCAACGGCCCAACCTCCGCAGTCTTTTGCACCGGGTGGTGGCCGAGCCGGGGCGAAAGGGGTCGCGGGTGAGCAAAAGCCCCGTTTTCCACTAGTGCCAGGTCGACCAGTGGGGCTACTTTCTGCACCACCCTGGCAGCCGCTACTACGACTTACGCCAAATCCGGCGCGAGATCCAGGTACCAGTCTCATCCTCATAATGTGTCGTCTCCATATGTGGTTGGGTCAGCTAGGTGTGACCAGCTGAGATGCGCGACAGATGTGTCCATAGTAGAGCACCGCGTCTAATAATGTTTGGTTTGTACCGCCTAACCACTAGGCGCTACAGAATCGAGCATGCACAATGTAGAGTGTAGCGCCTAGCTGTCGAGAGTTACACAAAATGGTTAGTTCGTGAAATAGTTTCGCCGACGGTTTATTTTGTGAAATACTTTTAATTCATGGTCAATCGTGTCCATTTTGCCGTCTATGCAAGGCCATAAATCGTTGCCAAAAAAACTCACCGGGCGAACTGTACCAACTCGTCGGACCATAAGCAGAAATTCCACCGGTTGAGGCAGGTTTGCTCATTTTTTTATCTACCCCTGGAGCAATGCTT
Organism: Alopecurus myosuroides; assembly: GCA_028641055.1. Lineage (NCBI taxonomy): Eukaryota > Viridiplantae > Streptophyta > Magnoliopsida > Poales > Poaceae > Alopecurus > Alopecurus myosuroides. Next base: position 735,271,050 of record CM054057.1, on the reverse strand, counting down.
TTGGTCCCCGCGCTCAGTTTTCCTATACATCGACCGTTGTAGATGCTCTTACAGGTATTTAGACCTATTGATCGCGGTTTGCAAGTTGTTGTACCTGTTGGAGACTGCCGATAGAATTTTTCTCCCTTCATGAGCCACACCCTGCCGATTTTAACGGAAATCCTACACTTACGAGCAGATTAATACGGACTCCAACTACGTTAAAAAAAAATACGAACTCCAGCTTAGGCTGCTCATAGTGGGGAGTAACTTAGTAGTAACTTGCGAATGTTACTAGTCTATGTTACTACCCTCATAGTGGGGAGTAACATAAGTGTGGTTCATGCATGCGTGCATTTATTAGTTTCTAGACTCATAGTGCATTGGTATGTGTGATGTTACGGTAACATATTATGTTACTCGTCATTAATCATATGCCACATCATCTTTTTTTGCCTAAACATGTGTGATGTTACCACCCACTACGAGCAGCCTTACGGACAGTGCTGTGATGTCGTGACTGGATCTTGATCCTGAAATCATGGAAGGCTAACAAACCTGCACCAACCGTGTTCTGCCACATCATTCCGTAATGGGAAATGCTATGAATCAGCCGGGGGATCGTGCACCTCCATCCCCCGTACGCTCCGCGCGCCACGCGTCCAATTCCCACCGAAGAAAACGGGAGACACGCGCAAGGCCAAGTACTCCAACCTTATCTCCTCCCCCGCTGGTTGCTTCGTCCCCTTCCTTCTCTCTTTTCCCTAGCACACACAGACCTCCAATCGTGGATTCTCCCGCCGCCTCCCCATACACAACCTCCAATCCTGGCTGGATGCTTGGCCACCGGTGATGCTCAGGCGAGATCTGGCACGCAAGCTGGACACAGTCCCGCGACGCCATGGAGGCAAGCACCCACCAGGCAAGATGCACATCAGGGCCCTCATACTGTCGGGGGGTGGGAGGAGATGCTTCCCGTAGGAGGCCTGGCGCGACGCTCCCACGAGAGTGCGACGGTGCTACCATGTGAGGGAGCAGGTGCTACCGAAGGGGTAGCAACGGTGCTAGTGCTCCCGGCGGAGGATTGTGTGGTGCTGCTCAAGGAGCTTGGCCGTGCGTCCAGTGGAGGGGCAACGATGCTGCCGAGGCCCGAGGGATAACTGTGGTGCTCCCATGGGAGGGCGGTGTGCTCCCGAAGAAGAACGACGATGCTCTCAAAGAAGGACGGCAATGCTCACATGGAAGCTCGCCGGTGCTCCCGAAGAAGGACGACGGTGCTCCCATGGAAGCTACCGGTGCTCCCGTATAAGGACTACGGTGCTCCCATGAAAGGGCGCCGATGCTCCCAAAGAAGGACGGCGGTGCTCCCATGAAAGGGCGTCCGTGCTCTTGAACAAGGACGGCGGTGCTCCCATGGGAGGGTGCCGTGCTGCCGAAGGGTGAGTGGCGGTGCTCCTGCGCAAGGATGGTGGCGCTCCCATGGAAGGGTGTCAGTGCTGCCGAAGGTGAGCGGCAGTGCTCCCAAACAAGGACGGCGGTGCTCCCGTAGAAGGGCGCCGGTGCTCCCATGGAAGCTCGCGGTGCTCCCGAAGAAGGACTACGGTGCTCCCATGGAAGGGCGCCGGTGCTCCGACGGCGGAAGCGGTTGCTACATACGGTATCCGACAATGCTACCGACGGCGGAAGGGGTTGCTCCCGACGGCGCACGGCTATGCTCTCGACGGCGAACAGCTATGCTCCAAGGGTACGAGTGGACACCGGCGAGGTTGCGACGACATATTTCTCCGGCGGTTTTTTTCTCCGCCGGCGGGTGGTGGTGGTGGTCACCCGATGAGTGACAGGGTGGAGCTCGCCGGAGGAGCGACAGGGGTGTGTGGTGCGCGAGCGACCGACATGGCGTTTGAGTTTTATTGCGTACGAGTTGGCTTTTTTTTCATGCCCGAGTGGTCCAAATGACACGTGTGGTTAGCTGGAGGCGGGGGATCGGAGGATGCTCAGCGTTGTCCTTCCGTAATACAATCCGTAGAAATCCTCGCGTAAGTGTAGCATTACTCTGATTTTAACGCTTTTCGACACAGAATCTCCTTACCTATTTGGCTGACTGGTGGGCCCGTTGTCGCGTGGGTCCGTGTGCGGCGCGGGTGTTTTCGCCTTGCGTGGCTCGTTCTCCATCGTGCTCGGTCAAAGACCGGGGTGAATTAATCAAGGCGATTAGGCCCAACGCATCCCGACCATTTTCCATGCAGGCCGTCTGGAAAAATATTCTCCCCATGTGACGTGTGGAAAAGTTTCCATGATGCGTGCGTGAGAGAGCGAGCTAGCCAACGAGTGGCATGACGGAGACGGTTGGGAATAACCGAATAACTATAAAATAGAAGGGATTAATTAGGAGGGTTAAATGGGGGTTAACGGGGATTGGGTGTATGGACGGGATCAACCCAATCCCTGCCTGGATGGATTCCACATCTGGTTTAATTCCCAGCAAAACGAACGCGCCCTAAGGGATTTTTTTCGCCTATCCAATCGCTAGCTGCTAGCATGCTGCCTATACTGAACCCTGCTTCTCGTTTACTTGCACAAGACAGAGAACATCCTAGATTCAGTGGCAGATCATGTGGTAAAACCTACACAGACTGCTTTTATGCAGGGTAGGAATATCCTAGATGGGGTCGTGACTTTACACGAACCGTACATGAGTTGCATACGAAAAAGCTTAATGGGGTAATTCTTAAAATAGACTTTGAAAAGGCCTATGATAAAGTGAATTGGGAGTTTATACAACAGACTCTGAGAATGAAAGGATTTTCAGAGGAGTGGTGTACTCTAGTTCGCAGCTTTGTAGTTGGAGGTAGCGTGGCTATCAAAGTCAATGATAATGTTGGCCGATACTTCCAAACTAAGAAAGGCTTGAGACAAGGTGATCCGCTATCGCCCGTATTGTTTAATATTGTGGCAAATATGTTAGCAATCATGATCGATCGAGCCAAGGAAAATGGCCTAATTGAGGGAGTAATTCCACATCTAGTCGATGGGGGATTGTCTATCCTTCAATATGCAGATGATACAATTCTCTTTATGTAACACGATTTGGAGAAAGCGGCGAATCTGAATTAATTCTTTCAGCGTTCGAGCGACTATCCGGATTAAAAATCAATTTCCATAAAAGTGAATTGTTCTGCTTTGGCGAGGCACAAGATGCAGTTGCACATAGTATACCGAGCTATTTGGTTGCGAGCAAGGTCAGTTTCCTATTAACTATTTGGGAATACCAATACATTACAGGAGATTGACTAATGCAGAATGGGCTCAAGTCGAAGAGCGTTTGCAGAAACGGCTAGCTAGTTGGAAAGGAAAATTGTTGTCACTGGATGGACGACTGGTACTCATTAATTCAGTCCTTACTAATATGGTAATGTATATGATATCATTCTTCCAGTTACCTAAAGGAGTCTTAAAAAAATTGGATTACTTCCGATCAAGATTCTTTTGGCAGGGTGACAATGAGAAAAAGAAATATCGATTAGCCAGATGAGATGTAGTTTGTCGTCCACGAGATCAGGGAGGGCTTGGGATTCATGACCTGCAAGTCAAGAATTCAGCCCTACTTGGTAAATGGATTTTTAAACTTACCGAAGATGGCGTATGGAAGACCCTCCTGAAACGTAAATACATAGGTTCGAAAGCAATATCACAGGTTATGTGGAAACCAGGTGATTCACACTTTTGGGCTGGTCTCATGGCGAATAAAATAAGTTTTTTCGCTATGGGCTATTTAAGATTAAGGATGGATCACAGATACGGTTCTGGGAGGATAAGTGGTTAGGTAATACCACACTCAGAGAACAGTATCCAGCCTTGTACACGATAGCGCGACATAAGGATGATACGCTGGCTACGGTCATGCAAACATCACCTCCTAATGTTACGTTCAGACGAGATTTACTCGGGCCTCGACTTGCGTCTTGGCAAAACCTGGTTGATAGATTAACGAGGGTTACTCTTACACCAGGCGCTGATGAATTTCGTTGGAAGATCACTAAGAATGGTATGTTCTCGGTGGATTCCATGTACAGGGCTCTGATCCAATCGGATATGCCAGTCGATATCTTCAAAATGTATGGCGTATGAAAGTGCCGCTGAAGATTAAGATCTTCGCGTGGTACCTTCGTAAGGGGGTCATACTCACAAAGGATAATCTTGTCAAACGTAATTGACATGGGAGCTCTAAGTGTGTTCCTTGTTCTCATGATGAGCAATTAAACACTTATTATTTGATTGCACATTGCGCGTTCTATATGGTCCGCTATCCAAATGGCTTCAAACGTATATCCGCCTACTTCCGTTGCGAATATATTCGGCAATTGGTTAAATGGGGTTGATAAACGATTTAGACTATTATTAGGGTAGGAGCGCTTGCCGTTATTTGGTCGCTCTGGCTATGTAGAAATGACAAGATTTTCAATGATAATTTTTTTTCTCGTATACAAGTTCTATTCAGGAGCACAGGTATTCTCCGTTCGTGGCCCACATTACAGCGAGGGGAGTTACGAGGCCTTTTTACAGAGGCATGTGCACGACTGGAGCAGGTGGCGAGGGATATTTTTATCCCACATGGATGGCCGCTTGATCTACGGATAGAGGCTCCATAGCATCGACAGTCTACAGTGGATGTTTTGTAGCATTGTCGCTCTGTTTATTTTCAGTTTCGGATTTCGGCTGTGTGCATCTTCCGATGCAGAGGCCGGGTGTAATGCTTGAACTTTTTGAGTAATAAAGCCCTTTAAAAAAAAACAAGACAGAGAACATAGGAGCCAGTGGTACTGGTAACCGAGAACTACCCAGATCGCTCGGGTGTAAGCACGGCCACCCAATTTCTCTTCATTTTTTTTCGACGCCATTTTTGCATGTTGTGTCTAAGGGGAAATATATGATATATGCATGTTTTGTCATGTCTTGGAGGTTTCTGATGAACACTCGCTGAAGTAGAAATCAGGTCGTTTGATTGCCTTGATGCGGTCTAAATTAACCAGCGACCAGATTATACAAAAAATTCTGCCCAATTTAGGAATAAGCATGGACTGGCCAATTCATTCCCAAACTATAGGGATCAGAGGCGTTTACAGCCCGCTCCACAGCGAGTAGATTATTTGCTTCTGAACTATTGACTAGTACTCTTGAACTGACGGTGTTCCTTCCAATTCCCTTGCTCGTACAACACACGGTATCAATGTCAAATTTTCCTTCTGCTCATGTGACATCGCCCCTGAATTAGTCAAGGCTCCTATCACACTGTAGCTAGTAACCGCTTCTAATTATGGAGATATATACATCCTTGGCATCTAGTTATTTTGTTGCTACATTGAGTTATGGATACCCCATGGCTGACTGTTCATGGCTATGTTGTCTGCTTTTTAATTTTACACAGCTTGCCGAATGTTGTGGATTGTGAGCGTTCTGGCCTTGCGTGCTACTTCTCTACTATTTCTGGATCCTTTGCAGTGAAATGAAACAGTAGGATCTTTCTGGCTTGATGATTATTCACTTGGGAATCATATTATACTTGTATAGAATGTTTTTACAACTTGAATAATATACTTATCTATTTTCTTTATACTTAAGTATGAATAATTAGAAGTCTAACATGTGTCAGTGCTAGTGAGCAGAAGAAAGTTCTGACATAGTCAGAGTCGATTAACTCATAGTGGTGATTGCCCCATTCTATGTACGCATAGGATGGAGTAGAATATGATATAGAGTAAGTATAGAGGAGTTAGCAAAAAGGGATAAATTGAAAACCATGAAGAGTCATTAGACCATGGTAACTATGGGGTATATACCATATCCTTAGTTATCAAGTCCAGAGGTGAATCGTTATAGTAGTATAGAACTAGGAGAAGGCATAAGCATTGATGGAAGCTACATTTCTACTCTCACGATGTGATCAACACCATGAAGGATCAATAGATGCTATGAGAAACTTATTATAACCAATATGAAGTAATTCAATTTACGTGGTACGTGGTCCTAATCGAATCAAGTTAGGCAACAACTACCATAGGATCATTCTGTCTTAGTTTATTCCATTGTAGTAAGGCATGCAATTGAAGTAATTACCTGGGCAAAGAGTGGTTGTGTAACTAGGATTACAAGGTACTATATACCTACTTGTAGTGTATAGCATTTAAGAGCTTTGGTACTTGAGACGTTTTACTCTAAGTAATTCTACTTCACAGACTTTTGATGCATGAGTGATAAATGCATTTGAGATTTATTGGATCTTATTTGGATCTTTGATTGACTAGATCTGTACATGAAGATTGAACTTGATGTGAAAATGCATGTGCAAACACTGAGTTCTACCTTAATGTTACTGGTCTAGAGGGCATAGGATTTAGTATGAGAACGGTCTGAAATATCAGCTGAATGAAGCAACCACCAAAGCTCTGGAAGACTAGCAAGTCAAGAAGGCAGAAGACAATGAAGCACTGATGGGAATGGACCACATTCACATCTTACTTGGAGTTGGTGAGATACTTCATCAACACATGGTGAGCTACCACAAGTGATGAGAAGAAAATCACATGAGTAGTTATATCCGAGAAGGAAATAGGTAGAAGTTTAAGAAATTAACTTATAGAGTCGTTCCGTAAAAGTCAAACCCAAAGATATAGAAGAACCATAGGAAGGAACCACTTGAATAGGTTATAGTCACCTGTAGGAAAAAGTTAAAACTCGAGAGCATCATTTCTCTTGAGACCATTAGATTGAACCAAATGGAGTCCTAAACATAGACAATATCCAGTACCGGAAATCTTATTGGTTATTTCATCACTCGGTGGATATACCAAATGTTCTTCAGAAAGGTTTGAGAGGTAGGAAACCATGCCTATTCATCGGAGAATGAAACTTGGTATCCACTACATGGTGGAAAACCCACGTGTTCTTCGTGAGACCATTAGGAAGGCCTAGTAACAAAACAGAGTTGTCATAACAACATGCTTTAGTATTAGATTATCACTACACCACGGTAGCATCTTACCAACACAGATGTGTGGGGAAAGGTATACCTATGGCCACAAACCATGTGTTGGCTATGTTTAGAGCTACGCCGACACATGGTTTGTAAGAATAGACCAAGCACTGGTAGAAATAGGCCTTTAGTCCCGGTTCGCAAAGGCCATTAATCCCAGCCGTGCAACCGGGACTAAATATGCGCGACTAAAGACCCGTCCACGTGGGCGCCAGGAGTCCGTCGGAGCGGAGGACCTTTAGTCCCGGTTTCGTGGCTAACCGGGACTAAAGGCCTCCTCCGCAGGTTTAGGGTTTTAGCCTCCCTAAACCTGGTTTCTTTTTAATTTGTTTTGTTTATTTCTTTTATACTTTATGTGTTTTATTTTAATTTTGATGAAGTTTCAGTACACATATATTCTACGCTACTATATACATGCATATGAAATTTCAAACAAGAAGAATTCAATAGGAATATATAATATATATTCAATCTCGGGTGACCATATACAACTTCGAACAAGTTTCCATACACAATTAAGATGGATGACCATACACAACTTCGAACAAGTTTCAATCTCGGAGATGCATATAATTCTCTTCGTCCTCGGTATAGTGTTCTCCTTTAGGATTGATGACTTTCCTCATGAAAAATCCTGCTAATTCCTCTTGAATTGGTCGGAAGCGAGCTTCTGGACTAAGCTTCCTCCGCAAGTTGTCCGTCGCCTTCCGCACGCTATCCGACGCCTTCCGCTCAGAGTGTGTGTCTCCGGATGTTCTCACAAACATAGTATCCACATAGATTGGTCCCCGGTGGCTGCTTATCCACATTAAACTAACCATCTAAAATCTAGCTCATGTTTGAATTCACCGATAATTTCTTCTGAGAACCGTCTCCAAACCCTACAGGGCAAATATAATTAAATGAATAAGGGAGTTATTAGTTACTTGATATTAGGAAATGAACGAAAGAGACCGATCGATAGAGAGCGCAAATGATTGAAAATAATTACTTTTGCAACATTTTTCTCATGTCGGCCCAACGATTTGAATCCGAATCCATAGAGTCCATGATTATAACTCTGGAGGTGTGAAGTTCAATATTTAGCAGAATCCAGTGGAACCTGCGGACACGTTACATGCACAGTCATGCATAACTCATCGATCAGACATACCATGCATGGAGTAAACAAAAGAGAATGGGCACAAGAGAGAAACACTCACCCAAAATGGTAAGGAATTAGAATATGACTTTTGAGTTGATGCTTTCTAAGAAACTTGTAGAAGTCTTTCTCCATGTCTTCGGGGTGACGTTGTAACACATATCCATTAACGATATGTGGGTCAATGAACCCAACATCATGGATGTTTCTTTTTTACATTCCCAAATTTTCAATCTGCATAATAGCGTACACAACAATATAGTTAGGACAATGTATATATATAGTGCAGGCAATGAAGAACGAGATGAGGTAGAAAGAAATCACTTACAGAACGTAGCAACTCAGCATAGATTTGTCGAGCTCGCGCAAATTGAACAGCTGGAACAATTCACTCATATGAACTTCTACAGAGTACCGTTTGGTGTCATGCTCCTCTGTAACATCCGCATAAAACATATTCTTTGTCGCCCCATTTATGTAATTCTTGTACCAACGTAGCAGATTTCGCATTTGTGGTGCTAGACCCTTTTCCTGCGCAGGCTCGACGAGAGGCCCATTCCGCACACATTGTAATGCTACCTCACTAGTTGGCACATCCTCAAGGTCTAACGAGGCACGGAGAGTCAAACCCATCTCGGCTGCTTGTTTCATGGCACTCGCTACAGTCAATCCAAGTGTTGCCGTAGCTTCTATGATCTCGGGGTCCTCTTCCGGACCGGCTTTCACTATGAGCGGGGGGGGTCGATTGTTTATTCTGCATCCTGAGCTGGTGAACTTGTTTCCCGCTTTTTTTTTAACTTTCTTCTTTCTCCTCCTTCAATGTTTCTGCTTGCCTACGAAGTTCACGTCCATAGTCGTCAGGCATATTCAGCTCAGCTTGGGACGGTGTCGTCAAAAAATCCTTAGCCCACTTCTTTTGCTTCTCAGTGAATACTTGCTTGGGCTCAGGCTCTTTTATCGCCTTGGTATCCGCCTTCCATTTCTCATAATGAGCAGACGCGACCAATTTGGTTTCAGCTTCACTAAGTTCCCAAGGCCTTGGGAGGAGAGGCTTCAGTGATGGCTCCGGCACCATTGTGGTCTTAGGTACATAAGGGTCCGGGTTACTAGTCCAGGAGCGGGTTTCCTTGCTGTCCGCCTGCTTCTGCTTCTTCGCGGGAGGAGGATTGGGGGGCGGAGGCTGCTTACCCGCCGGAGGAGGATTGGGGGGCGGCGGCTGTTTACCCGCCGGAGATTGTGGATCGGGGGACGGCGTCGAATGGCGTGAAGGAGGTGTAGGTGAACCAACCACACCACCACCACCACCACCACCATCGGGGGGGTGGACTTGTTAGCCTTGGCGCCTCGCCTGGAAACACTATGTACTTCTTTTTCCATAGAATGATCTGGTGCTTGACATCTCCAAGTCTTCTCTCCCCTTCGGGTGTAGCTATGTCAATCTCAAGGTCCTCAAACATTTGGACTATGTCTTCCACCGTGATACGAGCATATCCATATGCAATGGGGTTGTTGTGGTGGAGTGCTCCAGGTGTACAGGGTAAAGCACTGCCGGTAGCTACCTTCGTGGAAACGTTCCCCAAGGGATAATGCAGATCACATTTTTTCATCTCCTTTACATCATCCACGGGGGGGTAGTGAGGCTCCGGTGCACGAATCTCGATCGTCGGTGCATTAGCACCTGCAGGCGGGGCCTCCGTGGAAGCCACGCTGCTTCTCCGCTGCTGGCTTCCGAGATTCGCTTCATGATCTTCATGCGGCCCTGCAGCCGATCTTTCTTTTACTAGTCCATGCACGGTCTGCTTCAACTCATGGAGTTCCGATGCAAACTTCGCCAAAAGATCTGCATCCCGGTCCGTCTTTCTTTGACGGCTTCTGTAACAGTACGGGTCATTGTCCTAGGAAAACCCTACTTTCCACAGAATTCTGCCTTTGCCTCGTACATGTCCTCCGTGTTCATCATTCCCGAGGGCTGTTGTCAGTGCGTCTTTCTCTCTGTTGAACTTGATCAAGCCCTCTTGAGCTTGGGTCATTGCGTCAATAAGCGCTTGGGTGGGAGCAAACTTTTTCTTCCGGTGAACACACACCCCTGTCTCCGGGTCTAGCGATCCCCCATGCCCGCACCACCAGCTTTTGGCCCTTTCGTCCCATCCCTCTATACCTAGAGGGATTCCTCGCACCCTCAGGCCCTCCTCCATCTTCTCCCACTTAGGCGCCGAAGGCGGTATCCTCCTGGCCCCATAACATGATGGTACTGTTTCTTAGCCGCATTAGCCTTATTTTTTTTCGATATTTCCTTGAAATGCTCCGATTTCTTTTGCGTCACAAATTCTGGCCAATCATCTTTCAGTCTCTCATGTTGTCCTTTGAAATCCAGAGTATTGCCCTTGTTGACATAGTCACGGGTTAAATTTTTCTTGAAGTTCCGGAATGCTTCGGCCATCTTCTGAAGAGCGAACTCTTTGACTAGCCTCCTCTCACGTCCACCCGGAACCTCGTTACCGAATTCATCGACTTTGTTGTTCCGGAGGTACAATGAAATGTTCCATAAGCTTTCTCCAGCAATCCTTTTTCGTTCTCTTGTCGACAAAACTGAAACCAAGACGTGCCTTCTTTGGCTCCTTCCATTCCTGGACGGTGATCGGGACATTGTCTCTAACAACGACTCCGCATTGGTTGATAAACTTTGTGGTGTGCTGTAGGAGCTTGCCGGTTTCACCGACTAATTCGATGGTATATGTTTCTCCTTGTTTCATCGCCTTGGATTTTCCACGCTTTGTCGTACTCGATCCGGCCGAGGGCTAAAAAAAGAAAGAGAGTCGCGCGAGTTAATGCATATGTATTCACATTTCAGTAAGTTTGTATCACGAGAGGCTCAATGTATATATATACCTCGGGAGGTGGTTGCTACTTGCAATTCGAGATCGTCGTTTGTCGACGGTTGACCTCCGTCGACAATGTCCGTTCCTTCACCTTATTGATCATCGACAATGTCTGTTCCACCGTCAAGGTTCAGAAAAGAAGACTACATCCTCTTCTTGCTCATCTTCTGAGCCCGGCATAAGGAATCTCGTTATTTATGATGCCCATTAAATAACGTTCAGCCTCCGGATCCCTAAGCGGCTCGGCTCTATCATCCGCCATATGTCACTCCTGCATGTAGTAAAAATTAATTAAGTATAAAGGAATTAAATAAGATTAAGGGGCATAGAGGAGGAGCAGCGACGGTTGAATTAAAACTTTTTTTTTAATATTTAAACCCTAAACTCATATTTATCTTAGTGTCATACTAATTGTTACTACAAGACCAGTACCTAATTAATTTGTCAACATGCATGAAATGATGTTCTCTGATGTTACTTTAAGTGTTTTTCAATTTGGTATAGTTTCCATAATTTTTGGATGAAGGAAACAACGATTAAGAACTATATTTTTTGCTTTTATTCCAGCCATTTTTAGAAAACAACAAAAACAGAAATACTTTAGATGTCAAACTGCATGTATAAGGTTGAAAACATGTGCCAAATGTTTCACTGAACATTTTGAGGTATTAAACATAATTTTTAGATAATTATTTAATTAGTTATGCCATTTACTTTTTCCTTTTCTTTTATGACCAGAACAGAAAATTGATGTTTTTTTTTTGGTCAAATTTATACAATTATTCCCAAAATAAAATACCATTGTGTATATTTTGTTAAGACAAATTTTAGAGCTCAAGTTTGCTCAATTTGGTTAACAGAATTCAAGTTATGAATTTTGCAAGTTTCCTAAATGTATAGAAATTTGAATCACTCAAATTGGAGAATTTATGAATTAGTTATGGATTTTTGAATCTATAAACAGAAACTGTTAAGTCCTTTTCTATCTCTCTGCTCTCTCTGTCTCGCTCGCTGACGGGTGGGCCCCACCCGTCACACCCTCCTTCTCTCTTTCTCTGTCTCGCTCGCTGACGGGTAGCCCCCACCCGTCAGCGCCCTCCTTCTCTCTCTCTCTGCTCTCTCCCTCTCGCTCGCTGACGGGTGGGCCCCACCCGTCAGCGCCCTCCTTCTCTCTCCCTCTCTCTGCTCTCTCTCTCTCTCTCTCGCTCGCTGACAGGTGGCCCCCACCCGTCAGCGTCCTCCTTCTCTCTCTCTGCTCTCTCTCTCGCTCGCTGACGGTGGGCCCCACCCGTCAGCGCCCTCCTTCCTTTGTTTCCTCACCGGCCGCGTGGTTCGCCGTCATCCTCACCGGCCGCGTGGTCACCGTCGTCCTCACCGGCCGCGTGTCACTGTCGTCCTCTCCTCTGTCGTCCCAGTCGTCACCGTCGTCCTCTCCTCTGCCGTCGTCCTCACCGTTCGTGGTTCGTGGTTCGTACGTGGTTCACCAGAGTTCACCGGAGCAGCGCGGGGGAACCTACCGGAGACGAGGGCGGCGCGGTGCAGAGCAGGGCGGGGGCGGAGCAGGGCGGGCGCGGTGCAGAGAAGGGAGCAGGCCGGTGAGGACGACGGGGACGGTGCAGAGGGCGGGCGCGGTCCTCTCTCCTCTGCCTGGTCCTTAGAAGATTTCGAGTCGCGGTTGGTCCTTAGAAAAATTTCGGGGAGAATATATAGGGCCAGCCTTTAGTCGCGGTTGGTGTCCCCAACCGGACTAAAGGGGTACCTTTAGTCACGGTTGGTGTCACGAACCGCGACTAAAGGTTATTTCGCGGCGTTTTCTTTCCCGCGCGGAAAAGAGCCTTTAGTCGCGGTTCGTGACACGAACCACGACTAAAGGTGCTTTTCAAAATACTTTTCGTTTTAAAATCTTAAAAATACAAATAATATATCAAACAATTCAGAAAAATAAAACTAATTCATTTTAAAATCTTAAAAATACAAATAATATATCAAAAGATTCAGAAAAATAAAACTAATTCATTTTAAAATATTAAAAATACAAATAATATCCAAAGATTCAGAAAATAAAACTAACTCATTTGAAAATCTTAAAAATACAAATAATATATCAAAAAATTCAGAAAAATAAAACTAATTCACTTTAAAATCTTAAAAAATACAAATAATATATCAAAAAATTCAGAAAAATAAAACTAATACATTTTAAAAACCCATTCTTCCCGCCTCTTTCTTCCTACCACTTTCTTCCCTCCTCCTGTCTTCCCGCTCCCATTTTTCCCGCTATTTCTTCCTTGTCTTCCCGCCTCCCGCTTCCCGCTTCCCGCCTCTTTCTTCCCGCCTCTTTCTTTAGTCCCGGCCTGTTTTACCAACCGGGACGAAATGATTCGGCTTTCGTTGGGAAACGGATCGTCCCTTTAGTCCTGGCTGGGGACACCAACCGGGACGAAATGGTTAGGGTTTTGTTCCGACCAATCAGAAAGAATAACACGGATCGTGTGTTTCTTTCAGGCGCTTGTGAGTCGTTGGATCGGGGGTGTGTTTCTTTCGAGCTGTTGTGAGCCGTTCGATCAGGGCTACGGTGTGTTTCTTTCGAGCGGTTGTGAGCCGTTGGATCAGGGGTGTTTCTTAACCGTTGGATCAAAACCCTAGCACAAAACTTTGTGAGCCAGAGGACCCTATATATAGCCGTGAGTTCATCGACCAAATACAAAATATCCGGATTCGCCAGCATACGTCCTGCCGTGCATTTGGTATGCATATATGCACTCAGTAGCCACGGTAGGGGTGTATGCTGGCAATACCGATTGTTTTGTTCTACATACCCCTTTAATGTTTGATACATCATTCAGTTCATCGACCAAATACAAATCATCCGGATTCGCCATCATACGTCCTGCCGTGCATTTGGTATGCATATATGCACTCAGTAGCCACGGTAGGGCTGTATGATGGCGATACCGATTGTTTTGTTCTACATCCTCGATCCCTTGAAGGTTTTATACATCTTTTAGTTCATCGACCAAATACAAATCATCCGGATTCGCCATCATACGTCCTGCCGTGCATTTGGTATGCATATATGCACTCAGTAGCCACGTCATGGCTGTATGATGGCGATACCGATTGTTTTGTTCTACATCCTCGATCCCTTGAAGGTTTGACAGAAGGTTTGATACATCATTCAGTTCATCGACCAAATACAAATCATCCGGGTTCGCCATCGTACGTTTTAATTCACATGATCCATTCAACAAAGTTTGATACAATAAATTATTACACATCAATTCTTTCCTTGTGTCCCTGCTTGCTTACGATTGTGCCGTATCCATGGAGCATCCTCATCATTTAACTTAATGCTTGGGTCAGTGTTCACTTTGAAGGGCGGAATCTCACCAAACATATTATAATCTTCTGACATGTAAGTCTTGTCCTCTACTCCCACGATGTTTCTTTTCCCTGAAAGAACAATGTGGCGCTTTGGATCATCGCATGATGTACTGATCGTTTTCTTATCTTTCCGTTTCCTCGGTTTGCTACTCATGTCCTTCAAATAGAAAACATGAGCGACATCTTGGGCTAGGACAAATGGTTCGTCAAGGTAACCAAGATTGTTGAAATCCACCATTGTCATTCCGTATTGCTCGTCCACCTTTACCCCACCTCCTGTTAGCTTGAACCATTTGCACCGGAACAAAGGGACCTTAAAGGAGGGTCCATAGTCAAGTTCCCATATCTCCTCTATGTAACCATAATATGTGACCTTTTTCCCATTCTCGGTTGCTGCATCAAAGTGGACACCACTGTTTTGGTTGGTGCTCTTTTTATCTTGGACGATCGTGTAAAATGTTTTCCCATTTATCTCGTACCCTTGGAAAGTCGTTATAGTCGAAGATGGTGTCTTGGCCAACATGTACAGCTGATCTCCAACATCATTGTCATTCATTAAATGTTTTCGCAACCAACTGCCGAAAGTCTCCCTGTGGGCCTTTCTAATCCAGGATTCAGCTTCGGGGTTGTCCGAGCGTAAAATATTCTTGTGTTGCTCAAAGTACGGAGCCACCAAGCTGGAATTTTGCAGATCTGTGGGGTGTTCTTCAGTCATAGAATGACCGTCCATACATATCATTGATTTCCTTCCGATCGTGCCTTTTCCACTTAGTCTCCCCTAGTGTCGCGATTGAGGAATACCAATCGGCTTAAGGTCAGGAACATAGTCAATACAGAACTCAATTACCTCCTCATTTCCATAGCCCTTGACGATGCTTCCTTCTGGCCTAGCACGGTTACGAACATATTTCTTTAATACTCCCATGAACCTCTCAAAGGGGAACATATTGTGTAGAAATACAGGACCGAGAATGGAAATCTCTTCGACTAGGTGGAGCAGGAGGTGCGTCATAATATTGAAGAAGGATGGTGGGAACACCAACTCGAAACTGACAAGACATTGGACCACATCGTTCTGTAACAGTGTTAGATCTTCTGGACTGATTACCTTCTGAGAGATTGCATTGAGGAATGGCTACTCGAACATTTTCCGGTAGGAGCCACCTCAAAGCAATCAGAAGCAATTGCGTCATAATCACGTGGCAGTCGTGAGATTTTAGGTTTTGGAACTTTTTGTCCGCCATGTTTATTATTCCCTTTATATTCGATGAGAAGCCAGACGGGACCTTCATACTGCTCAGGCATTCAAAAAAAATGACCTTCTCTTCTTTGGTAAGAGCGTAGCTGGCACGACCTTGAAACCATTCCGGATGCCGGTCATCTGGGTCTTTCAAAAGTTGCTGGTCCAGCCGTGCTTCCTTTGTATCATTTGTCTTCCCATACACGCCCAAGAAGCTTAGCAGGTTCACGCAAATATTCTTCGTAACATACATCACGTCGATAGCAAAGCGGACATCTAGGACTTTCCAATATTGTAGCTCCCCAAATATAGATTTCTTCTTCCACATGGGTGCGTGCCCGTCAACTCCCAGCGGAACTGATTGTCCGCCAGGACCCTTTCCAAAGATGACTTTCAAATTCTTGACCATATCAAATATCTCAGCACCAGTATGTTCCGCAGGCTTCGGCCGGTGATCTGCCTTGCTGTTGAAATGCTTGCCTTTCTTTCTTACGTTATGATTTCGGGGAAGAAATCGACGATGACCCAGGTACATGTTCTTCTTACAATTATCCAAATATACACTTTCAGTCTCATGTAAGCAGTGCGTGCATGCTTTGTATCCCTTATTTGTCTGTCCCGAAAGGTTACTGAGAGCAGGCCAATCGTTGATGGTTACAAAAAGCAACGCTCGTAGGTCCAATTCCTCTTCTTTGTGCTCATCCCACACACATACACCAGGTCTTCCCCAGAACTATAAAATTTCATCAACTAATGGCCTTAGGTACACATCGATGTCGTTGCCGGGTTGCTTCGGACCTTGGATGAGCACTGGCATCATAATGAACTTCCGCTTTATGCACAACCAAGGAGGAAGGTTGTAGATTCATAGAGTCACGGGCCAGGTGCTATGGCTGGAGCTCTGCTCGACAAAAGGATTCATGCCATCAGTACTTAGACCAAATCTTATGTTCCTTGCGTCAGCTGCAAAATAATTGAACTCTCTGTCGATTTTTCTCCATTGTGTTCCATCAGCGGGGTGTCTCAACTCCCCGTCGGACTTACGGTCCTCTTTGTGCCATCGCAACAACTTGGCATGCTCTTTGTTCCTGAACAGACGTTTCAACTGTGGTATTATAGGAGCATACCACATCACCTTGGCGGGAACCCTCTTCCTGGGTTTCTCGCCCTCAACATAGTCACCAGGGTCATCGCCTCTGATCTTATAACGCAATGCAGTGCATACAGGGCATTCATTCAAATTCTCGTATTCACCGTGGTAGAAGATGCAGTCGTTAATGCATGCATGTATCTTCAGAACCTCTAAACCTAGAGGGCAGACAACCTTCTTTGCTTCGTACGTACTAGCGGGCAACTCGTTATTCTTCGGAAACATATTCTTCAACATTTTCAGCAAATTTTCAAATGATGAGTCAGCTACACCTTCTCGTGTCTTCCATTTCAGCAAATCCAGTGTGCAGCCCAGCTTTTTCAGACTATTATCGCATCCTGGGTACAACGACTTTTTGTGATCCTCTAACATGCGACCCAAATTCTCCCTCTCCTTGTCAGTTTCGCAGCGTCTCCGTGCATCAGCAATGGTCCGACCAAGATCATCAGCGGGCTCATCATGTGCCTCTTCTTCACCTTCACCTAACCCTTCCCCACCTTCAGCATCATCCTCCATAAAAATATCACCGAAAGCCTCATGATAGTTGTCATCGATATCATCCCCTTCTTCATCTTCTTCCATTCTAAACCCTCTTTCTCCATTCTTGGTCCAACAATTATAGCTTGGCATGAAACCATGCCGAAGCAGGTGCATGTGAACGTCTCTTGAGGAGGAGTAACCCTTCTGATTCTTACAGAAAGCACATGGACAGATAATAAAACCTCGCTGCTTGTTCGCATTTGCCACTACGAGGAAATCTTTCAACCCCGTAGTGAACTCGCCGGAGAGTCGGTTACTGTACATCCGTTGCCGATTCATCTGCATTATTATTATATAAAGTATATAATTAACCATCATGCATTTGTTAAACTAACTAGCTAGAAATAATACAAATCATGAAAGGTTCAAGTTGCTAACCGCGATCGCGGAGGAAAAATAAATGAGAAAGCTCAAGTGTGACTCGGACACTTCATATCATGTTTGTTTCATGCTCTCGGGCATTTCATCGAACACCTGATGTGCATAGGAGGAACCAAAAGCAAACCCACCACCCCCTTGTGAATATTGTGGATAGAAGTGACATCAAATGTGGCTAAGTGAAGTGAGCTGAGTCCTATATAGGGATGGGCCTTTAGTCCCGGTTGGCTTGGCCAACCGCGACTAAAGGCCTTCGGGCCAGCCTGAGGACCTTTAGTCCCGGTTGGCCTGCCCAACCGGGACTAAAGCCCCTCCCGTCCGCCAGCTGTCGACCGAGCGCTGGGCCCAGATAGTTGGTCGCGGGTCTCCTCCCGAACCGCGACTAAAGACCCCTTTGGTCGCGGTTTGATTATTTTGGGGACTAATGGGGGTGTATGGAAGGCCTATTTTCTACCGGTGAAGATAGAGCCACTAGTCTCCTGTGGGCATAAGTTTAGCTAGAAATAACCTGTGGGCATGTACACAACAACTAGTTGACTGTCGGAAGAAGTTGGGGCATATAAAGAAAGTGTCGGGGTAAGTTTCCACGTGGCAAGACGACAAGAAGACCTCTTCGTGTAGCGGGAAAATGAAATTTTTGGGGGTGGACAGCGCCATAGCGCGAAGTTTCCTCTGTAAGTCCCAAAGAGCAAAAAATCTCAAAGAAGTCATCCCCTCTCTCCCCCATTCCCAAATCAGATCTCCACGGTGCTGCATCTCACCGCCTCCGCCTCCGCCACCGCCATAGGCAGCAGCCGCCTCGCCATCTCCGTCCGCTTCCCCGCCCATCTACTCACGGCTGGGCAACCCGCCTCGTCCCCACCATGGTCTTCCTCGGCCTATACGCCGCCCCCAGCCCTAACCGAGCCCTACCACATCCGCCCTGCTCGGGCCATCGCCTCCACATATTCGGCCGGCCACCGTGGGATCCTACTGCATCCCCGTCCTCCACCTCGTGCACTACCGCATCTAACAGGAGTTAGGGACGGGACACCGCCCCATTGGTCCGGCTGGCCCTCCTAGGCTACAGGATGCCACTCCTTGGTTCACTGCACGGATTATGTAGACTGTGAGTCATCCCCTCGTTCACAAGCCGATTCAATCGACTCTCCAACGCGCCCCCTGTTTTCACTATATTTTTTTCCATTAGCATGTTTACCTGTTTGTGCAGTTTGTTTTGAAGAACTGAAATTAGAGGCTACTAATTAGAGGATTTTAAACAGTGAGGTCACATGAATCATGCTAACTGAACTGTGCTCCATTCTTTAATATGTTTCATGTTTACAGTATTTAAATTACCATTTCCTTCAATTTGTTATCATGAAAGGTCGTGAGGATTTTCGATCTTTTAACTCTGCAATCAGATATTTTTGCTATCTCAGTTATGTATCCTAGCATGTAGGCCTCGTATTGTACACACAATATTAGTTTAGCTGTGTAATTACCTGATTAATAATCTGTGTTCATGGACAGCTGCATATGCTTTTGATAATAAAGTCCAATTCAGTCAGACTTAAAAGTTGCTGATGTTTCCTGATTATTCTATGAATATTTTGTGTTTATATTTTTCTTGCATAATGCTGCAAGCGCTGCTCAGAATGGCGACATTTTGAATGACTTAAACTTGATGGTAAGTTTCGAAATGTCTCTATTTGTATTTCCTGTGTGGTGCTTTATCTATTTTACATGCAAGTTTGGTGTTTTATCTATGTTCCTATTTTATTTATTTTACACTTTATCTATTTTATTTATTTTACTTACAGGTTCGATGTATTGTATATGTATTGTAAAGCCATCTTGATATCTCCGTATTGCTACTGTAGGCACTCACAACTACATACACGTTTGCTGTCTCTCTTACTACTGCGTCAACCATGAGGTAAGTCACTGCTCTGCCCATTCCCTGGATAAGGTCGATGCCTTCCGAGCTACATGACACTTGTTCCTTGCTTCACATCATAGCCTGAGAGGTGCTAGTTCAGGCTAGCTTCGTCTGCTATGTGCGTGCTTGTGGTTCAGCTCATTCTGAAGCTGGCCAAATAAATTAATGATATACTCCAGTACCTGGGAATATCCTTCTAGTCAATCAAATGAATTCATTATGTTACTAGTATATATGGAACCCTCTTGTTAGGTCATTTGTATTCGTAAGCAACCTATTTTGTAGGTGGCACTTGTAGATTATAAATAAATACGACTTGGGGTTTAGACAGACCACCAAGCAGTTACTTAGAAGAATTTGGTGTGTATAAACCTGCAACCGCACGCTGGCACTCGGACTCGAGCTGGCTGGTATCGTTGGTATCAACAACTCGTTTTCATCTGCGCTAGGCCTCGATTCACGTACTTGTAGATTATAGGCCATATAAAAGATCAAAGGAACCGGTGTGTATCATATCTTAAATTTTCTGAGATCTTTTCATATTTGGATCCTTCTATATATGTTTTAGGAAGAGGATTAGACTTACATTTCTATCGTCTTTGTGCAGAAGAGTTGATTATCTTTTGTGCTCTTGTATTAGTATTATATATAAATACCTAATGATATGGCTGTCCACATTTAAATTATCACATAATGTTCTAGTGACATTGCTAGCTTACTCCAGGCAGCATGAATCCAATTAGCAGTTCTTGTATAATATGCACTGCTAATCATGGAAAAATCATCACTCAATGGTTATTTCCCGTCTTATCTAAATTGTGTTCAATCTTTGCTGCCAATTTTTTTCCGTTAGGATAGCATATTAGGATATTCATGTGCATGGCTGAATCCTTGTGTATGACACGACTGGTTCATAATACTAGGATATATAAGATTGTTATTTTTGTTTATGTTGCCATTCTTGAATGTGCTAGAGCATGATAAATTTGTTTGAAAAAATTTCAGGTACTTGCCACTTTGTGCAGATGAATGTGATGACTGGAGTATTTTTGACCATTGTGTGTTTGAAGTGTTCTGGAGTAGTAGCCTTGTGCTTATGGATGTGATGAGCATTATTCTTTTCTTGTATTTTTTGGATCTGTTTGTCAAAAACAGTGACTGTTTTATAAAGTAGGCCAAGACAGTAACTATGTAAAGTGGATGCTTTTGTACTCGTGATCAATATATTGATGATATATATAGATGTGTACTTTTACCTGTGCAATGTATGTTGATCTAGTATCTTATAACCTAATCTGAAAATTGATATTTGGAGCGCTATATACACATGATCTGTGTTTGGTCATATGCTAGTGTAGCAACAGAACTGGTGTCGGCATAATGTATACCTTCACACCTTCACAATAAGTGTCGGCATAGGTATAATTTCTCTAGACAGATTAAATGTCGGCATAGGTAGTCTATACCAACAAAATACCTGTCGGCATAGCCGGGGGTGTACACAGACAGAAAAGGTGTCGGCTAGCTTAGGATGTGTCGACATAAAATGTGTTGGCAAGATATCTTCTCTCGGTGTAACTTTTGACGACTGCTTTTGTCCGGACTCTTAATCTTCTGTCGGCATATGTATTGCCATATGAAAAACTGTCGGCAAAAGTATCATATACCGGCAGATGCTTCTGTCGGCAAGTTTCGACCGTGGTGTAGTGTATAGTGCAAGACAGTGGAAGGTAAACAATCAAGACAAAAGGCTACACATGCCAAGGTCAACACAAGGAAACAATTGTGAAGAATCAACGGTTTACCATTTTTACGTGAGAGAGGCTGAACTTCGGGACGAAGTTCTTGTTAAGGGGGAGATACTGTAACATCCCAGTGTTTCGGAGGTTATAAGGGTCTAAATATAATATGTGCATTTGCAAAGCATGCATCTAAAAAATACGGGAAATTTTGGCGCGAAAGTTTGAACGAATCAAAGTGACCAATGTTTCACTTGACATGATGAAATAAGTCTAGATCATCTAGTTAAGAGTACAATTTGAGTGATCTTTATAACATAGTATCTCTACAAGCCAAATCATCTGATTACACAAACCATAATTGGTTGTGACCAACACTAATTCTCAACAAGCCTAACCTCAAGCCTATAAGTGACTTGGGATAATTCACTAGGTATCTAGAACTCAAAAAGGGGTGAGTATCCAAATCTCATAAGTGATGATCATACTTTCACAAATGAGTAATGCATAGTTGAACCATCTCATCAACAGAGATGCGATCTTCTATAAAACAACAACTCCCTAAGTTATCAACTCATTTCCACAACATCTCTATAAATCATCTCATAACTATCAGATGAACCATCACAAGTAAATAACAAAGTTTCAATAGAACACAAGTGATACAAACAAGTGTTAACTCAAAACACACAAGTGGGAAATGACATAATAATTGTATTAACATATTTACCGAATATGTACATATCTCATCAACCATAAAGAAGTACCTAAAAGAAGAATCAAATCTTCTTCAACTACTGTTAAACCTTGACCATTACACATGAACTTTCCAAATCTCTATGTCTACACTATGCCTGACAAAGATTACAAGGGAAAATATAAAGTAAAAGCATGACACCAGAGAAAACAAATAACAACTATGACATATGTCATTAAAACCCAATAAGCTTCACATGCTCATTGTTTCAATCATCTTATACAAGTAATCTTATGAAATCTCAACACATCAATGAACCATTTGATCAACTTACTATTAAGTCATCATTCCATAAGCATTCCACACTTCTATTCAAATTAACATTCAACAATTAAAGTACCTCTCGATACAAGTAATGAATAACAACAAGTTATAGCCTCTATTAGAGGAATTGAATCGAAAGCTAAGTAAAACCAATCATGTATGAAACAATCTCATATCCTATAAGAAATAAAATGATAAGTATATGGAAGGAAAATAAAAGCTTAACTAAGTATTAATCTAGATCTTGTTATGTTGCCTAGACTATTCTATCTTGTTTCCAATCTTCTCAAAGTCATTCTGCAAGAGAAGCACCCACAAGAAAAGAGGAACTACCACCAGAAGATCTTCAGGAAGATTCTCTAGAATGTTCTAAAAGTTTTATTCCAATCTATTATGAGAGTATTTGGAAGCTCTTATATCTTGATCTGATCTTATTAACTCTCGATAAATAGTGTGATATTCCAATGTTAGTGTTATATAGAAGTAGTTTGATAACAAGACTAGCTACCTTGTTAGCAAATCACTTTTGTGTACTCAAACAATTGAGTGCCATATACAAACAAACATAAGATCATATAACCTAGTAAATCTCATCCAATTGTATATGATTAGTAATTTGGAGGCAAGTCTGGACCACTTGTTAACAAATTCTTCTTATATGCATATGGAAACTTGATGTCATAAAATAAACTTACATTCTTTTATAATCATTTAAGTAAAATCCTGCTTGATGTAATTGGTTGTCTTCACCACAAGGGTGAGACAGTGAAGGTGGAATCCAAGAGCTAATGTTACTTGCTATTGAACAAGGCAACATCTGAACACAAGTGGCAACTAGAGACAAGTACATCAAGCAACAGAAGACCACAACAAGCAACACTGCCTGAGTAAGGGATCATAAGAAATCATCCAGTGAATCATTAGGATATATTAGAGAACCAATAATATCTGTCAAGATCATCAGAGATGAGGAACTCATAGATATATCTTTAATGGAAACAATTATCAAGTATGAAATAATAACCAGCCATTTCATCCACATGTCTTGATATGTGGAGGTTAATGGTAACAAGCTTAACACCTTGTTTTCCATATCCTTTTCATACATAAGACTAACAAATGATAACAAAAAAATCATCTACACATAATCAAGTACATAATTACATGTTTTAAAACAAACATGGGATAATATCCATATTGAACCTATGTGGAAAACAAGCAAATAAGATCCGAAAACCACACATGTTTTCCACTTGATCAAGTACTGAAAACAACAAACAGAGAGTACACAACTAAGTAAAATGTCAACCAAATTTGCTAGGAGTTTCAATTAGGAAAATAACAAAGCCAAATATCAGAAAAACAAGTTCCTTCACCCATTAAAATCATTTGGCTTGACATAGAATAAAATTCCCTATTAAGTGGTGTTCATTTTAGTGCATAGAAACATTACCAAGTAATGTTACCAAATTATTTTCTAAAAAGAATTGTATCTAAAATTATCTAATTAAGTTATGTCACCTTGTTAAACCACATGTTTATTGTGTGCTCATGATAGTCATGCTTAAAATAATTGTAAAACCATTTAATCAATTAAATGGTGAGAAATAACAAAAATCACTTAATCTAGCACCCTAAATAAAAAATACAAATATTTCTCAAATTCACCAAAACAAAACATAGTGAGGTTGCAAATTTGATGAGCTTTCCAAATATAATTTTTAATAAATTTTCTGTTAACAAAAAGGCCCCGAAAATAAGAAATTCTTCTCAGTTTTAAAGATAGAGGGACTTAGTTGCAAATAATTGTAATTCCAGGGGGTTATTGACAAGTGTAAATGCATTTCTTTCTTCAACCTCCGGACAGAAGGCAGAGGTGAGCCGCCATGTCGATTCGTCGATGCCACCTCCTCTCCGACCGCTTGCTGGGGAGGATAAGAACACCACGCCGACGCTGTAGTCCTCTTCTCCTCTCCCTCTCGCTCACTCTCTCGCTCGTTTGCTCTCTCTCTATGGAAAACGAACAGAAACCCGAAACCCTAGCCGTACGGACGCCGGCCATTGCCGTCGACTCCGTCCACCTCGCGAGGAATCGAGAGCATCACCGGGTGCACCGTGCTTCCCTCTACCTCCATGTACAAGCTCGCAAGCCGGGAAGATCAGAGGGCGAAGAATTTCTCCGTTCCCTTTGCTATCTGTTTCCGGCCACCGTGGAAGCGCGTCATCGCTCTGGAGCTCGCCGTGCCGAATCACCTGCACCAGAACCCTCCTGGTGAGCTGGAGCACCTTATGGTGCTTTTGCTTCCGAATTTTGTCCACGGAGTAGTCCAATAGCCATAACCTGTGAAACTCCGGCGCCGTAGAGCTCGCTGCCGGCGACTCCTTGACCATTTGGTCACACCACCGCCGTCCCCGCACTCGCCCGGAGCTCCTCTAGCAGATGAGACGAGTCAATCGCCACAATTTGAACTAAATTCCGCGATTTCAATCCATTAGAAAGGATTCGAGTTCGGTAGAT
Source organism: Alopecurus myosuroides (assembly GCA_028641055.1). NCBI lineage: Eukaryota > Viridiplantae > Streptophyta > Magnoliopsida > Poales > Poaceae > Alopecurus > Alopecurus myosuroides. The sequence goes on along the minus strand of CM054057.1, from coordinate 735,246,130 downwards.
GTCATTTGTGACGTCACCATGACGTCACAGTCCTTTTTCTTTTTCTTTTGTTTTAATTAAACGGATATGACAGGTGGGACCCACCTGTCAATTTGAATATTGCCAGAAAAATATTAAAACTTGTTAATTCAATAACTTTAATTCTGTAAACACAAAAATATAAATAACATATCATATTAATCAGAAAAATAAAATCTATTTGATTATGACATTTTCAAATGTATTTGATAAAGTTTAAAATTAAACATTTTCTTTAATTAATTAAATCATTTAAAAATTAAGAAAAATAATAAATAATTCATAAAATCAGAAAAATACAAGTTATATACCAAAATGCTCCAAATGAAAAATGCAGCTCATCTATGATGTTTACAAAGCCATTTGATTAAGTTTTCATGTGTGCAATATTTTGTCTAATCATTTAATTCATTAAAAAAATTGATAAATTAATATCTTATTCAAATCTTTGTAGAAAACTTCAAATGATACATCGAATTAAAGAGAAAAACATTTCCAACTCAAATATGACCAACATAAAACATTTTGTTTAACCTATAAACTTGTTTCTAAAAGTATAATAAAATTCTATAGTGTTCCATTTTAACAAGAAATAACTTCCATAGCGTTGTTTTCCTTATTAATAAAACCTCATGTTTTCATACCTACTAAACCTATCATCACAAGTCATTATCAAGTTTTGTGATGATAGAGTACTGGTATTAGTTCATCATTTTCAATTCAACTCCTTGTCATAAGCTCTACACTTTTGAGCATAAAATCAAATGTGTTTATTGTCTTTTCAATAGTTGTTTTCCATGCAGTCATGTCTTATTGCCTAACCATGTTATAACAATATTACTTAAACATAATAACAATTGTTTGCTAAATAAAAGTGAAACACATGTAAGTCAAAAAGAAGCAATAACCACATCACCACAAGTAATGAAACATTTCACCTAAAACCTATGTGAGTAAGTTATTGTGTCAAACGTGGCTTACACTTGTAAGATGGGGTGTTTTCCAGGGTAATTCACGATGCATCTCATTACTATGCATGTATCATCTTGCCAATGTTTTCTGTAGTCCTTACCGGGACTACTTTGCTATCTTTCAGATGTCGGGATTTTCTACTCGACCCATGAACCCGAAGACATGGATTATTATTGTCATTGTTTCTATCTCAGGAAAGTTCATCACTTGCTCATATCCTTTGCAGTATGTCATAACGAACTATTTGCAAAAACCCTATCGTATTATCACCTACTCTCAAAAGAATGCATGATCCTATTTTTATAATAATATGACTAATTGAATGACTACCCGAGTGGTAGTGTTCTGTTCGGTGGACGGATGGGACCACGGTAAGATGAATAGGTCAAAGGAAGGTTCCATCTGCATGGGAAAGTATTAGCTAGGAATTAATCACAAATACCGGCAGAACTCGGTGCGACGTAAGTACCGCGTTGACCATGGGTCTTCTATGGGGGGGAGGGGGAGTAAGTCAGCTATAATCCTCTCTCGTTCGCATGTCAACGGGCTGCCAGAGACGTACGGTGTAGGTCTTGCGATACTACATGCACATGGGTGGGATACCTTAATTCCCACGGACTCTGGGGTCTATGATGGTCTGCCAGGGGCACCTAGATATCCATCATGAGGGGTGTAATCAGGGGTTCAACCTGCTGGCAGAAATGGGTGGGCATGCATTATGCGGAGAAGCATAGTTTGGCTTGGACCAACAACCGGGCTCCACACCTGAGTCGGGGTGGACTGGAATGTACACCTGGTTGTGCAACATGGTCTTGATTGCCCATGGATAAAGTAACGCACCTCTGCAGAGTGTAAAAGGATGTGGCATGTTACCCCTGTTCCGGGAAGGAACTACGAACGCTACAGGAAAGGCAACTCCATGAAGTTCTAGTCCTGTGATGGTCTGGCGGTCACAGTTTTCAGAACTAAAAGCAACCTCTTGAAGAAAGTTTTACAAAATATTGCATTAGATTATGAATATTTTGAGTTTAAAGCTGTAGTTAGTGCATCAAACTACCCACTATATATCATGAGCTTGCTAAGTAACGCTCGTTACTCATTCGTTCCCGTTTGACCCCCTGCTTAGAGTTGAAGCCTTATGGACGTCGTCATCGTGAAGCCATCCCTACCTCATGAAGCTAGGTGGAGTCATCTCTTACATAGCCAGTAAAGCATCGTCATCAACAACGCTGGTGGAGAAGATGCTATCAAGGTGTAGGTGGAGAACATTCGTGGGCTTAGCTGTTACTAGTCACAGATTAGGGCTGACATCAGCTGTAGTAGATTTAGTTCTGAGTTAGAGTTCTTCTCCAGCTTGGAGCTTCGCATTGTTTCTTCTGTTTGTTTCATTTGCAGGAGATCTTCTTGATTCATCAAAGAGATTCTCAAGATTTTGTAATGAATTTTGTATCCTTTAACTTTGCCTGGACCCACTGTGTTTCTGTTATACCACTCTGAGAGATGTAATATTCACGGATAAGTCCTTCTGTGAGTATTATGTCACCGACTTACGCACTACACATGCAGTGGTGTGCTGGGTCACCACATATATCGTTTTTATCTTAATGCAATGATTTTTTATATCAAAGATAACCACTTCCCCCATGAATTTTATATTGCCAAAGTTGTTAATCACATATATGATATTTTTTTGTACCAAAACATTTTTGATAGTTGCAGAACAATTTTGTTTATTGTCATACAACAAGAAATAATATGATATCAATGAGATTATTTTTTATTACGTGATCAATTTTAACATACTACAGACGATGCCCTCGCATTTGCGAGAGCCACCGTGCTAGTTAAATATTAATTTAGCTTCGGTTTTTGTTTGAAAGTTTCTCAAAACCAACATAAGCAAATAAAATAAACAAGAGCTTAACTAATTTTATGAAACATCATATTTTGTCACGACATGGCATATTTAATGTAATGGTTTGGCTTTCTATATATCATCGGACAACATAACACGCGAGATGAAAACCGCAAAAATCGCTTAGCATGTACTTGTTCGGAATTAGTTGGCACATGTTTGTCTAAAAATGGTTTATGTAGACGTACTTTATTGTTTTTAGATACATTCATATTTAGACAAATACGTGGCATTTCGAATCGGAGGGAGCATGTCTGAGACTGATGTGTAGCAGTGGACCAACCAATAAGATATTAACCGGCAGCTTCCTTTTTGTGCGGAGGCAGTAACGGGCAGCATGTGGTAGGCAGCGTCTTTGCTTGGCCCTGACGACGATAGCTGCACTTGGCCAAATGGGCAGGGAGAAGCGACATAACCGATAGGTGCACTTGGCATATGCATGTACCGCGCCACCATGGAAACCGGTGTTGGCAGTTCTCCAACGGTGGCCCGAATGAAGCGCCGGTGGTTTATGACCGTGGCCTATCCGACAGATGATTTTCTTGTCGGGTTGACCACTTGGCGTACGTGTTCTTGGATACCTTCTCCATCAATCTAATCCATCTTTTTCTAGTATGTATATTATCTGTCCCCTTTAATAGAAAAGGGTTTTGCAAGATTAATTAGCTTGCCATATATACCGTCCTACTGTCCAAGGTAGGCGATGCAGCTGAGAGTTATCATGTAAGGGCATGTACAGTGATAAGATGAAGACCGTCTTATCTTACACATGCCATGTAATTTAGATATGACACAAAAATATGACGTACAACAGATTATTTATTAGTCTTTTATATCTAACGGGAGATCTAATTCTAGAATGGTCGCCAATTTGTCTCACGCGTAGAACGCGTCGCGACCCGTCCGATCGTGGAGCCGTCGGATCCTTATCCTCTGACTTCTCTCCGTCCAACCTGACACGGTCGTGCTCCTTGCCCGCATTCTCCACAGAACCAAGGCACCCGTGCCTCCACCTCTACGAGACCCGAAAGCGGCACGCCCTGATCCGTGGCCATGGCCGCACGCTTGCTCCTGGAGCGGCCCTGACGGCGCACACCTCGCTCCCAAGCTGCAGGCGGTGTGGAGATCATCTGCGAGCGGCGGCGGCGCACAGCTCGTGAGGACTGGGACGTCTCCGTGCGCACCGGGGCCCGGGGGCTGCCCCGAGGGGCGCCTCTGTCGCCTCCTTGGGTGGATTTTTGATCCCTCTTCGGTGGCGGCCTTGCTGCTTCGCCTTGTTCTCGGCACCTCTTCCTGGAGGTCCTCTAAGGGGGTGAGCTGCGGAGAAACAACAGTGTGGTCTTAAAACTAAGGAGATGTAGAGGCAAGGAAAGTCGGGAAGGTGCATACCTTGGGTGGTCCGGAGAAAATCGCCACCTGGCACCCAATGCCCCTGGCGAGGCATCTTGCCGGGAGCCTTCCGAGGCAGTGTCTACCGGGTTTGCTGCGGCGGCGAGTGTGGGTCACTGCCCGAGGAGGAGCGCTTGTCTCAGCGGCGACAACAGAGGACTAAGGAGTCTCGTCTTCCTCCACCACCGCAAATACTAGACCCTAAGGTGGGGAGGTTAGATCTTGGCGGCTGGTATTTACCACCCGGGATCTCACTCGGTTACCATGACCGACCTCGACCCCGCTGCTGGTAGCGGAAGGACCAGCGTCGGAGTCCCCTACGCGACACACGGCCCAGGTCGATGAGGCGGGGAGCGCTGTGGCAGACGGCGCGGCCAGGGGGCTTCCCCTCGGAGGCGTCCACCGAACCAACACTCATCGCTGGAAGGCAGACTCACGGCGATGGCTTCCCGTTGTGTATCATGGTAGAGGGGAGACACTCCCGCATGGAGAGGTTCCAGCTCTGCCGGCCCGCCAACCAACTCCAGCACTAACTTCTCCAAGGAATTCGGCGGCATGATTGACTTCCTACCCATGAAGAGACGGGAAGGAACCGGCGCGAGATGGAACGCGGATCACATGTCACACAAGGCCAGGGGAGAAAGTCCGCGACACTTGTCCAGAGGATGGCACAGGAGCGTGCTAGAGGGCCAAGTGGGGCCCGTCAGCCTAGGAGAGGCAGCCACGCCGTGGCGAACGGGGCTGGACGTGGAAGCTGAAGGAGGCAAGTTGTTTCTGTCCTACATTAGTTTCGGCCACGTTTCCTTCGGCCGGACACGTTGAAGAAATGCAACTAGACACCTGTCAAGACACCGGACAGAAAAGGAAGGGACCAATAACGCCAGGAGAATACAAAAAAAGGGAGAGAACACAAGAGAAGGAGAAAAAGGTAGTGGCACAAAGAAGGAGAAAAGGATAGGAGGAGGAGAGAAGTAGCTATAGCACTGGGGTGTTCCTGGTGCCCGAAGTCATCCATCGTGTCCACCATTGAAACCCATTCACCCACTCTAATTCCAGATCAGTCATACAGTACGTAGGGATCCATCTCGAGATGGCGTGAAGGTAAAAAAAATGTATACTTGTGTCTTGTGCCGTGCTCCACCTCTCCAACCTAGCGTACAGTCGGAGGCATGAATCTCCCCGCGCCCATCTGCCGAACAAATTTGGGAATGGACATCGGTTTCTCCAGGTGTCCGTGTTTCGAGACGCGACAAAATCATAGGAAAACAATATTGATAGCCCAATCACAAACATGTATTACGCCAAAATCATTAAATGCAACTTACCTTAGATACAATCTATAAGAAATTAATGGTGCGTTGTTTCTTAAATTGTACTACTACCCTATGATAGCGCGCTAAGATACTATGCATTACGGAAGGCCTACTAGCTAGCTGGTTCTTTAAATGTTAATACTCATACGATACCATGCTTAGAAACAGTGTATTGGCAGAGGAGTAAACCACCATCGAGGTCTTAGAAATCACCGTTGGATAACTGCCATTCCTGGTCTCCATGGAGTACATTCATATGCGAAGTGCACCTGTCGGTTTTCGTTTCTCGCCACCCATTTGGTCAAGTGCACCGTGCTCAGAAAGGAACGACCATTTACTGCACTGAACAAGTGTGTTGTCTACTTGCAACGTTTGGACAAAGCATGCCATCGCGACATTGCCGACCGACGAAGCGGCCCCGCCCAATAAAGAACCTGGTCTTACCTATAAACAGGAAAACCTGAGCCGTTAGATAAAATAATGGTCAGCCGGAGACCATGTCCGCCAGGTTACTGCAAAGACTAATCTCTCAGTTTAACCAAAATCAAACCTGAGTTTTAAGGTTAACCAACACCAAACCGTACTCCCACCTTAAATGGTCACTACAGGAATGGACTTATGTGCCGACGGCCAAAAACTGTGCCGACGGCAAAATATCGGGGGCCGTCGGCACACAAGGCTCGAGCCCCAGCCTGCCAACTCGGCTGTCGGCACGGGGGAGACCGTCGGCACAGCGGAAAGGGGGCCGACGGTGGCCGTCGGCACACTAGCTCCCGTCGGCACAGTCCAAACAGGGCCGACGGCTGCCCTCGGCATCAATTCAGCCGTCGGGACAGGCCACTCGCCCCGGTGGCTAGGCCCTACCAAGTTCTATGCCGACGGCTTTGCCGTCGGCACAGGTGAAAAGTTTTTTTTGTTATTTTGTGGTGGAATGTGTAGTTATTAATTACTCACAATTGATAAAATTAATATAAAATTTTCATGTTTAAAATATATAAACTCACAATCGTTACCGTGTATCGAGATCTAAGTCCATTTTTTTTTGTAATACTAGCTTGTTGCAAAGTCCGACACCACTATCGATTGGCTTTCTACCTAGTTGTTTTATGTTTCTATGGCCTACCCTAACTCAACCAAGCACCTAGTTCCACATTGATACCCCCTTTCGACGCCGTTACCGCGTGTTTCCGTATAAGTCCGTTATTTCTCCAGCGGGTCTAGGGTTTCACCGGAGGGGGGCTCCGGATCTTCTGGACCCCAAAACAAGCAAGTTTGTGCCATAGCATGTTATTATAGCTGTGTTGTGTGCTTTTGATGGCAAAGATTTCACTCCGGGGTGTGGGCCGCTTCACCGGCATCCACTTCCCTCTCGTGAGTTTACACGCGCTTATAGGGTGAAACCACCGTATCGGACGAAACGTCGTGAATCTTCCGAAGAGGTGGGTTCTACCTAGTTGTTTTATGTTCCTATGGTCTACCCTAACACAACCAAGCACCTAGTTCCACAGTGCTACCCCCTTTCGACGCCGTTACCGTGTGTTTCCGTATAAGTCCGGTATTTCTCCGGCGGGTCTAGGGTTTCACCGGAGGGGGGCTCCGGATCTTCTGGACCCCAACACAAGCAAGTTTGTGCCATAGCATGTTATTATAGGTGTGTTATGTGCTTTTGATGGCAAAGATTTCACTCCGGGGTGTGGGCCGCTTCACCGGCATCCACTTCTCTCTCGTGAGTTTACACGCGCTTATAGGGTGAAACCCCCGTATCGGACGAAACGTCGTGAATCTTCCGAAGAGGTGGGTTCTACCTAGTTGTTTTATGTTCCTATGGCCTACCCTAACACAACCAAGCACCTAGTTCCACATTGCTACCCCCTTTCGACATCGTTACCGTGTGTTTCCGTATAAGTCCGGTATTTCTCCAGCGGGTCTAGGGTTTCACCGGAGGGGGGGCTCCGGATCTTCTGGACCCCAGCACAAGCAAGTTTGTGCCATAGCATGTTATTATAGGTGTGTTGTGTGCTTTTGATGGCAAAGATTTCACTCCGGGGTGTGGGCCGCTTCACCGGCATCCACTTCTCTCTCGTGAGTTTACACGCGCTTATAGGGTGAAACCACCGTATCGGACGAAACGTCGTGAATCTTCCGAAGAGGTGGGTTCTACCTAGTTGTTTTATGTTCCTATGGTCTACCCTAACACAACCAAGCACCTAGTTCCACAGTGCTACCCCCTTTCGACGCCGTTACCGCGTGTTTCCGTATAAGTCCGGTATTTCTCCGGAGGGTCTAGGGTTTCACCGGAGGGGGGGCTCCGGATCTTCTGGACCCCAACACAAGCAAGTTTGTGCCATAGCATGTTATTATAGGTGTGTTGTGCTTTTGATGGCAAAGATTTCACTCCGGGGTGTGGGCCGCTTCACCGGCATCCACTTCTCTCTCGTGAGTTTACACGCGCTTATAGGGTGAAACCCCCGTATCGGACGAAACGTCGTGAATCTTCCGAAGAGATGGGTTCTACCTAGTTGTTTTATGTTCCTATGGCCTACCCTAACACAACCAAGCACCTAGTTCCACATTGCTACCCCCCTTTCGACGTCGTTACCGCGTGTTTCCGTATAAGTCCGGTATTTCTCCAGCGGGTCTAGGGTTTCACCGGAGGGGGGGCTCCGGATCTTCTGGACCCCAACACAAGCAAGTTTGTGCCATAGCATGTTATTATAGGTGTGTTGTGTGCTTTTGATGGCAAAGATTTCACTCCGGGGTGTGGGCCGCTTCACCGGCATCCACTTCTCTCTCGTGAGTTTACACGCGCTTATAGGGTGAAACCCCCGTATCGGACGAAACGTCGTGAATCTTCCGAAGAGGTGGGTTCTACCTAGTTGTTTTATGTTCCTATGGCCTACCCTAACACAACCAAGCACCTAGTTCCACATTGCTACCCCCTTTCGACGTCGTTACCGCGTGTTTCCGTATAAGTCCGGTATTTCTCCAGCGGGTCTAGGGTTTCACCGGAGGGGGGCTCCGGATCTTCTGGACCCCAGCACAAGCAAGTTTGTGCCATAGCATGTTATTATAGGTGTGTTGTGTGTGCTTTTGATGGCAAAGATTTCACTCCGGGGTGTGGGCCGCTTCACCGGCATCCACTTCTCTCTCGTGAGTTTACACGCGCTTATAGGGTGAAACCCCCGTATCGGACGAAACGTCGTGAATCTTCCGAAGAGGTGGGTTCTACCTAGTTGTTTTATGTTCCTATGGTCTACCCTAACACAACCAAGCACCTAGTTCCACAGTGCTACCCCCTTTCGACGCCGTTACCGCGTGTTTCCGTATAAGTCCGGTATTTCTCCGGCGGGTCTAGGGTTTCACCGGAGGGGGGGCTCCGGATCTTCTGGACCCCAACACAAGAAAGTTTGTGCCATAGCATGTTATTATAGGTGTGTTGTGTGCTTTTGATGGCAAAGATTTCACTCCGGGGTGTGGGCCGCTTCACCGGCATCCACTTCTCTCTCGTGAGTTTACACGCGCTTATAGGGTGAAACCCCCGTATCGGACGAAACGTCGTGAATCTTCCGAAGAGATGGGTTCTACCTAGTTGTTTTATGTTCCTATGGCCTACCCTAACACAACCAAGGACCTAGTTCCACATTGCTACCCCCTTTCGACGTCGTTACCGCGTGTTTCCGTATAAGTCCGTATTTCTCCAGCGGGTCTAGGGTTTCACCGGAGGGGGGGATCCGGATCTTCTGGACCCCAACACAAGCAAGTTTGTGCCATAGCATGTTATTATAGGTGTGTTGTGTGCTTTTGATGTCAAAGATTTCACTCCGGGGTGTGGGCCGCTTCACCGGCATCCACTTCTCTCTCGTGAGTTTACACGCGCTTATAGGGTGAAACCCCCGTATCGGACGAAACATCGTGAATCTTCCGAAGAGGTGGGTTCTACCTAGTTGTTTTATGTTCCTATGGCCTACCCTAACACAACCAAGCACCTAGTTCCACATTGCTACCCCCTTTCGACGTCGTTACCGCGTGTTTCCGTATAAGTCCGGTATTTCTCCAGCGGGTCTAGGGTTTCACCGGAGGGGGGGCTCCGGATCTTCTGGACCCCAGCACAAGCAAGTTTGTGCCATAGCATGTTATTATAGGTGTGTTGTGTGCTTTTGATGGCAAAGATTTCACTCCGGGGTGTGGGCCGCTTCACCGGCATCCACTTCTCTCTGAGTTTACGCGCGCTTATAGGGTGAAACCCCCGTATCGGACGAAACGTCGTGAATCTTCCGAAGAGGTGGGTTCTACCTAGTTGTTTTATGTTCCTATGGTCTAACCTAACACAACCAAGCACCTAGTTCCACAGTGCTACCCCCTTTCGACGCCGTTACCGCGTGTTTCCGTATAAGTCCGGTATTTCTCCGGCGGGTCTAGGGTTTCACCGGAGGGGGGGCTCCGGATCTTCTGGACCCCAACACAAGCAAGTTTGTGCCATAGAATGTTATTATAGGTGTGTTGTGTGCTTTTGATGGCAAAGATTTCAATCCGGGGTGTGGGCCGCTTCACCGGCATCCACTTCTCTCTCGTGAGTTTACACGCGCTTATAGGGTGAAACCCCCGTATCGGACGAAACGTCGTGAATCTTCCGAAGAGATGGGTTCTACCTAGTTGTTTTATGTTCCTATGGCCTACCCTAACACAACCAAGCACCTAGTTCCACATTGCTACCCCCTTTCGACGTCGTTACTGCGTGTTTCCGTATAAGTCCGGTATTTCTCCAGCGGGTCTAGGGTTTCACCGGAGGGGGGGCTCCGGATCTCTGGACCCCAACACAAGAAAGTTTGTGCCATAGCATGTTATTATAGTGTGTTGTGTGCTTTTGATGGCAAAGATTTCACTCCGGGTGGGCCGCTTCACCGGCATCCACTTCTCTCTCGTGAGTTTACACGCGCTTATAGGGTGAAACTCCCATATCGGACGAAACGTCGTGAATCTTCTGAAGAGGTGGGTTCTACCTTGTTGTTTTATGTTCCTATGGCCTACCCTAACACAACCAAGCACCTAGTTCCACAATGCTACCCCTTTCGACGCCGTTACCTCGTGTTTCCGTATAAGTCCGGTATTTCTCCAGCGGGTCTAGGGTTTCACCGGAGGGGGGGCTCCGGATCTTCTGGACCCCAACCCAAGAAAGTTTGTGCCATATTATAGGTGTGTTGTGTGCTTTTGATGGCAAAGATTTCACTCCGGGGTGTGGGCCGCTTCACCGGCATCCACTTCTCTCTCGTGAGTTTACACGCGCTTATAGGGTGAAACTCCCGTATCGGACGAAACGTCGTGAATCTTCCGAAGAGGTGGGTTCTACCTAGTTGTTTTATGTTCCTATGGCCTACCCTAACACAACCAAGCACCTAGTTCCACAATTCTACCCCCTTTCGACGCCGTTACCGCGTGTTTCCGTATAAGTCCGGTATTTCTCCAGCGGTCTAGGGTTTCACCGGAGGGGGGCTCCGGATCTTCTGGACCCCAACACAAGCAAGTTTGTGCCATAGCATGTTATTATAGTGTTGTGTGCTTTTGATGGCAAAGATTTCACTCCGGGGTGTGGGCCGCTTCACCGGCATCCACTTCTCTCTCGTGAGTTTTACACGCTTATAGGGTGAAACTCCCGTATCGGACGAAACGTCGTGAATCTTCCGAAGAGGTGGGTTCTACCTTGTTTTTTTATGTTCCTATGGCCTACCCTAACACAACCAAGCACCTAGTTCCACAATGCTACCCCCTTTCGACGCCGTTACCGCGTGTTTCCGTATAAGTCCGGTATTTCTCCAGCGGGTCTAGGGTTTCACCGGAGGGGGGGCTCCGGATCTTCTGGGACCCCAACACAAGCAAGTTTGTGCCATAGCATGTTATTATAGGTGTGTTGTGTGATTTTGATGGCAAAGATTTCACTCCGGGGTGTGGGCCGCTTCACCGGCATCCACTTCTCTCTCGTGAGTTTACACGCGCTTATAGGGTGAAACCCCCGTATTGGACGAAACGTCGTGAATCTTCCGAAGAGATGGGTTCTACCTAGTTGTTTTATGTTCCTATGGCCTACCCTAACACAACCAAGCACCTAGTTTCCACATTGCTACCCCCTTTCGACGTCGTTACCGCGTGTTTCCGTATAAGTCCGGTATTTCTCCAGCGGGTCTAGGGTTTCACCGGAGGGGGGGCTCCGGATCTTCTGGACCCCAACACAAGCAAGTTTGTGCCATAGCATGTTATAGGTGTGTTGTGTGCTTTTTATGGCAAAGATTTCACTCCGGGGTGTGGGCCGCTTCACCGGCATCCACTTCTCTCTCGTGAGTTTACACGCGCTTATAGGGAAACTCCCGTATCGGACGAAACGTCGTGAATCTTCCGAAGAGGTGGGTTCTACCTTGTTGTTTTATGTTCCTATGGCCTACCCTAACACAACCAAGCACCTAGTTCCACAATGCTACCCCCCTTTCGACGCCGTTACCGTGTGTTTCCGTATAAGTCCGGTATTTCTCCAGCGGGTCTAGGGTTTCACCGGAGGGGGGCTCCGGATCTTCTGGACCCCAACCCAAGCAAGTTTGTGCCATAACATGTTATTATAGGTGTTGTGTGCTTTTGATGGCAAAGATTTCACTCCGGGGTGTGGGCCGCTTCACCGGCATCCACTTCTCTCTCGTGAGTTTACACGCGCTTATAGGGTGAAACTCCCGTATCGGACGAAACGTCGTGAATCTTCGAAAGGTGGGTTCTACCTAGTTGTTTTATGTTCCTATGGCCTACCCTAACACAACCAAGCACCTAGTTCCACAATTCTACCCCCTTTCGACGCCGTTACCGCGTGTTTCCGTATAAGTCCGGTATTTCTCCAGCGGGTCTAGGGTTTCACCGGAGGGGGGCTCCGGATCTTCTGGACCCCAACACAAGCAAGTTTGTGCCATAGCATGTTATTATAGGTGTGTTGTGTGCTTTTGATGGCAAAGATTTCACTCCGGGGTGTGGGCCGCTTCACCGGCATCCACTTCTCTCTCGTGAGTTTACACGCGCTTATAGGGTGAAACTCCCGTATCGGACGAAACGTCGTGAATCTTCCGAAGAGGTGGGTTCTACCTTGTTTTTTTATGTTCCTATGGCCTACCCTAACACAACCAAGAACCTAGTTCCACAATGCTACCCCCTTTCGACGCCGTTACCGCGTGTTTCCGTATAAGTCCGGTATTTCTCCAGCGTCTAGGGTTTCACCGGAGGGGGGGCTCCGGATCTTCTGGACCCCAACCCAAGCAAGTTTGTGCCATAACATGTTATTATAGGTGTGTTGTGTGCTTTTGATGGCAAAGATTCACTCCGGGGTGTGGGCCGCTTCACCGGCATCCACTTCTCTCGTGAGTTTACACGCGCTTATAGGGTGAAACTCCCGTATCGGACGAAACGTCGTGAATCTTCCGAAGAGTGGGTTCTACCTTGTTGTTTTATGTTCCTATGGCCTACCCTAACACAACCAAGCACCTAGTTCCACAATGCTACCCCCTTTCGACGCCGTTACCGCGTGTTTCCGTATAAGTCCGGTATTTCTCCAGCGGGTCTAGGGTTTCACCGGAGGGGGGGCTCCGGATCTTCTGGACCCCAACCCAAGCAAGTTTGTGCCATAGCATGTTATTATAGGTGTGTTGTGTGCTTTTGATGGCAAAGATTTCACTCCGGGGTGTGGGCCGCTTCACCGGCATCCACTTCTCTCTCGTGAGTTTACACGCGCTTATAGGGTGAAACTCCCGTATCGGACGAAACGTCGTGAATCTTCCGAAGAGGTGGGTTCTACCTAGTTGTTTTATGTTCCTATGGCCTACCCTAACACAGCCAAGCACCTAGTTCCACAATTCTACCCCCTTTCGACGCCGTTACCGCTGTTTTCCGTATAAGTCCGGTATTTCTCCAGCGGGTCTAGGGTTTCACCGGAGGGGGGGCTCCGGATCTTCTGGACCCCAACACAAGCAAGTTTGTGCCATAGCATGTTATTATAGGTGTGTTGTGTGCTTTTGATGGCAAAGATTTCACTCCGGGGTGTGGGCCGCTTCACCGGCATCCACTTCTCTCTCGTGAGTTTACACACGCTATAGGGTGAAACTCCCGTATCGGACGAAACGTCGTGAATCTTCCGAAGAGGTGGGTTCTACCTTGTTTTTTTATGTTCCTATGGCCTACCCTAACACAGCCAAGCACCTAGTTCCACAATGCTACCCCCTTTCGACGCCGTTACCGCGTGTTTCCGTATAAGTCCGGTATTTCTCCAGCGGGTCTAGGGTTTCACCGGAGGGGGGGCTCCGGATCTTCTGGACCCCAACCCAAGCAAGTTTGTGTGCCATAGCATGTTATTATAGGTGTGTTGTGTGCTTTTGATGGCAAAGATTTCACTCCGGGGTGTGGGCCGCTTCACCGGCATCCACTTCTCTCTCGTGAGTTTACACGCGCTTATAGGGTGAAACTCCCGTATCGGACGAAACGTCGTGAATCTTCCGAAGAGGTGGGTTCTACCTAGTTGTTTTATGTTCCTATGGCCTAACCTAACAAAACCAAGCACCTATTTCCACAATTCTACCCCCTTTCGACGCCGTTACCGCGTGTTTCCGTATAAGTCTGGTATTTCTCCAGCGGGTCTACGGAGGGGGGCTCCGGATCTTCTGGACCCCAACACAAGCAAGTTTGTGCCATAGCATGTTATTATAGGTGTGTTGTGTGCTTTTTATGGCAAATATTTCCCTCCGGGGTGTGGGCCGCTTCACCGGCATCCACTTCTCTCTCGTGAGTTTACACGCGCTTATAGGGTGAAACTCCCGTATCGGACGAAACGTCGTGAACTTCCGAAGAGGTGGTTCTACCTTGTTGTTTTATGTTTCTATGGCCTACCCTAACACAACCAAGCACCTAGTTCCACAATGCTACTACCTTCGACGCTGTTACCGCTGTTTCCGTATAAGTCCGTATTTCTCCAGCTCTAGGGTTTCACCGGAGGGGGGGATCCGGATCTTCTGGACCCCAACACAAGCAAGTTTGTGCCATAGCATGTTATTATAGGTGTGTTGTGTGCTTTTGATGGCAAAGATTTCACTCCGGGTGTGGGCCGCTTCACCGGCATCCACTTCTCTCTCGTGAGTTTACACGCGCTAGGGTGAAACTCCCGTATCGGACGAAACATCGTGAATCTTCCGAAGAGGTGGATTCTACCTTGTTGTTTTATGTTCCTATGGCCTACCCTAAACACAACCAAGCACCTAGTTCCACAATGCTACCCCCTTTCGACGCCGTTACCGCGTGTTTCCGTATAAGTCCGGTATTTCTCCAGCGGGTCTAGGGTTTCACCGGAGGGGGGGCTCCGGATCTTCTGGACCCCAACACAAGCAAGTTTGTGCCATAGCATGTTATTATAGGTGTGTTGTGTGCTTTTGATGGCAAAGATTTCACTCCGGGGTGTGGGCCGCTTCACCGGCATCCACTTCTCTCTCGTGAGTTTACACACGCTTATAGGGTGAAACTCCCGTATCGGACGAAACGTCGTGAATCTTCCGAAGAGGTGGGTTCTACCTAGTTGTTTTATGTTTCTATGGCCTACCCTAACACAACCAAGCACCTAGTTCCACAATGCTACCCCCTTTCGACGCCGTTACCGCGTGTTTCCGTATAAGTCCGGTATTTCTCTAGCGGGTCTAGGGTTTCACCGGAGGGGGGGCTCCGGATCTTCTGGACCCCAACACAAGAAAGTTTGTGCCATAGCATGTTATTATAGGTGTGTTGTGTGCTTTTGATGGCAAAGATTTCACTCCGGGGTGTGGGCCGCTTCACCGGCACCCACTTCTCTCTCGTGACTTTACACGCGCTTATAGGGTGAAACTCCCGTATCGGACGAAACGTCGTGAATCTTCCGAAGAGGTGGGTTCTACGTAGTTGTTTTATGTTTCTATGGCCTACCCTAACACAACCAAGCACCTAGTTACACAATGCTACCCCCTTTCGACGCCGTTACCGCGTGTTTCCGTATAAGTCCGGTATTTTCCCAGCGGGTCTAGGGTTTCACCGGAGGGGGGCTCCGGATCTTCTGGACCCCAACACAAGAAAGTTTGTGCCATAGCATGTTATTATAGGTGTGTTGTGTGATTTTGATGGCAAAGATTTCACTCCGGGGTGTGGGCCGCTTCACCGGCATCCACTTCTCTCTCGTGAGTTTACACGCGCTTATAGGGTGAAACTCCCGTATCGGACGAAACGTCGTGAATCTTCCGAAGAGGTGGGTTCTACCTAGTTGTTTTATGTTTTTATGGCCTACCCTAACACAACCAAGCACCTAGTTCCACAATGATACCCCCTTTCGACGCCGTTACCGCGTGGTTCCGTATAAGTCCGGTATTTCTCCAGCGGGTCTAGGGTTTCACCGGAGGGGGGCTCCGGATCTTCTGGACCCAACACAAGCAAGTTTGTGCCATAGCATGTTATTATAGGTGTGTTGTGTGCTTTTGATGGCAAAGATTTCACTCCGGGGTATGGGCCGCTTCACCGGCATCCACTTCTCTCTCGTGAGTTTACACGCGCTTATAGGGTGAAACTCCCGTATCGGACGAAACGTCGTGAATCTTCCGAAGAGGTGGGTTCTACCTTGTTGTTTTATGTTCCTATGGCCTACCCTAACACAACCAAGCACCTAGTTCCACAATGCTACCCCCTTTCGACGCCGTTACCGCGTGTTTCCGTATAAGTCCGGTATTTCTCCAGCGGGTCTAGGGTTTCACCGGAGGGGGGGCTCCGGATCTTCTGGACCCCAACACAAGCAAGTTTGTGCCATATCATGTTATTATAGGTGTGTTGTGTGCTTTTTATGGCAAAGATTTCACTCCGGGGTGTGGGCCGCTTCACCGGCATCCACTTCTCTCTCGTGAGTTTACACGCGCTTATAGGGTGAAACTCCCGTATCGGACGAAACGTCGTGAATCTTCCGAAGAGGTGGGTTCTACCTAGTTTTTTTATGTTTCTATGGCCTACCCTAACACAAACAAGGACCTAGTTCCACAATGCTACCCCCTTTCGACGCCGTTACCGCGTGTTTCCGTATAAGTCCGGTATTTCTCCAGCGGGTCTAGGGTTTCACCGGAGGGGGGCTCCGGATCTTCTGGACCCCAACACAAGAAAGTTTGTGCCATAGCATGTTATTATAGGTGTGTTGTGTTCTTTTGATGGCAAAGATTTCACTCCGGGGTGTGGGCCGCTTCACCGCATCCACTTCTCTCTCGTGAGTTTACACGCGCTTATAGGGTGAAACTCCCGTATCGGACGAAACGTCGTGAATCTTCCGAAGAGGTGGGTTCTACCTTGTTGTTTTATGTTCCTATGGCCTACCCTAACACAACCAAGCACCTAGTTCCACAATGCTACCCCCTTTCGACGCCGTTACCGAATGTTTCCGTATAAGTCCGGTACTTCTCCAGCGGTCTAGGGTTCACCGGAGGGGGGCTCCGGATATTCTGGACCCCAACACAAGCAAGTTTGTGCCATGTTATTATAGGTGTGTTGTGTGCTTTTGATGGCAAAGATTTCACTCCGGATCTTTTCGTTAATTAAGTCTCGGCGATTTATTTTTCCTCATAGTATTTGTATCACTTTTATGCTCCCGTTAATTTTATTTTGTCGCAAACATGATTATGACAGTTATTAATCTCTTGATTGTCGCTCCTAGTCTATTGATAGCCTTAACCTCTCCTGAGTATGATCTACTCTCGTGAATCCAACTCCCAAAATCATTATTTTGCCAAATGTGTCCATCATACCTACCATATTTTGGTAGCGAGGTGTTTTATACCGTCTCGCATATTGTTGTCTCAACTTAATACCACATAGATAAGCCTAGTAAAACAACTACAAGTACAAAAACACTATCGAGACATGGTGAAGCATGCTTGCGCCTAGAAAAAGCATGCTCTATATTTGGGTAGTTAGTTCGTGGGGGAGGAGATTGCTCATGTATGCTGCTCATATGTGACAGCCGCTATTTTTTTAAAGCTAGTTATAGAATATGTACTCGCATATTTAATACCAAATAATATAAATTACACCCTGTATGTGCAACATCATAATGCCAAGATGTAGTCAAGTCGTAAAATATGTGCACATCGAACAAAAGATACTTCATCAAAGCAAACATAGACTCGCAGTAGCATGAACAACCCACCACCATCGCCAAAAACTGGACTTCACGTGGAGAAATGGTTTTGTTGTCCAGTCTAACCACCATAGTCATAATAATTGGTTTTCACGCGGAGAAGGTCCAAATCAAAACAATGCATTCGATATGGAAACGACTAAATATTCATCATAGTGAGATACAACCAATATAGGTTACACATAGGATTTTCACCATGGATTTTTTCATGTAAGAGTGGTCCAACATCACCGAAACTGCAATCATGACTCAAACTTGGTTTGGTGGGAAGGCATCTACCCCTCACACGACTAGGCGCTCTGCATTAGTATGCTACGAAAGGGAAATCAAAAAAAGGGGTGTGCCGACGGCAATGCCGTCGGCGTCTGTTATATGGATCAAAGGAACCGGTGTGTATCATATCTTAAATTTTCTGAGATCTTTTCATATTTGGATCCTTCTATATATGTTTTAGGAAGAGGATTAGACTTACATTTCTATCGTCTTTGTGCAGAAGAGTTGATTATCTTTTGTGCTCTTGTATTAGTATTATATATAAATACCTAATGATATGGCTGTCCACATTTAAATTATCACATAATGTTCTAGTGACATTGCTAGCTTACTCCAGGCAGCATGAATCCAATTAGCAGTTCTTGTATAATATGCACTGCTAATCATGGAAAAATCATCACTCAATGGTTATTTCCCGTCTTATCTAAATTGTGTTCAATCTTTGCTGCCAATTTTTTTCCGTTAGGATAGCATTTAGGATATTCAGTGCATGGCTGAATCCTTGTGTATGACACGACTGGTTCATAATACTAGGATATAAAGATTGTTATTTTTGTTTATGTTGCCATTCTTGAATGTGCTAGAGCATGATAAAATTTGTTTGAAAAAATTTCAGGTACTTGCCACTTTGTGCAGATGAATGTGATGACTGGAGTATTTTTGACCATTGTGTGTTTGAAGTGTTCTGGAGTAGTAGCCTTGTGCTTATGGATGTGATGAGCATTATTCTTTTCTTGTATTTTTTGGATCTGTTTGTCAAAAACAGTGACTGTTTTATAAAGTAGGCCAAGACAGTAACTATGTAAAGTGGATGCTTTTGTACTCGTGATCAATATATTGATGATATATATAGATGTGTACTTTTACCTGTGCAATGTATGTTGATCTAGTATCTTATAACCTAATCTGAAAATTGATATTTGGAGCGCTATATACACATGATCTGTGTTTGGTCATATGCTAGTGTAGCAACAGAACTGGTGTCGGCATAATGTATACCTTCACACCTTCACAATAAGTGTCGGCATAGGTATAATTTCTCTAGACAGATTAAATGTCGGCATAGGTAGTCTACCAACAAAACCTGTCGGCATAGCCGGGGGTGTACACAGACAAAAAGGTGTCGGCTAGCTTAGGATGTGTCGACATAAAATGTGTTGGCAAGATATCTTCTCTCGGTGTAACTTTTGACGACTGCTTTTGTCCGGACTCTTAATCTTCTGTCGGCATATGTATTGCCATATGAAAAACTGTCGGCAAAAGTATCATATACCGGCAGATGCTTCTGTCGGCAAGTTTCGACCGTGGTGTAGTGTATAGTGCAAGACAGTGGAAGGTAAACAATCAAGACAAAAGGCTACACATGCCAAGGTCAACACAAGGAAACAATTGTGAAGAAATCAACGGTTTACCATTTTTACGTGAGAGAGGCTGAACTTCGGGACGAAGTTCTTGTTAAGGGGGATATACTGTAACATCCCAGTGTTTTCGGAGGTTATAAGGGTCTAAATATAATATGTGCATTTGCAAAGCATGCATCTAAAAAATACGGGAAATTTTGGCGCGAAAGTTTGAACGAATCAAAGTGACCAATGTTTCACTTGACATGATGAAATAAGTCTAGATCATCTAGTTAAGAGTACAATTTGAGTGATCTTTATAACATAGTATCTCTACAAGCCAATCATCTGATTACACAAACCATAATTGGTTGTGACCAACACTAATTCTCAACAAGCCTAACCTCAAGCCTATAAGTGACTTGGGATAATTCACTAGGTATCTAGAACTCAAAAAGGGGTGAGTATCCAAATCTCATAAGTGATGATCATACTTTCACAAATGAGTAATGCATAGTTTGAACCATCTCATCAACAGAGATGCGATCTTCTAAAAACAACAACTCCCTAAGTTATCAACTCATTTCCACAACTCTCTATAAATCATCTCATAACTATCAGATGAACCATCACAAGTAAATAACAAAGTTTCAATAGAACACAAGTGATACAAACAAGTGTTAACTCAAAACACACAAGTGGGAAATGACATAATAATTGTATTAACATATTTACCGAATATGTACATATCTCATCAACCATAAAGAAGTACCTAAAAGAAGAATCAAATCTTCTTCAACTACTGTTAAACCTTGACCATTACACATGAACTTTCCAAATCTATGTCTACACTATGCCTGACAAAGATTACAAGGGAAAATATAAAGTAAAAGCATGACACCAGAGAAAACAAATAACAACTATGACATATGTCATTAAAACCCAATAAGCTTCACATGCTCATTGTTTCAATCATCTTATACAAGTAATCTTATGAAATCTCAACACATCAATGAACCATTTGATCAACTTACTATTAAGTCATCATTCCATAAGCATTCCACACTTCTATTCAAATTAACATTCAACAATTAAAGTACCTCTCGATACAAGTAATGAATAACAACAAGTTATAGCCTCTATTAGAGGAATTGAATCGAAAGCTAAGTAAAACCAATCATGTATGAAACAATCTCATATCCTATAAGAAATAAAATGATAAGTATATGGAAAATAAAAGCTTAACTAAGTATTAATCTAGATCTTGTTATGTTGCCTAGACTATTCTATTTTTTTCTTCAAAGTCATTCTGCAAGAGAAGCACCCACAAGAAAAGACTACCACCAGAAGATCTTCAGGAAGATTCTCTAGAATGTTCTAAAAGTTTTATTCCAATCTATTATGAGAGTATTTGGAAGCTCTTATATCTTGATCTGATCTTATTAACTCTCGATAAATAGTGTGATATTCCAATGTTAGTGTTATATAGAAGTAGTTTGATAACAAGACTAGCTACCTTGTTAGCAAATCACTTTTGTGTACTCAAACAATTGAGTGCCATATACAAACAAACATAAGATCATATAACCTAGTAAATCTCATCCAATTGTATATGATTAGTAATTTGGAGGCAAGTCTGGACCACTTGTTAACAAATTCTTCTTATATGCATATGGAAACTTGATGTCATAAAATAAACTTACATTCTTTTATAATCATTTAAGTAAAATCCTGCTTGATGTAATTGGTTGTCTTCACCACAAGGGTGAGACAGTGAAGGTGGAATCCAAGAGCTAATGTTACTTGCTATTGAACAAGGCAACATCTGAACACAAGTGGCAACTAGAGACAAGTACATCAAGCAACAGAAGACCACAACAAGCAACACTGCCTGAGTAAGGGATCATAAGAAATCATCCAGTGAATCATTAGGATATATTAGAGAACCAATAATATCTGTCAAGATCATCAGAGATGAGGAACTCATAGATATATCTTTAATGGAAACAATTATCAAGTATGAAATAATAACCAGCCATTTCATCCACATGTCTTGATATGTGGAGGTTAATGGTAACAAGCTTAACACCTTGTTTCCATATCCTTTTCATACATAAGACTAACAAATGATAACAAAAAAATCATCTACACATAATCAAGTACATAATTACATGTTTTAAAACAAACATGGGATAATATCCATATTGAACCTATGTGGAAAACAAGCAAATAAGATCCGAAAACCACACATGTTTTCCACTTGATCAAGTACTGAAAACAACAAACAGAGAGTACACAACTAAGTAAAATGTCAACCAAATTTGCTAGGAGTTTCAATTAGGAAAATAACAAAGCCAAATATCAGAAAAACAAGTTCCTTCACCCATTAAAATCATTTGGCTTGACATAGAATAAAATTCCCTATTAAGTGGTGTTCATTTTAGTGCATAGAAACATTACCAAGTAATGTTACCAAATTATTCTAAAAAGAATTGTATCTAAAATTATCTAATTAAGTTATGTCACCTTGTTAAACCACATGTTTATTGTGTGCTCATGATAGTCATGCTTAAAATAATTGTAAAACCATTTAATCAATTAAATGGTGAGAAATAACAAAAATCACTTAATCTAGCACCCTAAATAAAAAATACAAATATTTCTCAAATTCACCAAAACAAAACATAGTGAGGTTGCAAATTTGATGAGCTTTCCAAATATAATTTTTAATAAATTTTCTGTTAACAAAAAGGCCCCGAAAATAAGAAATTCTTCTCAGTTTTAAAGATAGAGGGACTTAGTTGCAAATAATTGTAATTCCAGGGGGTTATTGACAAGTGTAAATGCATTTCTTTCTTCAACCTCCGGACAGAAGGCAGAGGTGAGCCGCCATGTCGATTCGTCGATGCCACCTCCTCTCCGACCGCTTGCTGGGGAGGATAAGAACACCACGCCGACGCTGTAGTCCTCTTCTCCTCTCCCTCTCGCTCACTCTCTCGCTCGTTTGCTCTCTCTCTATGGAAAACGAACAGAAACCCGAAACCCTAGCCGTACGGACGCCGGCCATTGCCGTCGACTCCGTCCACCTCGCGAGGAATCGAGAGCATCACCGGGTGCACCGTGCTTCCCTCTACCTCCATGTACAAGCTCGCAAGCCGGGAAGATCAGAGGGCGAAGAATTTCTCCGTTCCCTTTGCTATCTGTTTCCGGCCACCGTGGAAGCGCGTCATCGCTCTGGAGCTCGCCGTGCCGAATCACCTGCACCAGAACCCTCCTGGTGAGCTGGAGCACCTTGTGGTGCTTTTGCTTCCGAATTTTGTCCACGGAGTAGTCCAATAGCCATAACCTGTGAAACTCCGGCGCCGTAGAGCTCGCTGCCGGCGACTCCTTGACCATTTGGTCACACCACCGCCGTCCCCGCACTCGCCCGCTCCTCCTCTAGCAGATGAGACGAGTCAATCGCCACAATTTGAACTAAATTCCGCGATTTTCAATCCATTAAAAGGATTCGAGTTCGGTAGATGTCATTTGTGACGTCACCATGACGTCACAGTCCTTTTTTTTTTTGTTTTAATTAAACGGATGACAGGTGGGACCACCTGTCAATTTGAATATTGCCAGAAAAATATTAAAACTTGTTAATTCAATAACTTTAATTCTGTAAACACAAAAATATAAATAACATATCATATTAATCAGAAAAATAAAATCTATTTGATTATGACATTTTCAAATGTATTTGATAAAGTTTAAAATTAAACATTTTCTTTAATTAATTAAATCATTAAAAATTAAGAAAAATAATAAATAATTCATAAAATCAGAAAAATACAAGTTATATACCAAAATGCTCCAAATGAAAAATGCAGCTCATATATGATGTTTACAAAGCCATTTGATTAAGTTTTCATGTGTGCAATATTTTGTCTAATCATTTAATTCATTAAAAAAATTGATAAATTAAATCTCTTATTCAAATCTTTGTAGAAAACTTCAAATGATACATCGAATTAAAGAGAAAAACATTTCCAACTCAAATATGACCAACATAAAACATTTTGTTTAACCTATAAACTTGTTTCTAAAAGTATAATAAAAATTCTATAGTGTTCCATTTTAACAAGAAATAACTGCCATAGCGTTGTTTTTTTCCTTATTAATAAAACCTCATGTTTTTCATACCTACTAAACCTATCATCACAAGTCATTATCAAGTTTTGTGATGATAGAGTACTGGTATTAGTTCATCATTTTCAATTCAACTCCTTGTCATAAGCTCTACACTTTTGAGCATAAAATCAAATGTGTTTATTGTCTTTTCAATAGTGTTTTCCATGCAGTCATGTCTTATTGCCTAACCATGTTATAACAATATTACTTAAACATAATAACAATTGTTTGCTAAATAAAAGTGAAACACATGTAAGTCAAAAAGAAGCAATAACCACATCACCACAAGTAATGAAACATTTCACCTAAAACCTATGTGAGTAAGTTATTGTGTCAAACGTGCTTACACTTGTAAGATGGGGTGTTTTCCAGGGTAATTCACGATGCATCTCATTACTATGCATGTATCATCTTGCCAATGTTTTCTGTAGTCCTTACCGGGACTACTTGCTATCTTTCAGATGTCGGGATTTTCTACTCGACCCATGAACCCGACATGGATTATTATTGTCATTGTTTCTATCTCAGGAAAGTTCATCACTTGCTCATATCCTTTGCAGTATGTCATAACGAACTATTTGCAAAAACCCTATCGTATTATCACCTACTCTCAAAAGAATGCATGATCCTATTTTTATAATAATATGACTAATTGAATGACTACCCGAGTGGTAGTGTCTGTTCGGTGGACGGATGGGACCACGGTAAGATGAATAGGTCAAAGGAAGGTTCCATCTGCATGGGAAAGTATTAGCTAGGAATTAATCACAAATACCGGCAGAACTCGGTGCGACGTAAGTACCGCGTTGACCATGGGTCTTCTATGGGGGGAGGGGGAGTAAGTCAGCTATAATCCTCTCTCGTTCGCATGTCAACGGGCTGCCAGAGACGTACGGTGTAGGTCTTGCGATACTACATGCACATGGGTGGGATACCTTAATTCCCACGGACTCTGGGTATGATGGTCTGCCAGGGCACCTAGATATATCCATCATGAGGGGTGTAATCAGGGTTCAACCTGCTGGCAGAAATGGGTGGGCATGCATTATGCGGAGAAGCATAGTTTGGCTTGGACCAACAACCGGGCTCCACACCTGAGTCGGGGTGGACTGGAATGTACCACCTGGTTGTGCAACATGGTCTTGATTGCCCATGGATAAAGTAAGCACCTCTGCAGCAAGTGTAAAAGGATGTGGCATGTTACCCCTGTTCCGGGAAGGAACTACGAACGCTACAGGAAAGGCAACTCCATGAAGTTCTAGTCCTGTGATGGTCTGGCGGTCACAGTTTTCAGAACTAAAAGCAACCTCTTGAAGAAAGTTTTACAAAATATTGCATTAGATTATGAATATTTGAGTTTAAAGCTGTAGTTAGTGCATCAAACTACCACTATATATCATGAGCTTGCTAAGTAACGCTCGTTACTCATTCGTTCCGTTTGACCCCCTGCTTAGAGTTGAAGCCTTATGGACGTCGTCATCGTGAAGCCATCCCTACCTCATGAAGCTAGGTGGAGTCATCTCTTACATAGCCAGTAAAGCATCGTCATCAACAACGCTGGTGGAGAAGATGCTATCAAGGTGTAGGTGGAGAACATTCGTGGGCTTAGCTGTTACTAGTCACAGATTAGGGCTGACATCAGCTGTAGTAGATTTAGTTCTGAGTTAGAGTTCTTCTCCAGCTTGGAGCTTCGCATTGTTTCTTCTGTTTGTTTCATTTGCAGGAGATCTTCTTGATTCATCAAAGAGATTCTCAAGATTTTGTAATGAATTTTGTATCCTTTAACTTTGCCTGGACCAACTGTGTTTCTGTTATACCACTCTGAGAGATGTAATATTCACGGATAAGTCCTTCTGTGAGTATTATGTCACCGACTTACGCACTACACATGCAGTGGTGTGCTGGTCACCACATATATCGTTTTTATCTTAATGCAATGATTTTTTTATATCAAAGATAACCACTTCCCCCATGAATTTTATATTGCCAAAGTTGTTAATCACATATATGATATTTTTTTGTACCAAAACATTTTTGATAGTTGCAGAACAATTTTGTTTATTGTCATACAACAAGAATAATATGATATCAATGAGATTATTTTTTATACAGTGATCAATTTTAACATACTACAGACGATGCCCTCGCATTTGCGAGAGCCACCGTGCTAGTTAAATATTAATTTAGCTTCGGTTTTTGTTTGAAAGTTTCTCAAACCAACATAAGCAAATAAAATAAACAAGAGCTTAACTAATTTTATGAAACATCATATTTTGTCACGACATGGCATATTTAATGTAATGGTTTGGCTTTCTATATATCATCGGACAACATAACACGCGAGATGAAAACCGCAAAAATCGCTTAGCATGTACTTGTTCGGAATTAGTTGGCACATGTTTGTCTAAAAATGGTTTATGTAGACGTACTTTATTGTTTTTAGATACATTCATATTTAGACAAATAGGTGGCATTTCGAATCGGAGGGAGCATGTCTGAGATGATGTGTAGCAGTGGACCAACCAATAAGATATTAACCGGCAGCTTCCTTTTTGTGCGGAGGCAGTAACGGGCAGCATGTGGTAGGCAGCGTCTTTGCTTGGCCCTGACGACGATAGCTGCACTTGGCCAAATGGGCAGGGAGAAGCGACATAACCGATAGGTGCACTTGGCATATGCATGTACCGCGCCACCATGGAAACCGGTGTTGGCAGTTCTCCAACGGTGGCCCGAATGAAGCGCCGGTGGTTTATGACCGTGGCCTATCCGACAGATGATTTTTCTTGTCGGGTTGACCACTTGGCGTACGTGTTCTTGGATACCTTCTCCATCAATCTAATCCATCTTTTCTAGTATGTTATTATCTGTCCCCTTTAATAGAAAAGGGTTTTGCAAGATTAATTAGCTTGCCATATATACCGTCCTACTGTCCAAGGTAGGCGATGCAGCTGAGAGTTATCATGTAAGGGCATGTACAGTGATAAGATGAAGACCGTCTTATCTTACACATGCCATGTAATTTAGATATGACACAAAAATATGACGTACAACAGATTATTTATTAGTCTTTTATATCTAACGGGAGATCTAATTCTAGAATGGTCGCCAATTTGTCTCACGCGTAGAACGCGTCGCGCCGTCCGATCGTGGAGCCGTCGGATCCTTATCCTCTGACTTCTCTCCGTCCAACCTGACACGGTCGTGCTCCTTGCCCGCATCTCCACAGAACCAAGGCACCCGTGCCTCCACCTCTACGAGACCCGCAAGCGGCACGCCCTGATCCGTGGCCATGGCCGCACGCTTGCTCCTGGAGCGGCCTGACGGCGCACACCTCGCTCCCAAGCTGCAGGCGGTGTGGAGATCATCTGCGAGCGGCGGCGGCACAGCTCGTGAGGACTGGGACGTCTCCGTGCGCACCGGGGCCCGGGGGCTGCCCGAGGGGCGCCTCTGTCGCCTCCTTGGGTGGATTTTTGATCCCTCTTCGGTGGCGGCCTTGCTGCTTCGCCTTGTTCTCGGCACCTCTTCCTGGAGGTCCTCTAAGGGGGTGAGCTGCGGAGAAACAACAGTGTGGTCTTAAAACTAAGGAGATGTAGAGGTAAGGAAAGTCGGGAAGGTGCATACCTTGGGTGGTCCGGAGAAAATCGCCACCTGGCACCCAATGCCCCTGGCGAGGCATCTTGCCGGGAGCCTTCCGAGGCAGTGTCTACCGGGTTTGCTGCGGCGGCGAGTGTGGGTCACTGCCCGAGGAGGAGCGCTTGTCTCAGCGGCGACAACAGAGGACTAAGGAGTCTCGTCTTCCTCCACCACCGCAAATACTAGACCCTAAGGTGGGGAGGTTAGATCTTGGCGGCTGGTATTTACCACCCGGGATCTCACTCGGTTACCATGACCGACCTCGACCCCGCTGCTGGTAGGAAGGACCAGCGTCGGAGTCCCCTACGCGACACACGGCCCAGGTCGATGAGGCGGGGAGCGCTGTGGCAGACGGCGCGGCCAGGGGGCTTCCCTCGGAGGCGTCCACCGAACCAACACTCATCGCTGGAAGGCAGACTCACGGCGATGGCTTCCCGTTGTGTATCATGGTAGAGGGGAGACACTCCCGCATGGAGAGGTTCCAGCTCTGCCGGCCCGCCAACCAAACTCAGCACTAACTTCTCCAAGGAATTCGGCGGCATGATTGACTTCCTCCCATGAAGAGACGGGAAGGAACCGGCGCGAGATGGAACGCGGATCACATGTCACACAAGGCCAGGGGAGAAAGTCCGCGACACTTGTCCAGAGGATGGCACAGGAGCGTGCTAGAGGGCCAAGTGGGGCCCGTCAGCCTAGGAGAGGCAGCCACGCCGTGGCGAACGGGGCTGGACGTGGAAGCTGAAGGAGGCAAGTTGTTTCTGTCCTACATTAGTTTCGGCCACGTTTCCTTCGGCCGGACACGTTGAAGAAATGCAACTAGACACCTGTCAAGACACCGGACAGAAAAGGAAGGGACCAATAACGCCAGGAGAATACAAAAAAAGGGAGAGAACACAAGAGAAGGAGAAAAAGGTAGTGGCACAAAGAAGGAGAAAAGGATAGGAGAGGAGAGAAGTAGCTATAGCACTGGGGTGTTCCTGGTGCCCGAAGTCATCCATCGTGTCCACCATTGAAACCCATTCACCCACTCTAATTCCAGATCAGTCATACAGTACGTAGGGATCCATCTCGAGATGGCGTGAAGGTAAAAAAAATGTATACTTGTCTTGTGCCGTGCTCCACCTCTCCAACCTAGCGTACAGTCGGAGGCATGAATCTCCCCGCGCCCATCTGCCGAACAAATTTGGGATGGACATCGGTTTCTCCAGGTGTCCGTGTTTCGAGACGCGACAAAATCATAGGAAAACAATATTGATAGCCAATCACAAACATGTATTACGCCAAAATCATTAAATGCAACTTACCTTAGATACAATCTATAAGAAATTAATGGTGCGTTGTTTCTTAAATTGTACTACTACCCTATGATAGCGCGCTAAGATACTATGCATTACGGAAGGCCTACTAGCTAGCTGGTTCTTTAAATGTTAATACTCATACGATACCATGCTTAGAAACAGTGTATTGGCAGAGGAGTAAACCACCATCGAGGTCTTAGAAATCACCGTTGGATAACTGCCATTCCTGGTCTCCATGGAGTACATTCATATGCGAAGTGCACCTGTCGGTTATGTCGTTTCTCGCCACCCATTTGGTCAAGTGCACCGTGCTCAGAAAGGAACGACCATTTACTGCACTGAACAAGTGTGTTGTCTACTTGCAACGTTTGGACAAAGCATGCCATCGCGACATTGCCGACCGACGAAGCGGCCCCGCCCAATAAAGAACCTGGTCTTACCTATAAACAGGAAAACCTGAGCCGTTAGATAAAATAATGGTCAGCCGGAGACCATGTCCGCCAGGTTACTGCAAAGACTAATCTCTCAGTTTAACCAAAATCAAACCTGAGTTTTAAGGTTAACCAACACCAAACCGTACTCCCACCTTAAATGGTCACTACAGGAATGGACTTATGTGCCGACGGCCAAAAACTGTGCCGACGGCAAAATATCGGGGGCCGTCGGCACACAAGGCTCGAGCCCCAGCCTGCCAACTCGGCCGTCGGCACGGGGGAGACCGTCGGCACAGCGGAAAGGGGGCCGACGGTGGCCGTCGGCACACTAGCTCCCGTCGGCACAGTCCAAACAGGGCCGACGGCTGCCCTCGGCATCAATTCAGCCGTCGGGACAGGCCACTCGCCCCGGTGGCTAGGCCCTACCAAGTTCTATGCCGACGGCTTTGCCGTCGGCACAGGTGAAAAGTTTTTTTTGTTATTTTGTGGTGGAATGTGTAGTTATTAATTACTCACAATTGATAAAATTAATATAAAATTTTTCATGTTTAAAATATATAAACTCACAATCGTTACCGCGTGTATCGAGATCTAAGTCCATTTTTTTTTGTAATACTAGCTTGTTGCAAAGTCCGACACCACTATCGATTGGCTTTCTACCTAGTTGTTTTATGTTTCTATGGCCTACCCTAACTCAACCAAGCACCTAGTTCCACATTGATACCCCCTTTCGACGCCGTTACCGCGTGTTTCCGTATAAGTCCGTTATTTCTCCAGCGGGTCTAGGGTTTCACCGGAGGGGGGCTCCGGATCTTCTGGACCCCAAAACAAGCAAGTTTGTGCCATAGCATGTTATTATAGCTGTGTTGTGTGCTTTTGATGGCAAAGATTTCACTCCGGGGTGTGGGCCGCTTCACCGGCATCCACTTCCCTCTCGTGAGTTTACACGCGCTTATAGGGTGAAACCACCGTATCGGACGAAACGTCGTGAATCTTCCGAAGAGGTGGGTTCTACCTAGTTGTTTTATGTTCCTATGGTCTACCCTAACACAACCAAGCACCTAGTTCCACAGTGCTACCCCCTTTCGACGCCGTTACCGTGTGTTTCCGTATAAGTCCGGTATTTCTCCGGCGGGTCTAGGGTTTCACCGGAGGGGCTCCGGATCTTCTGGACCCCAACACAAGCAAGTTTGTGCCATAGCATGTTATTATAGGTGTGTTATGTGCTTTGATGGCAAAGATTTCACTCCGGGGTGTGGGCCGCTTCACCGGCATCCACTTCTCTCTCGTGAGTTTACACGCGCTTATAGGGTGAAACCCCCGTATCGGACGAAACGTCGTGAATCTTCCGAAGAGGTGGGTTCTACCTAGTTGTTTTATGTTCCTATGGCCTACCCTAACACAACCAAGCACCTAGTTCCACATTGCTACCCCCTTTCGACATCGTTACCGTGTGTTTCCGTATAAGTCCGGTATTTCTCCAGCGGGTCTAGGGTTTCACCGGAGGGGGGGCTCCGGATCTTCTGGACCCCAGCACAAGCAAGTTTGTGCCATAGCATGTTATTATAGGTGTGTTGTGTGCTTTTGATGGCAAAGATTTCACTCCGGGGTGTGGGCCGCTTCACCGGCATCCACTTCTCTCTCGTGAGTTTCACGCGCTTATAGGGTGAAACCACCGTATCGGACGAAACGTCGTGAATCTTCCGAAGAGGTGGGTTCTACTAGTTGTTTTATGTTCCTATGGTCTACCCTAACACAACCAAGCACCTAGTTCCACAGTGCTACCCCCTTTCGACGCCGTTACCGCGTGTTTCCGTATAAGTCCGGTATTTCTCCGGAGGGTCTAGGGTTTCACCGGAGGGGGGGCTCCGGATCTTCTGGACCCCAACACAAGCAAGTTTGTGCCATAGCATGTTATTATAGGTGTGTTGTGTGCTTTTGATGGCAAAGATTTCTCCGGGGTGTGGGGCCGCTTCACCGGCATCCACTTCTCTCTCGTGAGTTTACACGCGCTTATAGGGTGAAACCCCCGTATCGGACGAAACGTCGTGAATCTTCCGAAGAGATGGGTTCTACCTAGTTGTTTTATGTTCCTATGGCCTACCCTAACACAACCAAGCACCTAGTTCCACATTGCTACCCCCTTTCGACGTCGTTACCGCGTGTTTCCGTATAAGTCCGGTATTTCTCCAGCGGGTCTAGGGTTTCACCGGAGGGGGGCTCCGGATCTTCTGGACCCCAACACAAGCAAGTTTGTGCCATAGCATGTTATTATAGGTGTGTTGTGTGCTTTTGATGGCAAAGATTTCACTCCGGGGTGTGGGCCGCTTCACCGGCATCCACTTCTCTCTCGTGAGTTTTACACGCGCTTATAGGGTGAAACCCCCGTATCGGACGAAACGTCGTGAATCTTCCGAAGAGGTGGGTTCTACCTAGTTGTTTTATGTTCCTATGGCCTACCCTAACACAACCAAGCACCTAGTTCCACATTGCTACCCCCTTTCGACGTCGTTACCGCGTGTTTCCGTATAAGTCCGGTATTTCTCCAGCGGGTCTAGGGTTTCACCGGAGGGGGGCTCCGGATCTTCTGGACCCCAGCACAAGCAAGTTTGTGCCATAGCATGTTATTATAGGTGTGTTGTGTGCTTTTGATGGCAAAGATTTCACTCCGGGGTGTGGGCCGCTTCACCGGCATCCACTTCTCTCTCGTGAGTTTACACGCGCTTATAGGGTGAAACCCCCGTATCGGACGAAACGTCGTGAATCTTCCGAAGAGGTGGGTTCTACCTAGTTGTTTTATGTTCCTATGGTCTACCCTAACACAACCAAGCACCTAGTTCCACAGTGCTACCCCCTTTCGACGCCGTTACCGCGTGTTTCCGTATAAGTCCGGTATTTCTCCGGCGGGTCTAGGGTTTTCAGGGGGGGGGCTCCGGATCTTCTGGACCCCAACACAAGAAAGTTTGTGCCATAGCTGTTATTATAGGTGTGTGTGTGTGCTTTTGATGGCAAAGATTTCACTCCGGGGTGTGGGCCGCTTCACCGGCATCCACTTCTCTCTCGTGAGTTTACACGCGCTTATAGGGTGAAACCCCCGTATCGGACGAAACGTCGTGAATCTTCCGAAGAGATGGGTTCTACCTAGTTGTTTTATGTTCCTATGGCCTACCCTAACACAACCAAGCACCTAGTTCCACATTGCTACCCCCTTTCGACGTCGTTACCGCGTGTTTCCGTATAAGTCCGGTATTTCTCCAGCGGGTCTAGGGTTTCACCGAGGGGGGGCTCCGCATCTTCTGGACCAAACACAAGCAAGTTTGTGCCATAGCATGTTATTATAGGTGTGTTGTGTGCTTTTGATGTCAAAGATTTCACTCCGGGTGTGGGCCGCTTCACCGGCATCCACTTCTCTCTCGTGAGTTTACACGCGCTTATAGGGTGAAACCCCCGTATCGGACGAAACATCGTGAATCTTCCGAAGAGGTGGGTTCTACCTAGTTGTTTTTATGTTCCTATGGCCTACCCTAACACAACCAAGCACCTAGTTCCACATTGCTACCCCCTTTCGACGTCGTTACCGCGTGTTTCCGTATAAGTCCGGTATTTCTCCAGCGGGTCTAGGGTTTCACCGGAGGGGGGGCTCCGGATCTTCTGGACCCCAGCACAAGCAAGTTTGTGCCATAGCATGTTATTATAGGTGTGTTGTGTGCTTTTGATGGCAAAGATTTCACTCCGGGGTGTGGGCCGCTTCACCGGCATCCACTTCTCTCTCGTGAGTTTACGCGCGCTTATAGGGTGAAACCCCCGTATCGGACGAAACGTCGTGAATCTTCCGAAGAGGTGGGTTCTACCTAGTTGTTTTATGTTCCTATGGTCTAACCTAACACAACCAAGCACCTAGTTCCACAGTGCTACCCCCTTTCGACGCCGTTACCGCGTGTTTCCGTATAAGTCCGGTATTTCTCCGGGGGTCTAGGGTTTCACCGGAGGGGGGGCTCCGGATCTTCTGGACCCCAACACAAGCAAGTTTGTGCCATATAATGTTATTATAGGTGTGTTGTGTGCTTTTGATGGCAAAGATTTCAATCCGGGGTGTGGGCCGCTTCACCGGCATCCACTTCTCTCTCGTGAGTTTACACGCGCTTATAGGGTGAAACCCCCGTATCGGACGAAACGTCGTGAATCTTCCGAAGAGATGGGTTCTACCTAGTTGTTTTATGTTCCTATGGCCTACCCTAACACAACCAAGCTAGTTCCACATTGCTACCCCCTTTCGACGTCGTTACTGCGTGTTTCCGTATAAGTCCGGTATTTCTCCAGCGGGTCTAGGGTTTCACCGGAGGGGGGGCTCCGGATCTTCTGGACCCCAACACAAGAAAGTTTGTGCCATAGCATGTTCTTATAGGTGTGTTGTGTGCTTTTGATGGCAAAGATTTCACTCCGGGGTGTGGGCCGCTTCACCGGCATCCACTTCTCTCTCGTGAGTTTACACGCGCTTATAGGGTGAAACTCCCATATCGGACGAAACGTCGTGAATCTTCCGAAGAGGTGGGTTCTACCTTGTTGTTTTATGTTCCTATGGCCTACCCTAACACAACCAAGCACCTAGTTCCACAATGCTACCCCCTTTCGACGCCGTTACCTCGTGTTTCCGTATAAGTCCGGTATTTCTCCAGCGGGTCTAGGGTTTCACCGGAGGGGGGGCTCCGGATCTTCTGGACCCCAACCCAAGAAAGTTTGTGCCATAGCATGTTATTATAGGTGTGTTGTGTGCTTTTGATGGCAAAGATTTCACTCCGGGGTGTGGGCCGCTTCACCGGCATCCACTTCTCTCTCGTGAGTTTACACGCGCTTATAGGGTGAAACTCCCGTATCGGACGAAACGTCGTGAATCTTCCGAAGAGGTGGGTTCTACCTAGTTGTTTTATGTTCCTATGGCCTACCCTAACACAACCAAGCACCTAGTTCCACAATTCTACCCCCTTTCGACGCCGTTACCGCGTGTTTCCGTATAAGTCCGGTATTTCTCCAGCGGGTCTAGGGTTTCACCGGAGGGGGGGCTCCGGATCTTCTGGACCCCAACACAAGCAAGTTTGTGCCATAGCATGTTATTATAGGTGTGTTGTGTGCTTTTGATGGCAAAGATTTCACTCCGGGGTGTGGGCCGCTTCACCGGCATCCACTTCTCTCTCGTGAGTTTACACGCGCTTATAGGGTGAAACTCCCGTATCGGACGAAACGTCGTGAATCTTCCGAAGAGGTGGGTTCTACCTTGTTTTTTTATGTTCCTATGGCCTACCCTAACACAACAAAGCACCTAGTTCCACAATGCTACCCCCTTTCGACGCCGTTACCGCGTGTTTCCGTATGTCCGGTATTTCTCCAGCGGGTCTAGGGTTTCACCGGAGGGGGGGCTCCGGATCTTCTGGACCCCAACACAAGCAAGTTTGTGCCATAGCATGTTATTATAGGTGTGTTGTGTGATTTTGATGGCAAAGATTTCACTCCGGGGTGTGGGCCGCTTCACCGGCATCCACTTCTCTCTCGTGAGTTTACACGCGCTTATAGGGTGAAACCCCCGTATTGGACGAAACGTCGTGAATCTTCCGAAGAGATGGGTTCTACCTAGTTGTTTTATGTTCCTATGGCCTACCCTAACACAACCAAGCACCTAGTTCCACATTGCTACCCCCTTTCGACGTCGTTACCGCGTGTTTCCGTATAAGTCCGGTATTTCTCCAGCGGGTCTAGGGTTTCACCGGAGGGGGGGCTCCGGATCTTCTGGACCCCAACACAAGCAAGTTTGTGCCATAGCATGTTTTTAGGTGTGTTGTGTGCTTTTTATGGCAAAGATTTCACTCCGGGGTGTGGGCCGCTTCACCGGCATCCACTTCTCTCTCGTGAGTTTACACGCGCTTATAGGGTGAAACTCCCGTATCGGACGAAACGTCGTGAATCTTCCGAAGAGGTGGGTTCTACCTTGTTGTTTTATGTTCCTATGGCCTACCCTAACACAACCAAGCACCTAGTTCCACAATGCTACCCCCTTTCGACGCCGTTACCGTGTGTTTCCGTATAAGTCCGGTATTTCTCCAGCGGGTCTAGGGTTTCACCGGAGGGGGGGCTCCGGATCTTCTGGACCCCAACCCAAGCAAGTTTGTGCCATAACATGTTATTATAGGTGTGTTGTGTGCTTTTGATGGCAAAGATTTCACTCCGGGGTGTGGGCCGCTTCACCGGCATCCACTTTCTCTCGTGAGTTTACACGCGCTTATAGGGTGAAACTCCCGTATCGGACGAAACGTCGTGAATCTTCCGAAGAGGTGGGTTCTACCTAGTTGTTTTATGTTCCTATGGCCTACCCTAACACAACCAAGCACCTAGTTCCACAATTCTACCCCCTTTCGACGCCGTTACCGCGTGTTTCCGTATAAGTCCGGTATTTCTCCAGCGGGTCTAGGGTTTCACCGGAGGGGGGGGCTCCGGATCTTCTGGACCCCAACACAAGCAAGTTTGTGCCATAGCATGTTATTATAGGTGTGTTGTGTGCTTTTGATGGCAAAGATTTCACTCCGGGGTGTGGGCCGCTTCACCGGCATCCACTTCTCTCTCGTGAGTTTACACGCGCTTATAGGGTGAAACTCCCGTATCGGACGAAACGTCGTGAATCTTCCGAAGAGGTGGGTTCTACCTTGTTTTTTTATGTTCCTATGGCCTACCCTAACACAACCAAGAACCTAGTTCCACAATGCTACCCCCTTTCGACGCCGTTACCGCGTGTTTCCGTATAAGTCCGGTATTTCTCCAGCGGGTCTAGGGTTTCACCGGAGGGGGGGCTCCGGATCTTCTGGACCCCAACCCAAGCAAGTTTGTGCCATAACATGTTATTATAGGTGTGTTGTGTGCTTTTGATGGCAAAGATTTCACTCCGGGGTGTGGGCCGCTTCACCGGCATCCACTTCTCTCTCGTGAGTTTACACGCGCTTATAGGGTGAAACTCCCGTATCGGACGAAACGTCGTGAATCTTCCGAAGAGGTGGGTTCTACCTTGTTGTTTTATGTTCCTATGGCCTACCCTAACACAACCAAGCACCTAGTTCCACAATGCTACCCCCTTTCGACGCCGTTACCGCGTGTTTCCGTATAAGTCCGGTATTTCTCCAGCGGGTCTAGGGTTTCACCGGAGGGGGGGCTCCGGATCTTCTGGACCCCAACCCAAGCAAGTTTGTGCCATAGCATGTTATTATAGGTGTGTTGTGTGCTTTTGATGGCAAAGATTTCACTCCGGGGTGTGGGCCGCTTCACCGGCATCCACTTCTCTCTCGTGAGTTTACACGCGCTTATAGGGTGAAACTCCCGTATCGGACGAAACGTCGTGAATCTTCCGAAGAGGTGGGTTCTACCTAGTTGTTTTATGTTCCTATGGCCTACCCTAACACAGCCAAGCACCTAGTTCCACAATTCTACCCCCTTTCGACGCCGTTACCGCGTGTTTCCGTATAAGTCCGGTATTTCTCCAGCGGGTCTAGGGTTTCACCGGAGGGGGGGCTCCGGATCTTCTGGACCCCAACACAAGCAAGTTTGTGCCATAGCATGTTATTATAGGTGTGTTGTGTGCTTTTGATGGCAAAGATTTCACTCCGGGGTGTGGGCCGCTTCACCGGCATCCACTTCTCTCTCGTGAGTTTACACGCTTATAGGGTGAAACTCCCGTATCGGACGAAACGTCGTGAATCTTCCGAAGAGGTGGGTTCTACCTTGTTTTTTTATGTTCCTATGGCCTACCCTAACACAGCCAAGCACCTAGTTCCACAATGCTACCCCCTTTCGACGCCGTTACCGCGTGTTTCCGTATAAGTCCGGTATTTCTCCAGCGGGTCTAGGGTTTCACCGGAGGGGGGGCTCCGGATCTTCTGGACCCCAACCCAAGCAAGTTTGTGCCATAGCATGTTATTATAGGTGTGTTGTGTGCTTTTGATGGCAAAGATTTCACTCCGGGGTGTGGGCCGCTTCACCGGCATCCACTTCTCTCTCGTGAGTTTACACGCGCTTATAGGGTGAAACTCCCGTATCGGACGAAACGTCGTGAATCTTCCGAAGAGGTGGGTTCTACCTAGTTGTTTTATGTTCCTATGGCCTAACCTAACAAAACCAAGCACCTATTTCCACAATTCTACCCCCTTTCGACGCCGTTACCGCGTGTTTCCGTATAAGTCTGGTATTTCTCCAGCGGGTCTACGGTTTCACCGGAGGGGGGGCTCCGGATCTTCTGGACCCCAACACAAGCAAGTTTGTGCCATAGCATGTTATTATAGGTGTGTTGTGTGCTTTTAATGGCAAATATTTCCCTCCGGGGTGTGGGCCGCTTCACCGGCATCCACTTCTCTCTCGTGAGTTTACACGCGCTTATAGGGTGAAACTCCCGTATCGGACGAAACGTCGTGAATCTTCCGAAGAGGTGGGTTCTACCTTGTTGTTTTATGTTTCTATGGCCTACCCTAACACAACCAAGCACCTAGTTCCACAATGCTACTACCTTTCGACGCTGTTACCGCGTGTTTCCGTATAAGTCCGTATTTCTCCAGCGGGTCTAGGGTTTCACCGGAGGGGGGGATCCGGATCTTCTGGACCCCAACACAAGCAAGTTTGTGCCATAGCATGTTATTATAGGTGTGTTGTGTGCTTTTGATGGCAAAGATTTCACTCCGGGGTGTGGGCCGCTTCACCGGCATCCACTTCTCTCTCGTGAGTTTACACGCGCTTATAGGGTGAAACTCCCGTATCGGACGAAACATCGTGAATCTTCCGAAGAGGTGGATTCTACCTTGTTGTTTTATGTTCCTATGGCCTACCCTAACACAACCAAGCACCTAGTTCCACAATGCTACCCCCTTTCGACGCCGTTACCGCGTGTTTCCGTATAAGTCCGGTATTTCTCCAGCGGGTCTAGGGTTTCACCGGAGGGGGGGCTCCGGATCTTCTGGACCCCAACACAAGCAAGTTTGTGCCATAGCATGTTATTATAGGTGTGTTGTGTGCTTTTGATGGCAAAGATTTCACTCCGGGGTGTGGGCCGCTTCACCGGCATCCACTTCTCTCTCGTGAGTTTACACACGCTTATAGGGTGAAACTCCCGTATCGGACGAAACGTCGTGAATCTTCCGAAGAGGTGGGTTCTACCTAGTTGTTTTATGTTTCTATGGCCTACCCTAACACAACCAAGCACCTAGTTCCACAATGCTACCCCCTTTCGACGCCGTTACCGCGTGTTTCCGTATAAGTCCGGTATTTCTCTAGCGGGTCTAGGGTTTCACCGGAGGGGGGGCTCCGGATCTTCTGGACCCCAACACAAGAAAGTTTGTGCCATAGCATGTTATTATAGGTGTGTTGTGTGCTTTTGATGGCAAAGATTTCACTCCGGGGTGTGGGCCGCTTCACCGGCACCCACTTCTCTCTCGTGACTTTACACGCGCTTATAGGGTGAAACTCCCGTATCGGACGAAACGTCGTGAATCTTCCGAAGAGGTGGGTTCTACGTAGTTGTTTTATGTTTCTATGGCCTACCCTAACACAACCAAGCACCTAGTTACACAATGCTACCCCCTTTCGACGCCGTTACCGCGTGTTTCCGTATAAGTCCGGTATTTCTCCAGCGGGTCTAGGGTTTCACCGGAGGGGGGCTCCGGATCTTCTGGACCCCAACACAAGAAAGTTTGTGCCATAGCATGTTATTATAGGTGTGTTGTGTGATTTTGATGGCAAAGATTTCACTCCGGGGTGTGGGCCGCTTCACCGGCATCCACTTCTCTCTCGTGAGTTTACACGCGCTTATAGGGTGAAACTCCCGTATCGGACGAAACGTCGTGAATCTTCCGAAGAGGTGGGTTCTACCTAGTTGTTTTATGTTTTTATGGCCTACCTAAACAAGCACCTAGTTCCACAATGCTACCCCCTTTCGACGCCGTTACCGCGTGGTTCCGTATAAGTCCGGTATTTCTCCAGCGGGTCTAGGGTTTCACCGGAGGGGGGGCTCCGGATCTTCTGGACCCCAACACAAGCAAGTTTGTGCCATAGCATGTTATTATAGGTGTGTTGTGTGCTTTTGATGGCAAAGATTTCACTCCGGGGTATGGGCTGCTTCACCGGCATCCACTTCTCTCTCGTGAGTTTACACGCGCTTATAGGGTGAAACTCCCGTATCGGACGAAACGTCGTGAATCTTCCGAAGAGGTGGGTTCTACCTTGTTGTTTTATGTTCCTATGGCCTACCCTAACACAACCAAGCACCTAGTTCCACAATGCTACCCCCTTTCGACGCCGTTACGCGTGTTTCCGTATAAGTCCGGTATTTCTCCAGCGGGTCTAGGGTTTCACCGGAGGGGGGGCTCCGGATCTTCTGGACCCCAACACAAGCAAGTTTGTGCCTATCATGTTATTATAGGTGTGTTGTGTGCTTTTTATGGCAAAGATTTCACTCCGGGGTGTGGGCCGCTTCACCGGCATCCACTTCTCTCTCGTGAGTTTACACGCGCTTATAGGGTGAAACTCCCGTATCGGACGAAACGTCGTGAATCTTCCGAAGAGGTGGGTTCTACCTAGTTTTTTTATGTTTCTATGGCCTACCCTAACACAACCAAGGACCTAGTTCCACAATGCTACCCCCTTTCGACGCCGTTACCGCGTGTTTCCGTATAAGTCCGGTATTTCTCCAGCGGGTCTAGGGTTTCACCGGAGGGGGGGCTCCGGATCTTCTGGACCCCAACACAAGAAAGTTTGTGCCATAGCATGTTATTATAGGTGTGTTGTGTTCTTTTGATGGCAAAGATTTCACTCCGGGGTGTGGGCCGCTTCACCGGCATCCACTTCTCTCTCGTGAGTTTACACGCGCTTATAGGGTGAAACTCCCGTATCGGACGAAACGTCGTGAATCTTCCGAAGAGGTGGGTTCTACCTAGTTGTTTTATGTTTTTATGGCCTACCCTAACACAACCAAGCACCTAGTTCCACAATGCTACCCCCTTTCGACGCCGTTACCGCGTGGTTCCGTATAAGTCCGGTATTTCTCCAGCGGGTCTAGGGTTTCACCGGAGGGGGGGCTCCGGATCTTCTGGACCCCAACACAAGCAAGTTTGTGCCATAGCATGTTATTATAGGTGTGTTGTGTGCTTTTGATGGCAAAGATTTCACTCCGGGGTATGGGCCGCTTCACCGGCATCCACTTCTCTCTCGTGAGTTTACACGCGCTTATAGGGTGAAACTCCCGTATCGG
This sequence comes from Alopecurus myosuroides, assembly GCA_028641055.1. NCBI lineage: Eukaryota > Viridiplantae > Streptophyta > Magnoliopsida > Poales > Poaceae > Alopecurus > Alopecurus myosuroides. The sequence goes on along the minus strand of CM054057.1, from coordinate 735,205,904 downwards.
ACGAAACGTCGTGAATCTCCGAAGAGGTGGGTTCTACCTTGTTGTTTTATGTTCCTATGGCCTACCCTAACACAACCAAGCACCTAGTTCCACAATGCTACCCCCTTTCGACGCCGTTACCGCGTGTTTCCGTATAAGTCCGGTTTTCGCGGGTCTAGGGTTTCACCGGAGGGGGGGCTCCGGATCTTCTGGACCCCAACACAAGCAAGTTTGTGCCATATCATGTTATTATAGGTGTGTTGTGTGCTTTTTATGGCAAAGATTTCACTCCGGGGTGTGGGCCGCTTCACCGGCATCCACTTCTCTCTCGTGAGTTTACACGCGCTTATAGGGTGAAACTCCCGTATCGGACGAAACGTCGTGAATCTTCCGAAGAGGTGGGTTCTACCTAGTTTTTTTATGTTTCTATGGCCTACCCTAACACAACCAAGGACCTAGTTCCACAATGCTACCCCCTTTCGACGCCGTTACCGCGTGTTTCCGTATAAGTCCGGTATTTCTCCAGCGGGTCTAGGGTTTCACCGGAGGGGGGGCTCCGGATCTTCTGGACCCCAACACAAGAAAGTTTGTGCCATAGCATGTTATTATAGGTGTGTTGTGTTCTTTTGATGGCAAAGATTTCACTCCGGGGTGTGGGCCGCTTCACCGGCATCCACTTCTCTCTCGTGAGTTTACACGCGCTTATAGGGTGAAACTCCCGTATCGGACGAAACGTCGTGAATCTTCCGAAGAGGTGGGTTCTACCTTGTTGTTTTATGTTCCTATGGCCTACCCTAACACAACCAAGCACCTAGTTCCACAATGCTACCCCCTTTCGACGCCGTTACCGCATGTTTCCGTATAAGTCCGGTACTTCTCCAGCGGGTCTAGGGTTTCACCGGAGGGGGGCTCCGGATATTCTGGACCCCAACACAAGCAAGTTTGTGCCATAGCATGTTATTATAGGTGTGTTGTGTGCTTTTGATGGCAAAGATTTCACTCCGGATCTTTTCGTTAATTAAGTCTCGGCGATTTATTTTTCCTCATAGTATTTGTATCACTTTTATGCTCCCGTTAATTTTATTTTGTCGCAAACATGATTATGACAGTTATTAATCTCTTGATTGTCGCTCCTAGTCTATTGATAGCCTTAACCTCTCCTGAGTATGATCTCTACTCGTGAATCCAACTCCCAAAATCATTATTTTGCCAAATGTGTCCATCATACCTACCATATTTTGGTAGCGAGGTGTTTTATACCGTCTCGCATATTGTTGTCTCAACTTAATACCACATAGATAAAGCCTAGTAAAACAACTACAAGTACAAAAACACTATCGAGACATGGTGAAGCATGCTTGCGCCTAGAAAAAGCATGCTCTATATTTGGGTAGTTAGTTCGTGGGGGGAGGAGATTGCTCATGTATGCTGCTCATATGTGACAGCCGCTATTTTTTTTAAAGCTAGTTATAGAATATGTACTCGCATATTTAATACCAAATAATATAAATTACACCCTGTATGTGCAACATCATAATGCCAAGATGTAGTCAAGTCGTAAAATATGTGCACATCGAACAAAAGATACTTCATCAAAGCAAACATAGACTCGCAGTAGCATGAACAACCCACCACCATCGCCAAAAACTGGACTTCACGTGGAGAAATGGTTTTGTTGTCCAGTCTAACCACCATAGTCATAATAATTGGTTTTCACGCGGAGAAGGTCCAAATCAAAACAATGCATTCGATATGGAAACGACTAAATATTCATCATAGTGAGATACAACCAATATAGGTTACACATAGGATTTTCACCATGGATTTTTTCATGTAAGAGTGGTCCAACATCACCGAAACTGCAATCATGACTCAAACTTGGTTTGGTGGGAAGGCATCTACCCCTCACACGACTAGGCGCTCTGCATTAGTATGCTACGAAAGGGAAATCAAAAAAAGGGGTGTGCCGACGGCAATGCCGTCGGCGTCTGTTAAAAAAAAAAATTCAGCGCATGTGCCGACGGCAATGCCGTCGGCGTATCTTGATCCACAGAGAACTAATCGGTCGCGACGACGCGGTCGTCCCAGTCCACCCGGCCTTTTCCCCCTCGATCCACCCCGCCGCCGTCTCCCCTCGATCCACCCCCCGCCGTCTCCCCGCCGTCACCGCCGTCTCCCCTCGATCCACCCCCCCGCCGTCTCCCCGCCGTCTCCCCGCCGCATCTCCACTTCCCCGCCGCGCCTCCATCCTCCCGCCGCCGTCTCCGCCTCGGCTCGAGCCCCGCCGCGCCGGCGCCCTGCTCCGCGCCGCCGCAGGACGTCGCCGCCGTCTCCCTGCCCCGCCTCGCCTCTCCTGCAACGCCGCTGCCGTGCTGCTCCCCCTCCGGTACGTATGCGTTTTGTTTCTAATCGGGGATGTGTAGAGAGATGTGTGCATATGCTTGGCTAATCGGGACGTAAACCGCACGCAATTCGTGTTCTTTTTCCTGCTAGCAACTGGTTCCATGCTTGACTGTTCTCCCTCTGGAATTATCCTCTTGTTTCTGTGGGCGTAGCAAACGTCACGGTGGTAATAGCAGTCAGGAATTAAGGCGTAGCAAATGTACAGGCCGTAGGAACTAGTAGGCAGTAAAAACACACAATCCGTTGATTGTTTCTGCTAGCAGATGGTCGTTCCATGCTTAATCCATGCATCGGTGAAGATGATGAGTAAAAAAAATGCAAGTTTGTCCAATTAATAAAGCCGAAAAACCATACCCTCCTATATTTAACAACAGGGAGCTAGCAACCAGTGGGCAAAGATACACACTCCACTCAATATATTTTGTTCAGATCAAGGCGAGGAAGTAACGGCTATGCTGGTGGTGGAGCTCGGAATATCTATTAGCTACTTAAGTTGTTTCTGCTGCTACTTTTTTTAGCTTTGGTATCTAAAATAACCTCATGGTACTTTGAGATGTAAGATATATATATTGGCGTAATTTTAAATTTGGAGTTAGATGTATGTATGGTTGGGTGACAAAATTAAGACCTGACGGATGCTGGTTCCACTCTGTAAATGTAAACGTAAACGGTAAAGAAATACAACGTTGATGTAAACGAAACGGGGCAAAACTGAAACATGTTTGGTTCATCTCAGTAATGGAATTACGGAGTGCCTAGCTAATGGATCTTGGCTGATGCTGTTTGACCTTGTTGCCATGTCTGTCGGCCGCTCCCAGATCTTCCAGCATCACACCAGCGATTCATCGGCCGCCGCGCCTGCCTTGCCTTTGGCCTCGAAAGTTGGTACTGTCTCGCTGCCGTGGAGCTCCGTATGATCGGTTCCGGCTTCGGCGACGCCGACAGCGGCGCTCCGGTCGCGCTTCTCGCAGCTCTACTCCGAGCTTTTCCGTCCTGCGATCCGACGGCCGGCAGCAAGTGCCATGCTAGCTCGCAGCTCTACTTTCCGTCATGCAATCCGGCGGCTGGCTACCGGCGCCATGCTAGCTCGCAGCTCTACTTTCCGTCAAGCGATCCCGCGACCGGCGGCCCGCGCCATGCTAGCTCGCAGCTCTTCTCCGAGCTTTTCCGTCCTGCGATCCGGCGGCCGGCGCCATGCTAGCTCGCAGCACTGTGTTGAGGAAAGACGAGATGGAGTGGAAGGGAGACGCTCTTACTGGAGGGGATAGGGAGATCGATGCGTTTGCGCGTCCATAGAACAGAATGGCGTAAACGGATAACGCCTGGAGGTGGTGTTAATTAGAATTTAGGTTAGTTACAAAATTAGAACCCGTACTCGCCGAACCCGTAGTCGCCGAACAGCGCGTCGGTGACGCCCTGCCCCTCCGAGCCGGGGAGCCACGCGGCCACCAGCGCGTCCGAGGCGGCCAGGAGCGGCTGCACCACCACGGGCCGGCAGCTGATGAGCACCGTCACGCACGGCGCCCCGCCGCACACCGCCTGCAAGGTGCTCAGCCCGGGCTCCGGGATGGTCAGGTTCAGGTTGTCGCCCTTGGTCTCCGTGTACGGGTGCTCGCCCACCACCACGATTGCGTAGGAGAAGCCGCCGTTCTTGACGAAGTCCGCGTCCGGGTTCTCGGCGAACACCACGGACGTCGACGGGTCCACGGCCGCCCTCATGGCGTCGAAGATGGTGGTGCCCACGGTGGTGCATCCGGTGTCGCCCTGCCACTCGGTCGTCCACCCGACGCACTGGTAGCCCAGGTTGTCGGCGTGGCTCCCGGTAGAAGTAATAAAATAGGAAAAAACACGAGTGGTAGTTTATCCGTGATGATGCTATTCTAGTGAAATATTCATGTTGTCATACAAATTTTCTTACATATGTTGTTTCTGTGTTTTCAGATGGACTAGGTCTCGCCATTCACCAGTGTAGGCCCGGCGTGCTCCGGTGCACGTCCCCGAGTTTCTCCTTCCTTGCTGCTCCACCGTCTTCGCTTTCGCCCTGTGCGGTTGAGGTGAGCTACATTTCCATCACCTCCAGCTTTCCACCCTTTGCTCTGCCCCGGCCTTCGAGCCGATGACACATTTACATTCATGTCTAGTCGCGTAACCGTAGGCGTCTCCCGTCCGGGAGAGTTGCAAATTTATAAATATGCAGGACTGTCCGTCTCTGCATATTTATAACCGTAGCTCTTCCGGATTGTCCACGTTTTGGACAACTCGGGTATGTGTAGTTCGGTTCGTGTCCCATGTTCTGCTCCTTCCTGAGACGAATTTCGGCAGCACCCCCCGTTGTTCTTCGGATGCACACCCTCTCGGCTTGAAAAGTTCGAGACGTGTATTCTGAAGAACAGCGGGGAGGTGCTGCCGAAATTCCGTCTCGGGTCGGGGTAGAACATGGGACACGAACCGATACACATACCCGGGTGGGATTAGGCCCCTACCTATTAGACATGTAGGTGAACCGTTGCATGCTGTAAAATATAAAATTTTGTCGTAATTAATCCGATGACATTGTAAGAAAGTATTATAACTTGTTTGTCTCCCAATAAAGCAGAGGATGTCTGGTAATGAGTGGATGTATAGCGGCCGTATTTCTGTGACTGAAAGAACAGATGAGTGGGAATGGAAGACCAACATGTTAGTGAAAGAGTTAGCGCGTGGTTCAAAGTCAGCGGTTCGCCCATTATGCCCTTGCTCTAATTGTCGGGGGCATCGTCATGGAAAGGTTGAAATGACTAAACACTGTGGTTGCATGGATATATGCAGAACTACGTGACGACTGTCGACTTTGCTCAGTACGAGCGTGATAGAGAGGTGATGCGCCAGCGGATCAATGGCATTGAGTACGATGGGATTAGGAACTTGTTATATGATTTCCGTGATGCCGACATGCCTGATTCGCCACCTCAAGTGGAGGAAACAGCCGAACCGGAGGACCCGGATGAACCCGAGCCCACAGCGAAGGCCTTTTGAAATGATGGGCTCGGCTAAGAGGCCGTACGAGGGTGCAAAGATTTCTCAACTCGATGCCATCTCTCAAGCACTAGCCGACAAGGCCCGGTACTCCACCACCCGTGCTGGATTTGAAGCTAATCTGAAAACCTATGGTAACATGTTGCCCGAGGGGCATTGTCTGCCTAAAAGCATGCACGAAGCGAAGAAAGTCTTGAAAGGGCTCAACATGGATTATACAAAGATAGATTCTTGTCCAAAAGGCTGCATTCTGTTTTGGAAACAGTTTGCGGATGACAAGTACTGTAGCATTTGTAAGGCGTCTAGGTATCATGAGGTAAAGGGAGCCGATGGTCAGTTGAAGCAGACGAAAGTCGCTATGAAGATTCTTCGGTATCTCCCATTCATTAAAATAATCCAGCGGCTGTACTGGTCCGAGGAGACTGCCAAACAGATGACTTGGCACAAGATGGGGAAGAGATACACAGACGAGCACGGACGGGAAAAGATGGGACATCCATCTGATGGTCAGGCATGGAAGAATTTCTATGCAAAATACCCCGATGAGGCAAAAGAGGCTCGAAATGTCAGGATTGCGATAGCAACAGATGGATTCAATCCATATGGTATGTCGACTGCCTCACACAGCTGCTGGCCCGTGTTTGTTATTCCGCTCAATCTCCCTCCTGGAGTCTTAATGCAAAGGAATACCATATTTCTGTCGCTGATCATTCCAGGGCCAGAATACCCGGGAAAGAATCTGAGTGTCTACATGCAGCCGCTTGTGGATGATTTGGACCACTCTTGGCACCACGGGACGTTCACATACGACCGGGCATCAAAGAAAAACTTCTTAATGAAAATTTGGTTCCAATACTCCATGCACGACCTTCCAGGGTACGCTCTATTCTGTGGATGGTGTACCGCTGGTAAGTGGCCATGCCCAGTGTGCAGGAACCGATTGGAGTTCCTCTGGTTAAGCGCGGGTAAGAAGTATTCCTCGTTTGACATGCATCGACAGTTCCTCAAAAGAAGGCATCGATTTAGAGAAGACAAAAAGAACTTCAAGAAGGGCAGAGTTGAGCGTGTAGAAAAAAAGATACCAACATTCGATGCTGCAGCTGTTGATGCCGAGCTACGTGCTCTTGTTCCCGCTGGGGGAAATGGCCCACGATACGTCGGATATGGTACAACACACAACTGGACTCACGTGGCAGGCTTGACGCAGCTTGATTATTACAAGGATCTCGAACTTCCCCATAACATCGATGTGATGCACACCGAAAAGAATGTCGGAGAGTCACTCTTTCACACAATCCAGAACATTCCTGAGAAGTCGAAGGATAATGTGAAGGCTAGAGTCGATGTCCAGAAACTCTGTGATAGAAAGAGATTACATATGCAGGCTCCTGACCGCCGGAGAAAAAATTGGTTTAAACCGCTCGCTGACTACTGCCTTGACAGTATTCAAAAGAAGGAGGTATTCAAGTGGCTCAAATTCATTGTCATGTTTCCTGATGGTTATTGTTCGAATATAAGCAAGGGGGTCAATCTTTTAACGGGAAAGTCAACGGGCTCAAGAGTCACGATCATATATGGCTTGAGTGGCTGATGCCGGTGATTGTTCGAGGGTATCTACCCGAGCGTGTCTGGCGAGTGCTCGCGGAGTTGAGCCATTTCTTCCGCACGCTTTGTGCTAAGCAGATATGTCCTGTGATTATTCAGAAGCTGCATGATCTAGTGCCGGAGTTGCTATGCAACTTAGAGATGATATTTCCGCCAGGCTTCTTTACTCCGATGGCACATCTCGTTGTGCATCTCGCGAACGAGGCACTTTTGGGTGGACCGGCGCAGTTTCGTTGGCAGTTTTGTATTGAGAGAGAGTTCAAGTCATTAGAAACAAAACTGGAAATAAAGCTAAGATTGAAGCATGCATAGCTGAGGGAGTATGTCTTGAGGAGATGGCAGACGCCGCGACAACGTACTATCCTGCTGAAGTTCCCACTATGCATAACCAGGCATCTCGGTACAATATCGACGAGCCCAAGCATGACCCCCAGCTCCTCCTCTTCCAATGTCCCGGTGGCAAGTCAGGTGGCCGAGAAAAATATACCTTGACCAAGGAAGAGCAAGATTGCATAATGCTCTATGTGCTTACGAACATGAAGGAAGTGGTCGATTATATCAGGTAAAATGGTGGTACAAATTACTTTCCAACTAGTAACCCTGTTTCGATACGTATTCTCTTCTTTTAGAGAATTCACGGATGAATGTGGTCTGGAGCGGAGGAACCATCTATCAGAGAGCTGGACACTCTTCTGAAAGAGGGTGCTCCGGACAGAAAAAATTTGTGTCTTGGTTCATGGAAAAAGTAATTTCTAACCTCTCCCTATTACCTTGCAATATGTGACTTGTCCCTTTCGTTACACCTATCTAATGCACAAAACAATTTGTATCGTATTTGTAGGGAGCTAATCCCAACGTTCAGATGACGGATGAGTTAAGATGTGTTTCCCAACGTTTTACCCGTAGCGTCATGAAATATGAGAAGTATGATGTGAATGGGTATCGCTTCCATACGGAGGATCACCAGAAGAGTCGGCCGAATGCAAAAATGGTAAATAACGGGGTTTTCACCCGAGGCGCCGATTCCGTAGACTACTACGGAAGGTTAGAGAAGGTATACGAGCTGACGTTCAATCGCACCAACGTAGAACTCAAGCTCGTTGTGTTCAAATGCCACTGGTTCGACCCGTCCATGGATACAAAAGTACCCCTTCCATTGGGTTAGTTGAAGTTAGGCCTTCAACCACCTATAGCGGAGCCGATGTCTTTATTGTGGCTCACCAAGCTAAGCAAGTTTATTATTTGCCTTACCCATGCCAGAAAGAGGCACGCAAGGGTTGGGAGGTCGCGTTCAGGGTATCGCCACATGGTAACTACCCATGCCGTCCGACGACGATTATAACAACATTGACCCGAAAACGTACCAGGGAATTTTCTATCAAGAGCAAGAGGACTTCGGGGACTTTGACTTACAAATGGGTGGTTTTGAGGACCTTGAGAACAATGCAGAAACTCGTGGTGAGTCAGTGGTGGATCTAAAGGACATAGACATGCTCACCAAGCTACATACAGACAATGAAGACGATGATGAGCCACCACCATTCGAAGATCCTCTAATTTACTACTCACGTGATAGTGATACGGATAGTGAGAACGAGAACCCACCTAATTATGAGAGTGATGATTCTAGGTGATGTCTTTATACTTAGTATTTTATCTTAGTATTTTTATGCAAGTTTCACCATTTTATACTTAGTATTTTTTCTTTTGAACATTCCTAGTGATGCTCTACATTTTATGCCAAGTTTCACCATTTTATGCTAAGTGCCTACATTCAGCATTTTATGCTAAGTGCCTATATTTTTACTATGTATATGTGATTTAATTGTTTTCTATTTCTCGATGCAGGTGATTGGATATGAGCCAAGGCAAGGAAATCGTCGTCGTCCTTGCTCAAGAAGATTACACGAGTGGTAGATCCTTGATTCGCAATCGGCGCTACCCCGTGGACGACGATGCGGTTGGAGGACGAGGGCGCCGGGCATGAGGTGGAGGTGGAGGTGGAGGACGAGGACGAGGACGAGGTGGAGGTGGCGGGGGGGTGTAGACTTGGATCCTCCACCCTCCGCGTCTGGTGACGTGGCTTCCCAGCTGCAGATATAGTATAGGGAGGAGGGGAGACGGAGTCCAGACGGGAGGAGGGAGGAGTACAGACCGGAGGAGGAGGAGGACGAGGACGAGGAGGTGGAGGTGGAGATGGGGGGAGGTAGAGGGAGGAGGGGGCACCGAAGAAGCTGCGAGTTCGTGGGGAAGCGGGAGTCCCCGGTGTGGATAAGCAGCCTGCCACGGAGGAGGAGAAGACTCTTATTTATCCAAATAAGAAGGAGTAAGTTTACTAATTTTGTAATTTTAAAAATGTAGTTTCATTTTTGGCATATGTACTAATGTTTGATTATTATGCAGCAATTGGACATATGCTGAAGGGAGCCGCCAGCCTTCGAGCTTGATTGGAGTTCTGATCCGGCTTTATTGGCCGGGCTTTTACACCACGGCTGTGGATGGCGAGCCGAAGTTGGCCACTTCTTGGCTGGACTACGAGGCTGCCGATTGCCCGCCCTTCGGGAAGGCTTCTGACGCC